>OZ018375.1:19070870-20320870 GCA_963969555.1 Polydrusus pterygomalis | reverse complement strand
TAATCTTAGTAGCATTTTTAGGTGCCCAATTAACATATTGAACCATAAAATCCCTACAACGCAATTGTTCGTTACTCAAAGACATATTCAATAGCCTATTGGACGCGGAATGAAAAGTTTCCGAACACTCGCGTATAGGGCTGTCTGTTTGATAGTGGAATGGATGCGGATCAAAATATAAAACAGGTACAACCCGTTTATACTATAAAGTTTGCCGTTTAGGTTTCTACCACGTTCGGTTTTATGTTTATTCGAAAACTTTACTTAATATTTCGATGTTTTCGGTGTTTATATAGAAAACGTGAAAAGTAACGTAATCGTAATAGGTAGGACACTTTGGAAACACCATTCATGCGGCATCGGGAAACCTGACGCTCCCGGATGCTGTTCGTCAAGCCTAAACCTGATAGTGCCAGGTGTGGGACGGGTAAAAGGCCTCTTTCACACTATCAGGTTCGCCGGTCTTAAACCGGACAGAATCCTGAAGTAAAAATAAAAATATTCGGACCCGATCGGGTTTTCTTCAGGTCCGGTATTATCCTTATTAATAATAAACTTTAGTCCGCGTTTCGATGATGGATCGTAACGCTGTTATAGCTTTGTGGTATTTGTATAAAAAGCGTAAAAAGCACAGAAATGGTAAAAGGGAACTTTGGGTACACCCTCTACTTCAAACACGTGACGAGATTGGTGCTTTTCAAATTTTGTATGAGGAATTAAGAAGTGACGAAAATTTTTTTTTTAATTACTTTAGAATGTCTGTTTCGTCTTTTGAAGAACTACATACCCAATTAAAGCCAGTTTTACAGCGTCAAAATACAAATGAGGAATTGCATCAGTCCAAAAAAAATGCTTAGCTTAACTAGCAGGTAAGCGTTCGCACCTTCCTTGTTAGAGTTAAAACAAATAATAAACTACCACAGACTAAACCTGAAGACCATAACCGGACAAGTGTGAACGCGCACATAAGCTGCAATACCCTACCATCACTTCGTCCGGCGACAGGGAACCGGATGCTCCAGTCGACCCATCCGGCTGCAACCGGTCGCCGAACCTGAACCTGATAGTGTGAAGAGCTATATTTAAACGAATGGTCCATTACCTGTCCGGTTTGCTTCAGGATTAAAACTGGACCGGCTAAACCTGATAGTGTGAAAGAGGCCTAAGAGTCCGGCAATCCGATTGAACTGGAATACTAGACTCCAATAGGGAACTTGCAAAAATTTTTTTTATTGTATAAATATGTTCAGCCACACCAAAAAATAAACAATACAAAATATATCGTCTTAAATATCACACCTTAATTTTTTATAAATAATTAAAGTTCGCCGTGTGACGTCACGTAGTATGAATAGCCCGCTCTCGTGCTATGTATTGTAGTACCTACGCTTTGACGTCACAAACAAACTTTAATCGCTTCTATTTAATCCAGAGGATTGAAAAAAAAAATTTCTTTGTGAACTGTGGGTCTTTTGATGATATTAGCCTACGCCTAAGGACATTATTTTTCAAATTTAATTTTCATACAAGTTCCCTGTGGAAATGAAATGTTTTTCACGTGTTGCGTGACAATGCCAGTTCTGTAAATTAACTGGTTCAGAGTCAGGTTTTTCATTTGAGAAATAAGTATGCATAGACACGTCATACGATATGATGTCCTCGATTAAACATAAGAGTTGTAGGAAAGAAACAAAGTAAGTTTATGAATGAAATTATTCGTTTGATTCTCACTTGATCATCGTCGAGATTTACCATCACAAAAATGTTAAAAGACGTAACGTGTCACGAATATTGCCATAAAACTTTATGAACAAAAAACGGATCAGCCAGTTATAGAATACCGCCCACGTAATCAATAATCACTCGGCTCCTCAAATTGATGTTTGCTAAATGCATTTTCTTTAGAAAAAAGATATAATACAGAAGCAATCATAAAAATGCTACGGGTATCAACTTTAATTTTTTAATGAAACATATTGCATATTATTACATTCTGCAATCAATTCTAGACAATTTTCATAAATCATGCCACCCAATAAACATTTTCCGTAACTTATAGTAACACCAAGTTATATAATGGTTATATAAAGGTAATAGAGGTATATAAGAAGGTTTCGGAGTTTTATAATCTGTGCCTTTTGGTAACCTATTGTTATAACGGGTTTATTAAATCACTATAACCTACAAGTATATAAGAAGGCAACGTAACTATTTCCATCACCATTTTATAAGACTTGTAGTAATCGTTACCAATGGTTTTATAAACAGGTTATATAAGGTTTGCCGTTGACTCATTTATACAACTTAAATACTTTTAGTTATGTAGAAGTACTATTGATCACCATAATAAAAACTGGCAAATGGTAGTGTTGGCTATGGTATAATATGAAACTCTTGGTGATATATCAGTAACGACCGCTTCTTCTATACAACTTCGCCAACACTATAAGTGACACAAATTTTCCCTATAGGCCCAATAAACCTTCTTGTCTATAAAATGGCCATATGTCATATTTGAACGCAAACACGTAAGGTTTTTGATATTTCTCGTATTTCACAATGAATAATTGGAAAAAATAAAACACAGCACTTCATTTCGCCGTAAAATTTCGAAAAACTTTAAGCAAATTTTAAATCCTGTGCCATCAGGCTCCTCAACCAGGATTATTAGTGGTCATAACCTTAAAATCCGTTGGCAGTGTCAAGTTAAAAAAATTATTTCTACTGCAGATGCAAGTCTATGTAATGTCTTGGAAGATGTTATAAGTAATACTTTTTTTTCATTTTTCATCAATATCTTTGATTTAAAGTATTTTATTAGCAGTTTAAACACGTACGACTAATAAACACACTCAATTTTTCTGATACGAGAATAACGAAGGTTGCCTATCTAAAAGATAATGTTAAATAACTTTAAGTAACATAATGGTGTTAAATGTATAAAATGTTACTATTCGTTATATAAGGTCACCATGGGTGATATTATGCATTCCAACGTTTATGTCGTTACTACATTGATTCTGCCATGATTGTTTAGTTAAATTTAAAACTATTAAAAAGGGACGTTACAAAAACACAAAATTTTACAACAATCAATACGAAATAAACGCTTACGTATCCAATGGTGGCATATACTAATAAAATTTGGTGTTAAATCGTCGTAAAATTTAAAAAAACATATATTTGACTGAAAACCTGACCTAAATTTGATTGTTATTGGGTATTTTAAGGGCCCCTGCATTTTTTGGAAGTATTCCTTCTATTTTTGCAGTAAATAACTGTTCCCACCTAAATTTTGGGTAATACGTGAGTACTAAGCATAAAATCAAACTACCTATAAAACATTTTCTTCTATATTTATTATTTAATTTAGCGACCGCCATCTGTAATAGTCTGTACAAAATCTGACCACCAATTCCGATTTAATATTGTGGAAACAGAAAAAGACAAATAATAATTAATAAAGTGTGCCTATATAAGAGAGAGAAATATATACGCCTTCAATAAAAAGAAGTGACAGATGGGAATGACATAACAGATAGAAGTGACAAAATTTTGGTAACGGAAATATTTCGAGAACCTTTATACCACTAATTTATATCACTAAAGGTGTTAAGACGCCGTTATTTATTTTATATAATGCTTACTACAACCTTTCTGTTACTTTTAGTTAGATAACTTAGATTTATATAGCGTTACTAAACAAAGGTTTCCGCAACCTTTATAAACTCCCCATTTAAGTGTTTTAAGGGTTTTATAAAAGTAACAGAAATATTTCTATTACTAAATATATCACTCTAAGTTATTTAGGGTAGGTGATATAGCATTAACTGTAAATAATATACAACCAAAAATGTTTATTGGGCATATACCTATCTTCAACCGTTTACAAAATATTAACTGATCTACAGTAGATCTGGTGGCCACTCTATTGACCCCCCATCTACCTATCCACCGTCACGGATTTTTTTTTTTTATTTAGGTACTCCCTTACATAAGGAGGATAATACGGGGAAGCACCATCCAGTTGAGATCATAAAGTTAAACTTGATAAATCAGAATCATCATCATCTGTAAATAAATTGGGAAGAGCCGAAACCAGATCATTTCGAAAGAAATTTAGATATCTTTTTCCAGTGGGGCTCTTATCAAACAAAAATGATCCGATTGGTGGTACAGTCAGTAAACAACGACTGCGCAGATTCCTGTTATGAGCATCAGCTCTAAAATATATTTTTTCGTACAAGTAAGGTGACGTTTTATGCGTTTATAATCTTGAAGCTAAAAGTGACATATGTAATCTATACCTGTTAAACATGTTAAGCCATTTAGATGCACCAAGAAACGGTGTTATATTGTTTCTTCTTCTTATGCCATGTATAAAGCTGAGACATGAGTTTTGAACTTTCTGAATCCAGTATCGATCCGTCGCGTCAAGACAAGGATAACATACGCCAATGCAGTGGTTAAATGGATACAGGACGAGAGCATCGCATAGGAGCTTTCTGACCCCCTTAAAAAGGTAATGTCTTTTACTATAAATTTAGATATTATGTCGGTTTGGTGAGTATCGTAATCACACCTAAATTGTGTGCTTAAACCATGTGAATCTACCTATAGTGATAATAGTATGTGTGTAACAGTACGGGAAGTTCTCCACTCAATTGCTACCCTACACACTGTCGATTGGCTAACAGCCGGGTGATTTGGGTATTATTCATTGAACATATCATGGACTTCCCTATAACTTTTTTTTAATCTCCACAACCAAACATAATCAAAATTTCTATGCGTTCATCTTCAGCGAAACGCATTTTCGATGTAATATCAGCAGATCAAAATTCAAATTTGCTTAACATTCACTCACATTTTTTGACGTCTCAAACTTCAATAGCTAATTGTCATTGTCAATGCCTTAAAGATTGTGATTTTAGTTAAGAACGTTGCTTAGTCGAGAAACAATGAGCCTAAGTGCGCTTGTACACAAACCTTTATTTATCGGATGTCGGAATAGTAATTATCGGAGTGTCGGGGGTCTCTTGTACATTGCGTATGATTTTTATCGAAGGTTACGCCATTTTCGTTTGTGAAGTGACAGTTGTATTAAACAATTTTATCAGCTAGTTTAGCGAATATGCGTGTATCATTAAAAAAAAAAGGAAAAAAATTATTATTTTGTATTAGATGTATGTACTTGCAAAAGTGTAGAAATAACAGACGCTTTTGGATTCATCCACTAATAACCGAACGATATTTGGAAGGTGCGTTTTATACAATGTTTTACAAACTACGAAAAGATGAGGACTACACACACTTGCTTTTCGACAACTTTGACTTGGGCGCCAAGCAACTGTATATTTATCGGTCCGGTTTAGCAGACCGTCCGACAATGCAAAATGTCGGAGCCTTTTTGTCGGATCGGATAATATCGGACGTTCGTGTGCAAGCTACTCATATAAGACAATGTAATTTGAAAGTGTCCGACTCCGACATCCGATAATTATCGGTGTGTGTACAAACGCCCTTATGAATAAAATGTAGCAATTGCTTTTTCTTATAAAATCGAAGTAATTTCATGAAAGCCAATGAATAAAAACTAAAGTAATTGCTTTTGCGTTCAGCAATCGCTGAAAAGTGCAGGAATTGCTTCTAGTCAATGCATTTTCTTAAAAGCGATCGCTATCGTTTGCTTAAAATGTAATGAATAAATTAAGGAATTGCTTTTTCTAGTGTAGCAATAATTGCTTTAAACTTTTTAAGGTAGGTCGACCCCTGCATCATTTGCTTGGTAGCAGTCAACTTTAGTTCTCCGCGGCATATACGTGCGTTGCTTTTGATTTGTGTCTTTATGGCTGAATATAATATGAACGTCCGTAAAAGAAAAATCTACAGTGTACGTAAAAATTGCAGATATGATGATTTCAGAAAGTTATATCGATTTGACTGCGAAAATGTTGAGTGGTTGGCAAATTTTTTGACTGATACCTACTGGTAAAAGGCAAGGGGGTGCACTGTCGCCTTTAAATAAGATTAAAGTCTTTCTGCGGAAATTGTCGGAACCGGGCTTTCAAAATTATGTAGGTGAAGAACTCGGTGTTCACCAAACTACTGTCTGTAAGACATACACTTCTGTAGTGAATGCAGTTTTGGAGAAGGCCAATATTTTTATTAAATTTCCTACAAGTGCTGAAGCTGTTATGGAAGCTAAACGGTTGTGGTCAGAGAGATTTGTTTATGTTTCTTCAATTTGTGAACGAATATCAATTGCTTGTCTTTAATTTCTTCATCACTACTATCACTTTCCTCATTTTCACTAAAATCTGCCATATCACAAATATAAGTTTCCTATTTTCCATAAAAACGTAACAGATTACTATTGTATTAAATAAATAGACCAACGTTGTTGTATTTACGTCAATTCTTTTACAAATTAGGCACCAACCTGAACATGAAATCTATAATCTGAACAAGTGGATAAGCCACGTCTGAACTTGTGTTGAATAAGCATTTGCTACAGAGGTGTAAGAAAAACAGCAATTGTTTCAAAATTTTATTCATATCCAGATCAAGCAATTGCTTTTACTAAAAAGTAATTGCTTAATTTTTATTAATTAGGCTCAATATCAATGGTGGATACCAGCATTAGTTTTATTATTACGTAAACGGTTAAAGATAGGAATGATTTATAAAAATGTGTAGAATGTAAACATGTAAAAATATACAATGTTGCATTAAAAAAATTTAGGATGATACACGTAACATTTTTATTTCTAAAAAAAATACATTTCGAAAAAATTAATTTGACGGGTCCGAGCGATAAGTTGGGCGGTATTCTATATAAAAGGTTGATCTATCATGACGCTGTAGTTTTTTTTTATTAGAACCATATCAAGTAAATTACCCAAATTTTTAAATATGCCAATGTTAATGAATGAATGCAAATGTCTGTAAGTGACCTATGATCTCTCCAAAAAACCTACCTACAGGGTGTTCCAATATAACAACAAATTAAAACAATCCTGTCGTGGTTAAAGATCGCACAGGAGTTAGTTTACATGGTTGGAACACCCGGTACACCGTTTACCTTAAAAATTTACTCACCACTGTCAACTGTTCAAAGTGCTGCTGAAATTGCATGTTCTGGTTGTGGATATGGTAGTCGTTCTGCAGCGGACTAGGTTCACCGGGACTGCAAGGGGCGGAGTGTCTCCCCCCGAGGGTTGGCGATGGTTGCGGACTAGGCCGGGGACTCCGGTAACCGTCCATCTGTGTTAATTGCTAAAAATAAAACATTATTTTGGATTGCCTTGAAAATACTCGTTCCTAGTCCCATAGGACTCTAAGGAATTAAGTGTAACTTTTACTTTTACAAGATTTGGATTACATTCTATTTAGATTTTCATAGAACCAACCTTGTCAACTATCATTATACCGTATGTGTAGTTTATTGGGTGGGCAATTGATATTGATGTAAGTGCTACAACATATTCATAGAATCTATAATATAACTACAAAATTAATTTAGCTCACATTACTGGTTAGGTTTTTATATTCTTAGATTAGATTGATGTAAATGTCAACAACCATTTTTTTTTTGAAATAAATAAATAAATAAACCACTGCTGTTGATACTGTATGTAAATAAATAAATAATATACAGTGTGTCCACGTATAAAGTTTGCAAGTTTATTAGTAGGTATAAAAGAGAAAATCACTCTTTATAAAAACGTCTGCTTGTGCCGAAACTACAATTTCGAATATGAGATTTGCGATTACTATACAGGGTTCGTCACAAACAACATTTTTAGTTTTTTGGATTTCGTTTAAAATAAATTTACGTAAAAACAAACAACTATTGTTGCTTGCTTACTTCGAATACGATTTTATCTCTGGCCGAGTAACGATTTGGTTGTAAGAAAACCATTTTTTAATTGCCTATTTTTAAAGTATTTTTATTATTACATGTCATATTTGTTCAATTTATTCAATCATAAATTATAAAACTTTTATTCAAACGTGGTACCACCGAGTTAGCGCATACCTAGTTCAACTCGACATATGATCGAATTCCCGATAACAGTTCCTAACTTGTTGTATTGGGATATTTGCAATAACTACTCTTATTTCTCTTTTAAGAGATCTAAGTAATTATTGAAAATGGTTTTATACACATGTAGCTTCATAAATGAAAGTCGATAATTATGAGAACGGAACTCCTACGTGCCAACTGATTTGGATCATAGGTAAAGGTTTACCTTCCAATTCCATTTGTTCCCAAAGTGATGATTTAGCCAATCATCATCAAAAGAAATTGAAAATTAGAATTGAAAAAAAAAATCCAAAAAACAAAAATTGTTGTGTCTGACGAACCCTGTATAGTTATCGCAAATCTAATAGTTGAAATTGTAGTTTCAACACTAGCAGAATTAATTTAATAAAGGGAAAAAAAAACATAAAAGGTAAAAATGTTTTTTTTGACGAACCCTGTATAGTAATCGCAAATCTGATATTCGAAATTGTAGTTTCAGCACAAGTAGACGTTTTTATACAGAATGGCTTTCTTCTATACCTAATAAAAAAGTTTTTCCTCTTCCAAACTCTATTCGTAGACACACTGTAGAAATCTGGAAATTAAAAAAAATGTCTTACCACTGGTGATGAAGGTGATCCTGGGTGTTGATACATTCCACCCATACCGCCTAATTGTGAGAAATCTGTATTTTCTAGCCCTATATTTTTATCACTCTGAAACATAAAAGAAAATCAAAATAATACAGGTTTTTTAATACTAAATATCTATGATGAATGTGGATTTTTAGATTTTTATGACACGCATGGAAAAACAATTTTTTAATAGCGTGGGGAACGTGATTACATTTCACACTAGTACCGGTGTAAAATAAATTTGTAACTTTGGACAGGGTGAGCCGGATATAAGTAAATGGTTCTTAAGCTTTTTTTAGCATTTTTATGTACCGGGTGAGTCAACGATTGCGCGGAGTAAATTTATGTCTTGAAGATAGTATTTCTCGATAATGAATGAGCTTTTGTATGAAGGTATGGTTGGATATCTGGCACATTTTAAAAATATTTTGAATTATACAGGGTGCGCCCAAAAAGTAGGGTGTCATAAAGTTACATTTTTTTAAATGGGACACCCTATATTTGAGTACATTTATTAATTCTACGTGTTATTTCTTAAATTTTTATTACTGGTTTAATATACGAAAAAGTTATAGTTTTTTAGATAATTCGAGTTATAATAAAAATTTTGCGTTTGCAAGCATCTTGTTGTTGTGAAAATGCCACTTAAATTTTGACACTATTAAGCGATTCATAATTTTTATACTTACTAAATAAAGTCAAAAATACATATTCACTATGAAATATTTGACGTCTCAATTACAGGGTGTTTACTATCTAGGACCAAAGTCAGAAAACTTCTAATTGAAAAATATCACTTTTTTCAAATGGAACACCCTATATATTTTTATGTCATCTTATAGCTCGTCATAAACTCTTCAACTTTCGTGAAGAACGTCCTATCCCTATCTCTAATAGTTTTTGAAATATTTTGATATTTCGAGATTTAATGTCCTCGTTATAGCATTTTTGTCAATGGATCACGCCTGTTGAATCAAACATTTCCATTAAATTTTGAAAACTTCGAGGACTGGGTGTTCGCCGCTCGGGATATTTCATCCTGTATAGTCGCTGTTCAGCAAAAACACTTTTTATCCGCCTCGCCCAAAACATAAATCATATCGATTTATTAATTTAAAAAAAAAATTAATTTTGAGTAGTACCAACTTATAAAATGACTGGACAATAAACTTTGCAGTAAAAAGGCTTAATTTTTACATTGATCTGATTCTTAATGTGTCATCCACTGCCTTTATTTTCCATGGCTATTGTATGTATTTGACAAAAAATTCTATAACGAGGACATTAAATATCTAAATATCAAAATATTTCAAAAACTATTAGAGATAGGGATAGGACGTTCTTCACGAAAGTTGAAGAGTTTATAACGAGCTATAAGATGACATAAAAATATATAGGGTGTTCCATTTGAAAAAAGTGATATTTTTCAATTAGAATTTTTCTGACTTTGGTCCCAGATAGTAAACACCTCGGTAAACACCCTGTAAATGAGACGTCAAATATTTCATAGTGAATATGTATTTTTGACTTTATTTAGCAAATATAAAAATTATGAATCGCTTAGTATCAAAATTTAAGTAGCATTTTCACGAGATGCTTGCAAATGCAAAATTTTCATTATAAGTCGAATTATCTAAAAAACTACTGTTTCTTCGCTTAATGGACTGTATATTACTTGATATGAAAACACTACTTTGACTACAAAATTAAATCTATTTTCTCATTTTGCAAATAATGTCACATATTACGACAATTAAAAACTTCTTCTTGACAGCATATCAATGATTGACTGGTCCTGGTCACTCTCCTGCATCCCACGTAATTAAAAAAAAGGTGTCTTTGTTAATTAAGGAACATGCCGCCCGCCTTGAAATACCTATTTCAATTAACAATAAAAGAAAGAAAACTAGACATTAACAAATAAGTAAATGATAGGAATATTCTCAAGATCCTGTTTCATTAGAATCAATTGGTAACACGCACAATTTTGTCACAGCGCGTTTACAGATAGAACGATCGCCGCATTTTATACTTGCTACGCGAATTACATTATCCGAGCCGGGATACAGTTCAATAACATGTCCAGTCTTCCATTTACAAACTGGCACATTGTCCTCCTTAATGATCACTAAACTGCCAACCTTCAGCAGATTCGGGTAATTCATTTTCCATTTTACTCTTGATTGTAGTTCAGAAATGTATTCTTGGTTCCAGCGTTTCCAGAACTGCTGAAGCATACATTGTAAATGTTGAAATTTACGGAGACGATTTTCAGCAACAACCGTATAATTGGACTCTGGCAAAGCAGTTAATGTCTTTCCTACCAGAAAATGGGATGGTGTGAGCGGTGTCATATCTTGGGGATCTGACGACAGAGGACTTAATGGTCTAGAGTTTAGTACTCCCTCTATTTGAGTTAAAACCGTGCTCAGATCTTCGTAAGTAAGACTAGTGTCACCGACGACCCGTTTAAGATGAAATTTAATACTTTTAACACCAGCCTCCCACAAACCTCCGAAATTAGGCGCTCTAGGGGGCATAAAATGCCAAGTAATTCCTTCAGCTGATAATTCAGAGACTAATCTATCAGAGTTTAACAGCAAAAATGATTGAAGATTTGAGTTTGCCCCAACAAAATTAGTTCCATTATCAGAGTAGATATGCAAAGGTTTACCTCTTCTTGCTATAAATCTTTTAAGAACCGCAAGAAAGGCCTCACTGGTTAAGTCACTGACAACTTCTAAATGAACACATTTGGTATTCATGCATATAAAAATACATATATAGCCCTTAAGGATTTTTGGGTTTCTTGTTTTTCGATCCTTAATTGAAATGGGCCCAGCGTAATCAACACCAGTATGAGTAAATACTGGTTGAAAGGCAGATACACGGTATTTAGGAAGATTTCCCATAGAATAATTTAGTGAAGTTGGATCTGCTTTAAAACATTTGACACACCGTTTAACTATTGTTCTAGCTATTCGACGTCCAGAAATAGGCCAAAATCTTTCGCGAATTGTATACAATAGTTGTTGCGGCCCGCAATGTAATAAAGATACATGCAGATCGCTCATAATTAGATTTGTAAGGGGATGCTTATTATGCAATATAATTGGATGTTTTTGTTCGTTGGATACGCGGGCATTTTGAATCCTTCCACCGACTCTTATTAAACCTGCTTCATCGCAATAAGGCTTTAAACATAATAAACTGCTTGACCGTGATAAAAGTCGATTGGTTTTCAATAAATTATAATCCTTGGCAAATGACTGAATTTGAGATACCTTGACCAAATAATTGAGCGCATTATTTAGTTCTGATGCTCGTAATGGACCACCTGGAAAGTCCTTATTTTTAAGTCGTTCAATAAATCTCAAACAATACGCAAAAATTCGCTTTATTTTTAGCAAAGAAGAGTGTTTATTGAAATCAATATCAGGGCCTTCCTGAACAGAAGCGGAATGAGTCATCACTCTTTGTTCAGGTACATCTCCAGATACCTCAGGTACCACATGAACATTATCATTATCAACCTGAGAAAAGAGCCATATGGGTCCTTTCCACCATAATTCGCTTAGCAACAAGGATTCTGCCGAAATTCCTCTAGAAAGACAGTCGGCTGGATTCTCATCTGATTTAACGTGAAACCAGTCGCAAGGCGCTGACATATTTTGAATCTGGGTGACTCGATTAGCGACAAATGTTTTCCAGCGACTAGGACATCCCTTAATCCAGCATAAAGTTATTGAAGCATCACTCCAATAAACAACCTTACTGATATTTATTTTTAAAGAATCCATTACCTTTTTAACAAGTTTGCAAGTGAGAAGTGCGGCACACAACTCTAAGCGAGGTAAACTATTCTTTTTTATAGGTGCTACACGAGATTTCGATAGAATAAGATTAGAAGAAATAAAGTCTCCAGAGCCTGTAAAACTTACAATATAGACACATCCACCATAAGCCTTTTCTGAAGCGTCTGCAAATGCATGAATCTGTATAGTTTCCCATCCATCTTCTAAAACATATCGAGAAATGCTTATTTGATTTAAAACTTGTAGATCCTTACAAAAGTTTAACCATATATTGCAAAGAAAAGGAGGAATTGGGTCATCCCACGACAACTTTTCTTGCCACAGAAGTTGCAAAATAAGCTTTGCATTAACCACGACTGGTCCTAAAAGGCCTAATGGATCAAATATTTTACTTATAACTGACAGGATCATTCTTTTTGTAACTTGAATGTCAGACTTGAAAACCTTAATTGAATAATGTATTTTATCCTCAGAAGCATTCCAAAATACCCCCAAAGTTTTATTTTGTTCGTTGCTTCCCAAATCTAAAACATTACAGGATAAGTTTTCGTGAAGTTGAAAGTGACCTAATAATTCTGGTTTATTAGACAACCATTTCCTTAGCTGAAAACCCCCGCCAGCCAAAATAGATGATACTTCTTTTTAAAGTTGCAACAATTTTGCAATAGTAAATGCACCTGTCAAAAGGTCATCCAAATAAAAACAATTTAAAATAGCTTCGCTTGCTTCTGGGTACTCGGCCTGAGCCTCCAGAGCAAGTTGCTTCATACATCTCACTGCCAAAAATGGTGATGACGCACAACCATATGTTACAGTGTTCAGTTCATAACATTCAATCGGAGCTTGAAGACTGTCTGGATCCTTCCACAAAATTCTTTGAAAACTTCGTTCACAAGGGTCAATAAGGATTTGCCTATACATTTTGGAAATATCTGCATTAAGCACATACGGGTAACTCCGAAAACGTAATAAAATTGAAAGAAGGTCCCTTTGAATAGTAGGTCCCACACATTGTATTTCATTTAAAGATAACCCAGTGTCGCTCTTAGCTGAGGCGTCAAAAACTACTCGCACCTTTGTGGTAAGACTAGATTCCTTTATTACGGGATGATGTGGCAAATAATAACAGGGTTTATTATCATTTTTTTCCATGGAAAAATCCCAAACCTTGGACATGTGACCCAGACCGTTATACTCCGATAGAAAGTCCACATAGTCTTTCTTTAAACCTTGGTTTTTGCTTAAACGCTTTTCCAGAAGACTCAATCGTTTAAGTGCCATATACTTTGACAAACCCAGATCCTCTTTATTGTCCTTAAACGGAAATTTTACCATAAACCGTCCGTCAGGAACCCGGCTATGGGTCTTTACAAAATGTTCCTCGCAGAACTGCTCGGATTTAGACAAATAAGTTTGATCATTGTAACCTTCCTCCAGTTCCCAAAAGCGTCTTAATTGGTCATCAATCGTCTGATCTAATGACAAACAAGCCACAACCTGCTTATTAGAAACATTGAAACGATTACAATATCCAGCGACAACCCAACCTAATCTTGTTTTTTGAAGGGTGGGCATTCCTTCTTTTCGAATTTGTTTCATAAGTAATATTTTATAAAATATATCAACTCCCAATAACACATCAATGTCACTTTGATAATTAAACGACGCATCGGCTAGTTTTAAATTCGCTGGAATGTCCCAATTTGAAATATTGAAAGAAACTGTTGGAACAGCTTGCGTTATTTTTGGTATAACGAGACAACAAATGCGTTCGCTATACTCATTTATGTTTGACGTAAACTTAATACTGACCCTAGACTTTGTCGTAGTTGATAATGCTTCTCCGATTCCCATAATTTCGAAATTAACAGAAGTCTTCTCTAAACCTAATTTTTCTACTAAATGTTCGGTAATAAAGTTACTTTGGGAACCCGGGTCCAGTAATGCCCTAACAACATGAACCTGTCCCTGATCATCTAAAACCTTAATATTCGCAGTTGCCAACACTGACAACGTCGACGAATCGTCCATTACGTGACCGGCAGTAGAAGTACTCGGAATCGACAGAATTTCCGAGCCCCTCTTAGGAATAATATCTGATGAAGCAGGTCTATTTTCGTTATTTACAACGGTGGCATCGCTTCCATGCAAAAGTGTATTATGTTTTTCTCCACAACTGCGACAAAAGGAAGTATTAGGACAGTTTTTTGTATGACCGGCGCTAAGACAATTTATACACAATTTTAACTTATTAACCGCAGTCTTTCTGGCCCTAACATTCATATTTTTGAACGCAAAACATTTATAAATAGAATGATTTTTTTTACAGTAATAGCAACAAAATTTTCCCTCTGTAGGTATAGAATGAAAACCCCTTATCTTACCTTTGTTATCTGGTTTAAAATGTACCTCCCTTTTTGAGGACTCTAATTTTTCGAGTAATTCACATTTAGATTTTAAAAATGAGTTGATATCAGTCAATTTTGGTAGTTCTCCCTTTTTTACAGGATATGACTCCCAATCTCTACGAGTGATTCTGTCAAATTTACTTGTTAATAAATACACAATTAATGTATCCCAGTTGTCAGTGTCTTGACCCAAACTTTGTAAAGACCTTAAATTTTTATTAAACAAATCATACAGGCTTCTAAGATCATTATGCGATTCTGTTATTACCGCTGGACAATCAAATAAGGCCTTAACATAGTTATGTATAATAAGTCTTTTATTTTCATAACGATCAGAAAGAAGTTCCCAAGCAACCGAATAATTATCATTTGTAACTTGTAAATTTGCGATAGCTTGAAGAGGTTCTCCCTCGATATATGATTTTAAATAATAGAATTTTTCTACATTGCTTAAAGACCTATTGTTATGAATAATGGCTTGAAAGGCATCTCTAAATTCAAGCCATTTCTCATAGGAGCCATTAAAAATTGGCAGTTTTAAATTAGGCAATTTAAATGAATGCCCAGTAGAATGCACTGGCTGTGCAACCCGTCCAGCATCACTACCAACTAAACCTTTAATATTCGTTAACCCTGAGCCACCATTGTCTGAATCATTATTATTGTTACTATTTATTAGAACCTTAAATTTGCTAATTACTTCAAAGTATTGCAATTCAAAATTCTCACGCTCTATAATTTCAAGTTCTAATAGATTTTCGCTACCAATTTCAGATTCATTCAATAATGACTCAATATCACCTTGAACGTCTTCAAACTGTGATAAAAGAGGCTCGGCCTTATCGAGCCTAATTTCTAGCTCACCCACCTGTAACTCCGTGAGGCTATTAGGATCGACTGTGTCATAATAACGGCTAATTCTAGTGAGTTGACCTTTGATATTACCGCGTTTTAATTTTAGTTTATTTAGCTCTGCCATTTTTCTTAATACAAAGATAAAAACACTAGACAAGCTTACTAAGATCTTGCACCGCAATAAAACAAACAATTGGACTAACTCTAATACGGAATAATCTTACGTAGACCCACAGTTCTTCTACCATAAACTGGAACTTTCTCAAACTCCTGTATTCCGTCTGGAATTACTATAGCGTAGGCTGTTCCCTCACAGCTGACTGGCTGATGAACAGGAACCAGGTATCCCCTATAGGTATTTATTTTTGGCAGGTATGGCTTCCGACAAGACAACGCAAATACCTAAAAAATACTAAAAACAGATTCTTCTGGCGATCCGGCTCGAAGGACCAAAATGTTTCTTCGCTTAATGGACTGTATATTACTTGATATGAAAACACTACTTTGACTACAAAATTAAATCTATTTTCTCATTTTGCAAATAATGTCACATATTACGACAATTAAAAACTTCTTCTTGACAGCATATCAATGATTGACTGGTCCTGGTCACTCTCCTGCATCCCACGTAATTAAAAAAAAGGTGTCTTTGTTAATTAAGGAACAACTACATATAACTTTTTCGTATATTAAACCATTAATAAAAAATTAAGAAATAACACGTAGAATTAATAAATGTACTCAAATATAGAGTGTCCCATTTAAAAAATGTAACTTTATGACACCCTACTTTTTGGGCGCACCCTGTATAATTCAAAATATTTTTAAAATGTGCCAGATATCCAACCATACCTTCATACAAAAGCGTATTATCGACAAATCTTATCTTCAAGGCATAAATTTACTCCGCGCAATCGTTGACTCACCCGGTACATACACAGGGAATGACAGCCCGCCGCTCAGCCGGTCGAAAGTGAAACACGTCTGCGCGTATTGTAAACTCATGCAACCAACAAATGCCGTTAGAGACGTGACGTCAAACTGACGTAAACAACCGTGTTTTGTCCATCGTCTCTGGGGGGATAATTAAAAATTTGAAATAAAGAATTTTCTATAAGTACTTTTTATTACGGATTAAAGCGACACCGGAATTCAAGTCAATTAACACATTCGCTGCCAAACCAAATTTGTAAAAATGGTCTGCCAGGCCAAGGTTGAATCCTATAAGATACGGCAATTCTAAGACTATTGGGTATAGCAGTTTTTTTTTTTTGATGTATTGTTTGCCTGTTTTCTTTTAATAAAACCTAAACAGACACCGGTGTCTGACATGGCGTGGTGAAACCATTTTCCCATAACGCGCCACAGAAGACACTCTGAGAAGACATCTTTCTTACATGGTTACGCCACAGCGGACACGAAGTAAATAGCGGACACATCAAATCCGCCCATCGTATAGAGCTATAGCCCTACTGTAAGGAGACTTCAGTTGGCAGTAAGATAACGTTGTGTCTACTGTTAGTTCTCCGTTGCAAATTTAGGCCGATTTACGTGATTTATTTTATTACATTCTATTTTTGTGCAAAAATTAATAACAGAACCGGAAGAATTATGTATTTTGTGACCAATGAAGAACCAGGGAGTGATTTCTTTATATCTGTTTATTATAATATGATATATATATATATGATATAATGTGTTAACATTTTGATTACATTTCTTAGAAGAAAATAAATAAATACAAAACGCGCTTTAAATCTTTATTGAAATATTGGGTGTCTGCCCCGGCGTATGGAAATTAATTAAAAAAATTAAGTCTGCTCGCCATAGCGGACACAATAGCAGACACGTGTTATAAAATCTATTAACATTGTCCAATAAAAAAACCAAGATAAATGGACTGTGCCGCAGCGCCAATACAAGACACCTCATATGAAAACTTTTATAGAAAAGTGTGTCCGCTGGGCAGAGTCGTTGAATAACTGTAGCGGACACGGGTGTCTGACGTGGCGTGGTAAAATCATAGCTGATCAGACACCGGTGTCCGCCATGGCAGCGAATGTATTAATGGTGGTCAAAGACGATCAAGCAAGATAGATAAACCATTTCATTCATAAACGTACTTTTGCATCGAGCAGACATCTCATGGTTTATAGAGGACATTCTATCGTATTACACTTACTTGTAAAATAAAAATTCTAGTACCGTGTGAGCAAGAATTATTTGCATCAAAGAGGGCCTTGCATCTAAGGACGTAATGCTTAGCCGTAGAGCTCAATACCTGTTGGGTGTCAGTAACTACCTGAATTAACAATCAATCAGTTATTCCGTTATCTTTAACCGTCGTTACACGTAATTGGATTCATCGCTAATTTTTCCAATTTCTTGAACAATTCACACAATGGGCTTTACGGAACAGCACAAAACATTCATAGTTGAAGCGTATTTTCGAAACGGGGTTAGAGTAAATGGTGAGTGGCAATACAATCCGGGTTTGTGTATGGACGATTTTCACGAACATTTTCCTAATGTTGCTTTTATTGCTGGGGATTTTTATCATTGCCTGAAAAGAACAGTGGCCTGTGTTCAGGGAAACAGCTTCTTTACAACACAAAAAAGGAGCAGGAAGACTATCTGTAAGAACAGAAGAACTTGTTGCAAACGTTCGTGAAATAATGCAAAGCATGCCAACAAATTATATAAGACGCCTGTCCCAAGAAGTGGGAAGATCTTATGGAACATGCAGGACTATTCTTAAGAAGCAGCTAAATTTATTTCCTTATAAAGTGCAAGTATTCCAAGAAATACAAGCCGCAGATTGTGAAAGACGCAGGAATTATGGCAGGAATTTATGCTTGGAGCATGACGGTGGCCAATTTCAGCAATTTATGTAATTATTTTTCTTTCTGTATATTCCTACTTTGTTAACTTTGTAAACAACAAAAATAAATTTGTATTTGTCTACTTATTTTATTACTCATTAGTTTGGCATATCATGTCATAATATGAATTTGACAAAATTTTAACCTAGATTTGGTTAGATATATCGTCCCCATATCACTGTGATCTAAACCAAGCCCTACGTTTTATAATCCAATCCTTCTTTGATGCAAATAATTTTTGCTCGCACGGTACCTACTACTTTACAGACAATATTGTTTCGTTATGATGTTAACTCTATCACTATTTTTACAATAACCTAACATTCCCAATGACAAAATTCCAAAATTGTCATATTTATTTCTATTTTTATTCGCTTGCTATTGCTACCACTAGGGGACAGATGTTGTCACGTTTTGCGGACTTTAGACCAGTGTGAAATATTGCGAATAATATACCTACTGAGTGTTAAATGGCTGCCAGCCAAGAGCTTGCTTGATGCCGGCATTATGCGCTGCCATAGCACTGGTAAATTCTCAATAGTTACAAATTGAGGCAGTTTAATCTCGAATATGGCCCAAAAGAGGCGAGTCTTTGGATTCTTCGGCAACAAAGTATTATTCTAAGGTAAAAATTGTTGTTTATTTGACGTCCTATCGGTTTGTTATGATAAAAATAATGAAAGTTCTATCTTGCTTTATCGTCGTTGCCTACAACTCATTGTTTATAGAGGCTTAATTTACGATTAAAAAGAATTTTTTGATAAATTAAGATGAAAACCAATAAACGTACGAATGATATCTCTATATTATGCTCATTTATTGTAGCATTATTAATTTATTGGGGGGGAGGGGGTCTGTAGCAAACTACTAGGAATTTATGCGCATGCCTGACTTACAGTAATGAATTACAAACACAAATTATGGGTGCAGAGAAAGAAGGCGAAATATCCAGAATTTACCAAAAATGGGGTTATCTTACCGAACCTACCAGCTTACAGCAAATCTCGGGTACACTCATGGACATTTACCTTTAGATACGTACAACTTATCTCGTGCGCAAACAAAAGTTATATTTAATGGGTGGGTGGCATGGGTTCCCTCCCAGCAGCATTGGGCATGCGCACTAACCTCGTGTTATCGGCCTGATCTTCTTTAGCGACATGCTCAAAATACACTCCAGAACCGGGTCGGCACCATTTTCGTTGTTGTGTTTTAAGTTTTCTCTGTGGATTCCTTGTCGTTTATTGTGGGTTTTGAATATTTACGGATTTCTAGTTTTTGTGTAGTTTAGTAAAATGTGTTTGTGCTTTTAGTGACTCGGATAGTCTGATTGGAATAAAAACAATAACTAGTAACAGCCGTTGTGTGATTTTATTAAAGATAAAATACCGGGTATTTCGTATTTTCAGTAAGGATGGAGTAAGTAGTGATGTATCTTGATATACAGTGTGTCTCCGTAAGTTTGCATCATATGGAAAACTTTTTTATTATTCATTTTACGAAAAAAAGTTATTCTTCATAAAAAGCTCTGCATGGTCTAAAACCTAAAATGTAACCATCAAATATCGAAATTTTCCAGTCATATACGAGGTTTGTCAAAAAATGTTGTTATAAAAAAAAGTTGATCAGAAATAAAAACCACGTCTAAATATGCAATTATACGCATTTATGTTGAAAAATTATTTTATTAATTTATTATTAATTATTTAATTTTTTAATTATTTAATTAATTTAATGCGTGTTATTGCATATTTAGACGTGGTTTTTAATTCTGATCAACTTTTTTTAATAACAATTTTTGATAATGTCAAAAATAAAGGTACTTTACTCTTGGGAAAAATTTATATTCTTAGGATAAATTCACATTTTTTGACAAACCTCGTATATGACTGGAAAATTTCGATATTTGATGGTTGCATTTTAGGTTTTAGACCATGCAGAGCTTTTTATGAGGAATAATTTTTTTTCGTAAAATGAATAATAAAAAAGTTTTCCATATGATGCAAACTTACAGAGACATACTGTACATATAACTTTATTTTATTAGGATCAATTTAAACACATAAAACTAGGCCTAGACTACACAAACAAGGTATGAAATTAAAGAGAAACACACACCAAGACAGATTATCCCGATGCATGTTTTGGTATATTTTATTTGCAGCCCTGCAATCTAATTAGGTACGCCTATTTCTCGGGCAATATATTGCTTTAAAAAGTTTAAAAGATACTATCCTTTAAACTTATCTTAACATAGTATAAAACAAAGTCGCTATCGCCCGTCCTGTCCCTATATGTGCTTAAATCTTTAAAACTACGCAACGGATTTTGAAGCGGTTTTTTTTAATAGATAGAGTGATTCAAGAGGTTCAAGGTTTTTATGTATAATACATGCAAAATATTATAGAGAAACACTGATAAATTAGAGTAGGGAGAACGAACGACCCAACCTAACCGGTCCCCGGCCCGTTCAACGATCGATCCGAAGCACCGAAGCCGGAATAGACGAAGACATACTATGTTTTATGCATGGATGTGAATTGTGGACGGGCCGGCAAACGGCTGAGTTTGAGGTTTGTTCGCCTTATTATCTCACGTTGTATAATGCCGGGCTGCAACGCAGGCCGGGTACCCGCTAGTATATTATATAAAAGGAAAAAGTAACTACCTAGGTATGTTTATATTAAACCAAGGGTAAAGATATTCCACGGGTCAAGTTCTCGGGCAAACTGTTTTACAAGCACCCAAGTTTTTTCCAAATTGTAAAAATCAATACAAGTTAAATACCAACTAACTAAAAAAGTAAACAGCAATGCTGCCCTTCGCCGAGTTAAAAAATAAAGACGTTTCTATCTATCTAACTAATACAAACCATTAAAAACAATTTTCTATCCTTAAAATCTGTACATTCCTCCCTCACCACAAGATTGGAGGTACCCATTGATAGGTTTGCAACTACTAAAAATGCCAGAAATCACTACCTTATTTCCCAACTTGATCAAAAATTGAGAAGTTTCAATTTTTTGTCAAGAATTAGGGGCAAATTTGAGCTGTTTACACAGAAAAATAAATTGAAGGTCAACTTTTACAATTTCTTGAGCAAGAACTTAAATCTTAAAGCCCGGACCTGTCTATTTTCCCGTTCGTCAAATGATAATTTTGCAGTGCGCATGTCTAATCGTGTGTAGCTTTGTTTACATGCGCGAGGCCATAAATTTGCCACTCGTGATTATTGTTTGCTTATCTAAAGGTAAATATCTATGTGTACAACCGGAATTACATATCAATCATATCAAGTTACATCGTTTAGAAATACCGTTTGTACATTTACTCGCGGAGTTCCCCTCCCCCCTTTTCCTTCTTTCTATGGATCCTTTAGATAAACATATTTCTTAACATCCAATAAACAGGGTTCAATGATTAATTTAAATCGTCAAATAAAAAAAAAATAGTGTGAATTGATACAAAAATGAGCTAATACATAATGACAAAAGTGAACCTACCTACCTGTGAAAAAGATCGATGATGAAACCTAGAATACCTAGAATTACTTGGAACTGATAAATGATTCTGAAACAAAATAATAAAAACATGCAAAATAAAATAAAATCTATCGCAACAAAGAGCAAAATAAAAATCAAATGACATATAAAGCTGCAAATAATGATAAAATCGGTTTTGTGACATACCAGAAAACCAAACTATTAATATTACACTATTATTATTGTAGATTGTTTGCATTACTCGCTTAAGTCAATTTCTTTTTTTTTATATCGTTCAAAGCAATCTCTTAGGTCTTGAAATTGAGCTAAGTACGCCATCTCTGCAATGGGCTTTTTCACATTTAACATTAGCATTAACATTTACCGCCCCCCCTTCCCCTCCCCCCCCCCCCCCCCCATTGCCCTATAATAATAAATAAAAATAATTAAAAAAAAAACATTTTCAACAGCTCAATTTTTCCAAAATATTAGGATATTTTTCGTTTTATACTATAAAAGCCTAAGAAAATGTAAAATTTTTGGCACATTTTTCGCCTATTGTCTAGCCAGTGTTATGGGGATTCTTCCAATACGGAAATTTAGTAACTATTAGTTTAATTCAAATATTTTGAAAACGGCCGTAGCTTCATTTTTTAGCGGTTTAATGGCATGATTTTACGTAAGGTACTCGGGATCTATACTAAATTTATCTAAAACACGCGTCAAAACAACTCAAGCTACCCCGATCTGTTAGATCTACACCGAGTGCGGTCTGCGCGCTTGGTCATCCATTGTCTTCCTAAAACCGCCTGCCCAATAGCACGCGTTTTTCACGCTTTGAACATTTGATTACAATATCTGCTCTTTAGAATGAATTTAGTATAGTTCCAAACAATTTAGGGAAATTAGGGGAAAAAATTGACTTTTAGGAAAATGCATTATGCTTATAATGCCAAAAATACCAAAATGGTGTTAAATAAAAAGTTTTTACTAAAGCCTAAATAAAGATTTTAGAAATATTGGTCAAAATTAGAAAGAACGGTCCTCTGTAAACATATTGTTTCAAATAACAATAAATGGTAAATATGGTTGTCAGATACAGGAGCTGACCACTCCGTACTTCATGGTAAAAAGCTTAATTTTAATAAACACATTTTTTTAACTTTAACTAAAAGATTAATGCCCGTATGCACCCTTCCGACTTAATCAAGGTTAAAACTTTAACCGTGATTTATGATAAATAAATATAGTTTAAAAAAACTAAAAAACACGCTTTAATAATTAATCAAATTAAAAAGCGGAAAATAAATATGGTTTAAAATACTTCTTGAAATTCTTAATATAGACAGAAAATAATAATGAACGATAAACATTAGTATTATTGTGAAAAAAGCGTAGGTCGCTTTGTGCTATATTTTTCGTATATCGAGTATTCAGGAAAAATTCATAAATTGCCATTTTTCTCAGAAAGTATAAACTTTAGGAAAAAAGTCTATATAGCTAAAAAGTTGTATCTCGAAGAAATCTACATCTTAGCTTTTTCGTATCTCTTACGGTTTTCGAGATATCGGCCAAAATATGATTTCTATATTTTGCCTCATATCTCGAAACTGATAATACTTAGACGAAAATTTTTAAAATAAAAAGACGCGTCTTCGAACTTTCCATAAATATAGTTATATAACATTTTTCTCTCAAACTTACAATAACGGAGTTATTCGCAAGAAATAAAAAAACAACAAAAATTTTTTATTTTGACAAGAGAATTTTTGCGTATAGATTATTGTATTGTCAGCGGTTCTTGATAAGTCTACAAAATTTAAATTAAAGCTGGATTTATAAACTCGACGTTCGCCGTTGGCGCCGGCGCTGGCGTTCGCGCTGGTAGTTAAACAATGGAAAGATAATGCAACTGTTTATAAACTTCGCTGGCGTTGGCGTCGGCTGGCGTTCGACTTGGTCCAAGTTTAACTTTTCCGCGCTGGCGTTCGTAGCAAATCCGTAGCAGTGACGTTAGCCAATAGCATTTCATTATTTAGATGACGTGAAGTTGGCCTTTTGCTAAGCTTTACCACATAATGGCATAAAACTACACCCAAACCTAACAAATGATTTGATAAATCCATTTCTTAATTTCTTTACTAATAACTTTTTAATAACCACTCCGCTGTTGAAACAAATTATAGTGTTAGGTTATGTTAACACGAACGACGCCAACGACCAACTCCAAGTTTATAAATGCCGTCTACGAACGTCAACTGCCAACGCTGGCGCCAACGACAACGCCAACGCCAGCGAGAGTTTATAAATCGACCTTTAATCTGAGCGTTTAAAGTGGGTCAAAATTGGGTTTAAAGAAGTCGGTTATAAACATACATACAAACATATAGGTGAAGCTAATAAAAGCGTGTTAAAATCGCTATGGACCAGCAAGTTATAGAATTGACCGTGATTATTATTGACCCGACCATTTTGGTTGGTCCATAGCGATTCTTGCCATAAATCACGGTTAAAGTTTAACCCTGATTAGTCGTAATGGTGCACACAGGCATAATACTTTGGATCTGGATCATTGAACACATTTCATCAAATGGGCTTTTTCACTATAATCGAATTTAACAGATTCAGCATTGGCATCTTATTAAAAATATATCCCAAATTTTATACAAAATTATTGCAAATAAAACGTAAACTCTTGTGCCCCAAGTGATAGCCTATAACAGTGTCTATTTACTGCTAAATAAATTTACTATTACAAACAATAACACTAATATTACCTAGATGTACCATATACGTTCAGAGATACAACGATTATTGGTTTCATTACGATTGATTGGCGATGTCAACATTATGTTTTTAACATTTTTATTTCTGTTCAGCTTTTTAGTTTACCCAACAAACAGTTAAAGCCTTAGCGACTTCTAATTTGGAAATAAGATCTATTTAAGTAAAAAGTAGACTACAGTAGACTCCCGATTGTCCGAAATAATGAGGACCGGACCGATTTCGGATAATGCGGAGATTGAGGAAAATCATTAACTATAGGAAAAGTAACTATATCTATGTACTTTTATAGATGTACATACATACATAATAAATTTTAATACTTATGTATGTACAGTAGTATATATGTATTCAGATTTTATAAATTCAAGAAAGAGGAAGGTACTTAATTGGTACTTGTTTTAATTTTAAAGTCTGTCGATTTTTGGGCGCAATGTCCCTCCATCTTTTCAGTAGAAGCACATCAGTGGGTGTCGAACTAGGCTGATGTTCCACATAAAGCAGAGCGGTTTCAAATGCATCCTTTGCAGCGGAATGTAAAATTTTGGGTGATATTTCGACTGTGTTCTTAGAAATTTCGAATAATGCGGAGGCATAGCAAGAATCTTTTCGGGTAATCCGGTTCATGGGTCGTTTCGGATAACGCGGAGTTCGCATAATCGAGTTTCGGATAATCGGGAGTCTACTGTATTTCCGAATAAGCTTTTTGGACGAAAAGGCCAAAGAAACTAACTGTTTGGTCAAAATAAAGTGATTCGGACTTACTATTACGTCTTCAAAGTCAGAAAATATAAGACGCCCAAGTGATGGTCCAAAATAGTAGATATTATCTACCCTATAAATCAACTTGATAGTTAGGTCTAAGGAAAGTCAGTAATAAACGCCAAATGAAGAATACATTAATTCGTTTTGTCTTTAATATATCTTCATGGTCAGGTTACAATGTGAACATTTTCTGAGGTGATGTACATACCTATACTCTATATTACTCTTACATTTTGTACTTAAATATGACTGAAATAATTTCTTTATAGCCAAATGATCCTGTTCATTTGGAGATCATGACCTTTAGGAAATATATTTTACTGATGCCATATTTTTTTAAAACGGTGTAAGTATTATCTTAAATTAATTTTTGTTAAATTACTTGTAACGCTAAAACAAAAACAAATATACTACAAAAACAGAGCACATAAAGGAGCTAACTACTTATTCGTCCAAGCACAAAATATTGGCTATATTTTAAATTTTTTGTATTTTCAATTAAAATTTACCTTGTTTTTTTTTTAAATGCCTTTTTTTCGGGGGCGCGGTTAGTCATAGTGACAGTGAGTGACACTTGGGGTAAGTCTGCCAATTTGTTTTGTCCTTCCCCGTTTTCTATTTAATTTTAATTTATTTTAGCCCAATGATGATGATGCTTTCTAGCATCGAAACATGTTCACCCCCTAATTAATTAACTATTAATATATTTGTGGAGACGACTTTGAGTTTGATTGTCCTTCATATTTATTTTTAAGTTTGGACCAGCATTTATTTAATTGAAGTTTCGGCCATAAGAATAACATCTTCAAGTTTTATCGTCGTAAACTAATAAATACCCAGATATAAAGAATTTATACAATTTAAAAATTTGCATATTTATTTATTCTTTACTTTTAAAACACAAAATTTCTAACATAACGTTTACAAAGTTCATGATCTTTACAGACACGATACTAGACAAACTAATTTTTTACAAACTAATAAAATAAACAGCAACTTTGGAAAACAGTCATTGTTATATAATCAATTATGTAATATTATTATTATATAATATTTTACCCGAAAATATCATTAAAAAACCTACCTTTATTTAAATTTCATTGAAAAAATATTTCCTAATATAAATTTCTGTCTTAATAAATTAATCAAACGTTTAGTTTATACAAAAGGAGTATTTTTTAACTATCTTTTCTTTATATACAGGGTGTCCCGAAATTAGCTGACAATATTTTAAGGGGATAAGGTACATTCAAAAATAAGACTAAAATCCTCTATTAATATACCTTCAAAAACGCTTCGTTATGGGGCTAGAGCCCCCCGAATTGGAGCTATGACGAGCAGTTATTTTACAATATCTCAGAAACCGATGAGGGTATCAAAACAAAATTTGATACATGTTTTACCCATAGCTAGACGCAATAAATGGTTTAATTAGCTTAACTGTATTTCTTCCAGTGGCGTCCCACTGGCTAGGTAGTTGGGAGAATATTGCCCTAAGTTTTTTATTTGTAGGATTTTTAACTTTAGGTGAAATTTTTAAAAGCCTTGAAGTCTTTTGTTGAAAAAAGGTACTCTTGTTTCATTGCGGTAAGATTCACCATTTTCCAGTAAAACCGATTTTAAAATTTTCGGTTTTTTGAAATCCATTGAAAAGGCTAAGGTTTTTTTTTGCATATCTCAGCAAACATTTAATATTAAAACATGAAATTTATTAGAAGTTCTACTAGCGACAAATAATAATATTACATAATCATTGGGGATTTATTAGATAATGTCCCACTGGATTTACGTTTAGGGTACTTCTTTCAACATGATGGGGCACCAGCTCACTACGGACGTCAAATGAGGAATTGGCTTGAAGAAAATTACCAGGTGGGTTGGTAGCCATAGCCTGGCCACCAAGATCACTTGATTTAAATCCCCTTGATTATTATTTTTGGGGACACATGACTGGTACTTGCTTAAGAATTAGTTTCCCGTGTGGTTCACAATCAAATTTGATTTGCAATTTGTTATTATTTTTTGTTTTATTTTAAAACTCTCTTAAAATCTCCATGAAAATAAATATTTAAAAAACAAAGGAATCTAAAAATATGTTTAATTTAAAAACGTTACATTCTGTCAAATTACAATAAAGGAAGATTTTATTAACAAAAAATTTAAAATTAAAAAAAAAATACATTAAAACTAGGAAATTAAAAAAAAATAATAGTAATATTTACTTAAGGCTCCACCCGTGCGACGTCACTGGAAAAATATTTTAAAGTAACATCCTTTAATACATATGCCTTGTCGCTAGTAGAAGTTCTAATAAATTTCATGTTTTAATATTAAGTGTTTGCTGAGATATGAAAAAAAAACATTAGCCTTTTCACCGGATTTCAAAAAACCGAAAATTTTAAAATCGATTTTACTGGAAAATGGTGAATCCTACCGCAATGAAACGAGAGTACCTTTTTTCAACAAAAGACTTCAGGGCTGCTAAAAACTGCACCTGAAGTTAAAAAATCTTAAAAATAAAAAACTTAGGGCAATATTCTCCCAACTACCTACCCAGTGGGATGCCACTGGAAGAAATAAAGTTAAGCTAATTTACTCGTTTATTGCGTCTTGTCATGGGTAAAACATGTATCAAATTTTGTTTCGATACCCTAATCGGTTTTTGAGATATTGTGAAAAAACTGCTTATCATGGTTCCAATTCGGGGGGCTCTAGCCCCATAACGAAGCGTTTTTGAAGGTATATTAATAGAGGGTATTAGTCTTATTTTTGGATGTACTTTATCTCCTTAAAATATTGTCAGCTAATTTCGGGACACCCTGTATACCTACTAAGTTACAGTAATAATTGTTAGTTATTTTTATATAATTATTTATCCCTGTGATAAACTTGTAAAGGTGGTTGGTAGTAAAGTATAATAAAAAAATATTAAATATCGCGATGAAAAAGGTCAAACGGTAATTTCGGCCTTTAACGAATATTTCCAGAAGTACTTAATCGGAATTTAAAAAATTTTTAAAGTCATTTTAATACTAGATGTTATAAAGTTTGAAGATATTATTGGGCTCGAAACATTGATATTTGATTAAAGAAGTATTGCATTTAGACACAAGATCTACGAACTGCAATAAAAAATACAGGTCCCTATTTAAAAATACAAACCTGACGATGGTACCCGAAAGAGAGAACGTAAGAATCAATATCTGATAGCGACGACGAAAATATAAAATTAGTTTTTCGCCATCTATGTGAATAAAGCTAGAACAAAAGAAAACTCGAAACGAGAATTCTCGGTTTTTTCCGAATATCTTCGGAAGTATAGGAATTTTCCAAATTTTTCGACGTCTTGTTAGTAGTAGTAGTAATAGTAATAGGTAACATGTTTTATTTAGCAAAAAGCTACAATTAAATATTTTTTAATACTTACATTTTTTTAACACATTTTTATAGATTCATTTTTAAAATTTTAAAACGCAACCTTCTTTTACAAAAACGGATAGAAAAGTTAAACATTTTGTAAATTGTATCAAATATTACGTATCATTTTGTTTTATAATTAAATGTAATTTTAAAGTTTTTTAAATAGTTTTAATGACATTTGAGATTAATAGAAATTTTCAAATTATTATATTCTATCAAACCTTTATAAAAAATAGATTTATAAGCTAAATGTTTTAGACACTCTATCCACATAAAATTTTGATTAGTTCTTGTTATATAATTATGATGGGTCATAATTAAAAGAACAAAATTTTTTTAAACAATCAAGCAATAAATTATTTTTATTTATTATAATTTCTTCAAATTAAATTATTTTTAGTTTTATGTATATATACAGATACTAAATAAAAAATTAAATTTCTGACATTCAACCAATCTAAATTTTTCATCATAAAATTAATTTTTGTATATTTGTCATAATTTAAATTAATCCGCATTGCCTTATTTTGTAAAATTTGTAATTTATCAAATATTTCCTCACTAGCACAATATAAAATGGAAGAACAATAAAGAAAATGTGGTAATATAATAGTATTAAATGCAGTTTTTTTAGAAAACAAACTTAAATTAGAACTGATTCTTTTAAAATAACCTACTTTTCCGGCAATCTTCGATATGATACTTTCAAAATAATTTAAAAATTTTAATTTTGAATCAATGATTATCCCTAAATATTTAAAACTGTTCATAATATATAATTTTTATATAGTCATGTCCCAATTGCGCAACTTTGTCGTAATTCTTTGTTTACCAGATACCAGATCCCAATGGTGAGCATCGAATTTGTAACACACTGTATACCCCTCCTAAATCTACATTATTTTCTTGCTTTAAGATATTTATTACATCAATAATAAATTAATTTTATTGAGGAATTATTATAATTTTATAATTATTAATAATGATGGAACGTGATGGTTCTTTACGTTTAAAATACAGAAAAGTAGTTAATGTACACATATTGTTAAAGAAGGCACATTATTTATTATATTATATGTATTGATTATATAGATAATTGGTTATAAATAATCATTTAACAAGTTCATAAATACAATGTGTCATGTCTAATTTTAACATGTATACGGCGCACGAATCTCTACCAATGGAACTAAAAAAAAATCGAACTTATTAATGATGCAAAGCAACATTTGCCGTATTTCCTAAAGCACAGTATAGATATCAAAATACTAATTCACAATGAACTTTTTCACTAAATGTTAGTTTTTTTGTCACTCCCAACCAACTTCACAAGTTTATCACAGGGATAAATAATAACTAACAATTATTACTCTAACTTAGTAGGTATATACGGGGTGAGTCGGGAGGAATGGACCAAACTTTAGGAGCGTAATATACACGCAAAAACAGTTTGAAAAAACCCATATGTTCTTGTTCGATAATCATTTTGTTTTCAAGTTATAGCGTAATACCAAATAAAGAAAAGTTCAAATATTTCCTAATCATAGCGTTCCTTTAATAAATGTTCAAAAATACCGCCATTGACTTCTAAACATTTTCTGCTTCATCTACGAAGATGGGCCAGTTGCTCTTCTAATAAATTGTTTCATGTCCTTCTTCTTTAAAATTGGCTGCAGTATTTTTAATATGTCGAATTAGTGCATCCCGAGTGTCCACTTTTACTTTGTACACTTCATTTTTAAACCAGCCCCATAAACAATAATCTAGTGCTATGAGGTCTGGAGATCTTGGAGGCCAATTAATAGGACCACCGCGACAAATCCAACGCCCTGGAAATGTTTCGTTTAAATGTTTTTATGTTTGGGATTTTCGATTGACCATACATGAGAGTTACGATTATTATTAATACCGTCACGGGTGAATGTTGCTTCATCTGTAAAAAGTATACGCGATACAATACGATGATTATTTATCCACCGACAATCAATACGTTTAGCATAATCTTCCGGTTTTAGGTGCTAAACGCCTTGCTCGTGGAGTGTTTAATACTCTTTTTTGTGGAATGCCCAATTGAGCACCAATTCTTCGTGAGCTGGTCGTTGCATTTTCTTCTACTAAATCCAGAATATTTTCTACTTCTCCTAAACCTTGTCGAGTAGCTCGTTCAGATGTAATGTTGGCACTGGGAAGCTTACCATTCTCGCACAAATTGTTAAAAACTCTGATAAACACATTTCTAGTCGGATGTCTGTGATGTAGATACCCTTGACGATATTCTTCAACAGCAGCTGTGGCACTTCCATTACAGAAACCATAAATAAACACCATATTTGCATATTCTAAATTTGAATTTGGCATTTTGTAACACTTTAATCACTCAAACTTGAAAATAAACGTTTAATTACTGCCACAATACACAGACACATTGTCAAGACAACATAGATGTCAAATAGTTTAGAGTCTTGAGCATGGCATACTCTAATTACGTGAAAATTTTGATAAAAGTGGAACGTAGAAAAAAATTTGATATTGCGCTATAAGTAACTTGAAAAAAAATAAATATCGGAGAAGAACGTATGGGTTTTTTTTACATTGCTTTCGCGTGTATAATACACTCCTGAAATTTGGTCCGTTCCTCCCGACAAAGAAGACAGTTCAAAAAAATATTCGTTTTGTATAAACGTTAGATTAACTCGTTAGGAAAAAAACTTACATTAGAAAATATTTTTTTAAATGAAATTTAAATAAGGGTAGTTTTTTTTATTGTTTTAATATTTTCGGGTAAAATATTATATAATATTAATCCATTATATAACAATGACCGTTTTCCAAAGTTGCTGTTTATTTTAATAGTTTGTGAAAAATTAGTTTGTCTAGTTCTAGTATCATGTTTGTGAAGATCATGAACTTTTTTAAACGTTATGTTAGAAATTTTTTGTTTCAAAAATAAAGAATGAATAAATATGCAAATTTTTAAATTATATAAATTATTCATATCTAGGTATTTATTCGGTTTATATAAATTTGTTGTTGGTTCTAAGTGCGGAAATTTATGAATATATTTAATAATTTTATTTTGTAGTTTCTTTAAAGGTTTTAGCACTATCGAATTCGCTGAACCCCAAATAGAAACAAGAAACTGAATTTTTGAATGTACTAACGCATGATAAATATTTTTTAAACAATTTAAAGATATAAAATGACGAATTTTAAAGAATATCCCAATTAACGGAGAAATGTAAGTTGGAATATGCTCTACGTGCATAAATTTTGATCAATATATAAAACTAAAAATTTTATGTCATCTTTGTAATTAATATTTTCCCCATTAAATGTATTATTGGTTTCTTCTCCATATCTATTCTTTGTTTGACAATGTACATAAATGAAGATTTATTATAATTTAACGTTAATTTATAAGATTCTAACCAGTCAAAGATAATACAATACATACAATCTTGCGGCTTCAGAAGAATTTTTCTGGTCACTCCAAAAATTAGGAGCATATCAATTTGTTCATTTCTAGTAAAACTAACCATTTTATCTGATTTACAATGTAAGTTTAATAAACGAATGACATTACAATTTTTATTTAAAGCCATATTGGTTTTTAAAACCATTCCATTGTTTTTCAAAGCCGCCTTTATATTTCTTTAATATAATGCATAACGCTTTTAAATTTGCGATTGGGATTTAAGGCAAATTTTTCAGTGTTAATTTTAAAATAGCATAGGAGTGTATGGTATCAAATTGTTGGAAAAAAAGTGCTCGTTTTAAATATTCTAGTGAACCACCATCGTTTCATTTGGAAAAATGGAGTAAACGTCAAGAAAACAAAATTTAATTTTTTAAACGCTTGTGAAACCAAGAAAGTCAATTATTATGACATAATTTTAATTTTCATATACTACTTGACTATAAATTAACAGATTTATTTAATTTGTAGCACTCTAGATTAAAAATAAAAAATAAACATAAAACTGTTATAACACGTCAAAAAATACAAGTGAGGTGTCATTTTACTCAGAATGTTATGCTGAATCCCAAAAAGTAAAAATATACTAGATGTCCCATTTAAAATACCTAAGTCAAGGTCACTGCAACAAATTGAAAATGCAAACTCATCTCTCATGAATAATCTCAAAATTTTATTTTAATATCTATAAATATAAAAAAATTATAGGGGTGAACGTCTTTTGAGAAACACCCGGTATAATAGTTAAAGAATGTTTTTTTCGGATATCTCCGAGAGTTGACGGAATAGTAATTACAATAATTTATTTTCACAACATAATTAATCCCCAAAATAGGCGTCTTTTCGAGATTTCGCGAACCTCCTTGTACGCCCACGAATAAGTAGCACTCTGTATACCCAGAAGCCCTATACAATCGTAATCGTAACAGAACAATCGTTGCATCACTACTCTACATCTGAAAGCACTACCTACCGAAAGAGACTGCGATATGGGTGGTGCAAAATTAAAACGATTATGGTTTCGGACGCCAGGCATCATGCTGGTGGGGGATAATGTTGATGGGCTTGTAGTTATGGGACTCTGAAAAAAGCTATGGGTTATGGAAAGGTCATCAAAATATACAGTGCGTTTGGAAAAAGGATTTCAATCCGTTAACCATATATTCCATGCAAAGATAATATGATAAAGTTTAAAATTGAAAACTGATTTTTTTGAATAATTGAAAATTTTTAATTATCTCCAAAACGCTTCATTTTCTGAAAATTCTAAAAATAATCAAAAACAAACGATTACCTGAAAAAATGTAGTTCGGGTGTCAGCGGTTACTTAACCCCCCCTAAGTTAAAAAAAATCACATTTTAATTTTAAACTTTGACGCTCTGTATATCGAACATAAGGGTCAAAAATGAAAAATGGCATTATAAGTCATATTGTTTTTGCTCAAGGAAAAAACGAATTAACCTTCTTTTTCCAGATACCCTGTATAATGTATATACAGGGTGATTTTTTGAAAACTTACAATGGCTTTTTTTACACTAAAGAAGATATCAAAAAACCAAAAGTACCATTTCTACAAAAACGAGGGGGAATAGAAATGAGGACCACCCTCACCCAGCCCTGATGAGGCACTACCCTCGTCGACTTTAAAACCTTAAAAGGCACACACTGGTGACACGTCGGTGGAAATCTTTTTTGGGGTAAAAACCCATGTTCATTAGTTGATGACCCTCACTTAATTGTAAATCCTACTGAAAATTACCATTTTAAATACTTTGAAGACCGCTTTTATATACCTACAAGGACAATACCAGTCTTAAGGCAAAGATTAAAAATATGTATAATAATCAACACATGCCCCAATAATGTAATCCGGTAACCCGTCATATATACCCAAGGAGAAATTATCGGTGTCGGGCATGCCTTTCACACATACCGATATACAGGCACAACTTTTCTCTGAGAGGAACACTCAATATCCCCAAAAAAGCAATGTTAGGGCGGAAATACTGGGAGACAATATCGTAGGTCCTTTTCTCATGAACTTGAAAACAATCAACCAAAGAAACTTACAAGGCAATCTAAATTTGCACGAAGAAGAGTAGCAGTCTCCTTCTCTTCCTGAAACCCAGGACAAATTGGGTCCTCCTCCACGCCAATAAGCGTCATATGTTTTCTCAGCCGACAGTGCCAAAGTCAGAATCCTTACGAATGGACTGAGGTTCCCCGCCAACTTCTGTTTAGGAGCAACTTCAATCTGGATTTGTCTGCTCTTGTTATGAAGTACTTGGTCTGTCTACATCCTTGAGTTTGCCGCCTTTGTTCCGTAGAACGCCGTGTGACCTACTCCTTGAGTGCAGACCCTACCTGTTGAGTTGAAATTCCTATTGTCGGTTCCGGCCCAGCAGGAAGAACTATGCTGCTGTGGCGAGAGTGGTTGTACCATAATTATCCAAACAATTACGTCAGAGGATAATAATTGATGCTTGTCAAAGTATTCCAATAGACGTTTTTCGGAAAGTTAGGGAGGAATTTGAAAATCGACTTTATTTCTGTTAAGAACACAATGGAAATCATTTTGAGGAATTAATAAAAGAGTTAAAAATTCGGTATTACAAAAAAAATAACTAGTTTTAGCCCTACAATAGTGTTTTAATTTAAGCTTGCGATCATTTTTCCTCATTTAAGTTTATTTCCTAATTTTTCCTGCCAACTTTTGCAAAAGCCGATTTGAAAACATTTTCTCAAAATTTTCTATTAATTTTGGTATAGCTGAAAAGCATTTTTGATAAGCTTTCCGAAGATGTTTAAGATTTTAAAGTGGTGGGTAAAGGTGGTCCGCAAAATATCTCACTTTTATTACCCCGCGTTTTTGTAGAAATTGTATTTTTGGTATCTTGATATATTCGCTAGTGTAGAAAATATAGCCATTGTACGTTTTCAAAAAGCCACCCTGTACGTGTATACAGTAGACTCGCTAGTGTGAACACAAAAGAACCGAACATATTCATACTATCGAGACTGTTCACACCACCGAAGGTATACTTGAAAATGCAAATATTAGATTCGAGAAAGTCTGCTCTTAGATCTTTAATTTTTACATAATTCATAACAAACTTACAAAGTTTTTGCTCAGAATGGCATATAAGAGTAACGACAAATATTATAACACATACATAGTCCTACATTCCTTATAACACTAAAATTTTAACGCAGTCTTTCCCTGAGTTTAAGGCTCAATAAAATTGAAAAAAAACTTCATATAAGCATGTTTATTAAGCTTCAAAATTCACATTTTGTTGGTTAAAATAAGACGTAATTTTTGTCTGAATCTTTCTAGCTGAGCAATGAATAGCTAAAAATAAGTTCTAACCTAATGCGCATGTCCGCAGCTTAAAGGGGGTCTGTACCTAGACGATTGTCGAAGAGAGTTGTTCATACTAATAGAGACTCCTAACTGTTCACACTACTGGATATTAATGTATTCATTTTGATTGTTCATACCAATGATCTGGTACCTAAAGATTGCACAATGCACATGTCATTCATAAACACTATTAAAATGTGTTGACAACGTCGTTTGTAGGAGAGGAGGAGAATAGCTGGGTGGGGCGGGTAGTGGAAATTACGCCGGAATGGCCGGAGTTACCTTTGAATATGACCTTGGTACTATAGAAGAAACCTAACCTACAAATAATCTAACTTTATATTTACTCACCCTTGAAAAGTAACTGCAGAATTATTATTTTCCGAATTCTCGCATACTTGGTACCGTGCGAGCAAACATTATTTGCATCAAAGAGGGCCTTGCCTCTAAGGACGTAATGCTTAGCCGTAGAGCTTAATACATGTTGGGTGTCAGTAACTACCTGAATTAACAATCAATCAGTTATTCCGTCATCTTTGACAGTCAGTCACAAGTAATTTGATTCATCGCTAATTTTTTCATGTTCTTGCACAATTCACGCAATGGGCTTTACGGAACAGCACAAAACATTCATGATTGAAGTGTGTTTTCGAAACGGGGTTAGAGTAAATGATGAGTGGCAATACAATCCGGGTTTGTGCATGGACGATTTTCACGAACATTCTCCTAACGTTGTTTTTATTGCTGGGGATTTTTATCATTGCCTGAAAAGAACCGTGGCTGTGTTTAAGAAAACAGGTTCTATACAACACAAAAAAGGAGCAGGAAGACCATCTGTAAGAACAGAAAAACTTGTTGCAAACTTTCGTAAAATAATGCAAAATACGCCAACAAATTGTATAAGACGCCTGTCCGAAAAAGTAGGAAGATCTTATGGACCATGCAGGACTATTCTTAAGAAGCAGCTAAATTTATTTCCTTATAAAGTGCAAGTATTCCAAGAAATACAAGCCGCAGATTTTGAAAGACGCAGGAATTACTCTCAATGGTTTACCCAAAATTTATTGGAAAGAAATGATTTATTAGACCTGACATTTTTGTCGGATGAAGCCTGAAGCCTGGTTCCACCTCTCCGGTTATGTGAATTCTCAAAATACACGCATGTGGAGTAGTGAAAATCCCAATTTTTTTGTAGAGTCCACATTGCACCCTCAAAAAATTGGTGTCTGGTTAGCTGTGTCCCAAAGAAGAATTGTTGTTCCTATTTTTTTCCATGACACAGGTACAGCACAGCGGTATAGAGACAATATTTTGAATCCATTTGTGGAGCAATTACTTGACGACGAACTACGTTTTGGATATTTTCAACAGGACGGTGCAACCGCCCATACAGCCGCCGAAACTATTAACTACTTACGCAATTTTTTCGACGACAGATTGATCAGTTTTCGATCAGACATTGAATTCCCACCTAGATCACCTTGTTTTACAGTTATGGATTACTTCGTTTTTCCTCATTTAAAGAACACTATTTTTAAAACACCAGTTGCAAATTTGGAACAATTACAAGAAAAGAATATCCAAGAATCTGGTAACATTTCTCCAGAGATGCTGGTCAACACTTTCGAAAATATGAAGGGACGTGTGCTTTTATGCTTGGAGCATGACGGTGGCCAATTTCAGCAATTTATGTAATTAATTTTCTTTTTCTTTCTGTATATTCTTACTTTGTTAATTTTGTAAACAACAAAAATAAATTTGTATTTGTCTACTTGTTTTATTACTCATTAGTTTGGCATAATATCATGTCATATGAATTTGACAAAATTTTAACCTAGATTTGGTTAGATATATCGTCCCCATATCATTGTGATCTAAACCAAGCCCTACGTTTTTTAATCCAAGCCCTCTTTGACGCAAATAATTTTTGCTCGCAGGGTACTTGCGACTCAACTTAATTAGCCTTCAGACAATATCGCAAAATGCTAAAAACACAGCAATTATTACACAAAACCGATAAACTGAAAACAAATTTAAACCGCTGTCAAAGAAACCGCAAACAGAAATAGAGATGTTCGATATACATCGATGCGTCCAAAACGTCGATATTATCAATGCGATGAATCGTTTTTAAGCAATGCATCGAGGCCACTTGAAATTAGTCGAAGTATCGATGTATTTTAATCGATGTATTAGGCCTTAATTTTAATCGTAAAATAATTATTTTGCCGTTGCCTCTTGATCGTGATTATACCTTTTACCTTTAGTTTCAGGAAAGGTGTGAGCTTAGACTAATTAGATAATGTGATTTGTTTTGTAATTCTTATTATATTAAAATGTTTTTTTCGATGCATCGCAAACATCGTACACCAGTCAGACTGGAAAAAGTTAAATAAATTATTGATATTTTCCTTCAGATTGAAGTTTTAATTTAAAATATCGTAGTTACCACAGGTCATATCTCAAACCTTTATTTGGCTTTTCGAATTCTCTTTCCAATCTCTTTTATTTTGATCATTCAAAAAAGTTGGATCAAAAATTTTTAATTTTGCAAATCTACATTTTTACATTTTTTGTGCACCCTGTATAAAAAAATGGAAATTTTCTTACGTGAATTATATTTATTTAATAAGCAAAAGAAATGATGAAGAATGACTATTTTTCGAAAAATTGAAAATAAAGTTTTTTACAAGGATAGTTAGGTCCATCCGTGGACACACTAAATTATTAATTCAAAAAATTTCTTCATGTTAACATAAAGCATAGTAATGATGGTAACATTAAAAAAAAGTGGTATACAAAACCTGTTTGGTCTAGTAGTAGATACTTAACCTATAACTCACGAAAAACTCAAGAATTGCAAAATTATTACATTATTATATTTTAAATAAATATTTAATATAAGTACTAAACCAATCTACGTTTTTTTGGTACACTTTCATCATTTAAATTATATGATTCTGATTTAGAATTTATTTTTTCCGCTGAAACGTTTTCTTCAACTTCATTGCCGTCTTCATCCTCACTACTAATGTGAAAAATATCTTCAAATATTTGTTTTTCAGCATTTAAGCAAAGGGTTGATTCTTCGTTTGCAGCTAAAATATCTTCTACATCAATAAAGCCATCCAAATTTTTTCGCTCTTCAAAATTAGTACAATTACCAGCACTCTGACATTTTGCACATAAGTCAGTGCATTGCAGACCATGCTTTCGGCATCCGCACTTAGTACCACAGCCTTTTTCACAGCTACAAGTAATGTGTCCGGAATAACTGGATCGCCTGTGAAATGAGGTAACAGCACGTCTTTCTTATTAGCTGTTATTTTATTCCAGCCCCATTTAGTAGCAAGTAAAGTATTGTTTCCAAGTAGAGATGTGTCATTCGTGAATGATTCGATCACGTGGATTCAATCACTTTTAAGTATTGAATGATCGAATCTTGCTCTGCTTAAATCTATCAATCGTCACGTGACTACTGGCACTGACCGATCGGAGATCGAACGATCGAACCGATGGCCGAGATTGGCTTCGCTTCGAAATCAATATAAATGCGCATGCCCATGCATCACCGATTGAAACGACGTCGAACGACGGTGCCGTTCGCGGTTGGCGCGATCGAATTTGAATTTTGAAATTTGAATCAATATACGACAACTGCAACCTTCCACCCACGTTATACCTATTGTTTTTAGGGTTGCATACTTTAAAGGACAGCAGTTCGCGCCATGGCTTTCGAATACCACAAAGTTTCAATACTGTAACTGTACTGGTCAAATGAAGGTCAATCGTTCGTTTAAAAGATTGACACGAGTGGGATCGACAATCAACGACCGGACCGATTCGGACGCGCGAATGTCAATACCAATCGTTTCACCTGCGATTGCCGAAAATGATCGATTGAAAAGATTCGATCATTTTCAGTATCAATCGCCGATTGATAGAATCCCACTAAAATGAACGAATGACACATCTCTATTTCCAAGCCACTTTTGAACCTGGAAATAGCATCTGTAAGAGTGTTGCGTAGCTGCCCCAACAGTTGGTGGTATTTTTTCTAATTTGAAACCTTTTCTATTCGATAGTTTTTTATACTGGCTGAACCTCAATTCATCAAGTGATTCTTTGGATTTTTCACATTTGTAAATTGATTTTATTAAAGTACAGCCGTTAGCAGAAATGATCGTGGGGTCTACATTTTCTTTATAAAAAGGTTCAACCAAAGTAGTCAAGTTTGGAGTTTTTAATAATGAATGAAAACTTGTTTTTTTTCCTTTGCCAGCAAATCCAGAGCTTGTATCGCAACCAGTGAAACAGTGAAGAAAGGCGACGATTGATCGTAAATTTTGGTGTTCAAAACTTTTTGAAGAGTAGACTGCATTTAAAATATAATAACGTAATAATTTTGCAATTCTTGGGTTTTTCGTGAGTTATAGGTTAAGTATCTACTAGACCAAACAGGTTTTGTATACCACTTTTTTTCAATGTTACCATCATTACCATGCTTTATGTTAACATGAAGAAATTTTTTGAATTAATAATTTATATTTCGTTAAAATATATACTTGTTATTTGAATCTAGTTTAAGTTTATTTTTGTTAGTTAAAAAGAACCAGAGTACTTCAAAATTACCTAAAATTATTTTTTTTGTGATTCGCTTACGCAATTATACTTTTCGCGATCAATTACAAAAATTCGTATTTTAAAATTCTTGCTAATTTAAATTTTAATTAACCTAAATTTCTTAATAATTTTTTTAGTATTTTTTCGCATAGAATACAAATAGGTACTTGATTTTAAAAAATGTTCGTAATTTTAAACGAATTATGAACTTATACTGAAATATTCGTTTTCGTAAAACTCACTTTTGGCTTCTTGTGCATTTTAAAGGATGTTTTGCGCCCTGACTTATTTTTTTTTCATGTTAAAGTGCAACTAAAAACGAAAAAAATGAGCACAACCAAAAGTTTTTAAATTGATTTTTCGAAGGACAAATTTTATTTGAAAAAAATACAAAAAAAAAAAAAGCAAATATCTTCAAAACAGCCCATGAAATAAAAACAAAAATTTTTTTCCTTATTTGTCATAAGAAAAGCTATTTCTCCCTAAAATTTCATAAATATTAGTTGACACGTTTTCAAATAAAAATTAAAAAACACAAAAACCGGTTTTTCGCACTTATCTAAAAAAATTTGAGGTTATGTGAAAAAGTGCTATTTACAAAAGTAGTAGATTTTTACATGATCTACAAGTTTTGTATGAAACATTTTTTTCTAGGACGTCTCCTTTTACGATAAATCACGAAACACCATTTTTCACCCCCTTTCGACCCCCCACGGGGAGGGATGACCGATCCAGTTGTCTATTTTTGGTTTTTTACGTTTATACTTACCCCATAAACAGTTTCCAGCAATAAAATTTTGGATATCAATTTTTTCCATTTTGCACTAAAATTTTGATAACTTGACTGGTGTATCGATGTTTTTCCGCGATACATTTCCTGTGGACTTCCCTGAACGGAAATGAATGAAACGTCACCATGGCCTCATCTTTATGGGCGGATCTCTTACTGCTGCGTTGTCATACTACCGACTTTTTATAAGGTTTTAGACAAAAATTTAAATTTCCCACATCATGATAATACTTTTAACAGCGTAAGTTTGGCGAACAATGTGGAGGGGTACAATTTGGACGTTGATTTACGATTTACTTGATTTCGTCAATAGGTTTATTTGTTATTGTTTCATCTATAGGAACCAGATCATTGATTCGTACTATGGGGAGGTTCATACGAGCGTGTGTTTACACTAGCGTGAGTCTACTACATTTAAGAATTCACATTTTGTACATTTTTTCTCTCTACGGGTAACGTTCAAAGCTACTTACAGAACTATAGGGCGAACTGTTGTCTTGATCCTGGTCAAGCGGCGCATGGATGGGAGACGTGAAATCCATGTTTGTTAAATCCGGCAGCGAACCAGTGTTGTTGCCTATGGGAATTTGCACCATTCCTGGATCGTGGGCGGAAGGGTATATGCTTAAAAATACAGACAAAATAATAATGTAATTTTTAGTTTGCTAGCAAAGTTTAACTTTTCGCCTTCCCCCAAGGGCGTCCATGGAGGGGGGGAGGGAGCAAAACGGGCACTACACCCTAGCCGCCTACATTACTATTTTTTTTTATAATTATATGACAAAATATCACGTACATAAACAGAAGTCACGAAACTAGAAAAGTCCGATTCCGATTATTGTTTATGATCAATAATGACAACTTCATTGTACAGGGTGTCCCAAATTCGAGCCTCATCATGGGGATCTCGGAAACTATAAGAGATACAGCATCGGTCAAATTGTGGCAAAGTTGCGCAATTTCGTACTGAGCAATATCGCAAAAAAAAATCTCGGCTATCTTTTTTAGTTTTTGAAATTTTTGCAAAAAACTAAAATTTTGAGTTTTTGTTTTTTTAAATTGCTCGACTTATTTTATCCGCTACAGAAAAACAATCACAATATTGTTAAGGCAACTTTTTACGCTCCATATTGTGACATTTTTAGAATTTCGTTACAACGTTTCGTTTTTGTGGAACTATTATTAACTTTAATTTTTTAAATACGGACCTGCATTTTTTATTTTATTTTTTGATAGCCCTTTAAGCCCTGAATTCAACCATGTACCACACTTAATTATATTTAGACGTTTTGATGTCATTATTACATCTTCAGGAATGTGATAATTATTTTTAAATACGGCCCTGTTGTTAGTTACTTAATCTTTCTACCACATACAACATGTAAATGGATCCAGAATTTTATACAAATAATTTACTATATTTAAGTATGTTTTTATATAAATCGTAACAAAGTAAAAAAAAAAAAATTGTGTGTGCTTAAGACCACACGACAGAAGTGAAAACGTCAACAAGGTGAAATTAACAATATCAAATACACGAGTGTCTAGACAACGCACACTGACTGTTTCCACGTTGATACGTCGATACTGAATGCGACCGATGGCGGCATGCTCTTTCATATAACGTTCATTCGGGTCAGGGTCAGTTCGGATTGAATATAGCAGTTGAATTCGAGCGTAGCACACCCGAGTCTGACGCCTGACGCGTGACGGCGACGCGTGACGGCTCAGTTTAATTCAGTGCCCACAAAAAGTGCTAAACGCGCCTAAAGAAGTTTTCACTTCAATAAAACCAAACAAAACAAAGGTGGCTATGACAAGAACTTTTACTTGATTGTTTGGCTTAATTATCTTGACAACTGCAGTACCATTTATACTGAATATTTCAGCAAAATTATGTTTTCTGCTTTAGAAAAGCGCGACATGTTACGAGTTTATTATTCTTTCAATAGGAATTCACAAATTTCTTGTGACCGTTATTTACAGGACTATCCTGAACGCTTGCAGCCTCCTTATAGTTATTTTGCTACGCCTGATACTAATTTAGCCCAGTATGGTAGTTTTAATAAACCAAGAGTCAAATATGGTACACGAATGGAACGGAAGAACAACAAAATATTTTAAATTCTGTAACCCACCAAAATCCCGCTAAACGATATTTCAATCTAACAACTAACACCAGGGCCGTATTAAAAAATAATTTTATTATTACATTCCTGAACATGTAATAATGACATCAAAACGTCTAAATATAATTAAGTGTGGTACATGGTTGAATTCAGGGCTTAAAGGGCTATCAAAAAATAAAATAAAAAATGCAGGTCCGTATTTAAAAAATTAAAGTTGATAATAGTTCCACAAAAACGAAACGTTGTAACGATATTATTATTTATAATATTCAGTATAAATGGTGACTGCAGTTGTCAAGATAATTAAGCCAAACAATCAAGTAAAAGTTCTTGTCATAGCCACCTTTGTGTTGTTTGGTTTTATTTTTACTTTGTTACAATTTATATAAAAACAATTATTACATTCCTGAAGATGTAATAATGACATCAAAACGTCTAAATATAATTAATTGTGGTACATGGTTGAATTCAGGGCTTAAAGGGCTATCAAAAAATAAAATAAAAAATGCAGGTCCGTATTTAAAAAATTAAAGTTGATAATAGTTCCACAAAAACGAAACGTTGTAACGAAATTCTAAAAATGTCACAATATGGAGCGTAAAAAGTTGCCCTAACAATGTTGTGCTTGTTTTTCTGTAGCGGATAAAATAAGTCGAGCAATTTAAAAAAACAAAAACTCAAAATTTTAGTTTTTTGCAAAAATTTCAAAAACTAAAAAAGATAGCTCAGATATTTTTTTGCGATATTGCTCAGTAAGAAATTGCGCAACTTTGCCACAATTTGACCGATGCTGTATCTCTTATAGTTTCCGAGATCCCCATGATGAGGCTCGAATTTGGGACACCCTGTACAGGGTGGCCCATTAATAAGGGAGGCCGGCTTTGTCTCGGATACCATTAATCGTACAGCTTTCGGAAAAAAAAATTTATTAGTAAAGCGGTCATGAGAAAATTCTGGAAATTATACTTACAAGTTCCTCATTTCGCCGCAAGGGGGCACAATTGAAAATTAGTTTTTTAAATTTTAAATTTCTCCGAAAATTCCTATATTAAGGTATAACTCTGATTATATCATTGGAAAGCTTAGACAATTCTGCATCATTTTGGTTTAAGGCTTGTTGTCGTACCGACCTTGATAAGAGTGGGGGAAGCTATTGAATGTGTAAACATTAAAATCGCTGTAACTTCTAAACGACTTATCCGATTTTACTAAATTTAAGCTTGTTTGGAAGGGAAAGGTAAGTACCTTCAATCGTCGTATCCAGCAGTACACGATAGTGTTTAATAAAATTGCTAGAGGGCGCAATTTGTAATAATAACAGTTTTTTTGATTTTATCCAGAAAATTCAAATCATACGGTATAACTATGACATCATATTCGGAAAGTAGATTAAATTTGCAAGAAAAAATATACAGACCGCAGTTCGATATTGTTGTTCGTTTCAGAATTATTGCCAAAACAATAACTTTTAATTCAAATTGCGCCCTCTAGCAATTTTATTAGAAACTATTGTGTACCATTGGATATGACAATTAAAGGTACTTACCTTTTTCTTCCAAAAAAGCTTAAATTTAGTAAAATAGAATAAGTCGATTAGAAGTTACAGCGATTTTAATGTTTACACTTTCACTTAATAAGAGTGGGAGAAGCTATTGAAAGTGTAAACATTAAAATCGTTGTAACTTCTAAATGACTTATCCGATTTTACTAAATTTAAGCTTGTTTGGTTGGAAGAACCTTCAATTGTCGTATCCAATGGTACACAATAGTTTCTAATAAAATTGCTAGAGGGCGCAATTTGTATTAAAAATTATTGTTCTGGCAATAACTCTGAAACGAACAGATATCGAACTGCGGTTTTCACATATTTTCTTGTAAATTCCATCTACTTTCCGATTATGATGTCATAGGTATACCGTATGATTTGAATTTTTGGGATAAAATCAAAAAAACAGTTATTATTACAAATTGCGCCCTCTAGCAATTTTATTAGAAACTATCGTGTACCATTGGATACAACGATTGAAGGTACTTACCTTTCCCTTCCAAACAAGCTAAAATTTAGTAAAATCGGATAAGTCGTTTAGAAGTTACAGCGATTTTAATGTTTACACATTCAATAGCTTCCCCCACTCTTATCAAGGTCGGTACGCCAACAAGCCTTAAACCAAAATGATGCAGAATTGTCTAAGCTTTCCAATGATATAATCAGAGTTATCTTAATATGGGAATTTTCGGAGAAATTTAAAATTTAAAAAACTAATTTTCAATTGTGCCCCCTTGCGGCGAAATGAGGAACTTGAAAGTAATTTCCAGAATTTTCTCATGGCCGCTTTACTCATAAATTTTTTTTTCCGAAAGCTGTACGATTAATGGTTTCCGAGATACAGCCGGCGTCCCTTATTAATGGATCACCCTGTACACATTTATATGATTTTTTATTGATAGTTTTAGGTAATGTAAACACCAAGACCCAATTGCCATTGATTAATATGTTTATAATATCTGGATTTTTGTCGGTTTTGATTGCTTTATTGTTTGATTTGGAAAAACTGGTTGAATTTATGTCAATTGGGACACTTTTAGCTTACACGATTGTAAGCGCAAGTGTAATTATTTTAAGGTATAGGTAAATAAATTCTGAAGATGATATTATAGACTCACCAGAAGTAACGAAAACAATGATTTCTATGAAAATTTCAATCATTTCAGTCATTTTATTATAATTAAGTATATTTTATTATTTTATAAACTTTTATTATTATTATTTTTACCCACTACATTATAAGGAGAAGACCTCCTCGAAATTTCATAATTCTTCACACGAATGCTGTTCTATGAGACAACCTTGTTAGTTTATGCAGGGTGGGGACTTTAACTGGAATAAATTCGATATTATTAAAACCGCTGAAGTTGCGCCCACAAAATTTGGCATGTGGAACCATGCGGAAATAAAAAATGATATCGGCGCCTACAAAATTTAGTATGTATGGGTTTTGGAGCATGCGAAATTGGATTATGATGTCGGCGCAGTTGCCAGATTTCCCAGTTTTGCACTACACGTAGTAATTTTGTTATTTAAATGGAATGCCCAATTTATTTTTATTGCAGTAAATTGGGCGTGTCAAATTTAGTAAGATCCCAAATTTACAAAATTCTATCTTCACTAGTTGCTGAGCTATGGCAACACTGTATTTCTATTAAAAAGTACCGGGACGCTTATCTACCTTAAAGTAGCGTTACCTTGTTAACATCTCCATAGTCACTAAGTTATTGACAAAGCTTCAAGAAAAGTTCTTGTCGTGTCAAAATGGCTTATTTAACTGAAACATTAAAAATAGAAATTCTCACTGTGATCGGTTTCGGGGACCACCAACGTACTCAGGCCGAAGTTAAGTTTGCACTTTGTTTCAAGAGATACATCCTGATTTGCCACCACTGAATCAGGGCACTGTGTACAAAATTGAGGCACAATTCAGAACTCGCGGACACGTTAGAACAGTATCTCGACACCGGCCTCAACGCGTGGACGAGGAAAGAAAACTCGATATTCTTCTCACATACCAAGAAACTCCCATAACTCCAGCTAGACAAGTAGGACGAGAGTATAATACAGGTCACAAAACAATCTTGACAATTTTGAAATCAGCGATAATTCGCCCATTGAAAATGAAACCAGTCCAAGAGTTACTTGAGGATGATCCTGATCGGCAAGTAGAGTTTTGCGAGACAGCAATGAATAGGATTGATAGTGGCCAAATTCTTTCACATTGGATTTTGTTCTCTGATGAAGCCACTTTTACCTTAAACGGCGAGGTATGCATTCTTTATTCATCTTATTATGAATATTGTATTAATATTTTTTTCTTAGGTTAACGTTCAGAATTGTTGATACTATGCCGAAAAAAATCCGCATTGGATTGTTAAGCAACATATTCAAAATAGGCAAAAAGTTAATGGGTGGGCTGGAATCATTGGAGATAAAATTATTGGACCCTTTTTTTTCGATCAAAATTTAACAGGTGAAAGATATTTGAAATTTTTGCAAGAAATTTTAGTGCCAGAACTGATTGAGTCATACCCCACCGGAAATAATAATTTGGACAAAAGAATTTTTCCAGCAGGATGGGGCGCCTCCGCACTATGCGGCTAACGTGCGGAATTACCTGAATACCACCTTTCCTGGCAGGTGGATTGGACGACGGGGAGCTATTGAATGGCCAGCAAGGTCGCCTGATTTAACACCCTTAGATTTTTATTTATGGGGTGATTTCAATGAAATATCGGATTAGACTAGAAATCAGATCTATACCACCTCAGGTTTTACGCAGCCTACAAAATGAGTTTTATAACCGATTGGCTTTTTGCCAAGAAGTCAATGGAGCGCATTTTGAACAACTTTTGAAATAATAAATCGATAGAACTAGCTTCGTGTTTTTGTGATTTTTTTGTCAAATTTGTTCCAGTTAAATTACCGCCCGTAGCACACAGCTGAGAATTCTGACAACATTGCCGATATCATTGTTAATTTCTGCATGCTTAGAAACCTCCAGATAGTAAATTTTGTAAGCGCAACTTTAACGGTTCTAAAGGTAGATAAGCGGTACTTTTTAATGAAACCACAGTGTTGCCGTAGCTCAGCAACTAGTGAAGATAGAATTTTGTAAATTTGGGATCTTACTAAATTTGACACGCCTAATTTACTGCAATAAAAATAAATTGGGCATTCCATTTAAAATAACAAAATTACTACGTGTAGCACAAAGCTGGGAAATCTGGCAACTGCGCCGACATCATAATCCAATTTCGCATGCTCCAAAACCCCTACATACTAAATTTTGTAGGCGTAACTTTAGCGGTTTTGATAATTTCGAATTTATTCCAGTTAAAGTCCCCACCCTGTACATCTTGTATTATATACCTACCACCACTGTGGTGATTATACTGTATATACTTACTGAATGCCAGGTACCCGAGGTAAATCACAACTAGATCTCGGCCTTCCATCCTGGTTCCTGTCGGGACCGTTCATATTTGGCAACATTCCCCATGAAACTCTCTGGCCCATATCGTTCCTTTCCATGCCCATTCCCTACAAAATTAAAAAAGTTAGTAGTAGTTGGTTTTTTTAACAGTATTCTTTCACTTTATAAACGTTCGACTGTCAGTCGTACAATAGCCTTTTAGTAAGTACCTAATAGCAACGAATATAACAAATCCACGAGAAATGTACATTTCTCATACGAATGTATGAAGTTGTTCGCCAAGCGTTCCTTTAACAACTTGGCTAAGCGGCTAAGATTTTTACTTTGTTATGCTGTCTAAAAGAAGCAAAAGAAAAGCACCTAAAGTAACCATAGCCCTGTAGTATGTTTATGGAGGACTTGAGGTAGGAGGTCGATCGCAATGCATTGAATTCGGTCCCAAATTAGCATCCGTAATTCAGCTTTACGAGTTGCCATAAGATGGCGCTCGTGTTCGAAGTGGGCTATCAAATAAATGGTTTCTTATGGACGCGTTAACTATTTTTATTTAAATTAGTTCTTTAAGGAACAAATAAGGACTTTTATATGAATTTACACTTACTTTGTTATACTTATTAGTAAACTCGACCTGTATAACGTTCCAACGATGCTTCACTTTTAAAATACAGGAACATTCTAGCTAGAGGGTTTTACCTTTGGAGCTAGAAAGAGACTTATTTGGCTGCGTTTCATCTCTGAAGAAGATCCTGTCTTACCACCCCGACACAAAGCAAACTCTACTTTTATAAATTGTACCATTATTCATTATAAATATGGAAATTAATTACAATACAACGTTATTCGTCTTGTCTTGCCTTCAAACATGATTTGTTATTTCGAAAAATAAAATGTCAATTGTCAAAAGTAAAAGCACAGAAAAATAAAGGGTTTAAGTAAAAGCAAAAAACTATAGAGGATCTAGGTTTTCCACATTAAAAACGAAGAAGAAGAAGACAACATCAGCCCACTTCGGACGCGAGAGCCATCTATCGGCCAGTAGCGAACTAACCAAAAAACCGGGACAGAATTTGAAAATGCTGCCATTGTCGATCGGCCTCCTACCCTCTAGTTCTCCATAAGTATGTTTAACAGTAGACAAAGAACCGGCCACGGCAAAATGGCGTGGATCCTGGAATCAAACAGACAATTCTAATTTGGTTTTTGTAACTCCGAATAATCCTAAAAACAAGGTAAACTCTGTTCAATGACCGCTGATCGTTACGTCACGACTAGTACTTATCTGTCTAACATTCGTGAACTAGGTGAGATAGTAAGTTTGCGTCAATAATAAATGTAGAATAATTTTACCAGTCAAAATGTTTTATTGTCATATTTGACAGTGACATCTTTAATCAACATTAATTTAAAAATGTCACGGTATTGTTTTCAAAATTATTTCATTATTTTCAAAGAGAAAGTGATTCCGGAAATACTCTTTTACCCTTTAACGCAGTTTACGAGGTAAGTAGATATAATAAAGCAGGAATTGTGAAAACATAAATAATAAGTAAACATGAAAAATATGTGGCAATGTTTTTATAAATACCTATCTGTTTTAGAGAGTTTCTGATGCTTTGGGAGTTTCGTGTTCAACAATCCAACGAATTAAGGAAAAGGGGATAGAGAAAGATGTAGATTTTAAGAATCGCAATAATGTAGCTATTTTGTCATCCCGTGGTCGACAACTTCACGAAATTCATGAACATACCATAAGAGAGGGTATTTATGGGATGTATAGAGTGGTGAACACGTTACCGTTCGCTAAATACAACTAAACCTTAAAATCATTGATGGTATTGAAATATCCACTGGTTTAGTAGCGGACTGTTTAAAAAAATTAAAATTAAAATGGCGTAAATGTACCTACTGTATCAAACAGGCTTTTTTAATAGAGCAACCCCATATAGCCCAAAAGCGAATAGAATTTTTAAGAAAATTTAAGAATAACGGCAACTCTCAATTTCCCCTAAAACCTGTTTTTCTGGATCAAACCTGAATATACAGTAAAGGGGCTTTAGGCGAAGTTGGTAATTTGACACTCTTCAACAGTAAAAAAAAAATCGTCAGAGGGTGTACGGTATATTATTCGAAATGCTGGTTCAGAAAATGGATTTGTGAATAATGCAAGTTTAATATTCAAATCTGGCCTGAAATCTGGTGATTATCATGATCCGATGAATAGTGAAAACTTTGAGAAATGGTTTGAAGAAAAATTGTTAGCAAACTTAGAAGAACCGTCACCTATTATCGGATACCGCCACCTATCATTCTGGGCTAATTGAAAAAATTTTAAATACAAGTTGGTCAAAAAGATTACTTATTGCTAGTGTCCGACCGAAACAAAATTTTCAGCCGAAACCGAATCTTCGACCTTGGTCTCAGTTTCGGCCGAAACTTATTTATACATGTTAAAAATTCTATTGTATACTGAAATCTAATGTATTTTTTACACATATACGGACAGTGAACTCGTGTAAAATGAAATAAAAATTAATAATTGAAATATGTAACAAAGATATCTTTTTATATAGACAACACTGCTTACGAACCAAGTTAGCCGAAAGGTGCTCGACAATTCACGAACACTGAGTTTCGGCGTACCCGAAGTTTCCGCCGATTTTTGGACGAAACCGAAACTGTCACCGAAACTAGATTTTTTGGCCAAAACTAGCCGAATCCGAAACTTAATCTTCGGTCGGTCGTCGGTCTCTACTTATTGCATGGTTAGAACAAAGACAAATTCCGGTTTTACTATATGTAATGATAATGAAGGATCAGATCTGGATAATAGTGAAGCAGCATATCCTACCCACATGTTTCAAGTAATCTGGAAAGCGTTATTTATTTTATTTTTTAAATATTTTAATAGGTTGGACGAACTAGCATTGCAACATGGACATCGAGGTTTAAGACTTCCTCCATATTATTGCTATTTTAATCCTATTAAAATGGTTTCGTCGGAATGTAAGCGCTATTATGATGAAAAAATAAGTTCAATGCATCCTGTAACAAATGACGTAGCTTTAGGTCTGTGAAATGAGGCCATAGAAAATGTAACAGTGGAAAAATGAAAAAATTACTACACACACTAATAAAATTATAAATGATGTGTGGGAACGGGAAAGATTTATCAATGCTTCGGATACTCTTCCCCTTATTATTAACTTGGACAAATCTGATGATGATCCTTGCGGAGATGATTTATTTTAATTATTAAAAAACTGTTTTTTTTGTTGTGTTGTCATTTTTTATTATATTTTCTTCTTTATGATTTTATAAATAATGCACTAGAGATGCACTAGACAAAAAACCCCGCAAAAAACATATATGATTACATTTTATAAATGAGTTTTATTTATTTTCAGTAAATTTAAATGAATTAAAAATTTTATACTGATTTTCAAAATAAAATGTTTTATCCCATGATTTCTTTTACCCTAAATCAACTACTTAGTTCCGACTTCATTAACAGTATAAAAATAAAAACTAAATATTTGAAAAAACGCGCTTGTAATTTACTTGTTCACGTGCATCCGTCTTTATGTAGATCAAGCCTAAGAAAAATCATAACCATTACCACCGGTAACTCTGACTGAACTTATTGACTGACTGAATTTATTTACGACGTAGGTACTGCAAATATGGAAAATATGACGTAACGGTCAGCGGTCATTGAACAGCCTTTACCTATAACAAATTTACTTAATGCAGGTCGAATTGAAACCTCCGCTTCTTTGATATTGGTTAAAAATTAAAATATTTTAAGAACTCTCATTATCACAGTTGCACATTAAGTATGCTAATTAAACGTTGTTTGTTGTTTATGTTTTGTTATCATTGCGTGTGTCATCTTTAAGTTCCATCATACGATTTCCGTTCAAAAAATAAATGGGCAATATAAAATATATTTGTTCATGTCTACACTATTAAGAAACAATTTTTATCTTCAACTACATTCAAGTTTGTACTTTAAAAGCACAGAGCCAGATAGACGACAGGTGGCCGAAAACCGCAAAGATTAATGATTACACAGGCGTGCATGAAATTTGTGATGACGTGATTTTTGTTTGTTAAGCTCAGTTTTTATATGGAAATTGCAGTCATCAGTTCTTCTCCTTTGGATGCAAAGAAGAAATCGAAAATTTTGATTCGAGAAGATGGGCTGAAATTCATCCGTGAAGCTCCCAATGAAACTTTTTTGATTTACAAAGTGGCTCTGTTATTTGGTGGGTGCCGCCGCCAAGACCTAGTTAATATGTTGGTTGAACATATAGAGGATAGAGGATCCGTAGTAATAGTTAATATTCCCGATACAAAGAAGATGGGTTGTTTAAAGCTACTGAGAACTTATTGGTCTTTACGCCCGACGAACTGCAACATCAATAGATTCTTTTGGTGTTACCGTAACGGTCGTTGTTTTTCACAGCCAGTTGGGAAGAACACCATAGGCAAGATTTCTTCCATTATTGCAAATGTAATAATTTGATGTTCAGATAGGTTGCAGCAAAGGGTTCAAAGAAAACGGTGTTTCATATTCAACATCAAACTATATTCTCAATCTTAGTCCATGTCGCCACATACATAGTTGTTCCACTTACGCTAAATGTTTATATTACATATTTGTTATATCGACAGTATTGTTATACTAGCTAATCATAATAACTAATTAGAACACTAATACAATATACTAATACAGAGTGTTTTACCCTCATATTACACCTCCCCGGGCAATTTAAGGAATTTACACTTTGTTTTCAAATGGAAATTCCTGCTAATTATAATATGAAAGTAATTAACTCATGTGAAATAATAACTATACTTATAACAAACATTTTCTTAGTCAATAAGAATTCAAGAAATGAAGAAAGAAAAGGAAGAAAATTAGAGTAGTCAGACCTAGAATAAATAGCAGATAGAGAAGAATACGAAAGTAGGGCCGGCCGATTCCTTACTACTAAATTATTACCTAGAAATTACTTAACTATGATATAACTTAGTTCTATTTTTGTGGATTACAATCTCCTTATTACCTTTCATTAGTTTTACATTTGGAGATTCATCCTCGATAACTAAATAAGGACCAAGAAAACAAGGACTTGCGATTTTGTTTCCCACTTCATTTTTTACCAGTACTAAATCGCCTTTTTTGTATTGAATGGGTTTAATTTTTTCATCATAACTTTGCTTTCTTTTAAATTTTGAATGTAATAAGTTAGCTCTTGCATCCTCATGAGCCTTTTGCAACCGATACTTTAACTCAATAGGGTAATTCTCAAAGTTATAAATGGGTTCTAACATATTATTTAGATTATTAGGAATGTGACATTTCTTTCCAAAGACCAGTTCAAAAGGAGTATATTTAGTTTCAGTATGGACTGTAGTATTATAAGAGAAACACCAATAAGGAATCCATGTACTCCACGCTGCATCATTATTTTCGGATTGAATTCTTAAATAGGCACCCAATACCTTATGTGAATTTTCCAAAGAACCAATACTTTCATGATGGTATGCCGTGGAATAAATTTGATTTATTTTTAAAAGCTTACAAACCTCACTCATAGTGGAAGAAATAAATTCAGAACCCCTATCCGTTGCAATTTCCTGTGGAATTCCATATCGTAAGATAAAATTTTCCACAAATGATTTTGCCACAGATACGGTGTCTTTATTTTTTATAGGATATGCTTCCACAAATTTTGTTAACTCACACTGTAAAGTAAGGATGTATGTAAATTCATTAACATCTGTTGGTAGTGGTCCTACAATGTCTAAATATACTTTTTGAAAAGAATAATTGGCTGTCGTTGTAATAACCATGGGCTGTCTAGTATAACGATTGCAATGCTTCTGTTTTTGACAGTCGTCGCATCTTTTTACAAAGTCTGCAACGTCGTTATCTAGACCTGGCCAAAAGTAATACTTTTTTATATTATTTGTCATTCTTTTTATGCCCGCATGTCCACTTGTGGGAAGTAAATGAAAATCATTCAAAATAATTCGTTTCTCATCCTTATCTATTACTTTATTAACTCCTTGTACAATATTTATACGGGGGCCCCCCCAATTAGGATTACTATTTATTTCCTTACCTATCCATTTAATAAACATTTTATTTTTCTCATTTTTTAAAATATATAATTCATTTATATTTGCTTTCTTAGTTATTTTGGCCAAATCTCTCAGCATTTCGTCTCGCGCCAATGCCGATCGAGTATTTTGACTAAAGTACAAACTAAGTTGCAATGGAACATAATAAAAACTCCCCAAGTGTTCAGTTATATCTTTTGACAATGTTTTTATTTTGGACGATGTCGTTAAAACTAACTCAGTGCAATTTTTAGGTTGTTTAAGAACTTCCACAATATCTGGTTGATCAGGCCAAACATTAAGGTTATCCTTGTCCAACACACAATCTTGCTCTTTCATACTCTTACACTGTCCTCTGGTCAAAACAGCAATCATGTCATTATTCATGCTTTTCAATTCCTCAGATGTCAAGATAATTCTTGATAATGCATCCGCGGTGACATTTTCACTTCCTTTCACATACTCAACGTAAAAATCATATTCCTCAAGGCCTAATCGAAATTTTGTTAACCGGCTGGATGGGTCAGTAAGGCTAAATAAGTATAATAAAGGTTTATGGTCAGTTACTATTTTAAATCTGCGTCCATATAAATAAGGCCGAAAATGCTTTACAGCCCAGTAGATAGCTAAAAGTTCTTTGTGAATAATAGGGTAATTTATTTCCGCTTTATTTAAACTTCTACTGGCGTACGCCACTGGTCTATTATTTTTATTTGAGAGTACTGCTCCAATAGCTGACTTTGACGCATCAGTTTGAAGTATAAATTCATTTTTCTCTGCAAAATCAGGATACTGTAAAACTGGATATTGACTTAGTGCGTTCTTTAGGATTTTAAATGAGTTGTTACATTCATCCGTCCATTCAAACCTTGCATACTTTCTGCACAATTTGTTTAGGGGTACAGATAGCTCCGCAAATTTCGGAATAAACTTTCTGTAGTAATTTGCAAAAGCCACGAAACGTTTAACTTCGTCTGAATTTTTTGGAACGGGATATTCGTCTAAAGCTTTAATTTTTTCAGGATCAGGAGATATTCCTTTATCACTAATAATGTGACCTAAATAAAGAATTTCTTTCCTTAAAAACTCGCATTTTAAGGGATTTAGTTTTAAATTTACTTTACGAAGTCTAGTAAAAACGTCCATAAGGTTTTTGTTGTGTTCCTTAAGATTTCTCCCGAATACTATTAGATCGTCAAGGTAAACAAAACATTTTTCGTAGTTTAGACCTGCCATTGCAACTGTCATTATCCTAGAAAAGGCACTGGGGCTAAGTTTTAGCCCCATGGGCAATCTTTTCATTTGCCATTGCCCCCGATCAGTTGTAAAGGCTGTCAATTTTCTACTTTGTTCATCTAGTTCCACTTGATAATACCCCTGACTTAGATCTAAATGCGAAAAATAAAGAGCTCCCGCAAGAGAATCCAAAATATCAACCACATTTGCAATAGGCCACTTGATATCTACTAAACTACGGTTTAAAAATCTGTAATCTAAAACCAATCTGCTACGTTTCTCTCCTGATGTTTCACTCTTTTTCGGTACCAGTAAAACAGGCGACGACCACTCACTCTGCGCACTCTCAATTATATCATTATCGCACATTTGGGAAATTTGCTTATTTATTTCCTCCCTCTGGGATTGAGGCAGTCTATAAGGTTTTATATAAACTGGTTGAGTGTTCGGTTTGACTTGAATTGACTGTTTATAAATATTTGTTACAGATAATTTATCCCCAGGCATATGAAATATGTCTGCAAATTTAGCACATAATTGATCTATTGAATCTTTCTCTTCTTTATTCAAGTAGGTAAGTTTAAGCATGTCAAATAACTGTTTTACTCGATTAACTGAAATATTTTGAGAAGTAAACTGACAACAATCATAATTGCTGAGCTTCTCAGTTTTAGGTAAGCAATTTCTCAAGCGTACTTCACTTTCCCGTGTATTCAAAATTTTAACCGGAACTTTCCCATTCACTGGTTGTGCAATCACTCCTGCTACAAACACACCCTGGCATAACTCACTTGGCATAACAACACATTCCTCATTTAACCCTGTCTCAAGGTACTGAATACTTTCACACCTTGCAGGTAACACTAATATATGACTACAACAAGCATTTAAGTCTAAAATAACATTCTTTCCCTCATTGAAAAGATCTAAAGTATTTTCCTCATAGTTTAATTTAGCTTTATACTTCCCTAAAAAATTTCTCCCAATTATACCATCTGTATGACATTCCAACGAATCAAATACATAAAACTTTTCCCTAAATTGTATGTTTCCTATAGCGAGATTTAAGTATACATAACCTACGGAACATACTCTACCACCTATGCCATTTATTTCAAGATTTTCCTTATGTAAAGGTATACTTGCATCTAAATGCTCTAACTTAAGCGCACACAATGACGCTCCCGTATCTACTAAGAATCCTAAACTTTTGTTGTTTACTCTAAAAGAAACTGAATTTGAGTAATTTTCGGAGTAAGTAAAAATATTATTATGACTATTCCCCTCTACTTTAGGGACGAAAAAATGTTTGCTCCCTAGAAACATCATACGGCAACGTTTCCTGACCTGCATTAATGTCTTGGTCAGCAAAATTTATTTGTCTCCGCGAATTTCCACGATAACCGCGAGTAAACGAACGTCCTCGGTGTCCCCCCTGAAAACGCTGACTTTGCGGATTGCTATTACCATTACCTAAGCGAGAATTATTTTGTTGATAATTAGAAACATGATTGTTATTTCTATTAGTTACGTTTCTATTGAAATTGTTATTAAAATGTCTTCCAGAGTTTCTAGCTCTGTTAAAACCTGCAGAAAAATTTCTGTTGTTTCCTCTTCCTCTAAACATATTGAAAATTTGTTGATTACTGCTTTGAGAGGAAATTTCTTCATCTTGCGCCGCTCTAATGGCATCCTTTAAAAATTCAAAATTTCTAGCAGATATGATTGTGCTGAGTTTATGATTTCTAAGGCCACCTGTAAACCTTTTTATAGCGATTTTTTCGTTTATTGGTCTTAAAATATCAAAAGCTCTTGAATCACCGTCTGCTTGAGAAATTGTCAGATTTACTAAGATATCTTCAAGGTTTTTCCCAAACTCAGAAACAGTATTATCGCCTTGCTTGGCGGAAAACAATTTTGCCTGAAGGGCGGTATCGGATTGTTTCGTTAAAAGATGTTTTTTTATGTCTCCTAATAATGAATCCATAGACTCGTAACTAGACTTTAATCTCAATTTCGCATTATTTGAAATTCGTGTTTTCAGAATGAATTTAATTAAAATAGGCTTGCCATCATCGTTAAGCATAGAATGATAAAATTCTGCCGCGTCGATTAGTTTATGTGTAATAGCTTCCGAGTCATCCATTACAGGCAAGAGGCTCGTGGCCACTTTCAGGTCAAAAGCCGACATATCTGAATGTATAATTTTCGCGTCCTGGTTATCCCGATTTGTACTTTCCGCGTCTTGGTTATCACTACTCAAACCTTCTGCGCATTGTTTATCAAAATTTATAATTTCCTGATATACTTTTTTAATTTTGTCTATAGTATTTTTAGAATATTCAATGTCTGCTTCGTCGAGTTCAGAATCTTTTATTTTTTGATTAATAGCAGAAACCTCCTCACTCAGTCGAGAGTAAATAGTTTTTGCTTCCCTAACTTTAGTTGAAACGATGGATGTTTTTCGTCTGTCGTAATTTAATTTTCCTAGATAAGTTCTGACATCTGCTAGAGAACTTAAAATTATGTTTAAGTTATCTCCCATGAAAAATATGCAAATCTAATTATTTAAGAGCAAAGTACTTGTTAAAGAGGTCCCTATTTCAATACAATTTACTTAATTCTATAACTTACTTAGTACATTTTTTCTTTTTAATTACTAAATTGCTTAATTTTTTCCATTCTTTACATATCGCCTTGTTTCTTATGTCCATTTTCAGTTTTTTTTTTCCCATAAGTGTAATAACCATCTTTATAATTATCCTAAAAAGAACCTAAAAAAAAAATTTTATACTGCCTCCTCCGTCATTAATTCATCCCTTGATTTTCTTAACTCGCTTCTGTTAATTTCTCTTCGAATAGTTTTTCGTAATTCCTTACGATAACGAAGAATCCCACTATATATGATATACAGGATAACGGCTACTACAAGTGTTAGTAAAAGGTACTCTGACAGCGAAAACCCCTTGTTTGATATTTCGCTCCTTGCGTCTCCATTCGAGGCCTGGTTGATAACTATTTCCTCTTTAGACTTGGCACTACCCATTTTACTCCATATCGGTGCTTTTCTTCTTATGGTTTTTTGGCTGGCAGGATCGCCATGTAATAATTTGATGTTCAGATAGGTTGCAGCAAAGGGTTCAAAGAAAACGGTGTTTCATATTCAACATCAAACTATATTCTCAATCTTAGTCCATGTCGCCACATACATAGTTGTTCCACTTACGCTAAATGTTTATATTACATATTTGTTATATCGACAGTATTGTTATACTAGCTAATCATAATAACTAATTAGAACACTAATACAATATACTAATACAGAGTGTTTTACCCTCATATTACACAAAATACCTGGGTCTAAGCAATGCGGACAAATATACTGGTCATTGTTTGCGCAGAACCTCTGCATCCTTTTGGCGGACGCGGGGGCAAACAGGACCACATTGAAAATACATTGCGGTTGGAAAAGTTCAGCTGTGGTTGAGGGATATTTGGAAGACAGTACCTATGTATTCTAAAAATAAAATTTCGAAATTGATAGCTGGAGTACCATCAACATCAAAAAAAGTTCAATCATCGTCGATTTCTGTTCTGAAAATCATGAAATAATAGAAAACATTGACTTATCAAAAGCCGGTAAATTCGTTTTTACTGGGTCTTTTCATAACTGTTCATTTAATATAAATGATAAACAAGTCTTTTCGTTAATAAAAAGTTGTTAGGTACTTTGATTTTTCCTATTTATTTCGCTTAATGCCCGAGGGCATTAGAAACTTCCTTAATGCCCTAGGGTATTATATACCATTTAAAGTGTCGATGATGAGTCGGCCAGTCGTCAAACTGGTTGAAGCGTCCATTGCGTGGGTCAGTGATTTTGCATGTTTCGTTCAATTATTTTCTTAGTAAATACCCTTTCTCGATGCAGTAGGATCAAAATAAGAATTTAGTAAAAACCCCATTACCTGCATAGCACTCTGGTGCAACGCTGAATCGCTATTGGTGCGCCGCCAACCAGTATCCGATGGTGGACTTAAGTATGGACCACTGGAATACGGTGAAGGTTTCCGTTCTCGAGTGCTACGGATGGGTCCCCCGGGTGATCTGGTGCGACTCTGTCTCGAGGTGGCGTTGACCATTCTTTGTTGAGGGGGCTCTTCGTTTGGCTGAAACAAAATAGTATATTTCATTAAGGTCTCAGGAACTAGACCTTTCCGGTACGTGCGGAACACGGCGGCAATGTAAGAAATAAAAAAAAGATGCGCTAGAGATGCAAGCATTCGGCATTTCATTTTTTTAAAACAATATCCCGTTCTAATATTTCAAAAAGATGCAAAAATTATCTACGGGGAAAGGGGGGCTAAAATGAGGGTAGTTACCCCCCTTCTCTAGAGCCACAATAAATCTTATGGTCGCAGTGGAGGGTTAAATTTAACCTAACCTAGTGGCGGCCCGTGTGGTAGTGCCACAGTGCCATAGCCCCACCAACAATTAATACTCTTATTTTAAAGCAAAGTATATTTAAACTGGAACGTAGTCGCTCGTACGGTAGCGCTTTATCAAAGCGATTATGTGTAAATCAGTAACGTAGTACTCGTGAGCCTAGCTCAGTATGACCTGTATCCATGCCGTTTTGCTCCAATTACAGTAATAGGCAGGTGAAGTATGGTATATCTGAAAGTATATTTTCTTGCCTTTTTAACATCAATTAACAAAATGCAAATTTCTAGACAAAATTTATTATTTCCAAAGTCTAACAGGTATTTTAGGAGAAGTAACCAGTGACGAAATAAAAAAATGTTAACTCTAATTTTAATTCACACAGTCTTAAAAATATACTAATAATATGTGTCCTAACTAATTTTACAACACTAACAATTAAAATAATACCTAATTAATAAATTTATTTAATCCATAGTTACTTCTGTTTTACTGTCAGAGTCGTCATTTAGGTTAAAAACAGTGGGTTGTACCGTGCGAGCAAAAGTTATTTGCATCAAAGAGGGCTTGGATTAAAAAACGTAGGGCCTGGTTTAGATCACAATGATATGGGGACGATATATCTAACCAAATCTAGATTAAAATTTTGTCAAATTCATATTATGACATGATATGCCAAACTAATGAGTAATAAAATAAGTAGAAAAATACAAATTTATTTTTGTTGTTTACAAAATTAACAAAGTTTACCTACTTGCACTTTATAAGGAAATAAATATAGCTGCTTCTTAATTCTTTTCAGGCAATGATAAAATCCCCAGCAATAAAAGCAACGTTAGGAAAATGTTCGTGAAAATCGTCCATGCACAAACCCGGATTGTATTGCCACTCACCATTTACTCTAACCCCGTTTCGAAAATACGCTTCAACCATGAATGTTTTGTGCTGTTCCGTAAAGCCCATTGTGTGGATTGTTCAAGAAATTGGAAAAATTAGGGCTGAATCAAATTACTTGTAACGACTGTCAAAGATGACGGATTGTTAATTCAGGTAGTTACTGACACCCAACAAGTATTAAGCTCTACGGCTAAGCATTACGTCCTTAGATGCAAGGCCCTCTTTGATGCAACTAATTTTTGCTCGCACGGTATACCTTGTGTATACAGTAAGTTTAAAAATCGAGCATCAATGAATAAATAATAAAGGAACTATTTCGTCGCTTTATTACCAAACATGGTTTAGACCTCGACGCTCCCATTACTTTACGAAGATGCTTTATTATTTTTATTTCTATTTGTTTATTTTATTTCAAACATCTTGCCAGAATTCTAAAACAAATGTCGACCTTGGAATAATTACTTAATATTTATAACAAGCTTTATTGTCGGTACTCCCGCATATTTTGGTGAAAAGTTCCGCTTCGGTTTCGCTGTAATTGACGAGACAAACATTTATTATACAAAGAGCAAATATTCAAAGAGTCCCAATAACAAGCTTTATTGTCGGTACTCCCGCATATTTTGGTGAAAAGTTCCGCTGCGGTTTCGCTGTAATTGACGAGACAAACATTTATTATACAAAGAGCAAATATTCAAAGAGTCCCAGGCCAGGCAGTTTTGCGCGGCCTTTGTGATTTACGAGAAAACCATTTTTCGCAGAGGAAAAATAGCTTGATAACCTACTTTTTTATTCTGTGTGGATAACAGTCATGTATGTTGGTTGCATAAATCTATAAATCAATCTTTTGTAGATGCTTCAAGCTATCATTTTCTGCCAAATCCTATAAAAAATGCAATCTACTAACCTTCCAATGTCGATTTTAACTTCAACTTTATTTGAATTTTCCATCTTCCCTATACTAAATTGCAATGCTGTGACGTAAAATCACGTCTTTTGAAATTCAAAAAAAAGTAGCAAAATCGCCCGAATTTCCGAACGCTCTGTATATGTACCGAATGTACAAGGATCACACAACGTATTCCGTCCAATTTCAAATCTTATATCGCTAAAATAACTTTAGAATCTCGTGGTGAAAATGGGTCAATAAATCAAAGAATGACAATTCGCAAAATAATTTTTGTTGTCCAGAGGCTACTATGATAAAAAAATAGTATTACCAACATAAAATTTAGACACAAAAATTTACAAAATTTGAAGGATTTATTTTCTTTTTAAATATGTGTTTTTTATTGAAAAAACTACAAATTAGAAAAAATAGTATAACGTACGTGTTATATAAAGCAGTTTTAAGCACTTGTCCCGTTATAAAACTCGCCGCAAGCGGCTCGTTTTTTAACATGGACGCGTGCTATAAAATTATGCTTTATAAAACGTGTACGTTAATATACTATTATAGCCAGTATTTATTTTCCTCCTTACTATTGGTTCCAGGCACCGATCGTTAGACTGAAATGGGCATGGGTGTAATTCAATTTTTTTAACGGCCGTTATTTTTATTTATTTTCCACAACTCATTAAAACAAAAGAATACTGGGGCTTGGTGTCAAGATAGCCATAATAAACAAACGAACCTGCATTAATCGGTACCAGGATTGGACGGATTTATTAATCACCGGCGGAAATGGGACTCCATTTTTGGAAAACTTCCTGATATTTTAAATTGTTTTTTGTAAGATGCATTAATTAGACAAATGAATAGCTAATGAATGAACGTTTATTTTACAGCAATTCAGCTAATCTTAAAATACTGCGAGGGGGACAAAATATTGACGAAATGGCGAATACATCCTAAGCTTTAAGGTTGTGTTATACAAGGTGTCCCATCTAAGGGGTCATCCAGCGACAGCAGGCAGTATATTTACTTAAAAATAGGTCATTTTTTGATTAAATATTTTTTAAACCTAAAAATGCAATCCGTAATGTTATGGACTTGGCTGTATGTAATTGATGTATGTGAGTCGTGAGTTGGGAAAGGACGACTTACACCACTTAATTTGAAATGGCTTTCGGCTAATTTTTCTGAATGAAGTTCCATGGCCATAATCCAATCCTATGACTTGTTTTTGAGCTGTCGTCTTTTAAGGTTGGCAATTTCTTACTTTGAAATTTTCTGCATTGCCTGGAGTACAGAGTATGTTAAAGTCTGTTCAATGACCGCTGACCGTCACGTCACGACTAGTGCTTATCTTTCTAATATTCGTGGACCGTCACGTCACGACTAGTGCTTATCTTTCTAATATTCGTGAACTAGATGAGATAGTTAATTTGTGTCAATAATGACTGTCCTATAATTATACCATCAAAAAAGTTTTGTCATTTTTGACAGTGACCCTTTTAATCAACATTATTTCAAAAATGTCATGGTGTTGTGAAAAAGAACAAGCATTAATTTTAAAATTATGTGATTATTGTCAAAGAGAAAGTGATGCCAGAAAGACTCTTTTAACCTTTAACGCAGTTAACGAGATAAGTAGCTAAAATAAAGCAGGAATTGTGAAACCTAAATAATAAACATGAAAAATATATGGCAATGTTTTTATAAATACCTATCTGTTTTAGAGAGTTTCTGATGCTTTGGGAGTTTCGTGTTCAACAATCCAACGAATTAAGGCAAAGGGAATAGAGAAGGATGTAGATTTTAAGAATCGCAATAATGTAGCTATTTTGTCATTCCTTGGTCGACAACTTCACGAAATTCATGAACACATTATAAGAGAGCGTATTTTTTATAGGATGTATAGAGCAGGTGAACACGTTACCATTCGCTCAATACGACTAAACCTTAAAATCTTTAATGGTGTTGAAATATCCACTGGCTCATTAGCGGACTGTTTAAAAAAATTTAAATTTAAATGGCGTAAATATACTGTATCAAACAGGCGTTTTTTAATAGAGTAACCCCATATATAGCCCAAAAACGAGTAGAATTTTTAAGAGAATTTAAGAATATCGGCAACTCTTAATTTCCCTTAAAACCTGTTTTTCTGGATGAAACGTGGACATATAGTAAAGGGGCTTTTAGGCGAAGTTGGCAAGATGACAGTTAAAAAAAATCGTCAGAGGGTGTACGGTATATTATTCTACATGCTGGTTCAGAAAATGGATTTATGAATAATGCAAGTTGGACACACACACTAATAAAATTATAAATGATGTGTGAGAACGGGGGAAAGATTTATCAATGCTTCAGATCTTTCCCTTATTATTAACTTGGACGAATCTAATGATGATCCTTGCGAAGATTATTTATTTTAATTATTAAAAAACTGTTGTGTTGTCATTCTTTATTATATTTTCTTCTTTATGATTTCATAAATAAGATGAAAATATTTGAAATAAAATTTATAGACTGATGCACTAGACAAAAAAATATGATTCAATTTTAAATTTTATACTGATTTTCAAAAAGAAAATGTTTCATCCCATGATACCCTAAATAAACTAAGGTAAGTGAGCCAAATATTGCCACCTTAACGTTTGGTTGTGAATAAATCCTATACTTTTATTGATAAAGGAATGCAAATTTGGGTACGGGTAAAGAAATACATTGTTTATATCATATATTTTATTTACCTCAAAAAACTGAATAGAAATGAAGATATTGTACTTTTTTGTAAAAGTTGCGAATGGCAATATTAGGATAACAGCTCTCCCTATTATTGCCACCCTATGTCAATATTAGGAACTATCAAACAAAATATGGAACTAATAACATTTTCTGAATAAATATAACTCAAGAACATTGAGGACAGATGAACTTTTCTTTATCATTCTTAGTTAGGCCTACGCACCAGCCTCGTGAACATATCGACAGCAAACTATGCACAAGCGCATATCTTCTTCAGTGCAGATGTCACAAACGAAACAAAACCGCGTTTCTTTCTCCGATTCTTTTGTTGTACTGCTCGGTGCTTTTCTGTCAACTTTGCGTGAATTCAACTTTGGTTTTGACAGGAACAAATCTTTGGTAACCGATTCTGCCACTGCCAATATTAGGAACATGTAGTGACGGCAATGTTAGGAACAAATGACGTACAGAAAAAAAAATGTGTGTGCTTAAGACCACACGACAGAAGTGAAAACTTCAACAAGGTGAAATTAATAATATCGAATAAATAAATTTCCTAAAATTGAACAACCCTTGAAAAAAATGCCAGAACATACCTGAGACGCAACAAGTGTCTATCTTGTGATCTTAAACACACAAACAACGCACACTGTTTCCACGTCGATACTGAATGCGACTGATGCGGCATGCTCTTTCATATAACGTTCATTCGGGTCAGTTCGGATTGAATATAGGAGTCGAATTCGAGCGTAACACAGCCGAGCGTTACGCGTGACGGCTCAGTTTAATTCAGTGCCCACAAAAAGTGCTAAACGCGCTTAAAGAAGTTTTCACTTCAAAAAACCTTAACCTAGAAACCCAGTTGAAATAATTTATGCAGTTCATAAAACAAGAACCACTGGAGTGTGCTTACCTGTACTTAATAACAAAAATCCAGAAAATTTTAGTTTAGATTGCGTAGAGTCAACATGAAAAGTAAATTTGCTTATAACGCGGACAAGAAAAACAAATGGCGTGCTCTTACGTCTGACGTTTAGCATAGACTAAAACCGCCGAATAGAAAACATAACTCTGACAACTCAAGGTACCTGCTACTGCTGCCACCTACTTGCAGCATCGATACTAGCTGTGTAACGAGGGGTGACAATATTAGAAACAATGGCATTTTTTTCTTTCAATACATAATAGCTTTTATTTAGTACATAGTTTTGTTTAAATTTAAATTTGCCCTAGGCAAACAAGACAGGCGCCTTAAAATTTTTGAAGTAGGTAATTTTTTTTTCTCCAAATAAATTAATGCCATAACTAAATTTTAAAACGCAGTCAGTCTGATTCAAAAAGGGTATTTTAAATAAACTGACACAAAAGTAACGATAAGCTGAATTTCCAAAAAAAAAATTAAGAAAAATTTACATATAAATTTTTGAACAAAAATTTGGGTATAGACCTCGGTATAGACTCAAAATATGATGGGAAGCAGCTCGGGAAACAATATTGTCTTATAACTTTTTTCGTATCTTTAAAAAAATGTCTTTTCGCCAGTTTAAAACTTTTAAATGATATTTCAGGTGTGACGCACGTCACAAGTCAAAAGTTTTAAGCTTTTGTTTTGTTTTGGTTCATGCAGAACCGGGTGCAGAACCTAATGCAAAAAACAGATTTGCAAAAAAAATGTATAAAAAAGTTTTAGATATGGTGCAGACGTTTCCGCGGACACTGTATAAATTAACAAAAAAAAATATTTTATTAGGATTCAAGGAACGCGTCATGTACATGAACCAGGTGTTGTCATTTGATAAAAAAAAAACTATTTTTTAATTTTCTTATTCGTATATCTTAAATTAGAAAGTGTTAAAAAATAATTTTGTAGAAATAAAAATGTTTAATTGGATAATAATTAATTAATTAAAACATAGAAATTGAAGTCGTCATTACGTTTTCAGGTGAATTTTACCTAAACATATTTTTTCTCTATACCTTGGTATTATTTATCCAATCTCAGTTTGAGGACATTCCAATCATTCCATACGGCGGTAAACAGTCTCAAAGAGACCAACCGCACAACCAGGGTTGTCAGATCTTTCTTCTTCAATTCTTTAAGTTTTTTTATTAAAGATATTTTATTTATATCAGTATTCAATTGTTAGTCAGTAACTTTTTTTGAAAGCTAGTTTGCAAATATACTTTAAACCGAGGAGTTTTGAGTGTGACAGAAAAAAATAACAAGCCATTCATTCTTATAATAATACATTCTTTAGTCCTTAAGAAACAATATAACTGAAATCAAGACAAAAAGTGTTTTCAGTGTTTAAAAACAACTAATTAACAAACTCTTGTTTCTCGTATATAGGTACTTACATTGTGCTTACAAATCCGAAAATTTTGAAGAATTGGCAACAGCATGTAATTTGTTGCGGTTGGAAGCGCCAGGATATAAGCTGAACCGGTACCCGGCCCGTCTAACGATCGATTCTGCCAGACAGAGATAGGCCAGTGACCGCCGATGGCGTGGAAGAGACGGAGATAAAATATACGTGGTTATGCCTTGATGAACGGGCCGGAGTCTGGTTGACGAGAATGAAGTTCTGGTAAAAAAATTAAAGCATTTTCTGAGCAGTGTCGTGCCGTGTCAGGTTTATTTTTCTGATTTTAGTTTTGTATATAGAATTTTTGAGTTACCTTATATTTATTATTTTAATATAATATTATTATATATACAGTGGGTTTATAAAGTGTAGTATGTACAAACACCTAATGTAAAACAAACCTATAAGTGTGTATACGCATATTAATTATTTGTGTGGAACGCCTATGGTTAGGAAATTCCCACAGTTTAATGTCATTAAATTGACCTAAGAAACACTATACTACAAGATATGAAAATATGAACAAAATCTAGCCTTGTGTTTTCGAAATACAAAAAAATGGTAATTTTTTTTTTGGATTTTCAAATTTTTTAAACATTATTAATTATTTGATCCGGCTGTAAATTATTCCATATACAATACTAAGCGGTGTAAGGTGTCCTTTGTCTAACCTCCCCCCCCCCCCCCATAAACCTTTAGACACGCCCCCGTATGAACGACGACACACTGGACAGGTCTCTTTTAATTTTGGCAAGAGGTATAAAAAAATTACGTAACTTCCTAAAAATTTTTTAGAAAATTTCTGCTGAAACTCGTTAACCGTATTTTCAAAACATCGTTAACGACTTTGGAAACAAAAAGCTACTCGCACAATGAGTAATAATAATTAGTGATTGTGATTACACTCGAATGTGAATTCGTTCTGAACATACAAAATGTTACGTAATTGACGAGTTAAACTTTGTTTTGAAACATTTTGTTTGCGGAAATATAAATATTATTGACCTTTAAGTGTTGATACAAGTTTTAAATTAACAAAACTGAATATATTTTGTTCTGGACTGGACTACTGTGTAATATTGTGGAACCGACACGTGACACAATCCAGTTTTACTGACAGTATTAGTGATTCCGAGTGACTAAAGTCTTTCTTTGCTGAATAAGTTTTCAGATTTCAGGCCAGACTTGAATATCAAACTTGCATTATTCACAAATTCATTTTCTGAACCAGCATGTAGAATAATATACCGTAGACCCTCTGACGATTTTTTGTAACTTACCAACTTTGCTTAAAAGCCGCTTTACTGTATATCCCGGTTTCATCCAGAAAAACAGGTTTTAAGGGAAATGGAGAGATGCCGTTATTCTTAAAATCTCTTAAAAATTCTGATGGTTTTTGGGCTATATATGGGGTTGCTCTGTTAAAAAACGGCTGTTTGATACAGTACATTTAGGCCGTTTAAATTTTAATTTTTTTAAACAGTCCGCTAATGAATATTTAAACACCATCAATGATTTTAAGGTTTAGTTGTATTGAGCGAATGGTAACGTGTTCGCCTGCTCTATACATCCTATAAAATACGCTCTTTTATGGTATGTTCATGAATTTCGTGAAGTTGGCGACCATGGGATGGCAACATAGCTACATTATTGAGATTCTTAAAATCTACATCCTTCTCTATCCCCTTTGCCTTAATTCTTTGGATTGTTGAACACTAAACTCCCAAAGCATCAGAAACTCTCTATATAGTCCGGTAAATCTAGACATTCGAAGATACATAAAGTTACAGCGAGCTGAAAATCAGTAAAATTGTTCAAAATATAATTATACAGGGTGAGGATTTTAAAGTGTTACAACGCAATATCTGAAAAACGGCTAGAAATATTTTAGTCAAATTTTGGGACGTGGGTAGAGAGGTTGGGGGACAAATTTTAAAATATTTTTGACATTTACCCCCCCTCCAGATTTTATGTGGCTAGTGACAAATTTGAAATGTCAAATGGAAAGGTATTTATTTTTTTCGATAATTCGATTCCTCGTCAATAATTACGTAAGTGAGCAGAAAATTGTTACATTTACTCTACTGGTTGCTTAGTTACGAATTTTTCAATAAATAAAATTGGAATACTTAAAACTACACATTTTAAATCATGACACCTACCTCCTATGATTATTGTTTATCCAAACCTTTAATTATGTTGTATCCTAGGAAACCACTTTTGACTTTGACAAGTAGTAATAATCTGATTCTGATTCAAACGTATTTTCTGTTGATAAAGTTCATTATTCAGTGCAATTATGGAACAATCTTATGACATTGAAATAGACATGTTGTTAATTCTGGGAGAATGTAGAAAAAACTACCGGGAACCGGCGCAATTGTGGACTGTTAGGTTTCCCGCCATTCAAAAATCTCATATGGCATTTAAGCGATTAGAAGATCGAGGTCGCAGCACGGGAATCCTTAAAAATAAGAACAGAGTTAGAAGACAAACAAAAACTAATGACGATATGGCCGTTGGAGTGTTGGGTGTAATAGCTGTAAATCCTCATGTTGGTTCAAGGGAATTTGCTCGTGATTCAGGAATGTGCCAAAAATCGGTACTGGCTATTTTACACAAGCACAATTTTCACCCTTACCACATAACTCTTCATCAGGAATTGTATGGCCAAGACTTTCAAAATAGAGTTACATTTTGTACGTGGTTACAAACTTTAATTCACGAAAACAATGCATTTTTAAGAAAGATAGTATTTTCTGACGAAGCTACATTTACCAATTGTGGTCAGGTAATTATTTAAATTAATATGGATTAATGTAACTTTTAATAATCAAAAATAAGTAATCCACTACTTGATAGGTGTACATAGATAAATACATATCTAAACACCCGTTAACGGGTGTTTAGAGAATATTCTCATACATTTAGATTTATTTTTAATTTTGTACTAATTCAATCAATTTTGCTTTTCTTAATTTAAGGTCAACCGGCACAATTTACACTATTGGGCACCTCAAAATCCTCACTGGATGAGATTTCTGCCAAAACAACATCCTTGGTCGGTTAATACCTGGTGTGGCATAGTCGGAGATAGAGTCATTGGACCACATTTTTTTGACCGTCACCTAAATGGAGAAATGTATAATAATTTTTTACAAACCGATTTGCCACAACTTCTGAAGAATAATGGAAATCAACAAGGACTATGGTTTCAGCAAGATGGTGCTCCGCCACATTTTGCCCGACAAGCTCGAGATACACTAAATGAAATGTTTGGAAACAGATGGATTGGTCGTGGTGGTCCTGTAAATTGGCCTGCAAGGTCACCAGATTTAACCCCATTAGATTTTTTCTTGTGGGGATTTATAAAAGATAAAGTTATGGCTACACCACCGACCACACCAGAAATCATGAAAGATCGTATTCAACAAGCATGTAATTTAGTAACTCCTCAAATGTTAACTCGCGTGCGCAACTCATGTCAAAAAAGAATTGCAAAATGTTTAGAAATGGATGGGGGTCATTTCGAACACCTTTTGAAGCATGATCGTCGTTAAATTTAAGGAATTATCATAGTTTTAAGTATTCCAATTTTATTTATCGAAAAATTCGTAACTAAGCAACCAGTAGAGTAAATGTAACAATTTTCTCCTCACTTACGTAATTATTGACGAGGAATCGAATTATCGAAAAAAATAAATACCTTTCCATTTGACATTTCAAATTTGTCACTAGCCACATAAAATCTGGAGGGGGGGGGGGGGGGGGGGGTAAATGTCAAAAATATTTTAAAATTTGTCCCCCAACCTCTCTATCCACGTCCCAAAATTTGACTAAAATATTTCTAGCCGTTTTTCAGATATTGCGTTGTAACACTTTAAAATCCTCACCCTGTATAGAACATTTTTAAGTTCCCCATCATTCCCGCGTATGGAAAAAATTTTACTCGAGGTCAAAGGTCAAAAAAATGAGTTTTTCGCGATTTTCAGTAAAACGGTAAGTTTTATCATAAAAATATTCTAGACAAAAATTGTAGATCATAAAATTATCTATAAAAAATGTATCAATACTTTTTTCCCTACTACTTTTACCTTTAGGTACTTTTACCCTAACACTTTTTTTGCTGCTGAAGCTAAGTATCATCGTGATTGCAATGTTTCTTTCTTAAAACCTTCTACTGGAGCTAAAATCGGTCGTTCTAAAGACGAAGCTACGAATCTGGCAATGGAGGAAATATTTACTTACATTGAAAATAGCGGAAAATAGCGACTGTCAGATCACTTTGAACGAATTAACAAATGTTTGCAAAACTACGCCTTTAGAATACAGAACGATTAAGCTACGACTTAAAAGGTCCGGACACACCTATTATGCACCCTTCCGATCCGACTCCGATCATACAGTCGGACGAGTGCCTGGACCTCTATTCTCCAATTTAAGAGAAGTGAATGCTCTCTCGCGAGGAGGGACAATTCACATCATATGCTCACATCGTTTGGTATCGTTCTCTCACTGTAAAAATTCCGTATACTCCAGCTTTCCGAGGCATATGATGTGAATTGTACCTTCTCGCGCGAGAGCATTCACTTCTCTTAAATTGGAGAATAGAGGTCCAGGCACTCGTCCGACTGTATGATCGGAGTAGGATCGGAAGGGTGCATGATAGGTGTGTCCCGACCTTTTAAAACTAAAGTATGGTGATAAACTTATTATCACTGAGAAATCGGGAGCAACAACATTCATATGCTTAGTGGATAATCAGCATGATATTTTGAATCAAGCCTGGTATGAAAAAAAAATGAATAAAAAAGAAGAACGATTCAGAGTCTTATACGCAGCTGCAGCTATTATTCTCGAAGATATTCAAACCGCAGTGTTTTATAATTCTAGCTACCCTCCAGCAAGTCGCATGTTTGAAGATTTAAATAATAAAATCCCAGAATCGTTGACATATCTTGTGGAACGAGTGATTTTAAAGAATAAACGATCAAATTTAGATAATTTAAAATTAATATGCACAAATATTTGCCATTGTATCATGATTGCTGTTCTATCAAGGTCTTTTAAGTCTAAATTACAATTTAGGCCTCGCAGTTCCTTTTCATCGAAGGTTCGGGTCTAAACGTCTTATACAAATCTTTTCGTCTTTTGGTTTATGTGCATCCTATAATGATACAATAATGTACGCGGCAGCAGCAGTTTTTCATCGTCCTCCTTGTGTCCTACCACCAGAAATTGGCACTCTTATTCAATGCGTTGCAGACAATGCTGATATTAATGTAAATACGCTAGACTGCAATAACACGCTCCACATAATGGGTATTATTCAAATTGTTACTACAAAAAAATCAGTTTTACTAGAAGAACCTATGCCACGAATAAAAGAAACTCTTTCAGCAAAAGATTTCAAGGCAAAAGCTCATGTGCCGATATAGTTCTATCAAAATGACGGTGTAGTAGGTTACAGTAAAATAAATGTTAAAGATTTTATTTATGGAACTGAAACGGTATCTTTCCTCAAAAAAGCTGATGTAGTATGGTTTTATGGGAAATGGAAAAATGCGTCTTTACCCGGTTGGTATGGTTTTATTGAACGTTTAACAAATAATCATATGAATTATTCTAAATCTCAAATTTCATTTTTACCATTTATTCACGAACCAGCCAGTAATTATAATATTAGCTATACGACTTTACTTTGTGCATTAGAGAATGCAAAACGGTATAGCCACATTGTATGGCATCGTGATTTTCGACCACACCTTATGACGATTACAACTTTTACAACTTTTTGAATCGTTATATCTCAGAAACGGTGGCTCGTAGGGCAAAGCATTTTTTATGGATAATTTTATGATCAACAATTTTTGTCTGGGATATTCTCATGATAAAGCTTACCGTTGTGCTGAAAATTGCGAAAAACTCATTTTTTTGACCTTTGACCTCGAGTAAAATTTTTTCCATACTGATGATACATAATGATGGGGAACTTAAAAATTTTCTTTATAATTATATTTTGAACAATTTTACTGATTTTCAGCTTGCTGTAACTTTAAGTATGTACCTTCACTCTCATTTTTTGGTCTAGATTGACCGGACCAATAACAGATAGGTATTTATAAAAAGATTGCCCTATACTTTTTATGTTTATTATTTATGTTTTCACAATTCCTGCTTTGTGTATGTATTTCTTATTTTTTGAAAGTTCTTAAGGGGGTTGGAAATCGCAGGAGATTCCAAGCAGCGTAACATAAAATTGAATAAGTTAGGTATAGTGTGACCAGTAAAGTCCGCATCATTTGAGATTTTTTTTTAAATAGCTTTATTCGAAATTTGACTTTGGCATCAAGTTCTGCTTCGATCTAGATGAAAATTAACCAAAAAATAGTAGTCACGTTATTCGCATTATCTGTCAAATTTTAATTTTTTTCAAAAAATAATTTAAGTGGGGTTATTTCTTAAAAGATCGAAAAAAGTTATTAGAAAAAGTTTTTTTAAATGCAGTTTCTAGCCCACGTGCCAAATTTCAGCTGCATAAGATAATTTTGATTTTTTACCCACCACTAAAATTTATTTTCCACTTAATGAAGACTTTACTGATGACACTGTGTTATTTTTTGTCTTAATATTAAGGTGTATTACTTTCAGACACAAACTACGTTTTCAAAAATACGTATTTTATGAAGTTACCTTATACACGGTCAAAAACAAATAAACTTTGCATCACATGCGACCAAATTTTAATAGCCCAATTTTGATTTTGTAGAAAAACACACATTTAATATCGCGCTACTTTAAAGAAAATGTATCTGAAATAAAGTATTGTCAAAACTAAGAAGTTTTATGTAGGTTGCGTTGAGTCTTATTTTGCAAAATTGGTGCATCTTACAAAATATGGGTAAAAAATCAAAATTATCTTATGCAGCTAAAATTTTGCATTTAAAAAAACTTTTTCTAATAACTTTTTTTGATACTTTCACAAATAACCCCACTTTTGAATTATTTTTTGGAAAAAAATTAAAATTTGACAGATAATGCGAATCACGTGACTACTATTTTTTTGCTTAATTTTCATCTCGATCGAAGCAGAACTTGATGCCAAAGTCAAATTTCGAATAAAGTTATTAATAAAAAAAAACCCATATGATGCGGACTTTACTGGTCACACTGTATATGCCCGACGTTGGTGAGATAATTTCAGAGTCTCCGTAGCGTAAATGCAGAGCGTTCGACTGATAATCGAGAGGTTCTGGGTTCGAATCCCGGCGGAGGCATGACTTTTTCAAATAAAAAAAAAATGTCTGCACACCGAAGAACATTTTTCATGCATTTCATACATACAAGAAAATTACATTTACAATGTATACCATAAATTTTCTTAATAATATTATGTACTTAACCAAAAGTTTACAATCTTTCTCGCCGTACGCTATTATAACAGTATAGTGTTGCGCAAAAATTTCGCGCTGATATATTAGTACTGGGATTTCGTCGAATTGTGGTAATACCATTTAAGAGCGTTCTATAAGAAATGGTTACTGATTTAAATAAATTTTTATATCTAATAATTTAATTTACATTTAATTTACATATTTAATTCGACTTAAAACCGCAAATAAAACAAAAAATCGGAAATATCTTGTCCTGAATTTTGGGTATGATAAATCTCGCCACCCGCGGCAAGAATATACAAATTTAAAGGTAAAGTCTGTTCAATGACCACCGACTGTTACGTCAAGACAAGTGCTTATCCGAGTGCTTATCTTTCTAACATTCGTGAACTAGGTGAGATAGTAAATTTGCGTCAATAATGAAGGTCGTATAATTTTACCAGTCAAAAAAGTTTTATTGTTATTTTTGACAGTGACATTTTTAATCAACATTATTTCAAAAACGTCACGGTATTTTGAAAAAGAACAAGAATTAATTTTAAAGTTATTTGATTATATTCAAAGAGAAATTGATGTCGGAAATACTTTTTTACCCTTAAATGCAGTTTACGAGGCAAGTAAATATAACAAAGCAGGAATTGTGAAAACATAAATAATAAACATTAAAAACATATGGCAATGTTTTTATAAATACCTATCTGTTTTAGAGAGTTTCTGATGCTTTGGAAGTTTCATGCTCAACAATCCAACGAATTAAGGCAAAGGGAATAGAGAATGATGTAGATTTTAAGAATCGCAATAATGTAGCTATTTTGTCATCACGTGGTCGACAACTTCACGAAATTTACGAAATACCATAAGAGAGCGTATTTATGGGATGTATAGAACAGGTGAACACGTTACCGTTCGCTCAATGCAACTAAACCTTAAAATCATCGATGGTGTTGAAATATCCACAGGCTCATTAGCGGACTGTTTAAAAAAATTTAAATTTATATGGAGTACTTAAATGTAATTATCAAACAGGCGTGTTTTAATAGAGCAACCCCATATAGCCCAAAAACGAGTAGAATTTTTAAGGGAATTTAAGTACAACGGCAACTCTTAATTTCCCTTAAAACCTGTTTTTGTGGATGAAACCTCGATATACAGTAAAGGGGCTTCCAGGTGAAGTTTTAAAGATGCTCCTCTTCATACAGTTAAAAAACTCGTCCGAGGGTGTACGGTATATTATTCTAGATGAGATGCTGGTTCAGAAAATGGATTTGTGAATAATGCAAGTTTGATATTCAAGTCTGGTCTGAAATCTGGTGATTAACATGATTCGATGAATAGTGAAAACTTTGAGAAATGGTTTAAAGAAAAATCGTTAAGTACGAAACTTGGAAGAACCGTCGCTTATTATCACGGATAACGCCACCTATCATTCGATTTATTCTTGTTTCGTACACTCGCGTTTCGTACACCTCGAAAATTTACCTGAAAAATTCTCGTTTCGTACACCAAATAAATTAATCCACTATTGGCTTCTCGTTTCGTACACCGACCATTGTGATGACCATACCTACCCCTTAATGGGTAGACACTTTCATAATAATTATTTAATAATGGTAATAAAATAATTTAACAATAATAGATGTACGCAAATTCCGCTGTCATTAACAGATTATTGCCACAAAATATAATTTTTTTCGTATTGAGGGTTACTGGAATTTACAGGTGACAGGTTAGTACCTTAAGTAATTAGGGAACAAAAACTTCTCATAATAATTTCATTAAAGGATACAATAATCGATATGGTGTATATAAAGGGTGTTGAATTTGCTTCTAATATTATTGTAAAAGATTACTTACTGCGACGCTGATATTTTTTATCATGGATATTCAAGTTATTGAAACGAAAAGAGGGAAGCCAGCTATTTTTCATTCAGGACATCGTTATACTATGAAACGTACATATACCAACATCATACTGTGGATGTGCACCAAGAGACCATGCCCTGGGACGTTGACAACCTTCAAGGACTACAAGTTGAGTCAAACAAAATCAAGCCATACATGTGTTCCTGACATAGCGAAAAATGAAGTTGACTTATGCTTGCAAAAGGTCAAGAAACGTGCTCGAGAAGAACTACTTCCAATACCACAGATCTACAGGCAAGAAATGATGGTTGCAAAAGACGCTGGGCTAGACTTTGTAGTTAATATTCCTGAATTTTCCTGCGTTAAAGATCGATTCTACAGAGAACGGCACAGGGCTCTAGGCATAGATGTTCTGCCAAAAAAACGAGAAGACCATACCTTGACTGAAACCATGAAGTCTTATTTATTAGTAGACGATGGCCAAGAAGACAGAATACTAATTTTTGCGAGCAATGGAGGACACTTGCTTGCAAACTCATCAGAATTCTTCGTGGACGGGACATTTAAAAGTTGTTGCCCTCTTTTCGATCAACTCTACACCATACACGTAGACTTGGGAAGTACTCCAGATGCAACACGTATCATTCCTGCTGTTTACGCGCTATTGCCAAACCGCAGAGAAACGACCTATAAGAGGCTTTTTAAGTTACTACAAGATAAGGTACCTAATTTCATTCCAAAAAAGGTACACATTGACTTTGAGCGTGCCGCAATAAACGCACTAAGAGATGCTTTCCCCGAAGTTGTTATCAAAGGATGCAATTTCCATTTCAACCAAGCAATCTGGAGAAAAGTACAAGAACTTGGATTGGTCCCACAATACAAAGAAAATAAAAAAGTTCGAGATCACATACGTATGTGTGCCGCGTTGGCATACCTACCAGAAGATCATATCGGCGACGCTTGGCTAAACATAATGGAGAACGCACCAAACGAGGAAGCTGTTGTTAAATTCAACGATTATTTTGTCGAACAATGGCTGGAAAACGAGTTGTTATGGATATGCTATAATGAGCGACACCGTACTACAAACTCCGTCGAAGGCTGGCATAATAGACTGAACAGACGCATTGGCAAGTGTCACCCTAATATATTTGAGCTCTTCAACGTACTTACAGAAGAAATGCATTACTATGACATCGTACAGCAGCGGTGCGACCTACACATCTCTACGCCGAAAAGTTCAAAGAAATACAGTGATTTGGACAGCCGCTTAAGCAAAATATTAAGTGAATATTTACTTCAAAAAATTGAAATTCGTGAGACATTAAATCGTTTAATATATATTGTAAAATTTGATTAGGTAGCTTACCTATATAACTTATATTAATGTAATAATGTAATATAATAAAACATCTAAAAAAAATACAAATCCAAAGCAACAAAGCGTATAATTATTTTGGTATTAGGTACTTACAGGTAACCAGGCCGTCACAATGGTCGGTGTACGAAAGGAGAAGCCGATAGTGGATTAATTTATTTGGTGTACGAAACGAGAATTTTTCAGGTAAATTTTCGAGGTGTACGAAACGCGAGTGTACGAAACAAGAAAACACCTATCATTCTGGGCTAATTGAAAAATTCCAAATACAAGTTGGTCAATAAGATTATTTATTGCATTGTTAGAACAAAGACAAATTCCGGTTTCACCATTTGCAGTGAATATCTGGATAATAGTGAAGCAGCATATCCCCACCCAAACGTTACAAGTAATCTGGAAAGCGCTATTTATTTTATTTTTCAATTATTTTAATAGGTTGGACGATCTAGCATTACAGTTTTAAGACTTTCTCCATATCATTGCCACTTTAATCCTATTGAAATAATTTGGTCGGAATGTAAGCGCTATTATGATGCAAAAATAAGTTCTATGCATTCTGTAACAAATGACGTAGTTTTGGGTCTGTGGAACGAAGCCATAGAAAATGTAACAGTGAAAAAATATAAATAAAATAATGTTCTTATTACAACGATCAATACCTAGTATTAAGTACCTACTGTTACGGTGCTCGAAATTAATTTTGTTTATTCGTTTCATCATGTTGATTTTTGGTTTTGAGGGGGGAGAGGCGCCAAATTACTCTCTCGCCCGGGTGAAAACTTTACCTTGAGCCGGCCCTGAGCCCAATCATAGATACACTGCATGCCCCAGTGGCGGATCCAGGGGGGAGCGCCCCCCTCTGAGATTATAAACCTAATTACAAACAGGGGCAATAATGTACACAGCTGACTTTATTGAAATCAAACATTCACTGTGAAGGTAGGTCCACAAGGAGACTGAAATCTCTTGAGATTTTTGTTTCACGAGAAATTTATTTCAGATGTGTTTCCACAGAGTATGAGAGATTTCTATGAAACACTCGATTTGATGAATTTTTCTCTCATGAGACAAGGTGTCTCTGAATGCGCTGTTTCCACAATCAATTTACATTTCAAGCAGAAATAAACAAAACTTTGTGTTGTGAAGATTTTATAAAAAGATGTCAACAAGAAGAGTTAGACGAAGGGCTGCAGCTTGTTATTATTACCTTGCCGTTAAGTCCAGTAGTACACAAACGAAAAGGTCTCATAGATATTGGGTGAGGGATTGGATTAAAAGGAAAGAAAACAAGAATATAATGAAAACATTATTAAAAGAACTAGAATGGGAAGATCAGGAATGTTACAAGAACTTTCTTCGAATGTCCGATGCTGATTTTCGTTATTTGCTGGATAAAATACAGTTTGCAATAGAGAAACAAAACACACATAGGTATGCGAGATGCAATTCCAGCAGGTGATCGGCTATAGCCGTTACATTTACATCACGGAAATTTCGTCCATAGCTGATTTCCGAAGATTTCGATTCTTATGGTTTTCGGACGAGCAGTTCCACAAATTAGGATAGGATTCATATACCTACTTCGATTAATTGCAGTATCATGCTTCTTGTCCAGTTAAAAGAACATTATTTTCTTTTCAAACCCCTTTTTCCCTTGAATAACTCATTTTTGGAAAAATCAAATGTTTGTTTCACGACACAACAGCGAAACTCATGTGCAGCGCGTGAAATAAATGTATCATGCAAGGCAATAAATCATGTTTCCACGTTGAAACCTGTTCAAGAAATACAACTCTCATGACACATTGTTTTATGAGATTATCGCTAGTATATCACGTGTCTCAGACCTGTTTCGACAATAAAATGAAAGTTTTCCTGAGATTTTTATTTCAAGAGACAAAAATCTCATGGGATATTCTCATTGTGGATTCGCACCTTTAGAGATTATAAACTTAAGAAACAAACAGACCCAATAAAATGTACTGGGTGTTCCACCTAAGGAGGTAATCGGCTATATCTCAGAAAGTAATAACACTAGGACTTTGGGAAAAAATATACACTTATCTATAAAAGCGGCCAAGCGAAATTGCTGGAAATTATTTTCAAGTTCGAAAAATGACCGCTAGGGGGCGTAAGAGACCTTTCAAAATAGAAGTGCCGATTTTCTCTTGATTTTTCTTAATAAAAATATGTTAAAAATATAAGCATTGTATTCTTCAAAAAATTATGCAACTTTATGTTAGGAATCGTTTTTTTCTATTTTCAATAATAAAGTGGTGGGAGAAGGTCAAACATTTTTTCTTTCAAACGCTGATATCTCTGCTTTGGATAAACCGATTTTATTCAACTTGGTCTTGAAAAAAAGCCCTTCTTTTCCTCTACACGTAGATCTATTAACTATACCATATTGATTCAGATAGTGGCCACTAGATGGCGTTTTTCCGTAATTCCTCAAAGAATAAGGATTTTCTCAAAAAAATCAAATGTTATGATTTCATCATATTTTATTTTAGGTTTATAAAGGCTATTAAATAGTGGAATAAAAAATCCAGGACCGTATTTAAAATAAAAAGTTGATGATGGTCGCTCGAATCCGAAACGTCGGATTAAAAAACTAACCCCATCAGCTTGTAGAGGAGGAAAAGCTATTATAAGGAACTGAAAACCGCTACGTGATATCTTTTGTTAAACTAGAGAAATTAGGGATGATAATAATTGATATGGAAAAATAGACAATTTTTTAAAACATTCATTAATCAATTAAATCACTGGTTTTTTCTCTAGTTTAACAAAAGATATCAAGTTGCGGTTTTCAGTTCCTTATAATAACTTTTCCTCCTCTACTAGCTGATGGGGTTAGTGTTTTAATCCGACGTTTCGGATTCGAGCGACCAGCATCAACTTTTTTATTTGAAATACGGACCAGGATTTTTTATTCCACTATTTAATAGCCTTTATAATCCTAAAATAAAATATGATGAAAAAGTCATATCATAACATTTGATTTTTTTGAGAAAATCCTTGTTCATTGAGGAATTACGATAAAACGCCATCTAGTGGCCACCATCAGAATCAATATGGTATAGTTAATATATCTACGTGTAGAGGAAAAGAAGGCCTTTTTTTCAAGACCAAGTTGAATAAAATCGGTTTATCCAAAGCAGAGATATCAGCGTTTGAAAGAAAAAAGGTTTGACCTTCTCCCACCACTTTATTATTAAAAATAGAAAAAAACGATTCCTAACATAAAGTTGTATAATTTTATGAAGAATACAATGCTTATATTTTTAACATATTTTTATTAAGAAAAATCAAGAGAAAATCGGCACTTCTATATTGTGAAAGTTCTCTTACTCTTACTCTAGCGGTCATTTTTCGAACTTGAAAATAATTTCCAGCAATTTCGCTTAGCCGCTTTTATGGATATATATTTTTTCCCAAAGTCCTGCTGTTATTACTTTCTGAGATATAGCCGATTACCTCCTTAGGTGAAACACCCGGTACAGCTGACCTTTTTTTGTTAGAAATAAACCGTTCACCCATTTAACATCCCCCAAGAAATTATAACAGCCTTGCCTTTTTTTTTTGCGTCCCCCCCCCCCCTCCCCCCTCTGAAGAAAATCCTGTATCCGCGCCTGGTTTACCCCCTTTCGGACGTCTATGCAATGCGCTCACCTCTACTAGAGGACAAAACGTTTTGAACGTTTTGCTTATCTGCATGGAAAACGTCGCATTTAATTAACTATGCGGCAAAAATGCAAATTTAATGACAAAATAACATTAAAACGCTGCAAAGCAGCAAAATCAAATACCAGATGTGCGCTTGTATGATGTTGCATTTATGCTTGTTTGGAACTAAAAACGGATGAATGAATAAATTGTACAATAAAATTATCAAAAGGGGTCTCTAAGCCCCCCCCCCCCCCCCATATCAATTGAGTAAGCCACATAAAGCGTTCGATAAATTTAAATTTAAAAAAATTGAAATGCTCCCAACTTTTATAATATTTTTGTTAAACTTAAACCTAAAATTTAAACTTCTTTAAACTGACTATTTCACATTCATGTTTTATACTGGCAAAATATAGCAACGGCCTGTTTTCTACTGGAAAAATTCTTAATTGAGTCGTCTAGTATCAAAACCGGATAAATCCCTGAAACAAGATTTTACAGGAAATAAAAAAACCATTCAGATTATATAGTTGTTTTGAAAAAAATTATTTCTATATGTAAACGATACGGCAATGATTTATCTATTTATCATTAAAACGCGAGTTTCCACACTTTTATTTTTTTTTGATTTTTTAATAATTTTTAATGTCAATTAATATTTAATTTTAATAATAAAAAAAATATTCAATTTAATATTATAGCCGGTTTTGAAACCGAACATAAAATTCGCTATTGAATTAGAATTAGAATGGGAAATAGGCGCTTTTGAAGCAAATCATATTGACGATATTATAGGCACATATCCAAACTTTATAATTTTGCAATAAAATGAATTTTGAAAAAAATGGAGTTGGCCGGTTTTGATACTTAGACGACTCAATTATATACACCTGGGCAAAATCAACAAGATGGTTTTTCAGCGGCATAATTCTGATAGATGTCAGAACTAATGTCAGGTAAAAACTATTGTTAGTCTGACAAAAAATGTCATCCTGGTATGAAAAAGACAAAACGAGCAATTTAAACGAAAATGCAAGATTTGGGTGCCAATCTATCCAAGAAATAAAAAAATCGATAGCTGAAAATATTCCACTTAACACACAGAAATCCAAGAACTCAATTTGGGCACAGTTCTCGGAGTTTCTAATGGTAAGAAATTATAAACTGGAAAAATGTACTACTGTGATGGAACTGGCGAAAATTCTCGAAGATTACGCCTTTAGTATGAAGAAGGGTAATGGTTTCCGGATATTTCCTTTAAAAATGCGCGAATAATAATAATAATAATAATAATAATAATAAACAATCTTTATTTCAAAAGTATGTTACATAACATAAAACGAAATAACGTCAACAAAAGAATAAATAACTAAAACAACAATAACGTTCCTAATTCTACAAATTTCTGACGTATTCAAAATATTCCATAACATTGTAAGGCTCAATAGTTACTAGCAATACAAATAATTTCTTTTTTAATTTATTAATGTTATCAATTGCCTTTATAGTTGCTGGTAAAGAATTAAAAAACTTTACACAGTTATAGTATGCTCCTTTTTCAGTAATTGTTAATCTATGCCTAGGATAATTGTAGTTGGTATGTCTAGATGGATATATGGTTTGTGGAGCACTATTTCTAAATAACTCTCTATTTTTGGAAAAAAATATTATACATTCCTGTATATAAACAGCAGTTACAGTTAACAATTTGTTTTCCCTGAATTTACCTCTACACGATTCTCTAAATTTTAGCCCAAGCATAATCCTTAGTGCCCTTTTTTGACATACAAATAACTTTTCTACGTCCTTGCTATTACCATACTGAACTATACAATATCGGATGTGAGCCTCAAAATTCGAATGATAGATAACCTTCTTAGTTTGAGAATCAGTGTATCTTGCTAAGACACGAAGACTGTAACAAACTGCATTCAATTTTTGTCTAATATAATTAATATGGTGCTCCCACGACAAAACATCATCCAAAATAACCCCTAGGAACTTTGCTTTTTCAGATAAGTGTAACGTGTGATTGCCAACTTCTATTGTTTGTGGTTCTACCACACGAGACCTATTTGTTTTAAATATTAATGTGTTTGTTTTGTTATTGTTTAATATTAATTTGTTTTTTGCAAACCAGTCACTTGCATCCATCATAATATTTTTAGTTTTTTCTTCAACCAGCATCACATCACTGTCACTTACCAATATATTTGTATCGTCTGCATAATTTGTTATTTTACACCAATCATTATAGCTTTTGGATATTTCTGTGATGTTGTTCATATATATAATAAAAAGAATGGGTCCCAAAACACTACCCTGCGGTACTCCAATATTGACTGATACTTCATTCGAAAAAAACTTCTGATTGTCCTGTTTTATTAACACTTGTTGTTTCCTACCAGATAAGTAAGATTTAATTAGATCCAGGGCTGTTTCTCTGATACCATAGGAATCTAATTTATTAAGCAATATGGTACAATTTAATGTGTCGTAAGCTTCTGATAAGTCCAAAAAGAGCCCTAGGGGGATTTGTCCTTTTTCCAATGAATCTAGTATATAGTGGATAAATTGAAATATCGCAGTTTGTGTTGACTTTCCCTTTATATATCCATGTTGTTGATCACCTAACAAATTATTCGACACAAAAAATTCAAGTAAACGTTCAGATATCACACTTTCAAACACTTTAGAAAATGATGGAAGCAAGCTTATTGGTCTGTAGTTATCTATTACTGATTCATCGCCCTTTTTAAAGATTGGCACAACAATTGCATTTTTAAGACTGTCCGGAAATATGCCGTACTTCATAGAATTGTTTACTATATAACAAATAGGTTGTACAATTTCTCCTATAACGTATTTTATCAAGTTGGATGATATTTCATCATGTCCACTACTTTGCTTATTTTTTAGTTTTTTAACTACTTCAAAAATTTCCTTAGCGTTAGTAGGGCGCATTTTTAATGAGTTTTCATTATACTCTATCTCAGAACTGAATGGTATGTCATCCAAGCTCTGAAGCAGAGATGTAGCAGCATTTGTAAAAAAATTATTAAAGTCATTTGCAACAATAGTGAGATCCCCCTTTACTTTAATTGGCGGTTTAGATATATTTTTACCTTTTATTTGATTTACAACACACCATGTACTTTTTGATTTATTGTTAGAATTTTTTATTTTATTGGCGAAATAAGATTTTTTTGACTCGCATAATAAGTTATTATATTCTTTCTTTTTAGAATTGTATAGATTTTTGAAATGATTGCTTCTACTTCTTAAAACATATAAAACATCCAACTGATCCCTGCATTCCCTTATCTCAGGACTATCCAACCTATACTTGGATTTGTTAGTTTCTTTGCGGTACTTTTTGTACAGGAAAACATTGATTGAATTTGCTCAGAAATAGGTCCATGAAAGTGCTCCACTGTTTATTTACTAAATGTGTTTCTAAAGAAAAAATGGAATGCCAATCTGTTTTAGAAAGAATATTTTTAAATTTTACTTTATTATTTTTACTAAAATTTCTTCTTTCAAAAAAAATGTTTTTATTTTTGGTAATGCTTACAGTTAATTTTTGAGCCGTATGGTCTGAGATAAAAGAATGCAAAACCCGAGATATCCTATCACCCTCAAAGTTTGTTAATATATTGTCTATGCAGCTTTTACTGGTATTACTAATACGTGTATAATCTGTTACAGTGTGTATTACATTAAAAGAATTAATTAGTGACAGTAGGTCCATTGTGTTTCTACTATTTGATTTAAAGTCTACATTAAAATCTCCTGCTACAATTAAAATGTTTTTATTTGCACATGATACCAGAAGTTGCTCCATTTTATCCATAAATAGTCTAAAATCCCCATTTGGTGGTCGATACAAAGAAACCAAAAGAATAGTATTGTTTTTAACCTTGATTTCACAGCCACAACATTCAAAATTATTTTCTTCGCTCATTCCATTTATATCATCTCGTTTCCTACACTGAATATTCGTTCTTATATAAATAGCACTACCTCCATGCCTGTTTTCTAATTTCCTGCAGAAGCTTGTGGCTAATTGGAAACCTTCTATGCCATAGTTCTCTAGTTGTTCATATGTTTTCCAGTGCTCTGTAATGCAGAGTGCACTAGAGTCATTTTGGGTGTATAGAAAATCTTCCAAAAGGTCTACAGAATTTCCTATAGATTGTAAGTTCTGATGTATTATACTGATTTGGTTCACATTTTTAACTGAGTTTCTTGTTTGTCTCTCTGTAACTGAATTTTGTTTGTTATTATAATCTTTTATAAAAAATTGTCCGAGTAGTTTATTTGGCTTTTATAACTAGTTAGTCTTTTTTGGTATATCGGGCACTTAACATCCCGTGCCGAATGTTGACTATCTTCAGCTTTATATATCATCTTCACACAATTAGGGCATTTCAACATAGCTGCATTGCATAATTTCCCCACATGAATAGCAAGAGACGCAAAGAGAAAGCAGCTCCAAAGTTGTCAGGAAAAGAAAGTTCAAAATTCATCAAATCATTATCTACCAAAGATTTACTAACAATTATGCAAAGCTACAATGAAGAAAACCCCGATGAAGCACAAAAAAAGTTTTTCCATCTCTGCTCATTTGAACTAGCTTGGAGAGGAAATGAGGCCTTAAATTGCAAAATTCAATATTTTCAAAAGGAGTTTGATACCATGGGAGAATTTACCGGACGAATTGAATATTGTCAACTAAAACTCACAGTGGTCCGGTATATTTAGGATACTCAACCACTGTGCGTTGTTGAGATCGCAACCCACTGTACGCCAGTCAGGGTCAAGTGCGTTGCAATCTCATCATATATTCGGCTATAAAAACTGGGCCAGCTCAAGCAGCAGGCATCGGTGTCTACCGCCCGATCAATCTATAAATAGGTGACAAACCTCGACCATCGTCAAGTGACGCACCCGCTCTTCAGTTCATCCATAGGTGACAAACCTTGACCATCGTCAAGTGACGCACCCGCTCTTCAGTTCATCAATAGGTGACAAACCTTGGCCATCGCCAAGTGACACGCCTGCCAATACGATAGCCCCCTACACGAATATACAACGGACATGCTGGTTTACCTATTAGGGTTAAGAAGGATTCAATAGACGACCATTTCATAACCCCAGACTTTCATTCCTCTGTCTACGTCCCTGGACCACGAAGATAAATTCGTGACAATATAACAGCATATTTTCCAAAACAGCTCAAGGTGGGTCAAAAGGATTGGCAAACAGCAAATGGTTAGTAAGAAATTCATCAAACAAAGACTAATGCCCTGTAAGATTATTTTAAAAATTATTGGAAAAAAGAGGACCCAACATTTCCACAGACAGACTATTTCTCTCCCTTCATTCAAACTGGCAGAAGGGATGTTGGTTCAAAAATACTCCATTAGTTGGAATAGATGCGAAGAAACATAAAATAACAAATCATTCTCATCGATCTTTCGCTGTGTCTGCCCTATTTAAACAAGGTGTTGGGGAACAATAGTTGATTAAGTTAACAGGCCACTCATACGGAAATTCCCGGAAATCATAAATGCAGCTACATCCTAGTCATCATCTGAAGCTCATCGAAAATCTCAGAACAACAAATGAAGCACGAGGACCTTCGACTTCTCAAATGCAAGTCAATCATACCCAAAACCATCCTTTGAAAGAAAAGAATGGACAAACCGAGGGACAAACTATTACTTAGCGTTTAATATTAGTAATAAATAAATAAAGTTTCTAGTTTGCTAAATAAACAGTGTGTTTTTATTGTTCTCTCTTGTCGAATATCATTCGAGAAAATTTTTCTCTTGGTTTTATTCAATTTTGCTGCTTTTGGTAATTTCGCTCATGAAATTTTTGACAAAAATCACTCGCTTGACGGTTCGTGATTTTATTTTGTCAAAATTTTCATTCGCAAAATTGCCAAGCAACAAACTTTCATACCAGTCGAAAATTTTACCGGCAAAATTTTCTCTCTTATGATATTATATACGAAAAAACAGTCGCTCTTTGAATAAATTGGGTTTCAGGTAATTTTAAAACAAGTTTACCTACTCTATTTACATTTTATTTACTCCGCGGTAAACATTCCCGATTTCCGCGACAAATTTCTTACCGTCACCTACGCGCAACTGCAAATGTGGCCACTGGCACGTGGCAGTGACACGCAGACCGACAGAAAAGCGAGTATCCGTGAATTTTGGCTCTCAATCCTCGAGAAAGTTTGATAGAATGTTTTTAAGTGCCTATGTTACTTATGTTAAGGTGGGAGTATCAACATGCTTGCCAACCTATAACCTATTTTGCGTAGATTTATTTATGTTTTCTAGCTTTAACACAAAATTTAAATAAAATCAGTATCGACTTGATATTCTATAGGTAATAATTGACATATTTAATAAATATCAAGGAATTTCATAACTTATTTTACGAGAATTGTGTAGCGAAAAATATCGGGTTTTAACATTATTATGTCATTGTCATTCATTGTTCTTTCACTATACAATTCTCCCAAAATTAGCAATGAACTAAATTGATATTTTTGTAATATATCAAATACTACCTAAATAATGTATCAACGATATTGATTTTCTTTAAATGTTAGTTATTAAAATAATAAACTCCAAAAACCAACGCGAAATAGGTTATAGGTTGGCAATAGATTGAATGACGTTGAGAATTCAACCTTAAGTAAGTTACGCTGTTGTTTGTGGTACTTGGTCGAGGGTTGAGTTAGTTTTGTGCGGTAACAGGTAAAAATATATCATAAAATGGACAAGAAAATAAAATATGTATTTTGATGAAGGGTTGCCTATTTAACTATTAATGGAGTCACCTTCTGTTGAAAGAACGACTGACTAGTATTTATTATAAAATATTAATCAAATTCAGCAAAATTTGGGCGTGTTCCTAACATTTTTCTGTGGGCTTGTTGCCTATGTAGTTCTCATGCAGCATTATGAGTTGGATTTTAAATGACAGTCGTCCCCCAATCGTAAATGTCTAGTGACGGCCCTATGTGATTAGAGAATAATAAAGTTTGGTGTGGAAGTCCATCAGTTCAACTTTACAATTAGAAAATATCTAATACCTAAGTAAATGGCGGAATATGCAAAATGCATGTGTATGCATTTTTTGTATATTTTGTCAATTTTATATTAAAATGCATATTTTTCATAAATTATTATTTTAAGAGCATATTTTTATGTTGTCGGCTTTATCAAAAAATTGAAAACGTTAAAGGTTTAATGTCCAGTTCGGTACTTATTTCAGGGATTTTTCAATCTGAAGATTATAATAGTTATATTTACATTTGGGTTATACACAATTTACAAAAAAATATTGGGGGTTTCCGAAGTTTGCACGTATATTGTTAGGGGTTCTTTATTCTCACTTAATAATGCGTTATTATTACCTGCTTAACAAACTGTATTTAAATTAAAATAAATTAATTTCAAATAAAAAAAAAGTTTTTAAAAGCACCTCTAAAAGTGCCGTTGTACCTATAAGGAGAGATTACCAGGAGTTAGTTTACCTCCAGAACCTGTAATTACCCGGTGGGAAACATGGATTAAGGCCGCAATATTCTACGCAGAGCATTTCGAAGCCAATAAAGAACTAGTTTTGGATTTAGATGACGATTCGCAGTGTGTTGTGCAAAGTAAAGAGTTGTTAAAAAGTGCAAGTGTAGCTAAAGATCTTGTTTTTATTAAGGTTATTTTCAGTTTTATACCGGACATAATATCCTCGTTGGAGAGTAAAAATTTAAGTTTAAGAGACTCAATTGGTGTTGTTGAAACTTTTTCCGCTAAATGTAACAACATTCCCGGTAAAGTAGGTCAAGTAAGGAACAAATTGGATGTAACTGTAAAAAAGAATGAAGGATTTAAATACTTCACTGCAGTAAAAAGCATTTATGAGGGTAAACCATCCAACGAAGTTGTATCTTGGTTTTGTATTTTGCCAGCTAAGTTGCAGTATTGTCCGATTACATCAGTATATTTTTAAAGCTTCTTTTTGTATTAACATATTTTAACTAATAGAAGACAATCCTTTTTAGTTGAAAATTTTGAAAAATATTTAGTAATAAATACCTTTTATACAATTTTAGGGTAAAAATTGTTTACTTTTTTTTTGCATTTTTTAAAAATAATCATGTTTTTTAGAACCCAATGTGCGAGCCAATGTGTTTCTTTACCTCATTTTACTATAATAAATTAAGAAATATTGCATACCAGTATGCAGTTTTCTCCCAAACAATGTACGATGCTATACCATTAATTTTAAAAGGAAATATTAAAAGAACAATAATTTCCTTAGCATGCATGACGTGCTTCTTTCAATGCAGAAAAACATAACTACTACTACCTAAGCGCCAAATTTTATATACGTAAATGTTCTACCAAAAATATAAACTATGTAATTCCAGAAAATAAAAATAGTCTAAGTACTAGTATATTATATAACATAAAACGCTAGCAGACAATAAGTATCTAATACTCGAACTATTTGAATTGGGATAAAAAAAAGCTGCACATTTTCGAAGTACCGTCGTAGGTACCTCTATTTAAAAAAAAATATGTAGGATACAGATAGACTCTACTAGGTATGCGTTTTTATACCGTGAAACAGATATATGAAGAAACAGAATGACATGGAACTAATTACTTAATTAGTCCACATTTTAGTACTCGAATCTAAGTTCAAGCCATTTACGTCATCATTTATTATATTCCTGGCATATGCCATAGACATTTACCTTTAGATACGTACAGCTTATCTCGTGCGCAAACAAAAGTTAAGTTTTATGGGTGAAAAAATACGTCCGAGCGCACGGCTCGAGGGTCAGCTGCCTCCCCTCCCAGCAGCATCGGGCATCCGCACAAACCTTTTGTTATCGGTCTGTCCTTATTTAGCGATATGCTCAAAATACACCTTCACCATCAGAACCGGCTCGGCGCCATCTTTGTTGTTGTCTTTTCAGTTTCCTCTGTGGATTCCTTGTTGTTTATGGTGACATCCAACCCTGACCTATACACAGTCACTGTTCATCCTCCATTAGGATCTTCCGATCACAAACTTATTTCAACTCTAAGCGAGCTGCCAATTTGTTCTGAACAACCTCCTAAACCTCGTAAAATTTGGCACTACACATCAGCTAAGGGACCATTTTCGCACTTTTCCTTGGCTGGAAGTATGCTTCTCTTCAGATGATCCATCCGCTTGTGCTCAAGAGGTCTCCGATGTCATTCTTACTGGCATGGAAGCCTTTATTCCTTTCTCCAAGAAGCGCCCTTCTAATGGCAAGCCCTGGTTTAGCAAGAACTGCGAGCGTGCTGTCAGAGCTAAAAATCTAGCTTACCGACAATGGCGTAAAAATCCTACCGATGTGAATCGCACCATCTTTGTTACCGCTCGAAACCAGTGTAAGCAAACGATAGATCAAAACAAAGAGGCTCATAACATGAGGATCAAAAATAAATTTCTCGCCAGTCCTAACGGATCTAGGTCCTTTTGTCAGTCGCTAAGGCCGTCAGTCAAAATTTTACCAAATCAAATATTCCACCGCTAACACGTTCTGACGGTGGACTTTCAGGGAAAAACACCCCCGAACATTCCAGCAGTTCGATCGGAAATTACTGATATCGTATTCCGTCAGCGTCCTGTCAAACGAATTCTGAAGGGGCTCGAAGCCAAAAAAGCTTCTGGTCCAGATGAAATTCCTATTATAGTGCTCAAGAAATGCGCCGATGAACTCACACCAGTATTTTGTAGACTTTTTAACCTATCCTACAAAAAAGGAATATTTCCATCTTGCTGGAAAAAGGCGCGAGTCCAGCCTATACCAAAGAAAGGCAAGAAAACCCTGCCAAACAACTATCCACCATAGCATTGCTTTCAGTTATATCAAAGGTGATGGAGAAAGCTATTAACCAACAACTTCTAAAATACCTAGAAGGCCTTAAAATTATCAGCGACCATCAGTATGGTCCAGATCAACAGGAGACCTTCTAGCCTATGTCAGTCATCTTTGGAGCAACGCAATCGAACATCATGGGGAGTCCCGGGCAATTGCACTGGACATCTCTAAAGCCTTTGACCGTGTCTGACACGAGGGGCTTCTAAGTAAACTGCGTTCTTATGGTATGCCCGGTCGATTTTGTTCATGGTTGTCTAGCTTCCTCAAGGACCGTTCTCTGCAAGTGGCGATTGACGGGTTTCTCTCAGACACCTTCCCCATCAATGCTGGTGTTTTTCAAGGGTCCATATTATCCCCCACTCTCTTCTTACTGTACATTAACGACCTTCTAGCGAAAACAGAAAATCCAATATATAGCTTTGCTGACGACAGCACACTTATCTCATCTTTTACTTTGAAATCTCAAACATCGGCTGCTGATGCACATCTTCGCAGACAACATGAGGTATCACGCCTCAATAAAGACCTGGAAGAAATTTTGTCTTGGGGTGACAGTAACCAAGTCGAATTTAACGCTCAAAAAACCTAGGCAGCAGTATTCTCTAAGAAGGTTAACATTGCAGAACCCGATATCGTTATGGCAGAACACGCAGACTTCGTCTATTAATTTGCTGGGTGTCAACCTGGGAGGAAATATGTCTTGGCATAATCACGTTGTGGCAATCGCCAGGGCAGCTTCTCAGAAGATCGGTATACTTTTCCGTACCAAAAAGTTGTATACACCTCAACAACTTTTGACACTCTATAAAGCCCAGATTCAACCATCACTGGAATACTGCTCTCATATCTGGAGTTCTGCACCGAAGCATACCCTTCGGTTGTTGGATTCTATCCAAAGGAGAGCCGTTCGTCTAATCGGCGACCACGAGCTGACTAAGAACCTCGACAGCTTAGAACATCGAAGACAGGTTGGTGATTTGACTCTCTTCTACAGATATTTCCATGGCAAGTGTTCGACAGATATTGCCCGCTCGATTCCACCTAGAGTAATGCATAGCAGAAACACACGACGAACCACTGCCGCCCATCCCTATGTGGTTCAACTTAGTACACCCCGAACATCATTGTTTCAGAACTCTTTCATTTGGAGGACGTCATCTTTGTGGAACGGCCTTTCTGAGACCGTGTTTCCAACCGAATATAACCTCCAACGATTCAAGAAAAACGTGAATCGCTTTCTTCGCACACGCACCGCTCCCAGAGCGCCTTAAAGGATTTTTCCTATAGTGCTTGTGCTCGATCATAAAAAAAAAATGGTGGGTGTATAATATTTACGGATTTCTAGTCTTTGTGTAGTTTAGTGAATTGGGTTTATGCTTTTAGTGACTCGGATTGGAATATAAATAATGACTAGTAAAAGCCGTTGTATGATTTTATTATGCCCAAATAGGGGTAATATACCGTGTATTTCGTATTTTCAGTAAGTATGGAGTAGTTATGTATCGTGATGATGATTTATTTTATTATGATCAATTTAAACACATCAAACTAGGGCTAGGCTACACAAACAAGGTATGAAAATAAAGAGGAACACACACCAAGACAGATTATCCCGATGCATGTTTTGGCATATTTTATTTGCAGCCCTGCAATCTAATTAGGTACGCCTATGTTTCGGGCACTATATTGCTTCAAAAAGTTTAAAAGATACTTTTCTCTATACTTATATAAAAGAAAAAAGTAAATACCTAGCCCGGACCTGTCTATTTTCCCATTCGTCAAATGTTGCAGTGCGCATGTCTAATCGTGTGTAGCTTTGTTTACATGCGCGAGGCCGTAAATTTTCCACTTTCGTGATTACTGTTTGCTTATCTAAAGGTAAATATCTATGGCACATCTGAAATACACTGGTGTATTATAGTATTTGTAGAATTATACCGTTGCTCTTTTGACTGCAATGAACCCTCATTATCCCTTTGACCATAAAATAAATAATGAAATCCTAAATTTTAAAACCTTTTCGAGCAGAGCCGGACCAGGTACAAATTCAATTTATTATAGGTACCTACCTAAAACAAAAATATTTTACCTATCTACTTATTTTAAATTATAAAAATAAATTATGTGGTGTAGGTACATTTTCAAGCCGCCCTGATCCCATTTAATCCCCTTTGAAGAGGTTAAGGCGTATACAATAGGGTTTAATCAGGTAGTTTATTTTTGGCAGTAAGAGTCCACGGTATAATTCTGCAAATACTATACCTAAACAATATGTATTAAAGTAGTCAAATCAGGGACGTCTAGGAACATTAGAGTATACTCTTAAACACACCGACCGTTGTCAAGCAATGTTTTTTTCGTTGTTAGAGGGTGTGCCTACGGTCAGCCAATCGTAGAGGTTTACGCGTACATCCGATGACGTAAATGGCTTAAAGTTATAGTACGGGCATTAAGTTTTAGAATTTTCTCCATCAGCGAAGAGAATGGTGGTTTATGAAACGTGTAGTTTAATATACTATTAAGGAACCAACGCCAGGCAGTACAGTGCAAACAAATCTATTAGAAATTATTGGGGGTGCAACGAAGTTTGATTAGAATTCTATAATTTTTTACTATGCAGCTTTGGTATCCCTTAAACTGATCCTTAACCTTAAGGTTAGGGTATCCAAATAATCTGTGGACGAGTTGTAGGTTAGTAGGGTATGCAGTTTTATAGCGTTATCGGTTTACCATTCCGAGAGCGCTCTGTGGCGTCCTCATACATCTGCCCGAGATCTACCGTACCTTCAAAAGCAGTTACCCTCGCACGGAGTGTAAATAGAACGTGATATTTTATTGTATTACTGCGCAGGCGCTGCGAAGAGCGTTCACTAACGGATTCAGAGTAATCAACTGTCTACATCAAACCTGTTACTCCGAGTGAGATCACACACAGATTGACGTACATGCAAATCTCGGGGAGAGCATTTTCAAAGCGCCCAAAAGCAGTAAACCGAAAACCCTATTAGTTTGGGTTCGTTTCGAAACGTTTAAAAAAAAAGGAGGATCAGGTGGATATTCATGCCAGGTGCATATGCCTAGATAATTGTATTGTATCTGAATTAGGTTCTACAACTCGCCCACAAACCGAAAACACCAATACAAACCCTACACGACAGAAGCATGTAATGCAATAGAGCGATAACGCATCAACAACAATCACCTTCGACGTCGCGTCGGGTATACACGCAGTCGACGCCGGTGGCGCCATCTTGACGGTTGGACGAGGGGCAGACACATCGGGCAACGATCCGCCACGGAATGCCCCGAGCGTCTGGCCGATGCGCAGAGTATTTTTCGACTGCGCAGCAGCACCGCGTTCGTTGTGAGGCGACGCTACCTGTAACATCCACAACACCTTTTTATGTATTTGTTTTACAGATTAGGCGTCGTATTATGACGGTTTGTATAGGAGTCATATTAATAGATCAAGCGGCGGCCGTCGAAAAACTAGGTTTATTTCTGAATAAAATTTACTTACAAAACAGTCTATTGCTTTTTATAAAGGCAACGCTTAGTTAAGGACCACCGACAAGGTGTGTTTCGTTAAGTTTTTTTGTGATTCCGAATTTATATTAAATTTCTTTGTAGAATGATTAATTATTAATGAAAACCTTATTTTACTTCACTTTTAAATCTAACATGACCTTTTGATCAATATTTTCTACATGAATGAATATTGTTTCAGTTTTTTTTTTATAAATCCTACAAAATTTGGTCAGCCAAGTTGATTTGATACTGTAAAACACTGTGCATCGTTTTTGTTCGAATTGACTGCTCATCGAGCAACTCTTCGAACAAAACAGCCTGCAAAGCCGCAGTCTGTAGGCTACTTTACGCTGGTCATTTTGATACTGTAAAACACTGTGCATCGTTTTTGTTCGAATTGACTGCTCATCGAGCAACTCGTCGAACAAAACAGCCTTCAAAGCCGCAGTCTGTAGGCTACTTTACGCTGGTCATTTTAAGGACGAACACATTTTTATTACGCCTTGTAGTTAGAGCAAAAATACAAGGACTTTTAAAAATTACTGTCGAAGGAATGTTGAAAATAGTAATGAAATTTAAACGTTTTTATCTACAACCATTTAATAATAGGTGCATAATACTTCTGATAATAAGAGCATTATGCTATCCATAATACAACAAGTGTAATTATCATAAAACAACAAGTGTAATTATTATATTTCCCATATGAACTCAACTTTTTTTTCAGGCACTGTATAAATGGATGGTTTTAGATAAAGTATAGTATTTGACTTGCGTCTAATGAACCATAATACACTCGGATAATTTACAACACTCGCCTTTGGTTCGTGCCGTAAACTTCATCCTCGTTTTATTATGGCCTACATTATACGCTCGTTAAATAATATACTATTAAATGTAACATTAAGTATAAAAAAACAATATTATTATAAGACAGTACTAGAGGATATATATAATGACAGCTCGAATGAGAGTCTACTTGTCAGATAGTGGTAACAAATATTATGCGAGAATAGTAATTTACGTTACAAGTCCGGAATATACTGTTTATTTGGACGAGTCGACAAAATTCTAGGACGAGCCGTAGGCGAGTCCTGGAAGTCTGCGAGTCCAAAAAAAACTGTTTTCGGACGTATTGCGTACACTATTTTTTCGGCAACCGTGTAGAATACCAAGTAGTCAATGAGACACATTTCTTTATTATATTTCTTTGTAGAACAAAATTTCGAACATTTTAATTCTTATTTGTATTAAATATTGAAATTCGAACAGAAGATAGGTACTAACAGAAACATTCTAATTCTTATTTATATTAATATTTATATTAAAATTCGAGCAATTGCTAATATTGAGAGCCTAGTCCTGGAAGTACGTACTTCCCGGACTAGGCACGTACTTCCCAGACTAGGCCGGAGAAATGCTACTTTCTCAAAGGAAAAGCGTACGGATAGTGGGTACTTCCCGGAAGGTTGCCGAAAAAATATTTTTCTAGCCACCTGAAAAATCCTTATACAATAAGGTTGCATTTCATCTAACACACCAGTTAAATATTAAAATGCAGATTCAGATTGCAAAGTACTACTAATAATATAAGAAATTGAAAAACAATCATCTCAATAGGATGTCACCACCTGCAGACCGGTTTCGAACTCTTTTGTTCTCGTCAGTACAGGGTAGGTGTTCATTACTTTGTTGGTTGTATATAGCCTTTAGCGCCATCTCTTAGTAGTCCATCAATCTTGATCGTCGTTGATCTTATAACCCCTTAAGTTTTGTTTTCTCTATTCATTTCAAGATACCTATATTTGTTGTGAGTCAAAAAATTGCCTTCTAATAAAATACGAATACAATTCAAACTGGCAATGATAAATAAATTTAGCGCTCCTCAGAAATAAAATTAAAAAGTTATTAGGTAGTAGGACAATAACCTCCACCTACCTATTTTTATAATATAAATATTTTAAACAAGGTATTATTAATTAAACATGCTAGCAACGATGAGGACGAGTTGTAAGATACCTTCTACCGTCCTACCGAATTATAATAATTTGAAAAATATATGAATATATTATACCTACCTGGGGTTCTTCGCGTTATTCGACACGACATACAGTGTGTCCACCTCGGTGTCTACGGACAGAGTTTGGAAGAGGACAAACTTTTTTATTAGTAGGTATAGAAGAAAGTCATTCTTTATAAAAAACGTTTGCATGTCCTGAAACTACAATTTCGAATATCAGATTTGCGGTTACTATACGGGGTTCGTCAAAAACATCATTTTTACTTTTTTGGATCTTTATTTTTCAATTCATTGATTTATTAAATGAATTTTGCTAGTGTTGAAACTACAATTTCAACTATTAGATTTGCGATTACTATACAGGGTTCGTCAAACACAACAGTTTTTGTTTTTTGGATTTTTTCTTTAATTTCTAATTTTCAATTCCTTTTGATTATTGGTTAAATCATCATTTTGGAAACAAATGGATTGGAAGGTACCGAGGAAGGTACCTATGGTCCAAATCAGTTGGCACGTAAAGGAGTCCCGATCTCACAATTATCGACTTTCATTTATGGGGATATCTGAAGCCACATGCGTATAAAACCAATTTCAATAATAACTTAGATCTCTTGAAAGAAAAAATAAGATTAGTTATTGCAAATATCCCAATACAGCAAGTTAGGAACTGTTATCGGGAACTTAGATGTCGGGTTGAACTATGCGCTAACTCGGTGGTACCACGTTTGAATAAAACTTTTATAATGTATGATTGAATGAATTGAAGAAATATGACATGTAATAATAAAAATACTTCAAAAGTTGGCAAATAAAAAATGGTTTTCTTACAACAAAATCGTTACTCGGCCAGATATAAAATCATATTCGAAGTAAGAGAGCAACAATAGTGTTGTTTGTTTTTACGTAAAATTATTTTAAACGAAATCCAAAAAACTAAAAATATTGTTTCTGACGAACCCTGTATAGTAATCGCAAATGTGATATTTGAAATTGTGTGCAAAATTCATTTAATAAATCAAGGAATTGAAAAAAAAATTCTAAAAACTAAAAATGTTGTTTTTGACGAACCCTGTATAGTAATAGCAAATCTAAATTGTGGTTTCAGCACAAGCAGACATTTTTATAAAGAATGACTTTCTCTTCATACCTACCAATAAAAAAGTTTTTCCTCTTCCAAACTCTATCCGTGGACACACTGTATATACACGTAGGGGAAATGTTTGCCCGCCCATCTCTTAGTAATAAGTTAGAATAGTACAAATATGAAGTATCGCAAAGCAAACAGACGTAGGTCGATTATGTTTCCCCCGCTCCATCGTATTCCATCTCGCTCATGGCACTCGCTGGTGGCACGCCGCGTCGCTTCGATTCTATTAATGCGCCGCTTCGATTCTATTAATATCAAATAAATATTCATTCTTTCGTACGTTGCCGCCTGAATGAAAGGATCAAGCAAAACGCATCGAGCCAGCCAGATCCGATGCGATGGAGTGGGGGAAACATAATCTACCTATTTCTGTTTACTTTGCGATACTTCATATTTGTACTATTCTAACTTATTACCAAGAGATGGGCGGACAAACATTTTCCCTACGTTTATAGCTAAATTATTTGTACTAGATTAAAAAACATGTTTTGGGATTGATAGGGGCCTGCTAATGTACATGGTTTTCCAACGAGGACTGACAGGGGCTCATTTTTGAGCTTCCTTGTATTTAAAGAAAAATCCAAAATAGCCAATCGATGTACTTTTTCCTGCAGAATTCAAAAATGAAACCAACAATTTATTTGAACCAGAAACAAAAGACTTACGATATGGATAAGGTGTTTTTTAAATGGAACATAGCTTTTTTTATACGATTTTTGGAACGAGTGGTTTTTTTTTGTACGTTCTGATTAAAATATTTAATATTGTGACAGCTATTTTCATTAAATTTTAATGTTTTATCCAGTATAATTTAATTTTAACCTGTTTGAAACATACACTGGGTAATAAAGGTATAATCACCTTTGAATCCTTCAAAGTCATTTCGGCAATATTATAGTAAATTTGTCAAATTTTTTGACTTTGAAGGATTCAAAGGTGATTATACCTTTATTACCTAGTGTATGTTTCAAACAGGTCAAAGTTAAATTATACTGGATAAAACATTAAAATTTAATAAAAATAGCTGTCACAATATTAAATATTTTAATCAGAACGGACAAAAAAAAATCACTCGTTCCAAAAATCGTATAAAAAAAGCTATGTTCCATTTAAAAAACACCTTGTCCATAGCGTAACTCTTTTGTTTCTGGTTCAAATAAATTTTTGGTTTCATTTTTGAATTCTGCAGGAAAAAGTACATAGATTGGCTATTTTGGATTTTTCTTTAAATACAAGGAAGCTCAAAAATGAGCCCCTGTTCAGTCCTCGTTGAAAGACCCTGTACAGGTTGTCCCAAAAAAACGAAACGCATTAAAGTTGTGTTTTTTAAATGGAATGATCTGTATATTATTTTATTTTCGGTTTTTACGATCAAAATAAAAATTAGTTTTATTGGGGTTTATAATAGTTAAACCCAACACAACAACAATCCGTTCTTTCAACTATCGATAGTATTTAATACACTGCCACTAGAAATAAGGCAAGTCTTGACTTATAATTTATTTCTTAAAAAATTAAAAATGTACTACAATATTAATTAGGCCAATTTTGAAGGATAACATTTTTTTTTCTTTTAGTTTTTTTTTCATTTTAGATTACACTGATTCTAGCATACAATTTTTCTACACTGTTACCTAAATAATTAAGGACTCGAGGCCAGCGCTCGATGCACTGATTAGAGTAATGATGTATAATTATTGTAAATTTTTACTTTGATGTAATATATTACTTTTTCAAAAAAAAAACCCAACGGATTTTGAAATATTTCGTATTTTGTGAAAATGTAAAAAGAGTCTATTAACTGATTGGGTTTTATGTTGGAATTTAATTGGAAATGTAAACAATATTTCGAATAACGTGAATCACCCTGTGGGTATAATGAATTTTCATTAAAATCGCCTACCTCAATTATAATTGAACAGATAACAGCATGTTTATTTTTGTTCTAGTGTAGGTCATGCATTTAGGGGAAAGTTCAAGAACTCTAAAAACAACTCTTGATATTGTTGAATTAGTTCCAAATTATGTTCACTAGGCCAACCACACCTGGTCAATAATTATTTTCTCGGTATTTTTAACACGCCATGAATAATCACTAAAGTATGAGCTAATCTTGAGAAAGATAATAATAGAAACCCATTTTACACCGAGCTCATTGTACGCGTTGTTCTATGACATCAGAAAAAGTAAGGTTAGAAGTAAATTTAAAAAAGTGATAAACCTGTCAGATAATAAATAATACATTTCCTGAGGCATTGAATATCAAACTATAAGAAGGCCATATCAGCAGATTTCATAAATCTGCTACCTTAAATTTATAGATGGCACAATGAGTCACCAACAATAAAGCGTGTTGATGCAGCCACTAACGACAAGCCTTTTCACTGCTAAATTAAAACATTGTTGCCGCCTGTCTGTTTGACTTGCTGCATGATCCTATCCCCACTACCCATTACCATACAGTCACGCGCATCGCGGTGCCTGGATTGCTTTACACTGGCATAATATATCGTCGGCTTAGTGCAAAAATTCATTAAGTCAAAATTGACAGTTTTAAGAAAAACCTCGAGGAAAACCCAGTTTTAAGAAATGGCGGACTTTAAACTGATTTATTAAAAAAATGTGCAATAATGTTACTTATGCCTACGAAGTTGTCATGACGTGCATATGTACAAACTTTTTTCAATATATTTTTACAAAATAGTATTTATTATAAATATGCACTATACATTCGGCTGGAATCGAGGGATAATTCACTGAGAAAAATTTGTACACCATTTTCCATATTGCCAAATTTTCTTCGTATTTTCCTGGTATTTTCTAGAAGATGTACAGGGTCTTTGATTATATTTACGTGGCTTCTGGAGTCTTTGTTTTTGAAGATAGAAAAAAATGTTTTATATAAAAATTGTAGTTTGTCTTTTATGTTATCTTTTGTAATTATCATTACAAAAATATCGCTTTTGAAAAATGGGAAAATATAGGCAATTTCAATTTTTTTAAATGGAACACCCTATATATTATGCGTCACGATGAATGATCTTTCTTTTCTGATTTCAAATATGTATATATTAATGCTATTTGGGTGAACCATTTTTGAGATATTTTAGCTTAAACTATAAATAAATTGCAAATAAATTTCATATTTTGTATCAAGAAAGCCATGGAAACAATAAAATTGTTATGTTGTATGTTTGATAAATTTGACGTTTCGATATTTTTGAAGTTTATCATTTTAACTATTAAGAATAATTATAAAGATTAACTTTATAACTATCTATTTCTGCTTCTGTTAATTCTAAAATGAAAGGAAACTTGTTAAAATGTATCCAAAATCAAGGGGGATATGTAGAAAATACCTAAGTTATTAATTTGTAAAACAGCAATTTTATTGTTTCCATGGCTTTCTTGATACAAAATATGAAATTTATTTGCAATTTATTTATAGTTTAAGCTAAAATATCTCAAAAATGGTTCACCCAAATAGCATCAATATATATATATATTTGAAATCAGAAAAAAAAGATCTTTCATTGTAACGCATAATATACAGGGTGTTCCATTTAAAAAAATTGAAATTGACTAATATTCCCATTTTTCAAAAGCGATATTTTTTTAATGATAATTTCAAAAGATAACATAAAAGACAAACTACAATTTTTATAAAAAACATTTTTTTCTATCTTTAAAAACAAAGACTCCAGAAGCCACGTAAATATAATCAAAGACCCTGTACACCATTTTCGCCAACAATATTCCTTTTTTTTTTTTTAGAAGGTCGGGGTTCTGGCGACTTTTTTTTAAGTCAGCCGCGTTGTTCTTTTATGTTGGCCTGTATTTTTCTCGTATTTTCTTTGTATTTTCTGTATTTTCATCGTATTTTCTTCGTATTTCCTATATTTTCTGTATTTTCTTCATTTTCCTCGTATTTTCTGTATTTTCTAAAAGTTGTACACCAGTTTCTCCAGTGAATTACCCCTCGGCTGGAATTGAGAACCTCCTATTTTATTGTCTGTTAAAAATGCTTAAATCCTTAAAAATTCCAATAAAATACGATATGCGGCAACACCACGACATCACATCAGTGAATTTGAGACATCTGTTGCCGAGGCGCTGATTTATAACTATAGATTTACGATCAACTCCACAATGGCGGCCAAACAGTCTCCAATACAGTCTAAAACAGGGTTGTCAAGTTTTATGTGTGTTATTATTGATATTTTTGGCTACAGTAAAGTTATCACTAAAAAAATAAAAGTTTAGTGAGCAAAAATTGTGGCTAAAGTAATTTTTTTTTCCAATTTTTTAGATTTTTGCAAAAGTGAGTACCTACCTATGACTTGTAAATAAGTATACCTATAATTCACTACTTCACCACCTTCTCCCACTTTAATTTGTGGACTTTAACTATTTTTTAGCTAGCTGTATCATAATAGCCTTATTATTTTGGCTGTATCACATTAGCCTCAGTTGACCCTACACATTATTTTTCGTGTATTTAAATGAGCGTGCACATTATTCTGATGCTACGTCAGAACGCGTCAGAGCAATGTGTGATTGTAAACAATAAGTAGCGTGTCCAGTATAGAACCGGTTGCCCCTCTTTAGTTAAATTATTTTTAAATTCCGCAGTATAAATATCTAGATACCTAAATTATATGAAATTATACTTATTTAAAATGTGTCTGTTCCAGCTACTTCCTTATTTTAGTGTTCCTTTCATAAAAACCATATAAAACCGAAAAATAAATATTCAAGGCTATAACAGTAAAAAATTTAATTATAAACCGCTTTATTCAAATTAGGAATATGAACTGTACAGTTTAAGGCTAAAATTATAAAAATGTTGATTAAAAAACCGTCTACTTAATCCCGAAAATAAATCTAATAAAATTGGTGGGTATAATAGTTATATGCTAATTGAAAAAAATGATGTTAATTTCTTTTTTGGAAGTTCGTTCTGACCGCCTATTGTTTTTTTTTTTGATATTTATGGGTATTTTTAATTAGCAATGAGACAGTTTTTGCACACCCACACCAATGAAGTCTTTAAACGCAAATTTCTCGAAAACTACTAGCTCCTTAAACAAGATTTTTGGTTTGCTGAAAGCAAAAGTGTATTCTCCTTAGTTAGGATTGACCAAATGGCTTGGGTGGTTTCGAAGGGATATCTAATACGTGTAAAGATTTGATTAGTGTTTGCAAAAACTGTGTATTATCAGTATTATTACACTACTTAGCACACGTGTGTGTATTTTGGTATATTATTGTCGAGATTATTGTGTAATAGTAGGGTCAAGTGAGGTAAGTAATGGTAGGTAAAATACATCTAGCTCTTTACTAGCGCGAACAAAATGAAACAACACACATTCGCGACGTACGAACCAACAACTGAATAGTGCACCGCGTGGCCGGGGCGACACGCGTGCTCGTACACAACTGACTGAAATATTTCCATCGGCAGAAGCCATAAGCGCCCTTGGCACTTAAAACAATAGGTAAAGTACATCTTGTCTTTTGCTACCTGCACTTTATTTTAATAAAACTATATGACATATTTACAATTTTAATAATGTCACTTGTTTACCTTTATTTTGCATAGAAGTGTTGTCCTTGTTATCAAGAGCAGGTAGGTCCACCCAGTATTCTGTAAGTTTATGGCGTTTATTGCTATTTAGGTTACGCACCCGTGTTAATTGAACCCAGGGCCGGGCCTGGTGCAATTGGAATATATAATCCGAGGGGGAAACCACCTCCAAAAATTTGTACACTAAAATACCAACTTGACCAAGGAATACCAATATTTTCAGAAATATTACCTTAGAAATACCATGTATTACTAAAATGTACCAAATATTTACTACAGAATACCTGGTAATATCTAGTAATACCTACGGAATCCCTGGTAATACCTACGAAATACCTGATAATACCTACGAAATAACAGTTAATACCTATGCAATGCCTAGTACTACCACTTATAAATATAACCAAAATACTGAAATAATTAATCATTGTTGAGAAGGTTGAAGTAATAAATCTGGTAGCTCTAAATAGGCTCTCACACTGTTGACTATTGAAAAGCCAAGGCAAGAACATGGTATGTTTTAAGGATTGGTTGTTTTGAAATAATTTGATTAACTTGTGGCCATTCAGCTCTATACATGTGTATGCATTTAAAGTGATAAAATTATTTTGTGTGTGTGTTTTTTGTGAGAACGTAATCCAATATCTCCAGTACCGAAGTACAAAAATACAATACCAGATTTTATACACCCGATCATCCAATTTTTCTTCTTTATTAATAAGGGAAGCAATAACAAAATTCATAATCTTTAAAAACAGAAGTAGCAGCCGCATCTGAATTATTGTTTAAAAGATTAAGTACTCTGTTATAACACATTTTTTCTGCACTACCAAAATTAATTTTATCTTCAGTACTTAGATCTGATTTAGTGAATTAGTGTTTATCCAGTCGCAGTGACGGCTCGTAATGAAGGGCTCTGGGGCGCCGCCCTCCCTGCAAATATTTCAAACAGAATCCAAAAATACTTTACTTAAAAAACCAATAACGCAATGTATGTAACCAATCAATTAAAATAATTCAAACCAAACATAGCCATATTCCAACTGGCAAGATATACAGATCTATAAAGCGCGGGCGGCCGATTATCCGTCCCGCGTCCCGCTTCAACGCGACTACTCGGTCGGTTGCCATGACTACCAAGGTGTGACGTCACCTACACATCGCACAACAAGCTGCACGGATGGGCTCCAAATTTTCCTCCCAACAACAGCTGTTCGTGTTTCGTTTCGACGCCACGCGACCTGTCGATGCCACTGATGTTTTGTTTTGAGTAATTTATTAGTTATGTTATAAAGTTGGAAAATTTCATTTGCGTATTTTTAACAAAAATAAACGATTTGATTATAGTTATCCGCATTATTTAAAGCCAGCGCCCCCCCTGACTTGCTAGTCACGAGCCGCCACTGTCCAGTCGACGCCATATTATGTTTGCCCCTCCCGCCCCGCAAGGCTGGCTACGCCACTGCCATGGGGGTCCGCATGTTACTATAATCCGATTTCGGGGGTCCGGGATTTTGCGAAATTTGGGAACCACTGCCATAGAGCATATATGTGGCACCAAGTAGAATCAAAGGTGCGAGCAACAAATGTTTCCACTACCCTAAGTGGTTAGTTATGTAATTAGGTTATAAACAGTAGGGTAGAGGCACCACTTATGGCCAGGTTAAGAAAAAAAAATAGTATATCAGTTAATGGTATTCTTAGGACTATAGGAAAAAAATTTTAAAATATATATTTAGGGTCTCTAAGACCTACCCTTTTGGGTTAAGTTACTAAAAATACATACTTTTTAAAATTGTGACAGAAATAAATGTTCTAAACGAAAAAAGCAAGATTCACCACTTTTGGCCAGTTACAACCCACTTTTCGCCACAAGTTTTACCCACCTATAGCCAGGAAAATAAATTAGTTTCCGAGTGCGATATATCAAATGAAATAATTTTATTAGGAACAAATAAGATAAGTGCTACATTATAATTATTGTTTTTCATAAACTTGACTAATAGAACCTGGGAATTTTGTTACTAGTCTTCGTCCATCCTGCTGTATATAGAACTGGATGTGGAAGCTGTCCAATTATATTTTTTTTATTAACGATTGATACGTCAGTTTCTAAATAATCAAAAGTTGTTTTTTGTTTGTCGAGACTTTTCAAACACTTAATCTCATATTCTTATTCGCTAACAACCTTCAATATAGTTGCTACATATTTAAAAATCATTGTCATTCTTTTTCCTGTTCCCGTAAACTCTACCAAAATGAAACTTCCAGGATTAAGGTTTTCTGGTTTCATAAGTTCAATATCTGGCACAGTTGCTTCTAAAAAAACAACATCATCATCGCTAACTCCAGAAGCTTGCCATTCTTCTTCGGAGCTTGTTTCTTCCGTCTGAGCTTCAATATGTTGTATTTTTTTATTATTTTTTTTCTTTGTTGGTTTTTCTTCTACTTTTTGTTTTTTAAGTTCTCTGGCTTGCTTTCTTTCAAGTTTTTCTTGCTCCTTCTGTATTTTGGTTTTTTTCTTTGTCTTCTTCTATATCGAGCCACGTTATTACACTGCAAGGATCTTGTTTTTGTCGATTTTTAAGTTTCTTTGACTTCTTTTCACCTGGGTAAGGCAGACAGCTCTTTAGGACTGTTGAAATATCAGACTTTGGTGTGGCAAATATATTACGTTGGGAAGATTCTATTTTTTTAAAATTGAGTAGGAATTCTCATACTCGTGCTATAACTTTTAAAATATATGGCCATAAGTGGATAAGACAGTTCTACTAATGGCCACCACACTGGCCATATGTAGAAACTTATTAATTTAAAGGATCCACTAATGGCCATTAGTTATTTTTTCTTTAAAAACCTGATATTTATTAATTGTATAAAAAATCTATTAGGAACTAGGTTACTTACTTAAGTATGCAAATGCTGGCATCAAATGTTATTAATAAAATTACCCAAAAACTGGGATAATTCTAGTTTCGTTTCTTAGTAAAAATCTTAAGAATTTCGCGAAAATCAAACATGCGGTCACTTTTGAAATTATTTTAAGACTGTGATTTGTTTTCGGCGGTTTGCATGCATCCTCCCCTATGCAAGTGGAATGAACCAACCCATATGCGCACCAAATGTGATGGGAAAACAAGGTCACTTGCTAATATTTGGCAACATACACATAAATGGCCATAAGTAGGGTACTGGCCATAAGTGGTGCCTCTACCCTATATCGGCCGAAAGATGGAACAATTCAGTAAAGCATATTTTAAGTTGATGATTGGTATATGCAAACTATTAATAATATACGTACAACCCATTGTTATTAACCTAAATGACAACTCTGACAGTGATACAGAATTAGGTTTAAATCAAACAAAATTATTAATTACTTATTTATTATTTTATTTGTTAGTGTTGTAAAATTAGTTAGTTAGGACACATGTTATTAAGGCTAAGTGAATTAAAATTAAAGTTAAAAATGTGTTAGCCTGTTGTAAATAATAAATTTTGGCTAGAAAATTGCATTTTGTTAATTGATGTAAAAAAGACAAAACAATATAGGTATAGTGTTTCTTAGGTCAATTTAATGACATTAAACTGTGGGAATTTCCTAACCATAGGCGTTCCACACAAATAATTAATATGCGTATACACACTTATAAGTTTGTTTTACATTAGGTGTTTGTACATACTACACTTTATAAACCCACTGTATATATAATAATATTATATTAAAATAATAAATATAAGGTAACTCAAAAATTCTATATACAAAACTAAAATCAGAAAAATAAACCTGACACGGCACGACACTGCTCAGAAAATGCTTTAATTTTTTTACCAGAACTTCATTCTCGTCAACCAGACTCCGGCCCGTACATCAAGGCATAACCACGTATATTTTATCTCCGTCTCTTCCACGCCATCGGCGGTCACTGGCCTATCTCTGTCTGGCAGAATCGATCGTTAGACGGGCCGGGTACCGGTTCAGCTTATATCCTGGCGCTTGCAATCGCAACAAATTACATGCTGTTGCCAATTCTTCAAAATTTTCGGATTTGTAAGCACAATGTAAGTATATACGAGAAACAAGGGTTTGTTAATTGAAATGAAATGAAATGATTTTTATTAGCAACTTGTGCTATAAATAACAAATTACAAACTATGTACACTTAGCAAAAATAAATATACTTAATTCCTTTGATCAATAGTTTTCTTTCACAAATCCTATCACTAGTCTCCTAAATTCTCTTAAATTACTAGCTGCCCTAATATACAATGGAACAGTATTATACTCAACCAACCCTTCAAAAAACAAAGAACTTTGTGTTCCACTCTTTTTAACCATTGGAATGTATATGTTTGAGGACACTCTTGTATTATGTATGTCATTCACAAATTTAAGCTTTTTACTCATATAATTGGGCAACATTCCATGAATTATCTTATAAATAAACAACAAATTTAAAGTTACTAGTCTCTGGTGAATTGACATAAAATGCAGTGTAGCCAACATATCAGATATTCTAGTGTATCTATCTACTCTTAGAATCACACGCATGGCCCTATTTTGTAACGTCTGCAATTTATCTTTATCAGTCTTGTTAATATATAACATTATTGTTGGACAATACTCAAAATGTGGACTTATTATAGTTTTATAAACAGTTATTCTAGATTGTAGAGACAATGACTGACAAATTCTTCTAAAAAAACCTAATTTTTTGTTTATTTTCCTAATTATATAGTTTGTGTGACTTTTAAAATTTAGTTTATTGTCAATCATTATGCCCAAATATTTGCATTCACCAACACATTTTAATTCCTCTCCAAACAACCTCAAACCTACATCATTATTTATTTTGTTATTAAATATCATAAAATTTGTTTTATCAATATTAACCAAAAATTTATTTACAAACAGCCACTCCTCCGCTTTTATCAATTCACCAGCCATTTTATCGATTGCACCCTCCGTCGTTTCATCATTTACAGAGATACATGCATCGTCAGCAAACAAATTCAACAATGTATCATTATCAAAGCAAGCATCAAAGTCATTAATATAAATGAGAAACAGCAGGGGTCCCAGTATTGTTCCCTGCGGTACACCAAAATAAGTTTTTCTTTTTTTAGAAATGCAATCGCTAACTTTTGTCTGCTGATACCTTTCACTAAGATAGTTCTCAAACCATTTATATGCACTCCCCCTAATTCCACAACTTTTCAGTTTCTGAAGCAAAATTGACCTGTCTACCGTTTCAAAAGTCTCTTCAAGTCCAAGAACACTGCTACTATACTATCACCCCTGTCCATTAATTCTTTCCACTTTGACAACACAAGTTGTAGGGATGTTTCACATGAATGCCTTTCTCGAAACGCACTTTGGTTTTCTATAAGTATTTTATTTTTCTTCAAATGTTCAAGAAGTTGACCCTTAATATGTAACTCCAACAGTTTCTCGGTTAAAGGAAGCATGTTGATCGGCCTAAAGTCTTCAACCCTGCTAGCATCGACAACTTTTGGAATTGGAGATATTACTGATACCTTCCACCTGTCAGGCACCACTGCCTCCAGAATAGATGTATTTATAACTTTTGTCATACGACTTGCCATGATATTACCGCTTTTTTCGAAAATTTCCATATCTATATCATCAGTTGATGATTTTTTCTTTATCCTTTTAATAAGCTTATGAATATCATTTTCGTGCAATAGCTTAAAGTCCGTCAGCAATGTTAAGTTTTGTGTCTCACATGTATTATCCACAATATTAGACGAACCCGGCATATTCTTTTCCATACTAGTTGCTATCATTTGTTCTATACTTTCAACATAGTAATTATTAAATGTTTCTACTATCTGAGGTTTTGAAGTAACCGTTTCTGTCCTGTACACTACCGAATTAATGTGACATTCCGTTCTTTTCTTTCCAACTATATCTTTTATACTCTTCCACATTTTCTTACTGTTATTTTTATTTTGATCAATAATACGCTCGTAGTATTGTCTTTTTTTTCTTTCTTAACAGGTAACAAACAACATTTCTCTGCCTCCTATATAATGCCCATTTAAAACTATCCCCCAAATATCGTGCCCTCTGGTACAGTACGTCTCAATTAGTTGTTTTTAAACACTGAAAACACTTTTTGTCTTGATTTCAGTTATATTTCTTAAGGACTAAAGAATGTATTATTATAACAATGAATGGCTTGTTATTTTTTTCTGTCACACTCGAAACTCCTCGGTTTAAAGTATATTTGCAAACTAGCTTTCAAAGAAAGTTACTGACTAACAATTGAATACTGATATAAATGAAATATCTTTAATAAAAAAACTTAAAGAATTGAAGAAGAAAGATCTGACAACCCTGGTTGTGCGGTCGGTCTCTTTGATACTGTTTACCGCCGTATGGAATGATTGGAATGTCCTCAAACTAAGATTGGATAAATAATACTTTGAGATATATATATATATATATATACGAGGGGTGTCTCACTGTGGCAGTAGGTATACAAATGTTAAGGCAGGACTTAGCAGGACTGTAGAAGGACCTGGCAGGACTGTGGCAGGATCGAAGCAGGACAGGCAGTACCGTTGCCTACGTTAGATGAGCCGCGAAAAAGGCAATACGACAACATGGCAGTCGTGTCCATGAGTCACGTGACTGCAGTAATATTACCGGCCGGTAGTTGATTGTTTAAGCTCCGCAACCCTCCTTTTAAATTCGTTTAAAATTACTCAAAATCAAGCATTTTTTTATTAAAAAGTAGTGTAAACTCAGTAACAATACATATTAAACGTCTTGTAATAAATCAGTGATAATAAACATTCATTTTAACCCGATTTTGAGTGAGTTTTTGGTTTTGTGTCCGGTACCGCGTTTCCACATTCCGCGCTGTCAATAAACGTACAATCGCCATCGAAATAAGGTTCGTTCCAACTTTGAATCACAAACAGATTTCCAACAGTTTGCAAATCGTTCTTAACGCGCATGATTGTTATTTTTCTCCTGGTAAACGATTAATTTGTCTGTGGTTGGAACAGCCGACAATGTACTTGAAGTTGTCTGTGACTGAAAAACCTAAATAATTTTGGTTTTTAATTCTCTGCTCGTCTAGTAGACACTCCAAAAATCATCGTCATCACTACTTTCCATGGCCGAAAGGTCACTCTCCTCACTATACTCTTCGTCACTCATATTTTACAGTATTTCACTCAACAAAAAGAATGTAAAATACCAACAAGCCACTCAAATCCAAGAAATGTTAACAAATAACAACGAATTTTAATACAAATATCGCACTTTGACAGATTAGGTTACGTAGCAATAAAATGAAATCGTACAAAACAGCAGTACGCATGCGCCGGATGGATGGTCCGAAGATAATCCGCGGACTGTTCTGATAGTTTGCAAACAGTTTTGAATCTTGGTTGGAACAGAAAACCGACAGTTTACTAATCGTTAGTAGTTCTGGTTGGAACGCATTTCGCTTATTGCGCAGAATCCTGATTGTTAGAAACTGTTTTTGACGCCGGTTGGAACGAACCTATAGTGTTTTAAGTGATAAATATTAATTAAAACTCGATGCAAAACGTTATTTGTGCTGTGAAAATTTATTAATCAATAGTAATAAAATTATTTAAAAAGTGTAATTGTAGTTTTAGATGTGTGCGCGTAGTGAAAAGTGATTTGTTTAATTATAATTTTATTACCTGGTATTTGGAACAACTGCTGGATTGATAAAATAGCTTAATTTAATACTAGTACTAGTAGGTAACTGTTTTTAGTTATCCTGGTAAGTTTTTCATTGTATTAAAGTTAATATTAACAATGCCTAGAACTTGTTGTATTCCTGGATGCAAATCCAATTATAATAGTGTTTTAAAACAAGGTGGACTGCTTTGCTCGGCTTTTCTCTTTCCTAAAGATGAAATTTTAAAAAATAAATGGTTAAGGGCAATCCCAAGAGCTGATTGGGCTCCTAATCCAAAATATTCTGTAGTTTGTTCGTTGCACTTTTTAGAAACTGATATTATTCGAGATGATATTTACTTGCAACCGGATGAAACTTTAACCAAAATTCCTGTTAAAGCTAAACTTAAACCAAACGCATGCCCTTGTATTTTTCCAAATTTACCCAAATATTTATCAAAAACAGTTCCTACCCCAAGAAAATCTCCTGCAGAAAGAAGACAAGAACAAATTGTACAGGTATTAGGTATTCCGGTAAGGAAGACCTGTTACGGGTACATGCCAGCTTGACATAGATGGATTAATAAAAGTATAGATATCAAAGTTATACTATCTATTATTTTATAATATGGTAGCACGTCATTCTCACAGGTATTTCTATGTTCTGGCCATCCCTGGTATACAAATTCTTTTAATTTCTTTAGTGATACATCTTCTTGTTGAGCTTGAAGTAAATCGGATTCTTGCTCCAACGTCACACTTGCAATTGTTTTAAAATGATCCTCCAAAATATCTATATCATCTGTTCCAATCGGTAATGGAGCTCTGCTAAGGGCGTCTGTATAAGTATAGATATCAAAGTTATACTATCTATTATTTTATATTCATAGTAGTTCCTTACACAAATTGATCGTACCAATAAGATAATCGAATTCTTTGAGAGTGGAAGAGAAAATCAAAATATCTTGAACATGCTTTGTTCCATTTTTTCAAATATATTGCTAAATGATTATGTAAAAAAGAAAAACAAGCTACAAATTCGAAAAAGAAAAGGAATAAGGTTAGATAATCAGTTAGTTCTCCAGAAAGTGGAACAAGACAAAAGAGGAATGGCAGGAGAGTGGCTCAAATTTAGATGACATATCGGAAGAACGTTTTAGCAGCGACAGTGAAAATGAACCTCTCGCCAATGTAGTAGGTACCTATCAAATAAACTGAAGAAATACTTTTAAATCGGTGGATTTTATTTGGTTACTTTTCCAGACAAGAAACCCTATCACAAGCTTCAAACTATGTTTGCTCTGTACAAAATCTTTATGATACATGTGAGCTTGAAGTATAATCGTGTTAAATATAAGTTCTCTAAGGATGTCATTGTATTTTAAATATTTTTCAAAACATTACTTACTAATGTTAAAAAATTAGAATTAAGCAATAGTTTCCAAACAAAATGTTTCTTGCTTGCTTACCTAATCAGTTCCTGTGTTTTACTAATAAATATGTTTATTAATATATAGGTAGGTATTTTGATTAAAAAGTCGCTTTACTTTATCATGTTGTACCTAAACCACTGGGTAATATTTCTCAAATACTGGTTCCGCTGGTCAATCACTGGTGATTTGTGACTTTTTTTTAAATACCTAGTTGTTTTTCTTTTGAAAATAATAAAGCTCAATGTGCAGGTAGGTAAGTAGGTGCCTCGGTAGGTGCTTACCTAATTTTAATTAGATGTAATAACCTGAAGGTACCAGTACAAATGAACTGCTTTGTGTTTACAACTATGGTGTTATTTTATACAAACAACTCATTTATAATGGGCAACAAATAATACCTAACCTAATAAATAATGTACTGGCTATTATTTCTGTTATTTTCTAGATAAATGAATAATAAAGGTACCACAATATTGTTCCAGCAGGTATGAAAACTTTGTTGTTGATTTTGATTCTGTCAAATTAGTGGATATTTATTGATTGTCATAAAATTTTCAAAACAGCAATTTTTTTCGTTTACGTTTTGATTTTGAGCCAAGAAAATTGCAAAAATGCAGCTAATTAACGACCTAACGGCTTAGCCAGTTAAATAATTGCACAGCAATACTATTATTATGCCGATCGCTGCACAGGCTGAAGAATGTTGTTTACGTCGTACTCTGGTCAGATTTGTTGCTTTATTTTGGAGGTTACAGGAAAGATCGTCACCTACCTTTACGTCCGAGACTTCTTTCATAATTTTCTCGAAAGCAGCGGTCTCCTCGGCCTGCCGATGAGTGTGGAGGGCAATTTTTTCACTAAATTTCCTAGGATTCGCCATGATTGCTGTACACACAATTTTCACATTCACTGTACTGCACTGCGCGGTTCTCGATCAAGACGCGAGAGTCAGTTCATGTTGGCACAATCGATAATGGAGTTTTCTTTACTTTTTGATCATAACTTCACTTTCTCTCCAACGAGTTCTTAAGTTTTAAAGCACAATTTTCACCTATTTTAAGCTGCATTATCGAATTTACGAAGATTTTACGTCCACCTCACTTCCCGTCTGTTCTGAAAATTGCGTTCTCACGTTTTACAAGGAATGGAATTTGGATTAATAACATCGTATGTATGGTTGCCTATTGTTACGTTGACGCCGTCGCGGCGCCGCAGTTTATCAGGGCCGGCGCGCGTACTCTGTCCTTTAGGTAAAAATAAACTTTGGCGATAACAAAAGATTATTAAAACTTGATCACTACTTCCTCCTAGTCATTATCGGTTTTACATCATATTTTATGTCTATGTTTTAACATAATGTAAATAGGTTCAATAAAATCACGTAAATAGGTACTATCATTTTTTGATATTTTTGCTGCAGTCTGTGTGCCTGTACCTATTAATTATTTAAACTATAAAATTAAAATATGCAAGGTTTAAATTGTAATTATGATACCTAATACTAGGATCAATTTATTGGTCATTGGGCTTGGGCCACATTCAATATGACAGTTTACTTTACGAATAATATTATTATGGTTTGTGGATATTGATATTATAATGTCTCGAATTTAATTTGGTGTCGACGATTATATTTAACTACCGCATTCGCCATTATATTGTAGATATTTAGGTAAAATAAAGTACAATGGCTGAAATTGTTTTAAACAGCAAAGCAATCAAGCCAAGGGCTAAAGTTGAGCGTTACTTGTAAAAATGTATCACAGCAATGATTTTTTCCTCCCCTTTGCCGCGGTTAAGTATGCTTCTTTACATTTCTCATGATTGGACGAAGTTGTCGCGAAGCATTCCTTTAACAACTTTAGGTAAGCAAAGATTTTTGCTATGCTTTGCTGTTTAAAACAAGCAAAAGGAAAGTACCTATCGCTTTCGAAATCTTACAATCCTGATATCTTAGACAAGGAAAGCTTCTTTTTTTTAAACAGCAAAGCTAAGTAAATAAGGTCCCCCCTATAAACCTTTATCTATGATAAGGTTTTTGGGTTGCACACAGGACTATAAATTACATTGGTAGAAATGATTTTCTCACAGAGTGGCATGTAGAGCCTAATTATAGTTTTACAACAGAGGCAACTGTGATTATTGTGAGTCATGTGAATGTCAGTTTATGACACAGTCCAAGTTGCCACTGAGCACTGGTCATTCCTAATATCGAGAGCGGGAGATGCTGATGGGCGGACTCTGAGGAAGTAAAAAAGGATAGACACATGAAATCCACGTGGAAACTGGAGGTCCCGTCGCGGACTGACATTACCCAAGGGGAAGCGGACACAATGGGTACCGCTTAGGTTAGGCCTTTTCCACCAACTTCTGCTTACAAAAAAATAAGCCTCGTTATTACTAAAACTCACGATACATCTATATTTACCCGTTATACCCACCAACATGAGCATCAACAAAAAATTAAAAAATCTTGATAAAATGGAAATTTTACCGCCAAAGCAACCCAAATGAGTTAATGTGGACGTCGCACACAAAATTTTCTTGCCTGCGGCGCTTTTCCCCCTTTCTTGGTGCCCATAGGATGATAACGTAAGTTCCTACCCCGCGTTTCATCCCACCCTGCTACGTCGCTGAAGATATTGGTTAAATAACTTTGGGTCGACTGCATAAAAATGATTAAACTTGTGCAAGTGTTTTGGAATATTATTGAATTCTTTAATCAAATCAAATCAAATCAAATCAAATCATCTATTGGTGTCAAATATACATATAGTACTTACACAGGTCAATACATCAAATACATTATGCAATACTCAATAATTTGGTGTAAATCTGTAGAGTTTGTATCAAATAAATAAATAAATTAGTTCAATTATTATCGATAAGATTCTAATAATTATTTCACAGAACATACAATTTTAAAATAAGGCCGGTGGCCACAGGACAAGTTAAAAGAATATCAATAAATATATAACAGTTAAGTAAAATAGGGTGATTGAGCGTCAAACAAATTAAAAAACAGACTTATACAATAATATAAAACATACAATAGCATAAAATGCGCCTATTTTAACAATACACTCCACAGCACATCCAAGTCTACCATTCAGAGTTCAGAAAATCATCCACTGAATAGAATGCTCCGTTTAGCAAAAAGGATCTTATACTATTTTTGAATTTAGGAAGTGGCAATTCTTTTATATTACGTGGTACTTTGTTCATAAAATGGATGCCCAGATGGCCTGGACCATTCTGGCAGCGTTTCAACCTCCAGCACTGAGGAACAAGGTTTTGTTTGTTTCTTGTATTGTAAGTGTGTATAGAGTCGTGACTTGTATATTCGTTCAGATGAGTCTTTACATGACAAAGCGTTTCAAAAATGAAAAGTGATGGAAGTGTTAAGATCTTGTTCGCTATAAATGCGTCTCTACAGCCATCCCTGTAACCCAGACCAGCAACCAACCTAACAGCCCTTCTCTGTAGACGAAATATTCTCCCGGCACCGGGTGCATGACCCCATGCTACTATGGCATAACTTATATGTGAGTGACAGAGGGAGAAGTATGCCTGTCTTAGGACCCTCCGGGACACACACTCCGTCAGATTCCGCAAAACAAATATATTTGTACTTAGCTTTTTTGAAAGCTGGTCCGTGTGTATGTCCCAGCGAAGCCTGCAGTCTAGGTAGACCCCCAAGAACTTCACAGAGGAGACTAAGTCTGCCTCAGGTATCTCTCTCGTTGAAAATATGATTTTTTGGGTTTTATCAGTGTTTAGAAATAGCATGTTTGCATTGAACCATGACTCGGCCCTATCCAGAGCCTCACCCGAGCTTGCCCTAGCTGTGTCAAGATTACTGTGCTGGGTAGTGATTGTGGTATCGTCCGCAAAGAGCGTGTACCTGGATGAGCAGTCCGTTCCAGGTAGATCATTGATGTAAATTAGAAAAAGTAGAGGCCCCAGTACCGAGCCCTGAGGGACTCCAACAGTCACACATCTCTTAGCAGACTCAACCCCATCCACTCTCACACTTTGAGTTCGATCTTTAAGATAGCTCTCGACAAGAGATACACTTTTAGGGTGGAAGTTATAGCGTGATAGTTTTTTTAGAAGCAAGTCATGGGAGACGCAATCAAACGCCTTACTCAGATCGCAGAAGACCGAGGCTGTATATGTGGAATCATTGAAGGCGTCGTGGATGTAGGAAACAAGGTCCAGAATTCCCATGGTTGTGCTTCGGCCCTTTCTAAAGCCAAACTGACTTCCAGAGAATAAGTCACCCGATTCAAAGAAGTGGGCTATTCTAGAAACCATACACCTCTCAAACACCTTGGACAGTATAGGTAAGAGAGAGATCGGTCTATAATTTGAGACCTCGCGACGGTCTCCTTTTTTAAATATGGGTGTGACTACTGTGTTCTTTAGTGCTTCTGGAAATACAGATTCTCTGAAGCAGAGATTTATAAGTTTGGTCAATGGACCAATAATCAGATTCTTAATGGATTTGATCAAGGAGATGTTGAAGCCATATGGATCCCTACTTGTTTTATTTTTAAGAGAGTCTATGATATCTCGGACCTCATTGAAAGAGACCTCTGTGAACAAAAAAGGCGCTTCAGTGTCACAGGCAATGTTCTGAACTGGATCGATCAGGGGAGGGCGTAGCTTGCTTTGGAGTTCAGGAGCGATTCCTGTGAAGAATTCATTAAAGTGATCGGGGTCGATGTTAACTTCCCCATTACTAGAGCCTTCTATTACTCCACGGTGTTCATTTATAATACTCCACATACATTTTATGGGGTTTGGCGCATTTTGAATTATGTGATCATTACTATTAATTTTTGCGTTTCTTATTGCTATCTTGTACTGGTATCTAGCATTGTTTCTGAGGTTTTTTAAATCAGGGGAAGGATAGCGATTGTATAGCTCACACAGTAGGTGTAGGTGTTCACGCATGCGTTTGAGATCCTCATTAAACCAATTAATTGTACGGTTTTGATCATTTCTTTTGTGATAAATTTTTTCAGGGAAGGACTCAAGGAAAGCATTAGACAGGCACTGAATAAATATTGAAAACTTTTTGTTAGAATCAAGGTCAGAATTGAGAATTTGCCAGTCGAGCTGTTGGACTAGTGAGTAAAATTTTATCTTACCTGCCTCTGTCAGAGGCCTGCAAGCCACTCTGGATGTTTGCAGGTTGGGCTTGGACGCATAGACCGGAAACTTAACAATCTGGCCCAAGTGATCTGAGATTGAAGTGTCTATCGTTGCAGTCTCGTAGCCCTGACAATGAAAATTAAGAAATATGTTGTCTATACAGTTGTCTTGTCTTGTCGCGCTTGTTATCATTTGTTTAAGACCGTAGGATTCCAGAAGACAGCAAAGGTCAATGCACCTCCCGTCATCAGTACCAAAGCGAACATTGAAGTCCCCAGAGACAACAATACTGCTCCGGCCACCGACACGATTTAGGGCATTTTCCAGTACCTCCAGGAAGGTTTCAAAGCAGCCAGAAGGGGGCCTATATAGGTTCAGAACATAGATTTTTAAATGTTCAAGAAATAAACCGCAAATTTCTATAGTGCCATCAATGGAGGATGCATTCAATTCAGTGAGGACCGAAAATGGAATTTAAAAAACTTAGATACATCTTAGTGTAAAATAGGGAGTCAATATTTGACAACCTGAAATTTTGCATGGGATTTCTTATGTTCCGCCAGCCGATGCACAACCACCATCATAATATATGTGTGTTAATCTTAGTCAATTTTTGAGAAGTAAATGTTTTTTAATAGATCTTTTTCTGATATTTGAATTGTAGAGTAATAAAAACAAATTGCCTTTTAACAACTTAAATCTATGTGTATTATACATCAAACTGATCACGCGAATTTAGTCTTCATCATCCATAGGCCTAAAATGGTTTAATAGATTTATTGTCCAATCACTCTCCACTCCTTTTGTAAACTCCTTTATAAATCTGTAGTTACACACTAAAAATCTTTCCTTATTTTCAACACCCAAAGAAAAAGAGTCTTCTTCGACCCGGGATTTTAAGGCAGCCATATCTTTAAGTGAGTGATAAACCATGGTAATCTCCACATATCTTTTGGGGTTTGGAGACTCGTCTTCATCAGGAAACATTATTCCTATCTGAAAATATCAAGTTTCTTACTGGACACCCAGAATAACATAATTTATTGATTAATTGAAGAAATAAAGATGGGTCAAGAATAAAGAGAGCCCTGTGGTATGCCAATCATTTATCACCCCTTTGAAGGGTGTGTTAAAACCTCGGAAGACATAGCACAGTATTTTTTTCTTTTAAGTTTGAACTATGTATTCATAACCAAACACAAAGTATGCATTTTCTAAGTAAACTTGTAAACCTTGAAAATTACCTGATAAGGAAAGGCAAAATAAATATCCTCCACTTTTACTGGTAACAAAGACCTTTGACCCAATGTCATATGTGAGACAGTCTCTTGTAATTTTGGTATTATTTCAGATGATACCAGTCCAGTTAAATCTTCACCGTTTTTTATTTTATGTGAAACAACCTAGAAATAGATTAAAATCAATTCCCATTTTAAACTTAAATCTTGTAGATAGATTTAAGTCTTTTAAATTTTATTTACAATAAGAATTATTGTAGTCAATTCAATTCTTTACCAAAAGTATTCACTCTTGTGAAGAAGGTACCTTCTATCCATTACATACATAGCAACGTTCTGAATGTTAAAAAGAAAAAATACCAATTAACATTTTACCTCTACTGCTTTCTTTGAACCAAGTATGAAGTCTGATAAACTAAACTCGGGATCGAAATACGGCTTAATAATAAAAGTGGCTAGTATAAGATTTTTAATTTGTTTCAGTACACTCGGCCAAACATAAGGAGGAAACTGCATTAAAGGGGGTAGTTTGTGCGAGGGTGGTGGTGGACTACTATTTTCGCCTTGGCAGTAACATCTCTTTGGTGAATCAAAATAGCTGGTCACTTTGCTTGCCAAAAAGTTCTGGCATGTCACAAATTCCATAGTCGAGCCATTGTGTCGAGAAGACTTAGGGATACATTTTCCATCATGGTACAATAAATTGTTTACTATTTTATTACATTTTTTAGAATTTTGAACAAACTTTTTTAAAAGGTTAACATTCATGTTTCAAAACAAAAATGACAATTATTTAGGAATTTGTCGAATTTACGACAGAATTCGACAATTGATTGACAATCGCTGTCAAAAAAACTTCAAATATGTCAGCAGTCTGCGATGCGCTTGTGGTGTTAAAGCGAACTGCAGTAAGGCGGCCGCGGTGTAGCCACTTCTGCATTTTTCATTTAAAGAAAAACTAGGAGTTTTGAAATTAATTTTTGCGAATTTATGTGATTATTTTAAAAGATTCCCCACACCGATGCGATAAAGCGCCTAAAGATATATAGGCAAATTTTTGCGGCGGTATACGACGATGCAATGACCGAAGAAGAAAAGCATGTATATTGTATCGCCTATATTATATACCTACCGCAGCAGCTTATTTTTTCATCACATTACCTAAAGCTGAAAGCTGGTGTAAGTATTCGTTGCTGGAAATACATGCTGAGTATTGCTGAGCTAATTAAGGCTTTGTATTATCAAATAAGGACATACCTAATAAGATCTAATCGAGTACAAGACCTACGGGCATTGATATGACAGCGTAAGTATGCCCGCGTACATCTTTAAAGTAAAGAGGTGATTGTTGATTTTGATTATGGACGATTGTTGCAATCGGAGTTAAGGCGAATAAATTTTCGTAAAGGCCCTTTGCTTTACTTGAATCGTTAAAAATCACTTTCATTCAGCCAGCACTGCCAGCAGTAAATCCGTAAATGAACAATTATTCAAAGATCATATTAAAATTGAACTTCAAGAATATTTCATTAAAATATACATAATGAATCGACAACAGCGCAAGATATTGACGTTTTAGGAGAAGGAGGAAAAACCACCCCCAGCTGATTATTCACATTGACGTTCGTGAGTGCGACAAAGAGAAATAATTGGTTCCACAGTATCCCATCCAATCAGCTCACTCTCGCGAAAGTTGTGAAGTGCGAAGTCGTGAAAGAGCCCGTGCAAAGCAGTGGGTGGTAGGACAAAGTATATTGTTTTTGTTGATTATTTTCAGTTTTTCCAACTTTTAGTGCTCTTTTAAATAAACCAAATTGCCCAGAAATACGTTCTCTGTAACATCATTACCTATTGTGCTGTTTTTGGGACAAAAATCCTTTGTTTTCGTTTTCGTCTATTCAATGGCGTCATACACATTTATTTGAGGGACGAATATTTCGACGAATTATAAGTGAATTGCTAATAGAATAATTTTCTTATTTGAACAATCGTAGTGATTGCGAAAAATGGCCGCAACGAAAGCCACGAGTAGCGCTTTGCGTGCGTTAGCTGTTGAATATAAAAGTTTACAGGAAGAACCAGTAGAAGGTTTTCGCGTAAAACTTGTAAACGATGACAATCTTTTCGAATGGGAGGTGGCTATTTTTGGACCCCCTGATACATTGTATATGGGAGGATGTTTTAAGGTAAGATTGATATTTTAGCAAGTTATTTTTTGCAAAATGTCCCCAAACGAGGGCTGACCTTTAAATAAGAAAGTAAAAACCGAGGTACAAACAGTTTTCCTATTAAAGTAAAATTAAGTATATTTCCTCAAATCAGTTTAGTTCTTAGTACCTATCTCGAGACCTATCTATTTACTTCCTACTAATACCTAATAAGTAATCGTACCTATTATTACAAACGTCAAATTAAAAAGTGTAGGTAAATACCTAGGTACCTACCTAGCCACGTACCTAACCACCAAAAAAAAAGTAAATTGTTTTATTATAATATACCTACCTTAAGTACCTAGATATCTACCGTACCAAATTAATTTGTTATCGCTAGAAATACTACCAAACATTAAAATTGTTATTTCTGTTTAGGCTAGGATGAAGTTTCCCATGGACTATCCATATTCACCACCATCTATTAGGTTCCTCACCAAAGTCTGGCACCCCAATGTGTATGAGGTAAGTGGAATTCCTTAAAATAATAATTATACAATTGGTCAGAAAGTTAACATGATTAAGAGTAACCATGCCCATCTCTTATAAAGATTTTTCTATGACTTAAGTACCTCCTACATAGATACACTTGGATATTGTAGTAATTTAGGTACCACGTTTTCATGAAGTATTGTTGAGAAGGTGTTTTCATGAAGAATAATTCACATTGTTTTGATATTGGTTCTGAAATTTTGACAATTGACCATATTACTTAATGTTGTTATTTTAAAATACATTTTTTTGTTTTGTTCTATTTATTTTTGGTTTAAATTAATTGCATTGAACAAATGTGATGTTTTAATATTTTTTCTAACTTAAGAATAGGTAAGTATTAGGTATTATATAGAAATTCAAAAGTTAGGTTAGGTTGCATCATTCTGATAGTTCTTTCCACGTTCAATAGGGAACTTACCAATTTTTTCTTTCAATAATATGATTTAGTTAGGCCTAAAAAAAATATTCCCCAATTATTACTCCTTAAAAATCAGTAATAACTTGGTAAAAATTCTTTAAAGTTTCGCGCGTGTCAAAAGCATTTCAAACGATCTCTTAAGCGCGCCAAGCCCGATGACGTCAGGAAGTATGACTTTCCGCGAGACTTTCCGTCATCCGTCATCCTGACCGGTGGCCGAGCGACCGAGTTTGCATTTGGATTGCGGTGTGTTCTTGTTATTGTATTGATGTTTTAAGGTGGAATTCTCAACGTCGTTCAATTTATTGCCAACCTATAACCTATTTCGTGGATGTCGCACACGAATTATACTTCTTGACGTCACGACCCGTTTTTACCCGCTTGGGATAATTTGAATTTTGGGGCATTTTTAAATCTTGCTAGCGGTCTTTTGGGACGAAATATGTTGTTTTTTTGCTGCAATATGGTTTATGACAATATAATATAGCACTTATGATTTATAGAATTTTTTCCCCATTTAAAATTTTTGTCAAGTTCCCTATTCTGTTGTATTTTCATGAAGTTTAGATTTCGATAGGATCCCAAAAAATACCGAATCGAACTTGAGATTCAAATCATACTCGATAGGTTGGTACCGGTTTTCATGAAATTTTCAATTTGCAAAGTGGATTTGAATGTTTCATGTATAGGATTTTTTACCATTTTCTCTTACTTTCTTCTCTTTGCCAACAATGCCAATTATTGACTTTTGAATTGCCTTTAAATTGATATATAAAATTCTATTTTGTGGCAAGGACAGTAAATAATGAATAAACAGAGATTTACATATGGTTTTATTATTTTTAAATGAATTATGCTCAGATATTTACAGACAATTAAATCGTCCTTTTGGTGATGTTGCTATGTAAATTTGTTTTGATTTTCTTGGCAAATAAACCAGGGTTGGGCAAAATTTGATTTTTATTAAAAAAATCAAAAATCATTGATTTTTTTGATTTTTTTTTAGTGATTTTGTTAAAAATTTAACATTTTTCTCTCTTTCTAAATTAATACAAATTATTTTAATGTCTGTCTAACAATATAGTAGATCTAAATTCTATACAGGGTGTTCCTAAATATCATGTACTTAAATACGAAAAGGGGTAATTCTTTGGCTTATTTAATGACTAAAAATTCATATAAACATAGGTCCGCAAAAGCTTTGTTGCCGATCTACAGGGTGTTGAAATTTGAAGATATTTTTAGTTTTTTCTTTATAGCTCTTGTAGTTTTTGAGATATTTAGCCCTAATTTGGAATATAAGTTACGCTGTAGGACTTACGTTATTGGGCATTCCAAATGGTTTTAAGAATCTACAGGGAGATATTTTTTCAGGGGTCATGCCCCCTTTTCTCGCCATGAACTTTTTTTCGGTGCGCCGCTGGTGGATTCTAAAATACAAAATGCATTTTTTGTTTTGTTCTAAAGCATTTTAATCTCTTTTAGTTTTTCCGTATTTACCACCGTTATCGAGAAAAAAAAAAATAAAAGGTTTTCTGTGTTTCGCTAGATGAAATTAAATTTTTTTAAATAGCCTAATAAGCTCTGGCTTGATTTAGATAACCTTTTGTTTGTATTTATTTTATATACATGTATACATTTTATTCGCCACCAACTGTTAAAAATTAAAACTAGGATGGCGCGGTTTTTGTAGCAATGATTTATTACAATACAAAAATATCAAATAATAACAATAACAAGGAAACTACGTTATAAAAATTCTTGAAAGTTAATATTTCAAATGCAAACTGTCAAAATTAATGAAAATAAGAGATTACCCAAATAAAGCCAACGCATACTAGACCAATTATTTAAAAAATTTTAATTTCATCTAGCGAAACACAGAAAAACTTTAATTTTTTTTTCTCGATAATGGTGGTAAATACGGAAAAACTAAAAGAGATTAAAATGCTTTAGAACAAAACAAAAACTGCATTTTATATTAGAATTCACCAGCGGCGCACCGAAAAAAAGTTCATGGGGAGAAAAGGGGGCATGACCCCTGAAAAAATATCTCCCTGTAGATTCTTAAAACCATTTGGTATGCCCAATGATGTAAGTCCTATAGCGTAACCTATATTCCAAATAGAGCTAAATATCTCAAAAACTACAAGAGCTATAAAGAAAAAACTAAAAAAATCTTGAAATTTCAACACCCTGTAGATCGGGTTTGTTCGTTTGCGGACCTATGTTTATATGCATTTTTAGTCATTAAATAAGCCAAAGAATTACCCCTTTTCGTATTTGGGTCATTCTCACCAAATTCAGTGGAAGCATGTTACTTGATTATTATTCTAAGTATAAAAATCAATAAAATCAGTTTTGGCAAGAATTGAATGGAATACATTAAAATGAATTGCCTCAATATATAAAAATTAAAAAAAAAACTATTAAATGTGTCCAAATGTGCCTGACAGTATAAGAAAATTCACCTCCGTTCGATGTTATTTTTCACTGTGTTTATGATTACTGATATTTTTATTGTTCTTCTTAGACATAAATCATAAAACCTAAGTGTCCAACGTTTGCAAAAATAAATGAACTTCTAAATTCTAAACGTTAAAAAATAGAAACATAGCGAATAGCAAATAAAAAAAATGAAAACTGCTTGTTACTAGTCAACCATTCACCTCCGTGCTAAGGTGCATAGTTCAAAAAACAAATGTAAGATGGCGCCATCGAACTAACCTATTAGATTTCTGTATGTGGATGAGCTGCGCCAGTAAAATATGCAGCTAATTTCAGTCTGTTTTTGGCCCTAATCGGAGAAGGTCGCGTTTTTTTTTGTTTTTTAATCAAGTTAGAACCTGAGTGGCCGGACGGTTGTTTCACCTCCACTCCACTTGTTTTGTGTAAGTTAGTTAAAAAATATGAATGGATATTAGTTAATAATAATTAAATACTAACTGGCTGTCAACTTTTTATATTTGTTTGATTTAAATATTGGAGTTTTTGTCAATTTTAGGATATTTTTAAATAAAATTCACCTCCGTTCTGTTCACCTCCGTTCATAATCGCTAGGAAAAGCGGTGATTAGCCAAAACGGAGGTGAATTTTTAAGGTATTCTTTGTATTAAATAAGATGATTAGATAAATTTTGTCAGGTTTCTGACAGAAAAATCTGTCAAAAACTATGTCGGGCTTATTTTGTTGGCTGAAGGAAAAAAATGACTTCAGCATAAAATTTTTGCGAAAAGTCGGTGCAAACAAATTTCATTTTCCAGAAAATCAAGATGTATCTCTAACAAATAAGTCTGACATAGTAACAGACTTGCCGTATCCTACGTTAAATAAAACGTTTGTTATTAAAACTTACACATTTTCACCTCCGTTTCTATTTTTTTCTAAAATCCCCAGTTTTTCGTAAAATACTTAGAAAAAGTTTTGACCCCATATTGAATGGTACTCACTGAATGTAAAGTAACCCAATTTACCCAATTTTGAGTTAATTACTTGTTATAACGTTGGTTACAAAATTACTGCAGTTTTAAGTGAATCTGATGAGAATGACCCATTTACATGATATTTAGGAACACCCTGTATACCCAAAATATTGTCAGAACGCGCTTCTAAAGTTTATATTATGTATTATATAGGTACTTACACCTACTAATTTTTTATTTCTTAAAAGCGCGAGTTCTATAAATACTTATACTGTTGATTTTTGAAAATATTTTTTTAATGTTATATTGTTCATTGTTCTGAATTAAAAATAAATAGGATCAAATCATGATTTAAAAAAAAAATAAGTGATAAGTACCTAAGTGATTTAAATCATGATTAAAAAAAAAATCAAGTGATTTAAATCGTGATTTAAATTCATGATTTAAATCGTGATTTAAATCAGCCCAACCCTGAAATAAACTATTATGTTTAGCTTTGCCTTCCTACCTAGAATAGTTTTCTACCCTACACTATAATTGGACGTAAATCTGTTGTGTTTGTAAATAAATAAATAAATAAATAAATAAAGATCAATCTTAGCTGCAATTCAAATACTTTTAAGAGCAAGATTAATTTGCTACCTTATTCCGTGCCTGAGATCCACTTTCGGTTTTAACTTTCTATATGAATATCGTTGTGATTTAATTGATTTATTATTGTTTTATTATATTTTTTATAATACTTATGTGTGTATTGTAGGTATGTACCTATTTTTTTTTCCTATTCTATTTGTGTTTTTTTTATTTTTATTGTACCTATACTGTAACGTGTTACAGAATTTTATTATAGTCAACCATACTACTTGGGTAATAATATGTACCTGTTATGTATGTATGAATAAATAAATAAATTATTATTATTATAATAAGATTTATGTATAAATCCTATTCATTTTACAACATAATTGTATAAGACTTATTTGAAGGTCCTTGGTATGAGTGACACCGATTTTTATTTTTTTTAAGCCAATTGAAAGTTATTTAGAGAAATCGTTGTAAACTTCTTAAATTAAATACGTATAAATAAATAAATAATATACCTACATACGTAGTCAACACCACACAATAATTATGATAATATCAAATGTTACTAGAAACTACGACGTTTTATTTTTATTAGTTTTTTGTTGTTTTACAGCTAAGGCTAATTGTGCAGAACGATTTACTGCTTGTCAAACAATGCAAACCTATTATGTTTTAATATCAGCAAAACTAGTATTCTTACCTTTAAGTTTTCGTTTTCTGACTTAACTTTGACAGATAATCGAGCAGATAATTATGTAAAAAACGCGGGCGTTGCTAAATTCTTGGGAGTTCAAATCGACGACAAACTTAAGTTTAAGGACCACATTCTTGCATTGATTGGGAGACTAGCGTCCGGTTCTTACGCAGTGAGAGTTGTCTTAAGAGAATTTACTAAATTTAAATTTACTGAAAAATAAATAAAATTCATTTATAAAATTTAAAATTGAATCATAATTCATTCATAATTTTATTAGTGTGTTACATAATTTTTCCACTGTTACATTTTGTATGGCTTCATTACACATACCCAAAACTACGTCATTTGTTACAGGATGCATAGAATTTTCACATCATAATAGCGCTTACATTCCGACCAAACCATTTCAATAGGATTAAAGTGGCAATGATATGGAGGAAGTCTTAAAACTGTCCAACCTATTAAAATAATTAAAAAATTAAATAAATAGCGCTTTCCAGATTACTTCTAACATTTGGTGGGATACGCTGCTTCACTCTTATCCAGATCTGATCCTTCATTGCGAATGGCGAAACCGGAATTTGTCTTTGTTCAATGGAATAAGTAATCTTTTTGACCAACTTGTATTTGGAATTTTTTCAATTAGCCCAGAATGATAGGTTGCGTTATCCATGATAACAAGCGACGATTCTTCCAAGTTTGGTAACAATTTTTCTTCAAACCATTTCTCAAAGTTTTCACTATTCATCGAATCATGATAATTACCAGATTTCAGGCCAGAGTTGAATATCAAACTTGCATTATTCACAAATCCATTTTCTGAACCAGCATGTAGAATAATATACCGTACACCCTCGGACAATTTTTTTTAACTCGTTGAAGAGTGGCATCTTGCCAACTTCGCCTAAAAGCCCCTTTACTGTATATCCAGGTTTCATCCAGAAAAGCAGGTTTTAAGGGAAATTGAGAATGAAAATAATGTGGTGTCAAAAAGACAATTTAATGAATTAAATAAAAACATACATAAACTTATTAACGAGTTTAAACAAAGCAAGTGGGTTAACTGTTGTAATAATATAAATAGACTGCAAGGAAAGAACTACTGGTCTGAAATCAAAAAATTAACAAAATATAAAACGTCTATATCATCAATACCACCACTGGAGCATGATAATGTGTTATATGACAGTGACCAGGGTAAAGCTAATGCGTTTTCCTTGTATTTTGAGAGCCTATATAAGAAAACCCAAGAAAATAATGCAGATGAACAAACTCAGATATACTTAAATTAAAAGAATTTCCGTTGCACGTCATCAATCAGCTGAAAGTTGAAAATCGGTAAGGAAACATAAGAACATAAAATTTGGGCAAAAAATGTATAAATTTCATGCGATATTGAATGTAAAAGAAACTGAATGTATTCTTCTATGATACTAATGACCGTATGCACCAAGGCCAGTTAATCATGATTAGCTTATAATCATGATTAAATATCTCAATTAAGAAAATTTCCAATGCGCCAACACTGCTCAGGAACTTAATCAAGATTAAAGTTAACCAGCCAATCTTGATGGGTTATATATTTAATCATGATTAAAAGGTTATTTTCCTGTTTTGTTTTGAAATTTGTCTCGAATTTTCAATAATAAAATTAAAATGGGAGACGAAATCATCTTCGATGATGATTTTAACGTAATGGATATTTTTAATGATGGCTTTCCGAGAGCTAGAAAGACCTCGGAGACAAAATTATTTTGATTTGATAGATAAATAGGGTTTGTTCAGCTAACAGTTCTTTTCTTTTTCGCATCTAATACATTATTTTCTTCCTCACCAGTCAAACCCTTTTTTTTCTGTGAGTCTCCATGACTCTAGATGCCGAAGTGTGAAATTGGGGGTTTAATGCGCAAAACAGCCAAACTGGAAAAAGTTCTCGGAAAAGTTGAAAAAACAAGAAAACATAACCACAACTGTCAATCTGCTTGGTGTTATTTTTCTGGTTAATGGCACGAATTTTTGCATCTGAGCTATGTTGCCAAATCGAGGTTTTAACTTTACCCTGATTACAAAACCCACATATCCTTTTAGTTGGTGCATAGGCTGTTTTATTTAATCACGGTTACCTGGTTAATCACGATCACCTAATCATGCCTAATGGGTAAAATGGTGCATACAGTCATAAGCCGCTTAAAGGGGATGTTTTTTAAGTTTAACCTTTTAAAAATTAATATCATTTGAATTTTTTGGGCTGACAGTTGGCAACAGAAGTGTCAACGCATCGGTGATGTCAGTTTATTTCTTGGCGAATTTTGATTGACGTTTATTGTTTTCATTTCGTGTTTTCGTGACTTTATTTAAGTCGTTTTTAACTAAAACTGCAAATCCTTTTCTAAATAGGATTAAAAACTGATCTTTTAAGAACAACAAAGGGATTCGTACACATTTCTGTTGATTACGTTGTTTACCTTTATTGAAAAATGCCGAAGCATTTCCTTACTGGGGTATTTTAATTACAAACTGGCAACACTGCTGATACTCGAAGGTATGACGTGCAACGGAAATTATTTTAATTTAAGTATAGTAAACAATTGGTTTGAACATTTTTTCCAAATAAAACCACAAAATAATATAGAAATTAAAGAAGATGAATATTTTGAAGTCCTTTCCTCTGGCCAAAACACATCACCTGGGTTTGACAACATCAATAGAGATATTTTAAGAAAACTTAGTAATGAAGTCCATAAAAAAATTAGAGAGATGTACAGTTTTTGTCTGAGCAATAGCATATTTCCAGAAGCTTGGAAGAGAGGAGTGGTCATCACTATACCAAAACCGCAGCTTGATCACTCAAGAGCCGAGAACTACCGTCCCATTACACTTTTACCAGTAATGGGAAAAAACTTTGAAAAAATTATACGCAATAGAATAATCAAAGAAGTGGGACATAAAATACCTAAACATCAATTTGGATTTAAGTCTGGCCATTCTACAATTCACCCTCTCACTATTTTAACATCAAACATCCAATCTGCAAATATAATGGGACTTAGCAGCGCAGCAGTATTTTTGGATATCAAAAAGGCATTTGACAGCGTCTGGCATAAAGGCATCCTCTTTAAATTATATCAACTTCAGTGTCCGACCTTTTTAATCTGGATTGTCAAGCATTTTTTGGAAAACCGCATAAATGTTGTCAAAGTAAATGGAGTCTCTTCAATACCATTTTCTTATGCGCAGGGAACACCTCAGGGCTCACCACTGTCACCCCTTTTATACAATGTTTTTTGCTTCGACATCTTCCCAGAGATAAATCAAGTTTTGCCAGAAATACCATACTTAGTACAGTTTGCCGATGATACCTCAATGATAGTTCATCATACAAATGCAGCAAAAGCAGTGCAAGCACTACAAATAGCACTTAATGGGGTTGTAGTGTGGTTTCGGAAGTGGAAATTAAAAGTGCACCCAGAGAAAACTCAGTTTATAATTTTCCATCATAAACTTAAAAACTCATCGCCAACTATTAAAGTTCTGAACCACCAAGTAAACCCACAGTCACATATTAAATACTTGGGGATTCATTTTGATCACAAACTGAATTTTAAACATCATCTAACAATTACAAAGAAGAAAATGATAACCAGAAGTAAACATTTTAGAAATCTCACTTATAAAAATGAAGGAATTAACTGTAAAAGTGCTTCTCATATATATAAAATGTTGGCACGACCAATGGTGGAGTATGGCCAAATAATTTTCAGCGCTTGTAGAAAACCTGCCATAAATATTATAGAAACAGCCGAAAGAACAAGTCTTCGCAAGATTACTAGGATGAGACACCCTACCAATCCACTGCATAACCCATCTAATGATTACCTCTATGAAAAAACAAAAGTTGAACCAATTATCCAGCGATTTCACCGACTTACTGAGAAGTTTACAAACAAGGCTACGAATATTAATATAATAGAACCATTTATTATGAACTTTCCCAACCAATACCCTAGAAAAAGACAATTCCCAGAAAGGACAGTTTTTGAGACTCTGACAAACTAGTTTTTTTTTTTTTTTTTTTATATAAATAGTATCACACTTTCTCCAAAAATTATTTTTGTGATTTACTTTATTTTTTGATGTAAATTAAGGGCTGAAAGACCTTGGTCGATAGCCTTTTAGACTTTTGTCTAATAAATATGTTTTAATAAAAAAAAATGAGAGTTGCCGTTATTCTTAAATTCTCTTCAAAATTCTACTCGTTTTTGGGCTATATGGAGTTGCTCTATTAAAAAACGCCTGTTTGATACAGTAAATTTACGCCATTTAAATTCTAATTTTTTTTAACAGTCCGCTAATGAACTAGTTGATATTTCAACACCATCGATGATTTTAAGGTTTGGTTGTATTGAGCGAATGGTATCGTGTTCACCCGCTCTATACATCCCATAAATACGCTCACTATGGTATGTTCATGAATTGTGAAGTTGTCGATCACGGGATGACTAAATAGCTACATTATTGCGATTCTTAAAATCTACATCCTTTTCTATCCCCTTTGCCTTAATTCGTTGGATTGTTGAACACGAAACTCCCAAAGCATCAGAAACCCTCTAAAACAGATAGTATTTATAAAAACATTGCCATATATTGGGTGACCAGGATTGGTCTAGTGTACTTACTGTACATAATCCTGAAGATGCAACAAAAAATTTCTTTTTTCTATTCCATAAACATCTAAAGGAAGCTACTTCTGTTTTTAGTGTTGTGTTTAATCATCCTAAGAAACTTAAAAAATGGATTACTTCTGGTCTTGTCACTTCAATTAGACATAGGGACAAAATGAAAAGGCGATTGTTAAGAAACCATAGTGCAGTATTGGAAGGTGAATACAAGGCATATCGTAATTATCTTAATAAACTAATAAATAGGGCTAAAAATAATTACTATAAAAGTCAAATTGAAGGGAACAAAAATAATATGAAAAAAATTTATGAAATTATAAAAGACGCAATATAATATTATTATGCGACTTCTAACTTAAAACCTCGCTTAAAACATAAAATTAATATACTGAATGATTAGAGTAAGAATTTTGTTTGTGATTTTGATATGGCCAATTACATTAATGAATATTTTATAAATGTAGGCGGGGAACTGGAGAAACATATTCCTACACCTGATCAGGCGTGCGCATTGGGGCCTCCGATACAAAACTCTATGTTTCTCTCCCCTCTAACTAAACACGAATTAATTGAACATATTTCTACGCTAAAAAACAATAGTTCCTCTGGTCTCGATGGAATATCCTCTAGATCAGCGGTTCTCAAACTTTTTTGGTGACGGAACTCTTTTGGAAAGCAAAATACTTGATGGAACCCTACAATAAAACAATAGTTTTTAAAAGTGTATTCTTTCCAATAACTGATCTTTTTTACGAACAAAAAATTCTTTATTCTTGTCTTTAGACTCGGGGTGTACAGTTTGCAAATGTCGGCACAATTTGGCAGGTGCCATGGAACTATTAGGAAGCAGTTTACTACATAGCATGCAGAGAGGTGAGCCGTTGGAATCAACAAATCCGAAACTGATATATGATTCATCATACTTCCTTTTCTTCGTCTTTGAAACCGTCGAGCTTGACGTCGTGGCATCATCGTCTGGATCGGTGATTGCTATATTCTCCGCGCGTACTGCTTTTGAACATTCAGCGTCATTAGAAGATGTTGTTGCAACACGTTTAACACCTTTAAGCCAACGTTCCATTCTTCTTTATTTATAATGTTACACGTCAGGATGGTGGGGTCTAAATAATGCACAATCGTTACTGCGTATAAGAGACTAAGTTTAGTACAATGAAGAAATGTATAAAACTGAGACAACAGAATACAGCAGGCAGTAGAACAATGAACACTAGTTTCTCGCTAGCGAGCTTGTAAGTAGGTAGGTAGGAACTTATCGCTCCGAACGCTAATCGTCAACTGACTGACGAGGCGCGACGCGCGATCGCCGCTTTTATACTTAGTCCTAGACTCGATCTCGAATATTCTCGAAAATACTCGAGTCGGCGCCTTTGATAAACAAAAAGCAAAAATAAAAAGAGAAATATAAAAATTGCGTTGTAAACAATTCAGAGGCGGCTTTTATCAAAGGGACTGCGCGCTCACATGTATACAAGTATACATGTTGATACCAAACTTATGAGATATTGTACCAGCTATTGTAACACATGTTTATACAAATACAAATAAATAAATAAATATACCTACGCGCGGCCGCGGAGTCAAAACGTTCGACCAGAGAGAGGTGTTTTGATTTTTTTTCTAAATTCTTGAGGAACTCCTACAGAGGTATCGCGGAACCCTAGGGTTCCGCGGAACACACTTAGAGTATAGCTGCTCTAGATTAATAAAGTCAACTCATATTGAAATTGCCGAACCAATGCTGCACATAATTAATTTGATTTTCGAGACAGGTATTGTACCGAGTGATTTTAAGACCTCAATTATAGTTCCTGTCCATAAGTCTGGAGCAGTTACGAATGTTAAGAATTACAGACCAATTAGCCTGATTAATAATTTTGCTAAGATTTTTGAGAAGAACTTTAAAGTGAGGTTAAGTAGGTTTTTAGCAGTAAACTCAATTCTTTCCCCAAGTCAATATGGCTTTATTGAGGATGCAATGTACAATCTAGTTTCTGAAGTTGTTAGTAATTTGAATGTAGGTAATAAGTGCATGGGCTGCTTTATTGATTTGGCAAAGGCTTTTGACACTGTTCCTCATAACAAACTTATTACCGTTATGGAACATTACGGAGTGAGAGGAACTGTGTTACGGATAGTGAAGGACTATTTGAGTGACAGATGTCAGAAAGTCAGGGTTAATGATACTTTCAGTAGTGAACTCAGGGTGAGAATTGGTGTACCACAGGGAACAGTATTGGGTCCCATCTTGTTTACTATATATATAAACTCATTATTAAAATTAAATCTAGGTGGTAAAGCTATTTCTTATGCTGACGACACTGTTATTGTCTTCAGTGGTGGTGATTGGGATGAAGTCAAAAATAAAGCGATAAGAGGGCTATATTGACATTAAATTTAACAAAAACTAACTATTTATAGCTTTCTCATTGACGGCCGCAAATAGACTCAACTATTAATAATAATAATAATAATATAATAATATCTTTATTTGCCAGCAAAATCAAATTATATTATTATATACTATTCAAACATTTTAATTGATGGTCATGAAGTAAGGGAAGTTCCAGATATAAAATATCTTGGAATTATTTTAGATAAACATCTTAAGTGGGGAGCGCATATTGACTACATATCTAATAAAATACGCAGACTTGTACACAGATTCTATCTTTTGAGGGAGTTCTTGAGCAGGGCTATTATTGAAGTCGTTTATAAGTCTTTTGTTAAACAGCTAATAAGATATGGTATCTTAATGTGGGGTGGGCTGTATAATAACTGTCTATACAAACATAGTTCAGAAATTCATACTCAAAATTTTTTACAAAAAACACCAACTATATCCATCCCACTTACTATTCTCTGACAAAATATGTAATATTAAAACTATTTACATGAACACTATTTGTATGTATATTTATAAAAATGGAAATTTGTGGAATGAGGTTCGACTCACATTTATAACACTCGTAATAGAGCAGATGGAAATAAACAAATACCTGTTAATTATAATAACGTTAATTTGAGATTTATCAGCTACTTTGGACCTAAGATTTATAATATAGTACCCCAAAATATATGGAACTTTAGAAATAGACATAAATTTAATAAATAATGTAAAAAATGTATTATTGGAAATTACAATACACTGAAAACGGTATTTGATTAGTTTCGAATGATGTAGATTTTATTGATTGTTTTGCTAGTCGTTTAGTTCTAGGAATAAAAACTGCTACTTACATAATTTATAGCGATTTTGCAGGCATACAGGGTCCTGCACCTCACCTCCCGTCTTCTATAGCTCACTTAGTAATTAAGTTAGAATTTTCATATTTTTCAGACCTTATCTGTATCTTAGGGCGCATTTCAGGAAAAGATTTTTTTTCGTACAGGGTGTTCCAAAAAAGTGTGACGTCATAAGGGTGTATTTTTTTAAATTACATGCCTTATATTTTCTTACATTTTTGGGTGCCTCCTATAGTTACCTACATACCCCTAAAATTTTATTAAAATTGATTCAGTATTATAGACGAAAAAAAATAAAACTAAAAAATATCAGTTTTGCGCCACTGATATTAAAAATAAATAAAAAATAAAAATAATGCGTCGACGTTGTGGTCTGGTGGTCAGCGCAGCGGCCTCACAGATCGTAGGCCCGGGTTCCATTCCCGGTGCCGGCAAACGTCGATGTTAAATTTGGAATTTGGTTTAAGAGGTCTTTCGGAAGAGACGTTAAACTGTGGGCCCCGTGTCATGGATGTTGGCACGTTAAAGAACCCTACCCTCGACAAAGAGGGATTCGGCAAAATTACCAGATAGTGTGTGACAAATTCCCTGGCGTCGGTGATTAGCCTCGTTGCGGAAAAAGGCCGACGTAAAATAAATAAATTAAAAAAAAAAAATAATGCCTCGTTAATAAAGTTATACAAAGGAACTTATTAAATAAGGTATAACAATTTTGTTAACCAAGTTTGGTTAATACGAATTGTACAGGGTGTCCAAAGTTTGGTGTCAAACTTTGCAAACTTTAAAGCCAATTGATTTTGTTCAGTTCGGACCGGTTTATTTCTCACAGGTTTTGGGTAGTTTAGATTTCCCGTTTGTACAAACCTCTCTAATATGTTTTGCAGGCTCCTTTTGTCTGGATGTCGTCGTTCCGGATAACACTGTGCGTAAACTCGGCTTGCCAAAAAAGAGTTCTTTTCGCATGCTCCTAATATAAAAATCATATCTACGAGCTCTTCTTGGTTGTAGTCCATCACAAAAAACAATATAAAGTAATTATAGCACCTTAAATAATTACTTACAATTTAACAGTATTTAAAACTTTTAGATTACTAAAGTCAAAATGGTCTCTGGTCACTTTAATAAACTTTAATACCAATAAATTGTTTTTCAAAGCCACCTTCGATATTTATTCATAATAATGACTGTTGGAATAGTTGATAAAATTAGTTTTCTGCAAATAACTTTTGATGCGTTAGAAATTTCGATAGGGTTGCAATTAGGAAAAAAGTTTGATTTTTAGTTCTGCATCGAATGACATAAAAATATACAGGGGTTTCCATTTGAAATAAGAAAAATAAATTGCTTGAAAGTTTGCAAAGTTTGACACTAAACTTTGGACACCCTGTACAATTCGTGTTAACCAAACTTGGTTAACGAAATTGTTATACCTTATTTAATAGGTACATACCTTTGTATAAATTTATTAACGAGGCATTATTTTTATTTTTTATTTATTTTTAATACCAGTGGCGCAAAACTGATATTTTTTAGTTTTTATTTTTTTTCGTCTATAATACTAAATCAATTTTAATAAAATTTTGAGGGTATGTAGGTAACTATAGGAGGCACCCAAAAATGTAAGAAAATATGTGGCATGTAATTTAAAAAAATACACCCTTATGACGTCACACTTTTTTGGAACACCCTGTATGAAAAAAAAATATTTGCCTAAAATGCGCCCCAAGATACAGATAAGGTCTGCAAAATATGAAAATTCTAACTTAATTACTAAGTGAGCTATAGAAGACGGGAGGTGAGGTGCAGGACAACACTTGTATACAGGACAAGTGTTTCAACACTTAGATGCCAATATAAACTATCTATATAAGTCCAATATTTTATGAAATATATTATAATAATTGTAAATTTAAATTTTGAATAAATAAATAAAAAAAAAATAGATATTCTTCATGTTTATTATTTATGTTTTCTGAAAATAATTAAATAATTTTAAAATTAATGCTTGCTCTTTTTTACAATACCGTGACATTTTTGAAATAATGTTAATTAAAAATGTCACTGTCAAAAATGACAATAAAACTTTTTTGCCTATTAAAATTATACGACATTCATTATTGACGCAAATTTACTATATCACCTAGTTCACGAATGATAGAAAGATGTCGAATAGTCGTGACGTAACGGTCAGTGGCCATTCAACAGACTTTACCTAGTCGAAGTGTTAACCTATCACCAAAAATGTGAGAGCGCCGCTAGGTTTCGCCTAACCATTTTTGCACACTACGTCACCACTGTATACATTACATACAGTGTGTCTACGTAAGTTGGCGGCATATGGGAAACTTTTTTATTATTAATTTTACGAAAAAAAGTTATTCTTCATAAAAAGTTCTGCATGGTTCAAAACCTAAAATGCAAGCATCAAATATCGAAATTTTCCAGTCATATACGAGGTTTGTCAAAAAACGTGAATTTTTTCCCAAGAATGTAATGTTTTCCCAAGAGTAAAGTACCTTTATTTTTGACATTATCAAAAATTGTTATTAAAAAAACTTGACCAGAACTAAAAACCACGTCTAAATATGTAACTAGACTGGGTACATATCGCTAATCGTCAGCCGAGAGTGCATCTAATATTAGTACTAAAAAAAAATTTACAATAAAAAAATACTTTTCTTTTCTTTTTTTCTATTTACTATTGCTTTTTTTGCCTCACCTTCCTGCGGAACGTGAAGGGGAAACATATTGCCAAATTGTCATTATAACAACTGACCAAAACTAGACAATGGTGCAAAATTTCCATTTTCTCGTATAGATAGGTAGTTTTCGGAGGCGGTGCCGTATAGTGCTCAACGTCCCGTTTCCAATGCCGCCTCGCTCGTCTGTCGGCCATATTGCAATCTCTTTGTCCACCTATATGTATAGTTTTATTTGTGGGGTCATACCGCCTAACGGCGGTATAAAGTACATTTTCATGTTACGTTATATGTTTTACGACGTACTTAGTTATTTTACACAATATTATCATTATTACTACAGAGATTATGCATAGTTTTTTAACAATCAAAGATTATGCATAGTTTTTTCACAACCAAAGATCGGTGAAGATTATGGCATAGTCTTATGACAAACAAAGATTATGGCATATTTTTTATGACAAACAAATTTTAAGGCATAGTCTTATGACAAACAAAGATTACGGCATAGTCTTATGACAAACAAATATTATGGCATAGTCTTATGACAAACAAAGATTATAGCATAGTCTTATGACAAACAAAGTTTAAGGCATAGTCTTATGACAAACAAAGATTTTGGCATAGTCTTATGACAAACAAACATTAGTGCATAGTCTTATGACAAACAAATATTATGGCATAGTTTTATAACAACCAAAGATTATGTATATTTTTATGACAAACAAATTTTAAGGCATATTCTTATGACAAACAAAGATTACGGCATAGTCTTATGACAAACAAAGTTTAAGGCATAGTCTTTTGACAAACAAAGATTATGGCATAGTCTTATGACATTCAAAGATTTTGGCATAGTCTTATGACAAACAAATATTATGGCATAGTTTTATAACAACCAAAGATTATGTATATTTTTATGACAAACAAATTTTAAGGCATAGTCTTATGACAAACAAAGTTTAAGGCATAGTCTTATGACAAACAAAGATTTTGGCATAGTCTTATGACAAACAAACATTAGTGCATAGTCTTATGACAAACAAATATTATGGCATAGTTTTATAACAACCAAAGATTATGTATATTTTTATGACAAACAAATTTTAAGGCATGGTCTTATGACAAACAAAGATTATGGCATAGTCTTATGACAAAAAAAAGTTTAAGGCATAGTCTTATGACAAACAAAGATTATGGCATAGTCTTATGACATTCAAAGATTTCGGCATAGTCTTATGACAAACAAACATTAGTGCATAGTCTTATGACAAACAAATATTATGGCATAGTTTTTATAACAACCAAAGATTATGTATATTTTTATGACAAACAAATTTTAAGGCATAGTCTTATGACAAACAAAGATTACGGCATAGTCTTATGACAAACAAAGTTTAAGGCATAGTCTTCTGACAAACAAAGATTATGGCATAGTCTTATAACAAACAAAGATTTTGGCATAGTCTTATGACAAACAAATATTATGGCATAGTTTTTTCACAACCAAAGATTGGGCATAGTTTTTTCACAACCAAAGTTTAGGCATAGTTTTTTCACAACCAAAGATTAGGCATAGTTTTATAACAAACAAAGATTAGGCATAGTTTTTTCACAACCAAAGTTTAGGCACAGTTTTTTCACAACCAAAGATTAGGCATAGTTTTTTCACAAGCAAGGATGGTCTTATCAATTACGTATAATTTTTGATTTTCTTTAAAAAATTCATAAAAACGTTATTTTGTATATTTTCTTTGCTATTTGTGAGTTTTACGTTATTTTCGATGAAGATTTATAGAAAAGTTGTCATATTTTCGAATTTTAAATTTTTGAAATTTTTTCATGTATATATACAGGGTATTCCCTACTCGATGGTACATTAGAAGTATCTGGAGAACGAAAAGAAAAATAATTTTGAAATTTTCACTACGGCTATAGGAGACTGCGCTCTAGCTTTTAAAAATAATTTCGCGGTTGCAGTGTTGCCAGATCTATTGATTACTGACATCAACTTTGGAATTTTAAATGAGACACCCTGTATATTTTTACATTTTTAAATTCCACATAAAATTATAATTATTTTTTATTAAATGCATTATTAGTCTATACTTCATAGTTTCCGAAATATTGACTCTCGAAAAGTGACATTTTTGAACTTTGACAGCTTCTAACTTTCTAACAGTACGTCCTAGAGCAAAACGGCTTACATGCCTCTATCTTCAATTTTTATTATCTTCCCAAAAAAACAACTTCCGGTTAAACCGGAACAACTATATTTCCTGCTTTCGAATTACATCCGGTAAGTTGATTTTTTGGGAAGATAATAAAAATTGAAGATAGGGACATGTAAGCCGTTTTGCTCTAGGACGTACTGTTAGAAAGTTAGAAGCTGTCAAAGTTTAAAAATGTCACTTTTCGAGTGTCAATATCTCGGAAACTATGAAGTATAGACTAATAATGCATTTAATAAAAAATAATTATAATTTTATGTGGAATTTAAAAATGTAAAAATATACAGGGTGTCTCATTTAAAATTCCAAAGTTGATGTCAGTAATCAATAGATCTGGCAACACTGCAACCGCGAAATTATTTTTAAAGCTAGAGCGCAGTCTCCTATGGCCGTAGTGAAAATTTCAAAATTATTTTTCTTTTCGTTCTCCAGATACTTCTAATGTACCATCGAGTAGGGAATACCCTGTATAGTAGTCATATAGTCATGAAAATTTGATGAAATCAATAAGGTAACATTTTCCTCGGAAAGTATAAGAGATATGGCAACAATGTATATAACTATTAAGTAGCATCCTTACGAGATCTTTACTTTAAGTTCTTAGTAATTTTTTGTAGGTCTTATAGTTTTTGAGATATGGAATTAAAAGTGGTTTTCATATATTTGGCAATACAATATCTCGGAACTGATAAAACTTAGATAAAAACTTTTTAAATAAAAAACTAGCCTTTTTCTATTCTCCATATAAAAAGTTATATTGATTTCTATTCTAAAAGCGATAGTAAGGGACGTATTGAGGAAAATGTAAAAACTGGCAGAAATATTAGATTTTTGGTATTTTTTTAAAAATTCATAAAATCGTACTGGGTACATATCGCTAATCGTCAGCCGAGAGTGCATCTATTATTAGTACTAAAAATTTGTATTTAAAAAGTATTTTCCTTAGTTTCTTTTTTCTATGTTTTCTATTGCTTTTTTTGACTCACCTTCCTGCGGAACGTGAAGGAGAAACATATCGCCAAATTGTCATTATAACAACTGACAAAAACTAAAAAATAAAAAACACGGGTGCAAAATTTTCGTTTTCTTGTATAGATAGGTAGTTTTTGAAGACGGCATCGTATACTGCTCGATGTCCCGTTTCCAATGCCGTCTCGCTCGATTCGCTACGACTTTTCGTTACGGAAATATATGATATTTAATATTATGATATTGATATTAACATTGAACCCATCAGCACCGGCTTTTTTAAAAATCGCACAGCAAACGTATCAATGTGGAATATAATTTCCAAGTGTGTCCTATAAAAATATGTATTCAATCAATTTAAACATAAGTAAAGAAACTATTCTTACATTGATAGCTGATAAATTAGTTCAAAAGCTTATTTTGCCGAGCCCTTCCGGCACGGCACTGTTCCAATTCGTTTATTTTATTTCATACTTTTTACAAAACCATTTGTTAGCAACCTTTAATAATTGCCTAAAGGATTATCCAAACCGAATGTCGATCGGATGGACCCAATTCGACTTATTAACGATTCAATAGGTACCTGTTTAGTCCCATATTTAACTTTGAAAAAATTTAAAAAATTATTTCCAAACTTTCGATCGCGCTCACAAACAATAGGGGTCTGTAGCCTACGGTCGTCTACGCGTCGAAAAAGTTTAAATCGAAAAAACTAATTTTTGTGGCCTGTACCGAATGACAACGAGACTCCGATAATTATCAACTTTAAAAATTAATAGCTTTTTTCCCGTACACCCTGTATATTCAAAACTTTTACACATTGTACCCCCACTATTCCTCTCTAAACTGAAAAAGTTTCAATCGTCCCACTCTTACCGTTTCCGAGAAAAGAAATCGCAAATGTGAAAATGTCTTACATAGACGAAATTGTTCAAGAGCCGATCGGGGTTTTCGAGATTCCGCGCGGAAGAGACGTATATAATACTAGACTGGGTACATATCGCTAATCGTCAGCCGAGAGTGCATCTAATATTAGTACTAAAAAAAAATTTACAATAAAAAAATACTTTTCTTTTCTTTCTCTCTATTTACTATTGCTTTTTTTGCCTCACCTTCCTGCGGAACGTGAAGGAGAAACATATCGCCAAATTGTCATTACAACAACTGACCAAAACCAGAAAATGGTGCAAAATTTCCATTTTTTCGTATAGATAGGTAGTTTTTGGAGACGGCATCGTATAGTGGCCGACGTCCTATTTCCAATGCCGTCTCGCTCGATTCGCTACGACCTTTCGTTGCGGAAATATATGATATTTATTATTATGATATTGACATTTATAGGTGCTTTTTAAACTCACACACCTTTGTGCAATGTGGGATATACGTTCCATATTTGCTCTATAAAAATATACATTAAAGCTATCAATTATCAGCTAATAAATTTGTAGAAATAATATTGTGCCGAGCCCTTCGGGCACGGCACTGTTCTAGTTCGTTCGTTTAATAATACGACAGCTGTTACTTTGACAGGTAAGTGTCATTTTTTTTTAGCTTTTTCGTAGCAAGGGTTGTAGCTGTAAAAATCTTAAATTAAAAAAAAATTCAGTACCTAAATAACAAAGTTTTATACGACAGCTGTCAAATTTTGAAAGGTAATTGTCAATTATTTTTTAGCTTTTTTGTAGCGAGGGTTATAGCTGTAATATTCCTAAATTAAAAATTTTTTCAGTACCAAAATAACAAAGTTCTATACGACAGCTGTCAAATTATGACAGGCGGGTGTAAATTTTTTAAATCTTTTTTCATATAGAGGATTATAGCTGTACAAATCCGAAATTTAAAAATTTTTCAGTGATTAAATAACAAAGTTCCATACGACAGCTGTCAAATTTTGACAGGTAAGTGTCAATTTTTTAAAAGTTTTTTCGTAACGAGGATTATAGCTGTAAGAATCCCAAATTGAAAAAATTTTCAGTACCTAAATAACAAAGTTCTATACGATAGCTGTCAAATTTTGACAGTTAAGTGTCAATTTTTTTTTAGCTTTTTCGTAGCGAGAGTTATAGCTGTAAGAGTCCGAAATTATAAAATTATCAGGTCCCTAAATAACAAAGTTCTATACGATAGCTGTCAAATTTTGACAGGTAAGTGTCAATTTTTTTTTAGATTTTTTGTAACGAGGGTTATAGCTGTAAGAATCCTAAATTTAAAAATTTGTCAGTACCTAAATGACACAGTTTTATACGATAGCTGTCAAATTTTGACAGGTAAGTGTCAATTTTTTTTTTTAGATTTTTTGTAACGAGGGTTATAGCTGTAAGAATACTAAATTAAAAAATTTCTCAGTTCCTAAATAACAAAGTTCTATACGACAGCTGTCATTTTGACAGGCAAATATCAAGTTTTTTTTAAGCTTTTCTTGTATCTAGGATTATAGCTGTAAGAATCCGAAATTTAAAAAAATTTCAGTACCTAAATAACAAAGTTCTTTACTACAGCTGTCAGATTTTGACAGGTAAGTGTAATTTTTTTTTAGCTTTTTCGTATAGATTATTATAGCTGTAAGAATCCAAAATTTAAAAAATTTTCCGTACCTAAATAACGACATTAAAAAAAAAAGAAAAAAAAAGAAAAAAAAACACTGGGGTTTGAACCCACGACCTTCGTCTCCAAAATCAACAGCCTCTACTACTACGCTATCGAAGCTTTGAGAGTGATTTGTGGTAAATAGGATATTAATGACGTATTCGATATTACATAGAACGTTGAGTATTGAAGATACACACAAATAATACACTTTTTTCAATTATTTTTGGTCAACCGCAAAGAAAAAGGTCCAAGACAGGTGTTTCATACATTAAATACTCCCCAAATATTATAAAAACTAAAAAATTGAAGTTAATATGCCTCCTGCAAGCCATTTTTATTATTACAAGTACGGGATAAATGCGATATTTTCCCCCTTATTTTTGGTCAAACGAAAAAGATAAAGGTTCAAGGTAGGTATTTCCCACAAAAGACGTAATCTAAATGGTCTTATTCCTCTAAAAAATCAATTTGGAAATCGCATTTTTCACCTATTTTTGACAGATGGTATAAAAGTTAAAGTTCAGGAAAACGTACGTGGTAAAACCATGGCCAACTTTTTCTAAATCGAATGGTGTTAGAATTTGAAAATTGTGCCTGTTTCCGCACCCAAAAAAGCAACTTTGCTAGAATTTGCGAATATATTTTGATAAGTTTGGACATGCAGGAATATTGAGAAGTAATTAGCGCATATTTTGAGAAAAAAATAAAACGGTTTTGTTAAAAATTGAATAAGCTACAGTCGATATAGTAAAACCTCTGGTGAAGGAACCTATAAAAAAATCATAAATTAATTTTTTTGAGCCACAAAATATGTTTTCCTAAAGATCGCTTATAATACAAATTAAAGCTTCTTTATCCGTTGATATAGTGTACCAAGAAAAATTTCAAAATGTTATATATTATAGACACTTGCAGAATTATTTAAGCAAACCAGTGCAACGCCAACAGAAATTACGGGAAAAAGTTCATAAGCTGCCGTTTTTTCTGTATTAAAGATAAAAAAACGAAAAAATATCTCTTAAATACAATTTGACGGCTCTATCCGCTAAAGTATACAACGTTTCAATCAAAAATCGTTTTCCGTACGAAAAAAAATAAACGGAATAAAAACGGAGAAAAAAATCACGCCTTACACTGTGGTTTCCAGTTTCTTACCATTTTCGGCAATTTCCATTCCAGTTAGGTATAGAACGATATATTGGAAAAAGGTAGATTTTGAGATGGCCTAACCGATTATCCAAACCGCATGTCGATTGGATGCACCCAATTCGATTTATTAACGATCCAATATGACCCTACATTGATTTTAAAAAAATCAAAAAAATTACTTCCCAACTTTCGATCGCGTTCGCAAACAACAGTGTTTTGTAGCCTAACGTCGTCTACATGTCGAAAAAGTTTAAATCGATTAAAATGATTTTTGCCACCTGTATCGCCCTACAACGAAAAAAAAACATATTTTTTAACTTTGACTTTAATAACTTTTTTCCGGTACACCCTGTATATTTGAAATTGTTCCCAGAACGTGCCCCGACTATTCCTCTCTACGTCCAGAAAGTTTGAATTGTTTTGCTCTAACCGTTTCCGAAAAAAAAAATCGCGAATATCGAAATGTCGAATAACCTTCTACCACGTGGCGACGGATAATCAATGTCGAAACGCCATCTTTAAAATCGAGATTACAACCATTTCTGAAACATTTTGGGCAAATATTTTGGTCAGTAAAATTAGAAGAAGGTTCAAGGTAGATATTCCACCCGATTTAAAATCTGGAAATGTTCTTATTATTCTAGCAAGTCACGCTGAAAACACCCATTTTTCGCCATTTTTGACAGCCGGATTTTTAGAATTAATTTAATTTAGATACATCAATATCAAGGCACTCTTAGTCAAAAGTGAATGATGTTAGAATTTGTAAAGATTGCCTGTTTCCGCACCCAAAAAAGCGACTTTTCTCAATTTTGCGAATATATTTTAATGATTTTGAATATGTAGAGGTGTTGCGAAGTAATCAGCGCATTTTTTGAGAAAAAAATAAAACGGTTTTGTTAAAAATTGAATAAGCTACAGTCGATATAGTAAAAAAAAAGCGGCCGTTTTTTCCGTATTAAAGATAAAGAAACGAAAAAATATCTCTTAAATACAATTTGACGAGCTCTATCCGCTAAAGTTTACAACGTTTCGATCAAAAGTCGTTTTCAGTACGAAAAAAAATAAAAACCGTGAAAAAATCAGGCCTAACTTTATGATTTCCACTTTCTTACAATTTTCGGCAATTTCCATTCCAGTTAGGTATAGAACGATATATTGGAAAAAGGTAGTTTTTGAGATGGCCTAACCGATTATCCAAACCGCATGTCGATCGAATGCACCCAATTCAACTTATTAGCGATCCAAGAGGTACCATTTTGGACCAAATTTTGACTTTTAAAAAATAAAAAAAATTATTTCCAAACTTTCGATCGCGCTCACAAACAATAGGGTTCTGTAGCCCACGGTCGCCTACGCGTCGAAAAAGTTTAAATCGAAAAAACTAATTTTTGTGGCCTGTATCGAATTTCAACGAGATCCCGATATTTCTCGACTTTGACGTTTAATAACTTTTTTCCGGCACACCCTGTATATTCGAAATTTTTACACAACGTACCCCCACTATTCCTCTCTAAACTGAAAAAGTTTCAATCGTCCCACTCTAACAGTTTCCGAGAAAAAAAATCGCAAATGTGAAAATGTCGAAAGCCACGGCGGCGGCGGCGGCGACAACATACATACATTATTTTCACCGAAGCGCCGTATAACATATCGCGGTGTAGCGCGATATGTAACTAGACTGGGTACATATCGCTAATCGTCAGCCGAGAGTGCATCTAATATTAGTACTAAAAAGATTTACAAAAATTTACAATAAAAAAATACTTTTCTTTTCTTTTTTTCTATTTACTATTGCTTTTTTTGCCTCACCTTCCTGCGGAACGTGAAGGGAAAACATATCGCCAAATTGCCATTATAACAACTGACCAAAACTACACAATGGTGCAAAATTTCCGTTTTCTCGTATAGATAGGTAGTTTTCTGAGACGGCGCCGTATAGGTGCTCTTTAAACTCGCACACCTTTGTGCAATGTGGGATATACTTTCCATATTTGCTCTATAAAAATATGTAAGTATTCAATCGATTAAAACATAAGCAAAAAATTATTCTTACATGGAAGCTATCAATTATCAGCTAATAAATTTGTAGAAATATTATTGTGCCGAGCCCTTCGGGCACGGCACTGTTCTAGTTCGTTCGTTTAATTATACGAGAGCTGTCACTTTGACAGGTAAGTGTAATTTTTTTAGCTTTTTCGTAGCGAGGGTTATAGCTGTAAGAATTCGAAATTAAAAAATTTTCAGGTACCTAAATAAGAATGTTTTATACGATAGCTGTCAAATTTTGACAGGTAGGAGTCAGTTTTTTTTATCCTTTTCGTAGCGAGGGTTATCGCTGTAAAAATCCTAAAGTGAAAAATTTTTCAGATCCTAAATAACAAAGTTCTATACGACAGCTGTCATTTTGACAGGTAAATGTCAATTTTTTTTAAGCTTTTCTTGTATCTAGGATTAAAGCTGTAAGAATCCAAAATTTAAAAAAAAATTCAGTAGTTAAATAACAAAGTTCTATACGACAGCTGTCAAATTTTGACAGGTAAGTTTACATTTTTTTTTTTAATGTTTTGTAGCGAGATTTATAGCTGTAAGAATCCTAAATGAAAAAATTTTCAGTTCCTAAATAACAAAGTTATATACGACAGCTGTCATTTTGACAGGCAAATTGCCAGTTTTTTTTAAGCTTTTCTTGTATCTAGGATTATAGCTGTAAGAATTCGAAATTAAAAAAAAATTCAGTACCTAAATAACAAAGTTCTATACGACAGCTGTCAGATTTTGACAGGTAAGTGTAACAATTTTTTTTTAGCTTTTTCGTAGCGACGGTTATAGCTGTAAGAATCCCAAATTTAAAAAAAATTCAGTATCTAGATAACAAAGTTTTATACGATACCTGTCAGATTTTGACAGGTAAGTGTCAATTTATTTTAACTTTTTTCGTAGCGAGGGTTAAAGCTGTAATAAAACTAAATTAAAAAATTTTTCATTACCTAAATAACAAAGTTCTATACGACAGCTGTCAAATTTTGACAGGTAAGTGTCAATTTATTTAAACTTTTCTCGTAGCGAGGGTTAAAGCTGTAATAATCCTAATTTTCAGTACCAAAATGACAAAGTTCTATACGACAGCTGTCAAATTATATATACTTAAATAGTAATTCTTATTTTTTATAATTTGCTACCATTTCTATGCTATTTAGGTATAGACCAATATATTTGAAAAAAGTAGTATTTGAGATGACCTAAACGAATATCCAAACCAAAAGTATATCGGACGCACCCAATTCGATTTATTAACAATCCAATATGACCCTACATTGATTTTTAAAAAATCAAAAAAATTACTTCCCAACTTTCGATCGCGTTCGCAAACAACAGTATTTTGTAGCCCAATGTCGTCTACACGTCAAAAAAGTTTAAATCGATTAAAATACTTTTTGCCACCTGTATCGCCGTACAACGAAAAAAAACATATTTTTCAACTTTGACTTTAATAACTTTTTTCCGGTACACCCTGTATATTGGAAATTTTTCTAAGACGTACCCCTACTATTCCTCTCTACATCCAGAAAATTTTAATCGTTTTGCTCTAACCGTTTCCGAGAAAAAAATTCGCGAATATCTAAATGTCGAATAACCTTCTACCACGTGGCGACGGATTATCAATGTCGGAACGCCATCTTTAAAATCGAGATTACAACTATTTCTGAAACATTTTGGGCAAATATTTTGGTAAATAAAATTAGAAGAAGGTTCAAGGTAGATATTCCACCCGATTTAAAATCTGGAAATGTTCTTATTAGTCTAGCAAGTCACGCTGAAAACACCCATTTTTCGCCATTTTTGACAGCCGGATTTTCAGAATTAATAATTAATTTAGATACATCAATATCAAGGCACTCTTAGTCAAAAGTGAATGGTGTTAGAATTTGTAAAGATTGCTTGTTTCCGCACCCAAAAAAGCGACTTTTCTCAATTTTGCGAATATATTTTAATAATTTTGGATATGTAGAGGTGTTGAGAAGTAATCAGCGCATTTTTTGAGAAAAAAATAAAACGGTTTTGTTAAAAATTGAATAAGCTACAGTCGATATAGTAAAAAAAAAGCTGCCGTTTTTTCCGTATTAAAGATAAATAAACGAAAAAATATCTCTTAAATACAATTTGACAAGCTCTATCCGCTAAAGTTTACAAAGTTTCGATCAAAAGTCGTTTTCAGTACGAAAAAAAATAAAAACCGTGAATAAATCAGGCCTAACTTTATGATTTCCACTTTGTTACAATTTTCGGCAATTTCCATTCCAGTTAGGTATAGAACGATATATTGGAAAAAGGTAGATTTTGAGATGGCCTAACCGATTATCCAAACCGAATGTCGATTGAATGCACCCAATTCAACTTATTCGGTACCCAAGACGACCCTGCAATGGCCATTTTTCAACTTTAAAAAAATCAAAAAAATTACTTCTCAATTTCCGATATCCTTCATCTACGAACTTGCTCTTTATTTGACGGATCTCTCCAACCTCCAGAAATGAAAATCGAAAAAAATAATTTTTGCGACCTGAAATGCGTTACAGCGGATTTCGCATATTTCCCGACTTTGACGTTTAATAACTTTTTTTCGGTACACCCTGTATATTTAAAATTTTTCACAAAATGTGCCCCCGTTATTCCTCTATAAAACCAAATAATCAAAATCAGTGCGAAATGTACCACTTTAGAGAAAAAAAATCGAAAATGTCAAAAATCGTGATTTCAAAAATCGGGTACGACGACAACCCTCGAACATTTTCAAATGTAGGAGGAGATATACATATCGCTCGAAAGGGGCGATATGTAATAACACGCATTAAATTAATTAAATAATAAAAAAATTAAATAATTAATAATAAATCAATAAAATAATTTTTCAACATAAATGAGTATAATTGCACATTTAGCCGTAGTTTTTAGTTCTGATCAACTTTTTTTAATAACAATTTTTGATAATGTCAAAAATAAAGGTACCTACTTTACTCTTGGGAAAAATCGAGGGGGAAATCACTGGGGTATTTTAGTGTACAACATAAGAAATTGCAGGGGCATTTCGAGGTATTTCGGGGAATTTAGAGGTATTTCGTCGAATTTCAAGGTATTTCGGGGGAATTTCAAGGTATTTCGGGGTATTTCGAGGCACAAACGTATTTTTCATAATATTTAATAATATCTTCTACAATTTGGCAACGTTGTTGTTAATGTAATCGGCCGAATTTTGCTGGGAATTTCAAGAGCGCTTTGGGGAATTGCAGGGAATTTTGAGAAATTGCGGGGAATTTCGGGGAACTCTCGGGGAATTGCAGAAAAATTAAAGGAATTTCCAAGGTATTAAAATTGAGGGTATTTCGGGGAATTTCAAAAAATTTTGGGTAATATAGGGGAATTTTTTCTGAAAGGGGAATTTCAGTGTACACATTTTTTTAGTGATTTCCCCCTCGGGAAAAATTTACATTCTTGGGAAAAATTTACGTTTTTTGACAAACCTCGTACATGACTGGAAAATTTCGATATTTGATGGTTGCATCTTAGGTTTTGGACCATGCAGAACTTTTTATGAAGAATAACTTTTTTTCGTAAAATTAATAATAAAAAAGTTTCCCATATGCCGCCAACTTACAGTAGACACACTGTATAAGTTATTATTAAAATAAATCGAATAGTGTAATATTGCTATGAAATGAAAACCAACATTGCACTTATTATGGATTATTGAAAAATACAGGACGTTTAGCGCTATTTATTACATAATGTACAGTCAGCATACAAAAGTAAAACTGGTGAGTTTGTTGGTTGCTGTACATTACTTTCCTAGATTACCAAAAAATAGTTCTATTTTGGAAACAATGCATATTTAATAAAAACACAAATAAACGACCACCAAACAGGGTTAATGATGAGGGCAATTTAATAATGAACGTTGCATTTTTAATTCCACTTATGATTAAAATGGAATTATACCAAAAAAATTAGTGTCCTATAATGAAGGCTGAGTCACGTAAATTGTATACTAATTAGTTTTTTCTAAATTATGTTGATGAGTTATCGATAATACAATGGTTCACCACAGGGATAGGGTTTAATTTTTACATTTTATACTAACCCCAGCCAATATTGACATCATTCGGAGTTTCAAATTGAATAATATGTACTTACTAATTGTATAAATCGTATATACAGTGAGGACCTAAAGTCCGTCCCCCCCCCTCTAACTTCTAAACCGTTCGGTATATTTTAATGAAATTTTGAACGATAATATTTGAGCAAGTCTTACACTTTTTGACATACCAATGACAGCTTTAAATGTCAAGATGACAGCTGGGTCCGCTTTTGGAATATTTTTTTAAATGGAACACCCTGTATATTTTTACATTTTTAAATTCCACATAAAATTATAATTCTTTTTTATTAAATGCATTATTAGTCTATACTTCATAGTTTCCGAGATATTGACTCTCGAAAAGTGACATTTTTGAACTTTGACAACTTATAACCTTCTAACAGTACGTCTTAGAGCAAAACGGCTTACATGTCCCTATCTTAAATTTTTATTATCTTCCCAAAAAAATCAACTTCCAGTTAAACCGGAACAACTATATTTCCTGTTTTCGAGTTACATCCGGTTTAACCGGAAGTTGATTTTTTGGGAAGATAATAAAAATTTAAGATAGGAACATGTAAGCCGGTTTGCTCTAAGACGTACTGTTAGAAAGTTATAAGCTGTCAAAGTTCAAAAATGTCACTTTTCGAGAGTCAATATCTCGGAAACTATGAAGTATAGACTAATAGTGCATTTAATAAAAAATAATTATAATTTTATGTGAAATTTAAAAATGTAAAAATATACAGGGTGTTCCATTTAAAAAAATATTCCAAAAGCGGACCCAGCTGTCATCTTGACATTTAAAGCTGTCATTGGTATGTCAAAAAGTGCAAGACTTGCTCAAATATTATCGTTCAAAATTTCATTAAAATATACCGAACGGTTTAGAAGTTAGAGGGGGGGGGGGGGACTTTAGGTCCTCACTGTATACGTATATATACAAATGCCATGATACAAAGAAAACAAGATATTATATGCTAGATCGCAGTCACAATTTCATTTGCCTGGCGCCGAGCCTGGCGCATGACGTCACATGGCGAGGAGAATTTGAATTTTAACTGGATTCATTAAATTTCCAATCCTAGAATCATGAAATTTCCATAGACATTTACCTTTAGATACGTACAGTTTATCTCCTGCGCAAACAAAAGTTACCTTTTTTGGGTGAAAAAATACGTCCGAGCGCACGGCTCGCCGGTCAGCTGCCTTCCCTCCCAGCAGCGTCGGGCATGCGCACAAACATCTTGTTATCGGCCTGTCCTTCTTTAGCGACATGCTCAACCTACACTCCAGACCCGGCTCGGCGCCATTTTTGTTGTTGTGTTTTAAGTTTTCTCTGTGGATTCCTTGTTGTAGGTATATTGTGGGTGTTTAATATTTACGGATTTCTAGTTTTTGTGTAGTTTAGGAATTGTGTTTGTGCTTTTAGTAATTCGGATAGGAATATAAACAATGACTACTAACAGCCGTTGTATAATTTCGTTATGCCCCGGTAAAATACCGGGTATTTCGCATTTTCAGTAAGTATGGAGTACCTAGGGATAATTCTAGACCGAAAATAAATGCTATCTCTTCCTATAACATTTTTTCGAAATTGATTATTAACAGAGTTAGAGGATGTTAAAGTTACATTTTATTTGCAGTTTTAAAGTACATAAGTTACTAGAACAATAAATTAAACTTTTTTGCGGAAGTAGTCCATTATCTCAAAGTGGAGCTGTATAGATATAAAGAAATTAAACCCACAGTCGTCTCCACAAATACTTATATTAAAACAGTTAGATTAACTTGGTGTACATGTTTCGGTACTAGGGAGTACCATCATCAGCACCGAAGGGCCCAAGTGCCACTATTACAAGCAATGTAAACGAAATGTAAAAGATTTAAAAAATAAAAATAAAAACTAAAAACTTGAATAAGACGAGGACATTTTGATTGTTGGACGAAAACAGATTAAAAAGTTTAAAGTAAAATAAAATTCTAAAGGAATTAATTTTCTTCCTCTGCCCTACATCGTAAACAATCAGCTTGTTATTTGTTTACGATGTAGGGCAGAGGAAGAAAATTAATTCCTTTAGAATTTTATTTTACTTTAAACTTTTTAATCTGTTTTCGTCCAACAATCAAAATGTCCTCGTCTTATTCAAGTTTTTAGTTTTTATTTTTATTTTTTAAATCTTTTACATTTCGTTTACATTGCTTGTAATAGTGGCACTTGGGCCCTTCGGTGCTGATGATGGTACTCCCTAGTACCGAAACATGTACACCAAGTTAATCTAACTGTTTTAATATAAGTATTTGTGGAGACGACTGTGGGTTTAATTTCTTTATATTTATAATAAATTAAACGTTCAAATCAAAGGTTCAAAGTGACGTCGTTCCTCTTCAATGCATAAATTAATTCTTCTTAAAAAAATTCAGACCAACTCCATGGAATATTCCTTCCTTTGCTATGCTATATTAAAGGTTGAAAATAAATTAAAATGATTTCGTATTCATCACATGCAAGCAATGTTATTTTAGCGTTTTTCTCGAAAACGGTTAGACTTATCAAAACAAAAGTAGTATGTATCCCTTTTTTATGTCAAAAGGTTAGGAGAATAAAAATATTCACTTATAATATCACAAGAGCTTAAATTATTTCCGAAAATTTCCAGGAATAATTTAAGCTCGCGTGGGATTTGGTAAGAAAATTTCACACCACTTCACACCATAATTTGGAAAAAAAAGTATTAATCAAACTTGAAATTTTAAACTAATTTTACTGCTTGTCAAGTTGGCCAGGTTATTTTGACATACTAATATGTTGAATTGTCATTTTTGTTTAACCGGTTCTGTCACAAAGCTTAATAATTACTAGGTATATAGTTTAAAACGTCTGTACGTTGAGTGTTGAGTTAAATAATAAAAAATACATTTCTACCACCTTTAGTAACCTAAAATTATGAAAGGGCGATAGACTGAACTAATACCCATCTGGGTTTTAGCATTTGGTGTAACTAACGTTGGTAATTTTTTTTTATTTAACGAAATATGATGGATATACCTATTATGTATATATATTTTAGAATTTATTTCATGTTGAACCAATATCTTCATTGGCAAATCTCTAATGATATCCACCAATAAGCAAAATAATAATGAAATAAATTTAATTATTATTGGTTATATAGACATTAATTCGTCACCTTCCTATTCACCATTAAGAAGAAAGGATGGGTTAGAATTCAAGCAACATTTAAATTTGATTTATTAACGATCCAGCATGACCCTACATTGATTTTAAAAAAATCAAAAAATTGACATCCCAACTTTTGATCGCGTTCGCAAATAACAGTATTTTGTAGCCCAACGTCGTCTACATGCCGAAAAAGTTTAAATCGATTAAAATTATTTTTGCCACCTGTATCGCGCTACAACGAAAACAAACATATTTTTCAACTTTTACTTTAATAACTTTTTTCCGGTTCACCCTGTATATTGGAAATTTTTCTAAGACGTGCCCTACTATTCCTTTCTACATCCAGAAATATTTAATCGTTTTGCTCTAACCGTTTCCGAGAAAAAAATTCGGGAATATCGAAATGTGGAACAGCCTCCCACCACGTGACGACGTATTTTCAATGTCGGAACGCCATCTTTAAAATCGAGATTACAACTATTTCTGAAACATTTTGGGCAAATATTTTGGTCAATAAAATTAGAAGAAGGTTCAATGTAGATATTCCATCCAATTTAAAATCTGGAAATGTTCTTATTAGTCTAGCAAGTCAAGCTAAAATACCCATTTTTCCCCATTTGTGACAGCTCGAAAAAATTTCCGGAAATTCTTTTAGTTGCCATGGTAACTAGTCATAATTAAGGTATCTTATTGGTTAAAAAGTACAGGTGTGAAATTTTCACTTATAATCTCCCTAGCAGCAGCATTATTACCGATAATTTTTTTAAAGGTCACGAATGGTTTTGTTGATAGAAAATTATCCCGAGTCGAAGACGAGGGAAATTTTCTATCAACAAAAACATGAGTGAAACCGAGAAAAAAATTATCGGAAATTAATTCTGCTGCGTGGGAGATTCGGTAAGAAAATTTCTTAAATTGGAGTTTCTTTTAACGTTCCTGAAATTTTAGTAATAAACCTTAGTTACTAACAAGTAAAATCAACTTCTATTGTAAAAATACAGTGCCTCATATTAAACTAAACTCATCGGAAATATGTTTGTTTTTTAAAGTTATATTTGAATTAAAAACTATAAAGACATTGGATTTCAGATAACAAATTTGTTATTTAATGTTTCTCACATTTTAGTAATAAAAATTAGTTACTAACTGCTCAATTTCTTTAGCAATCGAACTTGCTGATTCATTACCAAAAGGAATACTTTTTACACCATATTATTATTGTAACAACAAATTTCACGGGTACGACTAAAAAACTGATTGTTACTTGCTGGTTGGTCTCACCTGTCACTTCGAAATAACTTGACATTTGAATTAAAATTAAGTCGTAGTAGTATACCTAAGAAAAATTATCACTTATTAATTTCATTAGGTTAATAGGCTATAGACTATCGGGATAGTCGCCCGTTGCTATAAGCAACGCAAACAAAAAGGAGCCTTCTAATTGGTTGAAAATAAATTTATGAAATTTTCTCCCTAAAATCATCATTCGTCGAAATATTTACAATAAAAACACTTTAAAATTTATAGAACAAACCAAAAATATAAAAATCCCCAGTAACTCAATCCTAGTTTCCTTCGATGTTAAGGACCTATTCACTTCAATGCCAATAGCCGAATTAAAAGATATCATATACAACAATCTATCCAGTAGCCATACCGCAGTTAATATAGATGAAATAACTGCGCTTACCAACCTTTGCATAAACCAAAGCTATTTTAGGTTCAATGACAAATTCTACTAATAAAAGGAGGGACTGCCAATGGGCTCTCCCTTATCACCTTTGTTAATTGAACTTTTTATGGCATATTTCGATAACAAGCTATTTAACATAAAAAATCACCTATTAAAAACATACATTTTTGGCATAGGTATGTCGAGGATGTGTTTTGTGTTTGGACCGGTACGGACAGACAATTACACCAATTTCTCAATCTTCTTAATAGCCTAAACCATAGAATACAATTTACAATAGAAAAAGAAACAGACCACTCAATTAATTTCCTAGACCTCACAATAATGAAAAATCAACTAGTTAACATTCCTCTCTCAGACATCGAATATAAAAAAGAATTATATACCATAAAAAACAATAGTCACAAACTTACCCAACCCAACAAAAATCATAGACCAAATAATAAGGAAAAAACCAAGACAAAAGACACAAAAACTTCTCTACAAAAAAACATCCCACTCCAATAAACAAAAAATACTGCTCAATCAGATATACAGGGAACACAAGCGAAAATCTCCAAAAAACTCAAAAACCTTAATACTATTTCTATACAAGTCAATAAAAATAATAGTCTAAGATCCGGCTGCTAAATTAGTACATTAATAATTTAGATTATCAAAATTTAATTTTTAAGTATTTTTACAACTAGGGGAAGTCACTTTTCATCAGGTGCCAATTAAAAATTACCCGCCAGTATTATTAATTAAAATATTATTAATTTAATTTTAGAGAAATATTTCGTTTACATCTTATGGAAATAAAACCTCCACCATTTCACAACAGTGTATTTAAAAGATCTGAAAAGTCGTAGTTGCTGCTGATTGCTTAGCCGCAACCTCTACACACCCAGGTGTAAACAGGTATAATTTTGTAAACACTTTTCGTTCATAACGTATACTCATTTCATTTATACCACATTAAAGCTCATTTTTTTCTGTAGTTAATAATATAAAGCTGCCTATATAAAAAAACCCGCAAATCAAAGTTTCCTACCCGAAAAGATGCTAGGTATTAAAAATGAAGTGAGAGAGAGTGAGCGCGCGACGCTACTTGTTAGACAAGGATGCTCAATGGCGGCTGAACGTGTTTTTTGAGCTATTGGACATGCTCCGATAAATAGGGTTCTCAACCAACGATCTAAGTAGTAATAAAAATGACTGTACTCAAATGCTCCAAAAATGCAACGGATAAAGCATCAATATTTAATAATATTTAATTTATAAATAGTATTAAATATTATTTACAAAATAACAATTGCATTAAATATGAAAACCATAATAATAATAATAAAATTCTCAGATACATATTTTGCAAAAAGTTAGACTTTTCATTAGTTGTTTTTGAAACCACATCACAAAACTTTTATTTTAAAGTAAAAAATCTTAATTCATTCTCCAAAGAAAATCATAAGAACATATTTATTAAAAATAAAACCTTGCTTACTCATATCAAAGAAAATTGTATTATGTAAGTTTAGTTTGAGCAAATGTTTGATTTTATTTATATTTTCAATTCAGTCACAAGTGACAAATTATTTACAGTAAGTTACAGATAATAATTGAAGAGTTATCATAATAAGTTACAAAATAATTATCTTATTACACAGAATAAACAAGAGTGTTTAATAAAAAACAAACGGTTAATTAATTAATTAAAAAATTTTAAAATTTCATTCTTTGCCATTTATTAAAAGTCGGAGTCCAGGCTGCTCTCACTATCATCGCTGCTATCAATTTCGTCACTACTTATATCAGAATCTTCTTCGTTAACAGCAGAATCGTCCTGGAAATTATCTACTATGACATTCTCTACCTCTTCAGGTGTCGCATTTCCTACGAACCATGTTGGTTTCAGAGAACCATCTAATATTAGCCAGCCATTATTCTCTGCGCTAAACTTCATACAATTTGGCTCAGTAGCATTCAACCACATAGAATTCACATAAATAGTCCTCAAAAATTTTTGTTTTAAAGTCGACCAACATGGCAGAATGTGAGTAGAGTCGAAGCCTTTAACATTTTTCATAAATTTCTCATTTTTCATTGAGCATCCTTGTCTAACAAGTAGCGTCGCGCACTCACTCTCTCACACTTCATTTTTAATACCTAGCATCTTTTCGGGTAGGAAACTTTGATTTGCGGGTTTTTTTATATAGGCAGCTTTATATTATTAACTACAGAAAAAAATGAGCTTTAATGTGGTATAAATGAAATGAGTATACGTTATGAACGAAAAGTGTTTACAAAATTATACCTGTTTACACCTGGGTGCGTAGAGGTTGCGGCTAAGCGATCAGCAGCAACTACGACTTTTCAGATCTTTTAAATACACTGTTGTGAAATGGTGGAGGTTTTATTTCCATAAGATGTAAACGAAATATTTCTCTAAAATTAAATTAATAATATTTTAATTAATAATACTGGCGGGTAATTTTTAATTGGCACCTGATGAAAAGCGACTTCCCCTAGTTGTAAAAATACTTAAAAATTAAATTTTGATAATCTAAATCATTAATGTACTAATTTAGCAGCCGGATCCCGTACTATAACTTACACAAACACATATCCAATGCTGAAATAGAAACTGAAAACAAACTTTTACAAAGTGGGGTCTACCAAACACAATGTGACAACTGCGATGTTATCTACATTGGACAAATAGGTAGTTTGACACCAGGTTTAAAAAACACAAAACATCTATTATAAAAAAACAAAATAAAACAGGGTTAGCCGATCACTGCATAAAAGACAATCTCAATTAATCTCTAACAACATAAAACGCATATACATACACAATAAAAGTAGAAAACTAAACCTATTAGAAACAATAGCTATCAAAAAAGCCATAAAAAATAAATGTAATGTTGTTAATAATCAAACCGAAATACCTTCAGGCGGTTCCCTAATTCTTAATATCACACTAATTTAGGACAAAATATGCATGTGTAGTTTAAAAATAGAAAAACCACAGTTAACCATTCAATCATTCCAAAAATAATTTTAATTTTATGACATATTTATAATTACCATACTTAATATTATGTAAAACCTCACTCAATGTAAAAATTCCTTTATAAAGCTACTGTGTAGCGAAACGCGTCGGGTTTATAAAATAAATATTTTGTGGAAATTAGACTAAAGACCTTATTGCAACAGATGTAAATACCATTGTAATGTCACGCAAAATTTAATATCTTCTTGTACTCCTTTGAAAATGGCCCGCAAGGGCAGAAATACGTGTCAGGAAACTGAATATATTTTTGAAACTGTAATATTATTTTTACTTCCTGTCCAATAAATTATATACAGGGTGACAATTTAAAAACTTGAAATGGCCATATCTTAGGAACCAAAAACTGAAGAAAAAAACGCAAAAAATAGTTTCTATAAAACGAAGGGGGAACAAAAACAAGCGTATTATCCCACCCTTATCTGCAACCCCTTGGACAGGGTGAGATACACCCCTAAAATCTTAAATAGAAAGGGGGGTCGAGTGATACATCATTTTGAAGCTCTTGAAAAATGCTTTCCGATGGTACCATAGAAAGCTACATTTCAGGAAATTCTTCGCTGTTTATTTAAGAAAACAATAAATGAAAACACAATTTTGAAATTTTTTATTACTATTTAATTAAATCTTCAAAATTATTTCCGTTGTGTTGAAGACAATAATAAAGCCTACTTTCAAATTCTTCACGTACATTTGCAAATGTTTCTCTGGATATAGCACGGCATTCCTGAACTATTCTATGCTGAAGTTGCTCTAGTGACTCAGGTTGCGTTTTAAAAACCACAGATTTTAGGTGACCCCACAAAAAGAAGTCAAGAGGTGTTAGGTCCGGGGATCTAGGTGGCCATTCAACAGGACCTCTTCTTCCAATTCACTGGTTGAGATAATTATCATCCAACCACTGCCTAACGGGAACTACATAATGCGGAGGTGCTCCATCATGTTGGAAATGTAGTAAGCGTTCTTCTAAAGATAAATTTCCTCTGATTTTCTAATTCTTGCACTATTAGTGGTTCGATAGACCTCTGTAGCATTTCAGCATACCTGTCGCCATTTAAATTTCCTTGTACAAATATTGGGCCGATAATACCATCTCCCAATATACCAGCCCAAACATTAATTTTCTGGGGGTACTGGGTATGACCTTCTCTAAATACGTGGGGGTTTTCGTCATTCCAGTAACGACAGTTTTGCTTATTAACACGCCCATTTAAATAAAAGGTACACTCATCACTGAAGCAAATATTTTTAACTAGTCGAGGTTCTGCCGTAATTCTATCTGTCATTATTTCACAAAACTGAATTCTTCTGTCCGGGTCGTCGTCACCAAGTTCTTGCAGTATGTGCAGTTTATAGGGATAAAACTTATGAAATTTAAGTATCTTTCTTATTGATTTACGGGATAATCCAGTTGCTACAGCTGCTTGACGAGTTGATACCAAAAACCCCTTTTTAGTGGATGGCTACGCTATAGATCCCCGTACCTAACACCTCTTGACTTCTTTTTGTGGGGTCACCTAAAATCTGTGGTTTTTAAAACGCAACCTGAGTCACTAGAGCAACTTCAGCATAGAATAGTTCAGGAATGCCGTGCTATATCCAGAGAAACATTTGCAAATGTACGTGAAGAATTTGAAAGTAGGCTTTATTATTGTCTTCAACACAACGGAAATAATTTTGAACATTTAATTAAATAGTAATAAAAAATTTTAAAATTGTGTTTTCATTTATTGTTTTCCTTAATAAACAGCGAAAAATTTCCTGAAATGTAGCTTTCTATGGTACCATTGGAAAGCATTTTTCAAGAGCTTCAAAATGATGTATCACTCGACCCCCCTTTCTATTTAAGACTTTAGGGGTGTATCTCACCCTGTCTAAGGGGTTGCAGATAAGGGTGGGATAATACGCTTGTTTTTGTGCCCCCTTCGTTTTATAGAAACTGTTTTTTGCGTTTTTTTCTTCAGTTTTTCGTTCCTAGGATATGGCCATTTCAAGTTTTTAAATTGTCACCCTGTATGTATTGAGAGTAACAGAGTGAAACTGAAATTACGTTTTACATTTGGTGCTATATTTATTCCTGTGGCCTCCCACATTTTTTTGTTGTAAATAAAGGGTACGCAAAAATTATACAAATTCGTATTTGTAAAATTAAAATTTTTTCAATCAAACTTTTTTTTGAATCATCAGAATGAAAGAGTGCAGAAGAAGAAGTAATCAAAAAGCTAAATAAAGTTGTTTAACCTTTCGCCTAACCCTTCACCCAACCGACATCTACTTTAAAAATATCAGTTCTTCAAAAGTTTCAACAATTCTTTATTAAAACTGTTTTTTAATTACATGCCCATTTAAAAGACCTTCTACAAGTTGTATTTTTCTTCTTTGTTCGTAACGAAATTTTCTACCAGAATTTGGCTTGTCTTTCCTTGATATAGGCAAAATATGGTGAATATGTGTGATGGTATGGCTCATAGTCGTTTGACCAGTTCACAAAAAGAGCGAAGAGCTGATTCTTTTTATTAGAGGGGAGTTGGTTTAATGACTCACTGTACTGAGTCGACTGTTTGAACCAGCTCGCTCATGAGTTACACATCCCTAGTCCTGGGGCTCCGTGGTGTACCGTATCGTGGTAGTCTATTTAAATTGTTTTGTTTTTGGAGAATGTAGTGTGTATTGCATGTGCCACACATTTATTATTTGATGTATAGGTTACAGTATAAGTAATATATATCGCTTGTTCTAATAAGAAAATTTCGAGCGGAAAATATCTTTTGTATCTAGATATTAAGTTATTCAAGCAGTATATAGCTTTAAGGAAATAGTAATTATAATGAGTAATAAATTAATGTCAGCCATATAAGGCAAGATAAATAGGGTTCAAGTGTATTTCAAGGTAAATATCTTGGTCACATACTTTATTTACAATAATTGTAGCAGGAACAATATATTTATTTGTGAGCAATTTTGCATTGCTGATATGTGTCCCGATATAAGTGGTATGCATAAATTCATAACAACATTGCCAAGATAATAAATAAATGTATGTAATAATTGATTGACATTGATATCAGTAAGATAAAGTCGAACGTCTAGTTTCCTATTTTTATTTATGCAATAAGTCAATTGCAGGAAGCCGCTAGAATTTTTTTTGCATGACCTATACAGCTATTCAGTCAGTTTCAGTCCGTAGAGATCTAGAGTCTAGACCTCAGGGAAGAAGAAAGAAAAGAAAAGAAAAGATACAGGAATTAGCGAAACATGTCTTATATAAAAGTTGTAAGGCTTTTAAAAATCTGCATATCTGTAATAAATTGGAGTATACAGGTTCGCCCAAAAAGTTGTGAAGAATAAATATTATCACTTATTTTGATCGTTTAGTTAAATTAAAACATTTATTATTAACCATACTTTATGCCTCAATTCATAAGTTTTCTAGATATCATGGCATTTTGATCAGTTACAAAACAAAATATATTTCAATAAACAATTTAATGTCAGTTAGTTAACATGTAGTTGTAATTACCTGAAAAACAAATAAGGTATGACCTTTGACAATAATAATTTGGCATCTGAAAGTCACTTCCTGCCAGAATTAAGCAAAGAAGGAAATACATGGCGTATTTGCTTACTGAAATAGAGATAATTGTTATTTTAATTTTAAGGGGGTATGGCGATAAACAGAGATCATATCAGGAGGTATGTGATATTTATAACAATTTGCCCCAGACAGGCAAAGTAAAAAAAATGCAGTTATTCAAACTGTAGAGCTTTACAGAATGACTGGAAGTGTAAAAAATCGACCACGATCTGGAAGACCTAGCAGTGCTACCGCCGATGACAAAACAAAAAATTAGACGTTCTGCTTTCGATAGAAGAAACTCTCAGACAATCCACCAATCAGCTTGCTGTGAATCATGAAATTGATCAAAAATCCGTAAGAATCATTCTTCATACTAAGAAAATGTACCTATCCATACAAAATTCATGTTGTACAAGAACTTGGTGACGTTAACTATGATCGAAGACTAATATTTTCCAAAATAATTACGAAAAAGATTGAAGAGAACCCGCATTTGCAAAACAATATTGTTTTTTCGGCATGAAGAACTGCATACACACTTCCTCCTAACCATGTATGTATATGGAAAACTATACATACATAGGAACTTTTTGAAAATTTGTCAGTGTGCTAACGTTGATGGGTTCTAAAAGGCAAACCAACTCTTTAAGGTGAAATTAACGACGCCATTTTCTATCGTCAATTCGAATTGCCTAACTATTGACGATTCGCATGCGCACTGCAGTGCTGTGTTGATCAGAATAGTTATTTTTAAGCTTTTGGCATACGAAGAAGAAATACAGACATATTCTGGAGCTGGTAGAGCAACCCAAGTAGCATTTTTAGACACATTACGGTAAATGTGTCTAAACTATTGTTTCTGTTTCCGACACAAATTGGAAATTGTTGGCAACATGTATGGAAATATTTTCGAAACGTATACATTTTAAATGGCGCATTAGCACGTGTTTCCAAGTGGTTGGTACGGGCTGTGACTTTCGCTGTTTCGACGCAAAATCGAAACTTTTATCGAAAATTTTCTATAAGTAATACATTTTTTTCGTATGGTTTATTGCAGAGAAGATCCAAAAATCGTTGACGAAATAAATTTTATCGTGCAATTTAGTAATTTAGCTTTATATTCTTAAGACGCTCCCGGTATATTGACATTTACACACAAAATAAATACTTTGTCAAAAAATAAAATCTTAAATATTTTTAAAATTTTACTAAATTCTTCTTTCAATTGATTAAGCTAGCAAAATGGAACTAATGTAACCACTTTTTTACATTTCAAATGACGCAGGAAGTTAATTAAAGTCCATTTTAATAATATAAAAATGAATTTGTCAAAATGGCCGCCAGAAAGCGAGAATTATTCTGGTCTAAAATGGAGTCGACACACAATTTCTAGTATTTGATTTCTATAATGTTTCGATAATCATGTAGCTATAATTCATAGAAAATGTGTCGAAACATGAAGAATGTTTCGATATTGTACCGGAACCATGCGAAACAAACGTCGCTAAAGTAAAAAATGCACCGTCCCGTCAAGAGGAAGGTTAAGCTTAGAAGCATAAAACTTCTGTATACCGTCACGGTATACACTAGCACTTTACACTTTCTGTGACATATAACCTACAAAATTGGTTTGTACTTTGTTGAACGTTTAATAAAACTTTTGTAAAACCTCGAAGAATGTTTAAACTGTTGTTTTCTTCCCATATTAACAAAACAAAAATGTACAATTTATAGGTTATAATCGTTATAATCGAGGTTATAATAATTGTCCGGGTGCGGTAGTGTAAAGGTTTCTGGCATTTTCGAAAATTATTTTCTGCGCAAGTTTCGTAATTAAATGGATATCACTGTTTGGTAAATATTTCAAAGCAGAAGAATACCAATTTGTTTTGAATCACTTAATTCGAAAATGTGTCGCTACAATTTGGGAGCACATGTGTCTAAACACAATTTCATAATATTATATATAAAAATGTTTCGAAAAATTTTCTTTTGTGCGTTTCCTAAATGTATCGACACTGTAGTTTGGAAAGTATTTCGAAACTAACAGTTCTTAATCGTTTGTAGTAACTAAATTCGAAAATGTGTCGCAAAAGTTTAGAAACACATGTGTCTCCACACAATCTAAATAATTTTAATCGAAAATGTTTCGAAACGTTTCTCAGCAAAGGATTTGTGTCTAATTTGTGTCTATAATTGCTACTTGGGAAGGCAGATGTTAGTCAGCAGGTCATAGTTTTGTTTACTCTCGTGTTTTCTGCAATTACGGAATCTTTCCTGTTAAAACACATATTCTCTAGAATTCTTAGAAGAGATGACAATATAGACTAGAAAATATCGCGTTACCAGTAAAAATTGTTGTTTTTACTTCAGTTCTGAAAATCGACGTGTTTACTTTCAAGGATTTTAAGGTAAATTGTGGCAATTTTAGTTTCAAAAAACAGCTTTTTTAAAAGTTTCTTTGCATTTATTTAAGAAAAAACACCTGCATACTATTCGTCAATGCCTCCCTGAACAGCCTTTCCAAAATTAGATAATAATTTTTTTCCGGAAGTTACCCCTGCAGTCAAACCATTTATAGGTCTTTTATACATGATGGACCTTGAGAACTGTGCCCTTAAAAGCAAGATTGCACTATTGGAACCGTGGAAATGTTTGCGTTTGGTTCAATAATAATTGCAGATACAAAGATTTGACAAAAGGTAGTAAAAGTAGTAAATATTATGTTATAATTTAATATAGGACCAAGGGTGAAGGTTAGGGAAAGGATACGAGGGTAGGCAATGCCTTTGTGCCTACATTGTTTGCACTCCACTGCTGGTTCTCGGTGCTTAAACATAATTTTTTTTTCGATTGTGATTTATATAATAATAATTACTTTCTCCAACAAAATTCTATCGAGAGTAATATGAACTAGCTTAAAAGTTAAACTTAAGATCTTGCCGATGCGCTCTAGTTATTTTTTAAAAACGACGAGTTTCTATCCGATTAATCTTTCTACAGGGTGTGATGAAAATGGCGTATTAAACCCGGAAATCCCGATATGAGATGATTGTAAAAAAATATTTTTAAATGTCTCTGTTATTTTTTTTGGAACCTTATGACGCTACTTACTGTTTTAACTGTATTTTGTAAAAAAGTGAAAATTATGTCATTTTGGAAACGGTTTTTTTTTTATTTCGCCTATTTGTAATCACGTGAGCAAAGCAACCAAAGACAACAACATTACAATATCATTACGTCTTCAAAGTCTAAATATACCAAGGGATGGTCCAAAATAGTAGATATTTACCTTGTTAATCGACTTGATAGTTAGGTCTAAGGAAAGTTAGCAATAAACGCCAAAGCAGGTTATTTTTTACCTTAAATTGGGCCTTAAAGCCCAAAAATCTTTTAATAAATTATTTTGTTTTAACTTTAATATATCTTCATGCTCAGGTTACAGTGTGAACATTTTCTGAGGTGATGTATACTCTATATTACTCTTACATTTTGTACTTGAAGCCCAGAAGGCTTTAAAGTATACAATAAGTTGTAGTAAGGACAAATAATTTCTTTATAGCCAAACAGTCCTCGTCTTTTGAAAATCGTGACCTATAGGAAAAATAATTGACCGTCATATTTTTTTCAACATGGTGTATTATCCTAAATGAACTTTCTTAAATTACTTGTAACACTAAAACAAAAACAAATATACAAAATACAAAAACCGAGCACATAAACGAACTTTAGTGGCGTAAAAACGAATTTATAATTATCACTTTATATACCGTCATACGTTACGAGATGAGATGGAAAGATCACATTTTCCACGTAATATATAGATAATAGTACCAATAATTATCACGTTACCAGATGAGGTGGGAAGATCACATTTTTCACATAATGTACAGATAATGGTACCAATAATTATCACTTAGGTCATCATACGTTACCAGATGAGGTGGGAAGATCACATTTTTCACATAATATACAGATAATGGTACCAATAATTATCACTTATGTCATCATACGTTACGAGATGAGGTGGGAAGATTACATTTTTTACATAATATACAGATAATGGTACGAATAATTATCACTTATGTCATCATACGTTACGAGATGAGGTGGGAAAATCACATTTTTCGCATAATATACAGATATTGGTACCAATAATTATCACTTAGGTCATCATACGTTACCAGATGAGGTGGGAAGATCACATTTTTCACATAATATACAGATAATGGTACCAATAATGATCACTTATTAGGTCATCATACATTACCAGATAAGGTGGGAGGATCACATTTTTCACATAATATAGAGATAATGGTACCAATAATTATCATTTATGTCATCATACGTTACCAGATGAGTTGGAAAGATCACATTTTCTGCATAATATACAGATAATGATACTATTAATTATTACTTATGTCATCATACGTTACCAGATCAGCTGGGAAGATAACGTTTTCCACATAATATACAGACGAGTATACAGATAATGGTACCAATATGTTGAGAAAAATCTGAAATTTCAAAATTTTAAACCGTGAGTCGAGTTACAGAAGTTAGAAAATGCAATATATTTCTTGACAAAATGGTGACGGAATGGCGAAAAGGATGCTGCATCACGCCCGCCGGCAGTAAAGTCACGGGAATCGTCTCGAGTCGATGGAACGTGCGTCTCAGCCAAGCGGGCGGGACCTGACGTCTAATAATATGATCTCGTTTCTATTTTGGGATACCTATAGCGCTTTTTAAGTGGTTTTAACGCGTATAATGATCCATAATACACTCGGATGATTCTAAAATTCGATTACATGAGCAACACATTTTTAAGTTGGAAGTGCATCGTGTACTCTTATTTAAAAAAATTTAGTGACAGCGGGTCTATTATCGGAAATAAACTTATTTTACACCCCGATTTACACTGACTAAAAAAAATTGAAGAAATCGTCCATAATAAGAGACCTACAATAATTTAATTAAAATTGAACAAGACACAAAAGTCTCGGTCTCGAAACTGCATAATAATATAAAAAATGTGTTGTTTCGCCCTTTCGGGCATCCTCAGACCTTGCGGCTCTAATTAAAAAATACAACCACTCTACATTTAAAAGTCCGGTTTAACCGGAACTGACATCAACTTTCGATTTTTAAATGGGACACCTGGTATATTTTTCCTTTTTTTGACTCCATATGACATTCTAAATATAACGATGTAAGTATCACTTGTCACTTTTTGTCACCAAGAAAATGTTTTTTTTTCCAAATATATTGTTTTATCTAGAGGGCTATGAATACCTTAAAATCACTTATTTCAGTTCTTTAATCTTGGGTAAAATACAATTTTACTATTTTTGGTCCAATGCCATGTGCTTGTGTAAAATTTAATCTTTAAAGTTGTATAACTCATTTTTTTAACATGGTAGCTCTTCGGGTTAAGAAAAAAGAGGATTTTATTACGAATGTTTTGATACCACACACACACTATTAGGTTTTAGGAAAGCTGCCATTAAAAAACTTTAAAAAGTTAACTTGGAACTTTCCTAAAATGAAGCATATTTTGAGAATAAATTTAGATTTAAAAGCATCAAGTAGCCTGTGACCTGCAAAATTGATAAAACAAAAATTGAAAATGAATTCTTTTCTACATTAGAGGGCGCGCAATTATGTCAAAAATATTACTTAGACTATCTTCCGGGACGCCACTGGACTTAATAATTCTAATCTAGTTGAGGCAAAGAGTAATGTACTCTTTGGTTGAGGCTAAATTATCCCCTTGTTATTACAAACAGAATTGCCAAATTTCAACAAAATCGATTAAATATTGAGATATTTACGAATTTTTTTTTAAAAGTTTGACGCCTAAACTATGCATTTTCGGACCCATGTTTATATAAACTTTTCTTCTTAAAATCACTTAAAAAAGCACCCCTTGGAGTTTGGCCACATACTTAAATAACACGTAAACACGTGTATAAACAGATTAAGTAATGCAATTCAGGGCGACCCAGAAATATATTGCCCCTCCGTGGGCCTTGGTGAGAATTGAAACTGCGATTTTAAATTTATTTTAATAAGTAACGAGGAAAATTCGCCAGATATTAATAAATTTACCTCCTTCGAGAGAACAATATATGCCCTTGATATTATATAAATAGCCATAAGTACCTACTCAGCATGTGTTTGCATGCATCGATAGATTGTTAAGTTTTTCGACATCATGCCAAATTTAACCGTGTATTTCTTTTGTATCAAAAGTAGGGATACGTCATGTCAAAATACATGTTGATGACCCTTTTTTCAAAATCTCACCAGAAGCGTGTTCGATTAGCTGGTTTAGATCGATCCGGATCGATCTAACTGATCTGACCTTCTATTGGCAAATGATCACTGTTCCCCACTACCGTCACAGTGATCCCAAGTGAACATGGGAAATTGCAGACAACATCGTTTGTAGGAGAGAGGCGTTGAAGAGTTGGGTGGGGCAGGAGTAGGGGGATTACGGTGGATGTACCTCCGAATGTGACCTTGCTACTATAGAAGAAACCTAACCTACAAATAACCCAACTTTCTATTTACTCACCTATGAAAGGTAACTGCAGAATTATTATTATCCTAATTCTCACATACTTGACACTTGCTACTCATCTTAATTAGTCTCCAAAAAATATCACAAAACACTGAAAACACAGCAATTATTACACAAAACTGATAGACTTATGAAAATTTCAGACCGCTGTATAAGAAACACCAAATGGAAATGGGGATATTCATCGATATTTTCAATGAGAAACATCGTTTTTAAGCGATTTGATTTTTGTTGATGCTTCGATTTATAAGGCCTTAATTTTATTCGTAAAATAATTATTTTGCCGTTGCCTCTCAATCTTGATTATATCATTTACCTTTGGTTTCAGTTAAGGTGTGAGCTTAGAATAATTAGATTTGCGATTTGTTTTGTACTTTTATTGCTAATTTTAATAAAGTTTATCTTTCGATGCATCGCAAACATCGATATTTTTCCGCGATACATTTTCTGTGGACATCCCTAAATGGAAATGAATAAAACAACGTCATCGTGGCCTCAGACCAATGTCGTGGCGGATACATGTTTAGGGGCGGATCGCTTACTGCTGCGTTGCCAAACTGCAGTCTTTTTATAAGGCTTTAGATAAAGATTTAAATCTCCCACATCATGTTAATACTTTAAACAGCGTAAGTATGGCAATGAAAGTAGAGGGGCGAAAATTGTATGTTGATTTATGGAATACGAGTTTGTCAATAAGTTCATTTGTCATTGTTTAATAGGTATCATTGGTTGGGCTTGGTTCCTTAAAACCCACGGAACCATAGCCACGGCGCTGCATGCATAGCACGTTTTAGCTGAACCACGTCATTTATCGTGCCTGTTCGAGCGGGTTTTTACTAGGGTTTCCAATTTTCGGGATCGGGATCCCGTTTTGAGATCCCGGGATCAACCCTAATAACACTGGCCGACAAAAATTTTTTTTTTGTTATAACACAAAGCTAAATAGCATCTTGTGGTAGAATGGACCTATCCAAATACGAAAATGAGAAAAAAAAAGTTGTAACACGTAACGTTTTCTTGTTACATTTATAGTACCACATTTCATGTTACAATATTTAATATCTATTGAAAAAATAATTTAAGAATTTTCTAACTGTGTATATCGACTATATTTAAATTTTTACACCTACAAAACATACCTTACATCTAAGAAAAACACAATCATTACAAATATTAACTAAACACACTAATTAAATTTTATTTTTTCCTTTTATGAGGGGTCATATCTTCTCTTTTCAAAAACCAACAGTAATCACCCATCATGGCTGGATCCCATCGGTCTTGATAGCGAATTTCCATTGTCCTGATATTCTGGTGGAACCTTTCACCCTGCTCGTCACTGACAGCTCCCAAATTTTCAGGAAAAAATGGCAGATGGGAATGGAGGAAGTGAATTTTTAATGACATTCGGGCACCAAGCGATTTGTAGGAATCTAAAAGTTCATCAACTAACTCTTGATAGTTTGCATCCATATTGTTGCCCAAAAATCCCCTTACTATACTAACAAATGAGTTCCATGCTCTGAGTTCCTGCTTGGTAAGCTTCTCTGTAAAGTTGACATCGTCCAGCAATTTTCTGATTTGTGGCCCAATAAAAATGCCTTCCTTTAATTTGGCATCACTTAACTGGGGAAATACTTGTCTTAGATATTTGAATCCACCACCGTCTTTATTCATAGCTTTCACAAAGTTTTTCATCAGCCCAAGTTTAATGTGAAGAGGAGGCAGAAGGACTTTTTTGGGGTCTACAAGAGGTGCAAACTTAACATTTTGAGATCCCGGCTGAAATTCACTTCTTTGTGGCCAATCTTTAATTACATAATGCTGATCTACTGAACGGTTGTCCCACAAACAAAGAAAATAGCAATATTTTGTAAATCCTTCCTGAAGTCCTACTAAAATTCCTATAACGTTTAGGTCCCCACATATCTGCCATTTATACCTGTTGTAGTTTACTTTATTTAAAAGTGTGCGCATATTTTCATAATTTTCTTTCATCGTCACTGAATGGGCAACTGGTATAGAGGGTTTTAAATTTCCATTATGCAATAACACAGCTTTTAAACGGTATTTAGACGAGTCTATAAATAAGCGCCACTCACAGGGAGAATGCTCAAGTTCCTGCATTAAATCATCGATATCAGTACACGCACACAACGAATTTTCCATACTGTAGAATGCAGAAAACGTAGCATTTATTTTCCTGAAAGTTGTAATTTTGGTTTCTTTGGCTAACAAGTTCCATTCCTGAAGACGGGAACCAAGAAGTTCTGACTGTTGCTTTGATAACCCCAAATCACGTGCTAAATCATTTAACTCACTTTGAACAATGAAATGTGGCTCGCCGGAACTGGGCCCTGGAGTAAAATCAGGGTCGGTACGCTGTTCCTCGGAGCTGCCTGATGATGCGTTGTCTCCAATATCTTCCAAAACAATATTTTGCGGATTTAAAGGCGCAATGGGCATTGGTAAATCTGCATTATGAGGAACAGGCCGTATGGCAGACTGCAAATTTGGATAGTCAATCTTGTGCTTTCCCTTTTTGGAATAACCTTCAGTCTTTGTCAGGCAAAAATAGCAATTGTCAAAATGATTAGTGGGTTCTCGCCATACCATTGGAACTGCAAAAGTTTTCTCTTTCCCTGCATCCACTCCACCAATGACACGCTACAACTAACACAACACACATGGGGAGCCCACTGCTTGTCTTGATCTCCAATTAAAACACCAAAATATTTGAAGTAGGCTTTTTTTACATTTTCAGAAAATGGCCTGGCTTGTGGTTTCACCATAAATGCTCCACAAATGTAACAAAATCTGTCAGGAGAAATTTTGCAACTCCGGCGCGTTTGATTCGACATTTTCTTTCTTAAAAAAACTTTTTTATCTATACACAGAGAACCACTCACTTCGAAACTCAACAGAAGACTAATGTTTAATGTTAATTTTATGTATAATATTCTAAGTAATACAGTTCAGGTAATTTTTCTGTTATAAAATGCATCCATTTTAACCGTCCCCTAATTAAATTGACTACCTGCTAATGTAAAATGGTCTTATTAAGCTATTGAAAAATTGTACGTATTGGGGCTTTCCGAATATTTTTTCTATTATTAGATTAGATTATTATAAAAATAAAGAGCTGACCTGTGTTAGAAAAATCTTGTCGGCCAGTGTAATTAATAATATTTAATATTAAAAAATCTAAGACCACAAGTAGCAACAGAAATAATAAAAATGCAGACTTATGGCACAAAACTTTTTATTAAAAAACTCAAAAATAAAAAACATTTTTATAGATATTTACGTCTTGTAAATGAAAAAATTAAGTTATGCGAACGTACGTAAAACAAAGGAAAGAACTTTTTAAGCGCAACCAAAAAAAATTGTTAAACATTTACGTGCTTAGTAAAAATAAAATATGCTCTTAAAAATGGCAACGTGTCTAAAGTTGAGTCACTTAAGCGCGATCTAAGTTTGGTCGCAAATGTCACTGCTGAAGAAAAAGCTCTTTCAGCTTCCACACTTGTAGGTGGTACTGTCAGTAAATATTCGTAACAATTTTGCAAATAATGTAAACCTCTTAATCCTCCATTTTTAAAAAGGCATATTTCTTTTTTAATTACGTTAAGACTTTTAAGAGGAACTTTTGGATTTTCCGATATTTGCCGCCAATTAGGTTTAGTTCTAGTGGTAACAGAGCCAATGGCTTCTTGAAGTTTTTGCTTTAAAGTTAAAATCCCAGTCGGCTTATCTCTTATTTCAGACAGAGGCATATTGTCTTCATCGTCCGATTCCAAATCTGAAGTAATATATTTTTTAAAATGTTCTGATATATTTTTGACAAATTGAGCTATGGCTCAGAATTTGGGTGTCTTTAGTAAATAAATTGCTTCCATGATGGGTGCTAGGATTTTGAAGGTATGAGATAACTTCAGACATTATAGTTCGACGTGCGTCGTAGTAAATCACCGTTTGTATCATCTTATAATAATATAATAATTAACAATAGATCAATAAATAACTTGGGTAAAACGAAATAAAATGCGCCAAAAAAGAACAAATAAATACATGTTAACGAACTATCGAGATCAGATTGAAATTTGATCATAAAAAAAAAAATCGGGATTTTCGGGATTGCTATATTTCAATCCCGGGATTTTCGGGGACAAAAATCTTCCGGGATCCCGGGATGCAAACCCTAATTTTTACTAAGCTGAAAACTTAGGGTATGACCCATAGCAACAATTTTATTGATGAAAAACACTCATAGAACCGAATGCACAATTTAAATGCCAAAACTATAAAATTAAAAAATCCAAATTTTAAACCAAAACGGGCACTAAGAAAAAGGGCTGGTAGGTATACCGAAGTCATTAAAATATTTCATTTTACCAATGTTGGTATGGTTAGCTAAAAGCTGCTTTTTCTAAAAAAGAGGTGAATGGACTTGACTCTAACGTTATCCATTGTCTATGTAGATTCGTCAATAGCGTGAAAAAAACAGACAAGGGAAACTAAATAAATTGGATACAACAAAATGCGAGAGAACAAAGCTCGTCTAAGTTCAGGGACGTTGTAACGCTTGCCAAAAATCCATTTTTAAGCGGATTCTTTAAATAAATAGTTACGCGCCAGGTGTGAAAAGGTTAAAAGTTTATGATATTGTAAATAATTTGAAGAAATATATCTATTAATTTATGGGACTAGATGAAGTTTTATGGGACAGGTAGTAATCACAATCAAAGTGACTCGGTCAGTTTTTGTACAAGTTTGTACAGGGTTATCCAACCAAGACTAGACAAGGCGATTTTTTGACTTTTCCTGTACTTTTATAAAAAAAATGAAATAGCCATCTTAAGTCATTTTCTCCCGCGAATTCGAATATCTTCAGCAAAAAACAATTGAACATCAAACAAAAGTACTAGGGGTCACTTTGATATTTTTTAAAATGGAACACCCTGTATATTTTTACATTTTTAAATTCCACATAAAATTATAATTATTTTTTATTAAATGCACTATTAGTCTATACTTCATAGTTTCCGAGATATTGACTCTCGAAAAGTGACATTTTTGAACTTTGACAGCTTATAACTTTCTAACAGTACGTCTTAGAGCAAAACGGCTTACATGTCCCTATCTTCAATTTTTATTATCTTCCCAAAAAAATCAACTTCCAGTTAAACCGGAACAACTATATTTCCTTCTTTCGAGTTACATCCGGTTTAACCGGAAGTTGATTTTTTTGGGAAGATAATAAAAATTGAAGATAGGGATATGTAAGCCGTTTTGCTCTAAGACGTACTGTTAGAAAGTTATAAGCTGTCAAAGTTCAAAAATGTCACTTTTCGAGAGTCAATATCTCGGAAACTATGAATTATAGACTAATAGTGCATTTCATAAAAAATAATTATAATTTTATGTGGAATTTAAAAATGTAAAAATATACAGGGTGTTCCATTTAAAAAAATATCAAAGTGACCCCTAGTACTTTTGTTTGATGTTCAATTGTTTTTTGCTGAAGATATTCGAATTCGCGGGAGAAAATGACTTAAGATGGCTATTTCAGTTTTTTTTATAAAAGTACAGGAAAAGTCAAAAAATCGCCTTGTCTAGTCTTGGTTGGATAACCCTGTACACGCATTGGTACACGTTTGTACTTTGTACGCACGCCGAACGTATGCAAATACCAGCTAACGACGTCTGAAGAAGTTGCAGAGATGAAGAAAAGGAGGAAAGTATTCAGCATTTCTTGTGTGAATGCCCCGGCCTCGCTAGAAGAAGGTTCAATGCCCTGGGCGAACCATTCTTTAATGATCTGGAGGAAGTGAGCAGCCTGCAACTGAGTCGACTTACTAAGTTTATTACCAGCAGTGGCTGGTTTGAATGAGCTGTCAAGATTCGTCTACGATCTACGTCGGGTTAAACATCACGAAGCTGATGCGGATAGGTTCCGCGGAACACGTGTGGTACCACAACGGTTCTTATAGGACTACGTGTGACTGTTTAGACAATGCCAGAGGTATGCCTCTCTAACTTTACCTAAATAAAAAAGGAAGAGAAAGCCTATCCTGATAGTTCAAGAATATGCGCTGTTTTTGATTTACAGCAGGTAATTTTTTTTACCAATTACTAATGAAAGAAAATTCTTTTGAGACTTGTTTGTACCGTCTCAGTCAGCACCAGTCATAAAACCCTCGAGAAGAAAGAAATAATCCATATGTGGTGCCGTTTTTAACTTCGACAGACTCCATAATGATCTAAAAATACTGGCGGTTAGAAAGGATGATGAAGGAGGTACCATTGATTGGAAACAAATGCGTGAGGCCATTTTACATTTCCCATCTGACCCGTGCTGGTTGCAGTGGAACTTCTCCAACAAAGATGTTCTAATAAAACAAAAAACTTTTTTTTTTTTATTTTTTTTTTAATATTAATTTGGCACAAATGTGTATATTTTGACGCCTGCGAGGGTAACTGGGCCGTAAAAAGCCTGGTACCTCAACAGTATTTTACTTTAAGCCAAATGATGCTTCGACTTTTATGAAAAACATTTTTTTTTTCTTTTTCTCTCCATCTCACTTCAATACTTTCACTTGTCTCTGACAAAGCTGAATAAAACTCTAGATTTTTTACTACTTAATAATGATTTTCACAAAAAAGTTTTTTAAAACTCCCTAATTTTTCTTTTACTCTCATCACTTTTCTGCCCAGAACAGTGCCTTTGCACTTACCCTTGACTTTTCAGTATGCTGAAGTCTTGATTGCCGGTCTTTTGACTATTCAATTTTAAAGCTCCATTACGGCTCAATCCCACTATTATTTTCTCTATTGCTAAAAACATCAGCATTTTACCTTTCACCGAGCCTTTCACTTTGTTTTCCTGATGATGAGTGTTTCTACACTCGAAACATGTCGATTTAGTTTATTATGAATTATTCTAGGTTCGCCTAGTTTTTCGAATAAAAAAATTGTGGAGAAAGACTTTGTGCTTTTCTTTTTTCTATACTAATTTTATTTGTTACTTAAATTAGCATAACTTTAGAATCAATTAAACTAAATATTAGAAGAAAAAAATATCTTTTTTCTACGATCGTTCAAAAAATTTAATTTTGTGTATGTATTTCTAATGACAAAAGTAGGTCTTTATTGCATACTATGCAATAAAGTACTTTTTCTATTTGACGTTTATAATAAGTTCATTATGAACTTGAAATGAAGTTCATAATGAAGCTATTTCGATACGCGTTTTTTCTTTATTTGATGTTGGTAACATTGAAATTGAAAAATTGACGTAAAATCACGTCTTTTGAAATTCAAAAAAAATTAGCAAAATCGCCCGAATTTCCGAACGCTCTGTATATGTACCGAATGTACAAGGATCACACAACGTATTCCGTCCAATTTTAAATCTCATATCGCTAAAATAACTTTAGAATCTCGTGGTGAAAATGGGTCAATAAATCAAAAAATTACAGTTCGCAAAATAATTTTTGTTGTCCAGAGGTTACTATGATAAAAAATAGTATTAGTATTACCAACATAAAATTTAGACATAAAAATTTGCGGATTTATTTTCTTTTTAAATATGTATTTTTATTGAAAAAACTACAAATAGAAAAAATAGTATAAAGCACGTGGTTCATAAGGCGTTTTAGCGCTCGTGTCAATTAAAAAACTCGCCACTTCGTGGCTCGTTTTTTAAAATAGACGCGTGCGCTAAAACCGCTTCTTATGAAACGTGTACTTTAATATACTATTTTCTAATTTTGTCTCGAAACAGATCTATTTCGAACTCCGAATTTTATTATTTAAAGGTGGGGCTACATGGCATGTTTTTTTCACCGTTTAGCATAGCCTTCTAGATAACTAATATTTTTTTTAGTCCAAATATGCAAAATACTACACGAACCCACGTATGTATGTTTGGTTGCCTAGATCTACAAATCTGTATGTATTGTTTTAGTTCATTAAAAACACATGATAAATAATACCTTTATTGACGGAGAACTATTTTGCTTTTGTAGATGTTTCAAGCTATCATTTTCTGCCAAATCCTATCCAAAATTCAATCTACTAACCTTCCAATGTCGATTTTAACTACAACTTTATTTGAATTTTCCATCTTCCCTATACTAAATTGCAATGCCGTGACGTAAAATCACGTCTTTTGAAATTCGAAAAAAAGTAGCAAAATCGCCCGAATTTCCGAACGCTCTGTATATGTACCGAATGTACAAGGATCACACAACGTATTTCGTCCAATTTCAAATCTCATATCGCTAAAATAACTTTAGAATCTCGTGGTGAAAATGTGTCAATAAATCAAAAAATGACAGTTCGCAAAATAATTTTTGTTGCCCAGAGGCTACTATGATAAAAAAAAAAGTATTACCAACATAAAATTTAGACATAATAATTTACAAAATTTGAAGGATTTATTTTCTTTTTAAATATGTGTTTTTATTGAAAAAATTACAAATTAGAAAAAATAGTATAACGTACGTGCTATATAAAGCAGTTTTAAGCACTTGTCCCGTTATAAAACTCGCCGCAAGCGGCTCGTTTTTTAACATGGACGCGTGCTGTAAAATGATGCTTTATAAAACGTGTACGTTAATATACTATTTTGCCCTAGTGCAATAAAGTAAATTACCTAGGAAACGAACAATTTGTTTATAGTATGTGTATTGTGTGTTTAGTGATGTAAAATTCTCGGTAATACTCTTTTGGAGAATATTCTCGGGAATATTCTCAAGTTAGAGAATTTTCTTAGAATGGTAAGAAAACCGCTAGAAATAGCAATAAAAAGGAATTAAAAATTACCTATTCTGCTTATTTTCGGCAAATGTCAAACGGCGAACGGCGTTAATCAAACAAAACGTAAAGAAATAAAATTTTTATTTAAAAAACATAACATACCTTCCCAAGAATAACTAAAAAGTAAACAAAAAAAACAGTCAAATAAAGAAAGATCACATTTAACTATTAAAAACATACGAGTATACGTTCGCGCTTCTAGGGGATTTCCCTGAATCACTGTTGCCAGACGTAAGACACTGTTGCCAGGGTTATAGAAAAGGTTAGAGAAACTCAAAATTTTAAAAATCATTGCAAAATTTTTCAGTGTAAATCGAGGCGGTGTAAATTATTTAGAAAAACTTCTCTAGAGAATATTCTCGGGAGAATTTTCTTACAGAGAATATTCTCGAGAATATTCCCGTTCTCGAGAATATTCTCCTCTCACATCACTATGTGTGTTGCACACCGTCGATACCCTATCGAAATAGAATTCACGTTGACAGGGCGCCATCATTTTATTATGTTGAAGTCAAAGGTATCTATGATCCATTGTCCAATTTGAATTACAACTTTTGCACACAAAGGAGAGGTAATACAGAGCGATTTTAAACTTTTTTGTTAAATAAAAAAACGATCGTAGAAAAAATAGTGTATGAAACATGTGCAAAAAGTGTGTTTATTGCACATGGCATATTATTCACCTCGACTACGCCTCGGTGAATAACTTCTATGCCGTGTGCAATAAACATAGACTTTTTGCACTAGTTGCATAATTAACTATTATATAGCACACTTTACAATTATGTTCCTTTTGTTAGCATACAAGCACTTATACCGGGTGTCCACGGAAGGTGGTTCGCCCCTCTAACTTTTTCGTTTTTTAAGATAATGGAATAAAATTTGGGGGATTTGTATACGACATTAAACTACATTTTCTGATAGGTGACTCAACATTATGGAACTTCCGGTTTAACCGGAAGTGACATAAACTTTCGATTTTTAAATGGGACACCTGGTATGTTTTTACTTTTTTTTGACCCCATATGACATTCTAAATACAACGATCTGTCACTTGTCACTTTTTGTCACCAAGAAAATATTTTTTTTCTAAATTTATTGTTTTATCTAGAGGGCTATGAATACCTTAAAATCACTTATTTCAGTTCTTTAATCTTGGGGAAAATACAATTTTACTATTTTTGGTCCAATGCTATCTGCTGTGTAAAATTTAATCTTTAAAGTTGTATAACTCATTTTTTTTAAACGGCAACATGGTGGCTCGACGGGTTAAGAAAAAAGAGGATTTTATTACGATTATTTTGATACCATACACTATTAGGTTTTAGAAAAGCTGCCATTAAAAAACTTTAAAAAGTTAACTTTAACTGTCGAAGCTGCAGCTTAGTGAAACATGTCTTATTGTCAAATAAAAGTGGAATTTTAAGTACAAAAAAAAAGTTTTAGTTACAATAATATAACAGAGTTATTATGGATTTCAACCAAGTAACGACCAATAATATTAAAGTGTTAAAAGATTTAACATTTTTTTGTTCAAAAGATTGTCTCGTTGAACACGATACACCTATATCGTATTCGTTGACCATATTGAAAGAAACAGTTTGTTTGCGTTAACATTATTTATTTACATGATAACATTTTTTTGAGTGATTGAAACCAATGTAGTTTCCTTCTTTCCTTTGTCTACTTTCCACTCCATTAATCTCTTTCCAATTCATCCATTTTGCTCTTCGTCGTGGTAACGTTACAAAAATTCGTTTCCGCAAATAACACGTCGGTGGTATGCTTTTTGTCTTCCGTTGCCCATTTCTTTAAATTTGTGAGACATTTGCAGTCGAAACGATTGGGATAGATGAAGTTTACTTCGGCTTTTAGTATTCTACTTAAGTTTCCTATAAAAGTAAATCATTCTGACACAACTGGTTCTTTTCGATTTAAAGGCTTTTGGGGTTTTCCAAAAATAAATTAAAACCCTTTCATCTTTTACCTTTTATTCCTTTGTACAACTGCAGCTAAACTATTTTTTTTACGTCGTAACATAACCTCAGAATAATTGATCGGAATGGTGCAATTCATTCTATTAAAATAACGTTTATGCTTTAAAATTATTTTTTAGTTTATCAATAATTTTTGTTGCATTTGGTTTACAGAACAAAAATGTCTTCGTTCCCAAGTCCTGCTGTAAATTTTTAAGACTTTGTAAGTGTGTGCTACGAAAATTGACTTTCATTCTCCAACAACTTTTATAATTTTAATGGAATGCCTTATACACTATTGGCAAACTCGAATCTAGGGTGCCGATATAAACGCATCAGACGGAAATTATTAGTAGCGTTTAACACGTTAAACAGAGAACACGCTATCCTCTACCTCCCACCTTCCATTCTTTAGGACACGCGGTTGCAGCAGCCACGGGATCAGTCCATAAGTCGAATAAATATTTTTGTATAAAGCAAGCCTTCCTCCTGCGAAGTATTAACTGTTATTTTAAATTAATAATGTATTCAGGCGAAAAAAAATGTATATCATCAAGTGGTATTTAACAGCTGAGAGTACCCAAGAAGTTGTTGGGCGATTTACTATTTTTATTTTATAGGAGGTATTATTTATTGTATTCATTTTTGGGATTATTATTATTTTCTTAAAATACCAGCTTTTATTTCGTTTTTAGATTTAAGGCTAATAAATAACATTAACTTTTATACCGCTGTTGTATTGTCAAATGCAAAACTCTGGAATGCCACTTACCTGTCAAACAACTCAATTGGTTGTATCGTATTCTTAGAATATACACCTCAACATCTTCCAAGAGGTTGTCATCGAACTCTGATAATTCGTTATAGTCCAGCCCCAAGATAAAGATTTTTTCAAATTTTTTAAAAGCCCCATCTTCAATTTTACAGATTTTATTGTGAGCTAGTTCTAGAACTATGTTGTTTTTGTTTAAGTTAGTAAATGCATCTGTGGATATTTTTTCTAGGGAATTATATGTCATTGATATCATTCTTAATTGGGTATTGTTATGGAACCACCTGAAATCACATAAGAAAATAGAATGTATACATATATGTATCCATACTATCATATAAAATTGTGTGACTAACTGACCGTGGTTGATATATATTTTTTAGCTTAAGCAAAAAGACATAAGAAGAATATCTGTGAAAACCGCGAGCCAATATCTTATTTAAACCAGAGATATGAAAAATATAATATAAAAATAAGTAAAAGAAAAACCTCTTGCTATCGGCCTGTCCTTTTTTCGCGATATGCTCAAAATACACTCCAGAACCGGCTCGGCGCCATTTTTTTGTTGCGTTTTAAGTTTCCTCTGTGGATTTCTTGTGTAATTTATTTCTGCCGAATGTAAGCACCAGTACTAAGTAAAATGCTCCTCTTACTTTTTATTTCTCGCAGCACTGGAGTTTTTAAACCAAGAGAAACGTATTATAATATTTATCTACAGCCATTTAATAATAGGTGCATAATACTTCTGATAATAAGAGCATTATGCTATCCATAATACAACAAGTATAATTATCATAAAACAACAAGTGTAATTATTATATTTCCAATATGAACTCAACTTTTTTTCTGATAATAAGAGCATTATGCTATCCATAATACAACAAGTGTAATTATCATAAAACAAGTGTAATTATTATATTTCCCATATGAACTCAACTATTTTTCAGGCACTGTATAAATGGATGGTTTTAGATAAAGCAGCGGCGCACCCAGGTTTTTATGTTAGGGGGGGCCCGCCAACCAGTGCTGGAAGCAAATTTTTTAATAAACTTTTAAGTTACGCATTTTTCTAGAACTTTGGAGCTTTTTTAACAGGTACTCTTGCAGGGAAGATCGCAATTGCCTAGTCTTGGGAGTCGTTAAACGTTTTCTTAGGGGGGGGGGGGCATTGGCGGCTTGTGACTTGTTAACTTGGGGGTGTACTAAAAGCCTGCTGTAGGCAAAATGCGCCGCAGGCGAAATTTTTTTAAGACTACGCCCAAATTTGGTCAATAATTATTATAGTAAATATTTTAAAAATTCATGATTACCTTCTTATTCTGTTGAAAATGAAATAAGATAAAAAATAAAAAGGCTAATTTATTTTTCATTAGTGGGTACATTGTTTAAAAGTAAAGTTCATTCATCTGTTTTTATTTGCTGCAAACTTATCAATAACAATAAAGTCCCTAGATTTACACTTTGTGGTATGTATCAAGTTAATTTCGAGAGTTTAGGTCTTCCCTTAATTTTAATTTCAATTTTTTGCTTAATACTTAATGAGCTAAAATTGTTTCTCAAACATTCATAGTCGTTTTGGCAATAAAACTGTTTATTTTTATTAAAATAAGTCTTTACTACCCCAAAATAATAACAAAAATATAAAGGAAAACTCAAAATAATAAATTCATACATTCAATCAAACCATATTAAACCTTAATAAGTCAACTTTTGTCAATAAGTCAATCCAGGGGGAGGGGTGGGGCAAATGCCCCACCTGGCCCCCCTCAAACGAGGCCCGTGAGGTAAATCTAAGAAAATTGACTTTTTAAAATACGTATCCACTTTCATAATTTTTCATTTCATTGGATGTTTTGGGGGGGGGCCAAGGCCCCCTTGGCCTCCCAATGATAATGCTGCAGTGCGCACGTCGATATACATATATATATTATATATATAATAAGGGAGCCAATACTGAGGGTATAAAAATTTACATGGAATTTCCCATTGCCAGGCTTGCGGTGGGTCAGTATATTATTATGTATATTGTACCTATTGTTTAGTTATTTTCTATATAATATTTATAAGCTTTATTATGCATTGATAAAAATAATGTAATTACATTTAGATTTCTACCTGTTTTTGCAACTGGGAAATTGTAAAACAACAGTGTATGAAATAAATATACAGGGTGAGTTTGTAACTTGGAATAAATTCAGTAAATCCGGCACAGTTTATTTTAAATGCTAAGGCACGGTCACATTTTAAGTTCTGGTCTTTTTTATAAAAAAAAATACTAATACATTTTGTCCCAAATTAGAAATATGACGATATCAATGATTTTTTTAAATGGCAACCTTCATTTTTTTATACGATATTAAACAAACAAAAATTAATTTAATTGAAAAAAAAAAAAAAACATTTTTTTCCATCTTTGGATACTTTCCATAGTACATAATACTTGTGTTTTCATCCAAACATTTTCCAAAAAAAAAAACCTTTACCTACTGGATTTACTGAATTTATTCCAAGTTACTCACTACTGTACCGGGTGAGTCAACGATTGCGCGGAGTAATTTTATGACTTGAAGTTAAGATTTGTCGATAATGAGCTTTTGTATGAAGGTATGGTTGGATATCTGGCACATTTTAAAAATATCTTGAATTATACATGGTGCGCCCAAATAGTAGGGTGTCATAAAGTGACATTTTTTTAAATGGGACACCCTATATTTGAATACATTTATTAATTCTACGTGTTATTTCATACATTTTTATTAATGGTTTAATATACGAAAAAGTTATGGTTTTTAAGATAATTCGACTTATAATGAAAATTTTGCATTGGCAAGCATCTCGTTGTTTTGAAAATGCTACTTAAATTTTGACACTAGGCTATTCATAATTTGTATACTTACTAAATAAAGTCAAAAATGCATATACACTATGAAATATTTGACGTCTCATTTACAGGGTGTTTACCTTCTAGGACCAAAGTCAGAAAACTTTTAATCGAAAAATATCACTTTTATTAAATGGAACACCCTATATATTTTTCTGTCATCTTATAGCTCTTCATAAGATCTTCAACTTTTGTGAAGAATGTCCTATCCCTATCTCTTATAGGTTTTGAAATATTTTGAAGTTTCGAAATTTAATGTCCTCGTTATAGCATTTTTTGTCAATGGATCACAATAGCCGTGGAAAATAAATGAAAATAAAAAATCAGATCAATGTAAAAATTAAGCCTTTTTACTGCAAAGTTTATTGTCCAGTCATTTTATAAGTTGGTACAATAGACAATTTACCTTTAGATACGTACAGCTTATCTCCTGCGCAAACAAAAGTTACGTTTTATGGGTGAAAAAATACGTCCGAGCGCATGACTCGTCGGTCAGCTGTCCTCATTCGGGGAACCTTCGTGCATGCGCACAAACCTCGTGTTATCGGCCGTCCTACTTTATCGACGCGCTCAAGAATACTCTCCAGAACCGGCTCGGCCGCCATTTTTGTTGTTGTGTTTTAAGGTTTCTCTTCTCTGCGGATTCCTTGTAGTTTTCTAAAGTTTTCAGCTATCGGATCGGCTATCGTGGATTGTGGGACTGGTGTTTAATATTTATGGATTTCTGGTTTTTGTGTAGTTTAGTTAGTGAACTGTGTTTGTGTTTTGTGACTCGGATTGTAATATAAACAATGACTAGTACTAGTTGCAGCCGTTGTATAATTGTATGGGTAAAATAAACCCTCTATGGTGGCATATGAGCAAGAATTTAAATTTTAAAGCCCGGACCTGTCTATTTTCCCATTCGTCAAACGATAATGTTGCAGTGCGCATGTCTAATAGTTCCCAGTTTTGTTTACATGTGCGAGGCCATAAAACTGCCACATTCGTGATTATTGTTTGTTTATCTAAAGGTAAATTGTCTATGGTTGGTACTCAAAATGAATTTTTCAAAAAATGAATTAATCGATATGATGGTTAGGGGGTTAAAAAGTGTCTTTTTGCTAAACAACTATACAGGATGAAATATTCTGAGCTGCGAACACCCAGTCCTCGAAGTTTTCAAAATTTAATGGAAATGTTTGATTCAACAGGCGTGATCCATTGACAAAAAATGCTATAACGAGGACATTAAATCTAGAAATATCAAATAATTTAAAAAAACTATTAGAGATAGGGATAGGACGTTCTTTACGAAAGTTGAAGAGTTTATGACGGCTATAAGATGACAGTATATAGGGTGTTCCATTTAAAAAAAGTGATATTTTTCAATTGTAAGTTTTCTGACTTTGGTCCTAGAAAGTAAACACCCTGTAAATGAGACGTCAAATATTTCATAGTAAATATGTATTTTTGACTTTATTTAGTAAGTATAAAAATTATGAATCGCTTAGTGTCAAAATTTAAGTAGCATTTTCAGAACAACGAGATGCTTGCAAATGCAAAATTTTATAAGTCGAATTATCTTAAAAACTATAACTTTTTCGTATATTAAACCATTAATAAAATTATATGAAATAGCACGTAGAATTAATGAATGTAAGTGAAATATAGGGTGTCCCATTTAAAAAAATGCAACTTTATGACACCCTGCTTTTTGGGCGCACCCTGTATAATTCAAGATATTTTTAAAATGTGCCAGATAATCAACCATACCTTCATACAAAAGCTCATTATCGACAAATCTTATCTTCAAGGCCTACATTTACTCTGCTCAGTCGTTGACTCACCCGGTACAGTAGTGAGTAACTTGTAAGTAATTGTCACTTTACACCAGAACTACCCGGTTTAGAAAATACCTTTTATTCCAATTTGCGATCAGATTATCATCCAAATTTATTTTTTCCAAAACAGGCATGTTATCCAACGCAGTCGCTTCTATATTTTTAATTTTATTGCTGCCTAGATGCAACCAGAGCAGTGATGTTATATTGTTAAAAACACCAGCTTTTATTTCTTCCAATTCGTTTTCTCTAAGGTTCAGGTATTGAAGATCGGGCAAATTTCTAAATGCTCCAGGTTGGATTTCCTTTAATTTACAATTTCCTATTGTTAGTTTATTTAAAATATCCATGTCACTTACAGAGTTTTCCCTTAAAATTGGAATGTTTTGGTCCAGGAACATAAAATTGTTGTAGGATCCTCTAGGAACGTTTTCTTTTAAACTGTCCGATTTTTCAATGATTTTGGTAAAGTCTGAGATACCATCTCCGTATCCCATAAATTGTACATTTTGGAAGGTAACGTCACTCTTTGTCGAAACCAGAACTATTGGTAAAAGAGATATTTGTATGAATAAAATTTTCTTATGAAACATGTTGCTTGGTGTGCTGGTCTTAAGCCTATAACATTTATAAGAACCCAATTAGATTAAGAAATGATAACCTTGAACGTATAGTGATTTTTTTAATTTAAATTTTGATAATCCAAATCGAAAATATATTACAAAATATCTTTTATTTTCAAAGCATATACAGGGTGTTATGGAATTGACTTACTATACTTGAAAACCTGATATAAAAACACGTGGCAGAAAAATAATTTTATACCGTGCGAGCAAAAATTGTTTGCATCAAAGAGGGCTTGGATTAAAAAACGTAGGGCTTGGTTTAGATCACAATGATATGGGGACGATATATCTAACCAAATCTAGGTTAAAATTTTGTCAAATTCATATTATGAAATGATATGCCAAACTAATGAGTAATAAAATAAGTAGACAAGTACAAATTTATTTTTGTTGTTTACAAAATTAACAAAGTAAGAATATACAGAAAGAAAAAAAAAATTACATAAATTGCTAAAATGGGCCACCGCCATGCTCCAAGCATAAATTCACACGTCTCGTCATATTTTCAAAAGTGTTGACCAGCATCTCTGGAGAAATGTTACCACATTCTTGGATAATCCTTTCTTGTAAGTGGTGTTTTAAAAATAGTGTTCTTTAAATGAGGAAAAACGAAGTAATCCATATCCGTTAAGCAAGGTGATCTAGGTGGAAATTCAATGTCTGATCGAAAACTGATCAATCTGTCGTCGAAAAAATTGCGTAAGTAGTTAATAGTTTGGGCGGCTGTATGAGCGGTTGCACCGTCCTGTTGAAAATATCCAAAACGTAGTTCGTCGTCAAGTAATTGCTCCACAAATGGATTCAAAATAGTGTCTCTATACCGCTGTGCTGTAACTGTGTCATGGAAAAAAATAGGACCAACAATTCTTCTTTGGGAAACAGCTAATCGGACACCAATTTTTTGAGGGTGCAATGTGGACTCTACAAAAAAATGGGGATTTTCACTACTCCACATGCGTGTATTCTGAGAATTCACATAACCGGAGAGGTGGAACCAGGCTTCATCCGAAAAAAATGTCAGGTCTAATAAATCATTTATTTCCAATAAATTGTGGGTAAACCATTGAGAGTAATTCCTGCGTTTTTCAAAATTTGCGGCTTGTATTTCTTGGAATAGGTACTTGTACTTTATTAGGAAATAAATTTAGCTGCTTCTTAAGAATAGTCCTGCATGTTCCATAAGATCTTCCCACTTCTTGAGACAGGCGTCTTATACAATTTGTTGGCGTATTTTGCATTATTTCACGAACGTTTGCAACAAGTTCTACTTTTCTTACAGATGGTCTTCCTGCTCCTTTTTTGTGTTGTATAGAACCTGTTTCCCTAAATACAGCCACGGTTCTTTTCAGGCAATGATAAAAATCCCCAGTAATAACAGCAACTTTAGGAAAATGTTCGTGAAAATCGTCCATGGACAAACCCGGATTGTATTGGCACTCACCATTTACTCTAACCCCGTTTCGAAAATACGCTTCAACCATGAATGTTTTGTGCTGTTCCGTAAATCCCATTGTGTGAATTGTTCAAGAAATTGAAAAAATTAGCGATTAATCAAATTACTTGTAACGACTGTCAAAGATGACGGAATAAGTGATTGATTGTTAATTCAGGTAGTTACTGACACCCAACAGGTATTAAGCTCTACGGCTAATCATTACGTCGTTAGATGCAAGGCCCTCTTTGATGCAAATAATGTTTGCTCGCATGGTATGTCTCCTTGCTTTAATGAGCGAAAAAATTCACCTTTTGCCTTTTGACACGAGGCAATGGACTTGTAAACAAATATGCACGGTGGTTTTGTAGGTCAAATTGTATGTTGACCCGTGATTTGTATCGATTGTCAGTTCTGCAAGATAACAGAAACTCTTTAGAAATAGATGTTTAATATACCTTAAAAGTCCAAGACTCGCACAAAATGTACACCTTAATACATAAAAAAATCGTTATACAGGGTGGCCCATTTGTATGACAAAGTAATATATCGGTTCTACTATTAGAGTTATCCAAAAAATGTTTTTACAAAAGTTGTGCGTTTTAATAATATACAGTGTGTCCACGGATAGAGATTGGAACAGGAAAAACTTTTTTATTAGTAGGTATAGAAGAAAAAGTCATTCTTTATAAAAACGCCTGCTTGTGCTGAAACTACAATTTCGAATATCAGATTTGCGATTTCTATACAGGATTCGTCACAAACAACATTTTTAGTTTTTTGGATCTTTTTTTCAATTCCTTGATTTATTAAATGAATTTTGCTAATGTTTGAAATATGAAAACTCAAAACATGTAAATACTAACTAATCTTTCACATCCATCAAAAGTATCGTCGCTATCAATTTTTGTGTTCTTTCAGTATGAACCAACAAATATGGTCTACGAAGAAAGTTCTCGATTTTTTTTTTACAGGATGATAAAAAAATACAAAAGTGTTAAACCGTGTCAAGAGTAAACTACTATATTTCATTTTAGAGCTAAATGATAAAAACAAAAAATATTTGAAATTCTACTTTTTTTTTTTAATTTATTATTATTAGCAACACTTGCTGTCACACACTGTTCTGTCTTGATATTGTTCATGATAATGTCTTGTTATAAACAATGTAGTTTGCTTGCTCCAAAAATATAAATCATATCAATCATTTCAGTATTTAAATGTTAAAAATTAACGACCAGAACCTACAATACAAGACTATATACACAGTGTCCGCGGAAAAGTCGGCACCATGGAAAACTTTTTTATGCGGTTTTTTCTTCAAATATGTTTTTGGCGGTAGGTTCTGCACGGGGTTCTGCATGACCCAAAACAAAACAAAAGCTTAACACACTGCAACTGTAACGCACGCCACAGGTCAAAAGTTTTAAGCTTTTGTTTTGTTTGGGCCATGCAGAACCTATAGACCAGGGTCGATAATTTTTGAAACCAAAAAAAATAATAGTAGGATGAAACCCATTGGAAAAGGAAGAGAATAAAACAAAAATGAAAGAAAAAATTATTTACGGGTGATCCGAGGTCGGAAGGGGGGGAGGGGGGTTTTAAGGGTAGAAAACGATTTATCTCGATTTCCGGTAAAACTACAAGACCTATGGAAAAACGTTAAATCGCAAAATTGTAGGTAATAAAAAAATTTACAACTTTTGTATTTACACTTTTTTCATATAACCTCAAAATGTATGTGAAAAATTGAAATAACCAAGTTTTTGGTTTTTTATTTTTATCTCTTACAAAAAATTTTTTTATCCACGAAATTTGGTGAAAACTTACCTTTTTATGTCCTAAACACACTGTAATTTTTTTGATTTAAAATATTTATTTTTTAACCTTATTTTGACTTAATATCGAAAAAACACCCTAATTTTCAATCGAAAATTCTCACGCCAAAATATCTGCTTTTTTAAAAAAGTCGGTGGGCTTTTCGTTCGTTGAAATCTCTACTTTCTGATAGTGTTAAAAAAAATATACATTACTATGGTAAATGTTCTCAAAAAAATGCAAAGAAACGAAAAAAACTCGAATCCGATTTTTTTTTTAGATCAATATGTACAATTTTAAGCTATTTATTAAAATTTATACTTTTTTTTATCAATGTAACATGGAATTTTACGTTTTTCGAGTAATTAAAGTATAAATTTTAATAAATACCTCAAAATTGTACATATTGATCTAAAAAAAAAATTTCGGATTCGAGTTTTTTTCGTTTCTTTGCATTTTTTGAGAACATTTACCATAGTAATGTATATTTTTTTAACACCATCAGAAAGTAGAGATTTCAACGAACAAAAAGCCCACCGACTTTTTTAAGAAAGCAGATATTTTGACGTGAGCATTTTCGATTGAAAATTAGGGTGTTTTTTCGATATTAAGTCAAAATAAGGTTAAAAAATAAATATTTTAAATCAAAAAAAGTACAGTGTGTTTGGGACATAAAAAGGTAAGTTTTCACCAAATTTCGTGGATAAAAAATTTTTTTCATATTGTGCAGACTTTTCCTCCGACACTGTATATGTAAGCAGTTTTGGCACAAATAGTTTACTTATGTCTAATTTGACATTAAAATTTTAATTACATTTTGTTTTGATTTTATGGTCATGGGTATAAAAAATAAAAATCACACTTTTTTTACGAAAATTTAAATAAAAACCAAAATATGGGCAAAACTACTGAATTTAGGTATAGGGATGACTTAACAGAAATAAAAGAGAATTAAATTACCTGTAATCTCTAAGATGAGTCTTATAAATATAATGTGTTTCATTAAAAAAAAATACTTATTGTATTTTAAAATAATTTCATAATATATTGCGAGATATATTCCATCAATGTCAACATAGTACACCCTGTTCAAAATGTTAACTACATGATGATTTAAAACTGTTTTTTTTTATCCCTATACTTAAGAATGCATAGTAGATTTATTCTAGATTATTTTTTTTCCGAAACTTCAAGAATTTTTCATTTTGTATGGCAACGTTGAAAAAAAAATGAAAAATCAAATATTCATTCATATTATATCACTTCGACATTTTGGAAGGTAACTTCACTCTTCATCGATACTAGGACTAGTGGTAAAAGGAATATTATTTGTATAAAAAACATATTAAGCATATTGCTTTGTATGCACTGGTGTTTTTTAAAAAATAGTCCTGTATATATTTTTCATATAATATTTACATCGCTTTAAGAAGAGTTTAATGAGGTTATAAATTGATAACCTTGCGTCTATCCACTTCAAATTTTCCAGTAATCATTATTTTTGACATATTTTAACAATACATACCTACATACTCTTTTATTTTTAAAACATTTAACCTTTACATCAATTTGTTGAATAATGTCTGTTACTTTGCCCTTTAGTAGTTATTTTTTAATTGCATTTACTCCATGATTACACACTTTATAGTTAGGACTAGATGACGAATGCCCCACTAATGGTTTATATTAATTCTTTTCTTGGATAGTTCCTCTTGGACTCTTGGCCTTCATCCTCTATGGAAATACTAAAATACCTTTTACCTTTTTTTCAGAATGGTGATCTGTGCATCAGCATCTTGCATCCCCCAGTGGACGACCCGCAGTCGGGCGAGTTGCCGTGCGAACGCTGGAACCCGACGCAGAACGTGCGCACCATTTTGCTCTCTGTGATCTCCTTGCTGAACGAACCCAACACTTTTAGCCCCGCCAATGTAGACGCGTCCGTCATGTACCGCCGCTGGCGGGAATCGAAGGGCAGGGACAAAGAGTACGAGAACATTATTCGGTTAGTATGAGACACAGAACAATTATATTAAATAATTGAAGCCTTATAAATAAAGGGCGAATTATATGCCCTTAAATTCAGCCAAAATATGCGCATATATATACATATATGCCTTTTTTTTTTGCATTTTTTCTTAACCAAATATGCATACTGGTATGCAATATTTCTTAATTTATTATAGTAAAACGAGGTAAAGAAACATAGGTATTGGGTTCTAAAAAATATTTTTATTTTTTTTAAAATGCAAAAAACAAAGAATAATAAAAGTAAATTTTTTTTTACCTAAAATTGTATAAAAGGCGTTTCTTACTAACTACTTTTCAAAATTTTCAACTAAAAAGGATTGTCTTCTATTAGTAAAAATATGTTTATACAAAGAGAAGCTTCTTTCAACATCTACTGATGTAATCGGACAATACTGCAACTTACGCAGCAACATATAAGCCCAAGATACAACTTCGTTGGATGGTTTATACTGCAGTTAAGTGTTAAAATCCTTCATTCTTTTTTACAGTTACATTCAATTTGTTCCTTATTTGACCTCCTACTTTACCGGAAATGATGTTACATTTAGCGGAAAAAGTTTCAACAATACTAATTGAGTCTCTTGAACTTAAATGTCTACTCTCCAACGAGGATATTATGTCCGGTATAAAACTGAAATTAATCTTAATAAAAACAAGATCTTTAGCCACACTTGCACTTTTTAACAACTCTACTTTGCACAACATACTGCGAATGGTCATCTAAGTCCAAAATCTTTCCTTAAACAACTGCACTCTTAGAGGTGCTTTTAGAAACACTTTTTTTACATTTGAAATTACTTTATTTTTTTTTTCAATCCGCTAGAATTTTTGATTTATCAATTGTTTTCGATAAAAATGAAAAAATTTAAAATTATACATACCCAACATTATTTATTACTGTAATTAATTTCATAACTAAGTTGTGAAAATAAATGGACTTAATGGTAAAAGAATAAATTCTAGGTTCCGCCAGTAGTGTAGTTAATGTGAAGAAAAAATTTTAATTGACAAGTTATACTGGCTGTCATTTTGTTTAAATAATTGTTTTTCCTTTCATAGCACTCTTTCTTTCTTTGTCACTTTCGAAACATTGCATAAATAATGTTATGCATAATCTTATATTTTTTCGTTTTTACCGGAAACAGTTAATCTGAACCAAAAAAATGAGGATGACTTTTGTGTAGTTTTATTTGCTAAATCTTAAAATTCTACCAGATTAAAAAAAATGCCGTACTAAATTTTTTTGAAATTATACCTCTGGCGTTAGCTCTGTGTACGGCATTGGCAAAATGACACAAACAATTTTTAGCTTAAAATATTTCTCTGTATACATTAAAGATTGTCACCTAGTTTCGACGTCGTACTATTCAGGAAAAACATTTTTTTTTTAAATATTTCAACACCCTGTATAATAATAACAACTCCGTGTAAAGTCGATTCACCCAGTAAACCTGCAAGATGGCGGACATGTCATATGACAAAAGTCATATTCCAGCTAAATAATAGTGCATTGTATACCTAGTAGGAAAAGCTGAACATTCCCGGACGACCGTAAAGATTGCCTGTCGAGGCGCAAGCCGAGACTGGCAATAGGGAGTCCGGGAATGTGCTTTTTCTACGAGGTAAACATACTATTTTTCCGAAAATCGATAGGAACTTATTAGATACAATCAACTTGTTATAATTTTTAAAATAAACATTATTGTTATTATTTTATTCCCAACAAGGAAATAGGTATTGGTTTTGTAACTATGGAAATAAAGTAATATTGAATTGTCAAACTTGACGCAAGAAAAGTTTGTCGTTTAAAATGATTAGTGATGATGACTGTTCCATTTCCGGAACTCCCCCAGAACTTACGGAAGCAGTAAATACTGCCTCATTGGATTTATTGCCAAAAAATCCAAAGAAAAATATAATTATTCCTACAATCGTTTTATGGAATATCGGAAGAATAAAAATGCATGTTCTTTCTCAGAAAATGTTGTTATGGCATACTTTTTGGAGCTTGGTGCCAAGATGAAATCTTCAACTTTATGGTCGAACTATTCAATGTTGAAAGCAACCCTTGCAATTAGACATAATGTGGATATATCGAAATATCCAAAACTTCGTTCATTATTGAAAAGGAAGGGTGAAGGCTATAGGCCAAAAAAATCCAAGATTTTTTTAAAGAACAAATCAACACATTTATACAGGAAGCTTCAGATAAAGAATATTTAATGATTAAGGTAAGTCCCATAACTTCAATTTTTATTCGGGTTATTTACATATTTATTTATTGTTTTAGGTTGCTGTAATATTTGGTATTTCCGGAGCTTGTAGAATGGACGAGTTAGTTAAAATGACTTTACAAGATATAGAAGACCTACACTCCAAGCTTTTAGTAAAAATACCAGACTCTAAAACGAATACATAAATGAAATGTACTTAAATATTTACCGCAAGTATGTGGCTTTAAGACCAGGAGACATGAATAATATCGGATTTTTCTTTAAGTGCCAAAACGGAAAAGGATGTAAACAGGTAGTAGAAATACACCAATTTAGAAAAATGCCTAAAATAGTAGCTGCATATTTGAATTTGTCAAATCTGATCGAATATACCGGCCACTGTTTTCGTCGGTCTTCTGCCACGATCTTGGTTGACTCTGTGGAGATATTACTAGCTTAAAGAGGCTGGGCGGATGGAAATCATCAAACGTCGCTGAGGGATATATAGAAGAGTCTCTTACTAATAAAGTACAGGTGGCAAATAAAATTTTCGCAGCAGATAATAATCAACAAAATAACCCTACTAGATTTGATGTTTCCCCAATACCCAATTCTTGTCAAACAAATAAAATTATTAGTGTTAAAAATATTCAACAAACTAATAGTTCCAATGTTCTTCCAATGTTTAATACTTGTACTAATTGTCAAATAACTGTTAATATATCAAATAATTAATTTTAAAATGTATGTTATAAAGTGTTTAAATTTCGACAACTACGGTCGTATTCATAAAAAAGGCGTACAAAGAGGTTACGTGCGTTGATAACTTTCAATGAAATTCTTATGGGACAGTGACATTTAGCCTAACCTTCTTGTAAACTTTTTTTTATGAATACAGCTGTAATTCTCAATCATTTTTTTAGTTTGCAAACAACTGTACAGAAATAACATTTCCGTACAGTACAAAATAGTAATTTACGTTACAAGACCGGGAAGTAGTGTTTTTCAGGTGGAGACAAGCATTTCCAGGGCGAGCCATAGGCGAGTCCTGGAAGCTTGGAGAGACCTGGAAAACACTAATTTTCGGTTGCGTGACGTACAATATATTTTTTAAGACCGACACTTCGATATATTTTATAATCTACGCGAAACAAGTTTGACATAAAGAACAAAATTAAAAATCAACGAACTGTCACTCGACAATACATCGAAATGTTGTTGTCATAATAACGAAATCAAGGTATCTTGTATTATCAAAGAGCGATTGGAAAAACAAAAAACAGGGTGACAGTGACATTAGAGACCGGAAAAGTGACATTAGAGTCCGGAAAAGATTTTTCCGGTCTCTAATGTCACTTTTCCGGTCTTGCGATCGGAAAAACGTTATTTTCTAGACGAAAAATGGTCCAGAAAGTGTAAATTTTCTGGTCGGTTTTAAAAAAATCAATATTTCCTTACATTGATTTTCCGTTGCATAACAACGACGAAGTGCAAGGAAATATTGACTTTTTCTTTCAAAAAAGTTGTCAAAAATGTCAATATTTCCTATCGATTTTCGGAAAAATAAATTTTTGCATTTTCAATTACTTTTGTCATATAACATGTCGGCCATCTTGCAGGTTTACTGACTGAATCGACTTTAGGACCCCCTGTTTACATACAATTTTCGTCTAAAAATTATGTAAGAAATAACACCCTCAAGTTTGGACACATACCTAATTAACACACTGTATTATAATATTTTATAGAAAATAATAGCACTTTTACTATAGGAGTACCCCCCCCCCCCTCTCCCAAGGAGAAAAGCTATCTACGTGCCTGGCTGGTTTAAACTCGACGCTCCTACAATAACAGTAGCTGTCTAAACCTCGGTTAATAATATACATACCATTAAAAATATTTTAATAATATTTATAATAGGTATATCTTAATTAAACAATGCACCTATTGATATTCATTATCTATTATCTGTTAAAAGAGATATCCTCTGCCGCACTTTTCTCACTAATAAAACAATTATGCACTAAACACAGTGGCATTGTTAATAAAGTCGCCACAGTGGATCTTTTCCCGTGCGTCATCACTTTCACGTCATCAAAATCTTATGAATCAAATCAAAATTACGAGACGAAAAAAGTCAAAACTATGTCTAAGTTCATAAAATGGACGTGCCTGCCTACCGTTTGACGTACCTACAGAATATCCCGAAAAATTATTATTTATTTTAAGTTTTGCCCGGCATTTTCTATTATCTAAAAGAAATTGACAAACAAATGTTAATACATTTAATACTATTTTTAAAGCTTAAAATCTAGAAAAGTTTGGTGTTTTATTGACTATTAAAATCGCAAAAGTTAAATTTTTGACATCCTTTCATTTAAGGGAATTTAGCCACTGCCGTAAACTTTTCAAAGAACTTTCACGGTTAGAATATTTAAAATAAATAAATTAGGTATTATAAAAATCCATAAATACTTACCGCCAAGACAGATGGTCGGTATAATTAGCTCTAAAAATAACTATTTTTAGAAAAAGGAACAGTTTTAAGACACACAAATTTACAAAATACGAATTAGATTGGCAGATCAAAATAAGGTTGACAATGACGTTCTAAAATACAACGGTAGTCAACTAAACAAATAAAAAAAGTAATTAATTGACGTTTATAGTTTTATTCTTGTCTAGCACGTTATATTATTGCGGAATCTTGGAGACGTTCTTTTATGCTTTTATTCAAACTTGTTACTGTAATAAATAAGGATGCAGAGTTATTAACCACGTTGAGTCCTGATCGTTGATTGATGACGCACGGGCAAAGATCCACTGTGGCGACTTTACCTATATTGTTTTGAAAGTTCATATATCACAAAAATAACAACAAATTCTTCAACAAAATTAATAAACACCACAGTAAACACGAGACAAAATAATAACAACGGCTTGATTGACTCGCCGTAGTTCGGCGAGACTCGTGTTTTTAATTGGCGTTAATATAAGATCAAATGGTTGTCAACTTTTTTCTAGGCAAGAAATTAATTCTCCGACCAGGCAGCCTTTCCTAAAGATGCTGTTTTAACAACACAGGTCTTATGCAGGGTTGCCAGACGTCCCGATTTCAATCGGATATGACTCGATTATTTGTCCCGCTTTCCGATTGCACGTCAAAAATCCCGATTTTTCCGATTAGATCGATTTTAAATAATTTTAAAAAGTGCCAATTTGACTTCAATCAACAAATTTATATTATATTTTATATTGAAAGAAAGAAATTACATGTTTTTTGAACTTTTTTTGCACGGCATTTTTTTTCGGATGTTTTGTCCTGAAACTAATTACTCTTTTTGACTTAAATTCTTGAACCGGGGGGGGGGGGGGGGGGGTATATTTAAAATGAAACTTAAAATTAAATTATTCATCATTCATTTATTTGCAATAAAGCAAGAAACCTTTGAAATTAATACAAATAAAAAATACCTGCTGACCTTTGAAAAAATTACATTTAAAATAAAAATGTTTCTAGGTTTTTTGGGGTTAGGCTATGGATCAAAATGTAATTTGGTAGGTTTTAATAGTTCAAAAAGGGACGTGGCACCCTAAAAATTTGCCTGCGGCGCTTTTTTTTTTAAAGGTAATTGTCCCGCTTTTCCATTTGAAAAATCTGGCAACCCTGGTCTTATGGGATATAAATAGCATTATGCTTTGCATAATAGACTTATTACAATTATAACTTCTGTTAAAACACCTATCATGAATTCGTATAAATTGCCACAACTATATCTATTTCAAAAACCGCAATAATTATTATGAGGATTTATCAGACAGTCGTAGTTCAACCTACCGCTGGTGTTCCAGCTTCATGATAATACAAAATTCTTCATTATAACTAAAACTAGGCTACGACGAAATATCTGACCAAAATTACTCGCAATCTATCGGACTATCTAATGTCAATCACGTCGCGCCGCATTGCCAGTACCATGGAAAAGAGAAATGTCATTATACTTAAGTATCTTGATTTAAATGTTAAAATTTCTTTTTGCTGGTTTAATAAGTGGTAATTTGAATTTGCTCTTAAATATTATAGTACTATTATTATTAGTTTTAAAGATTAATAAAAAAAAGTGTCGTTTTTATCCCAAGATTATTTTCTTTTTAATTTTAGGAAACAAGCGATGGCTGCTAGGGTGGAGGCGGAACGGGACGGAATTCAAGTGCCCTTGACCCTCGAGGACTACTGTATTAAAACTCAGGTACGAAAATAATTATTTATTATTACTGGTAAAGTTTTAAATATACAAAACTAAATAAAAAATATAACAACATTAATAATTGTTTTTAGTTTCTACTTATAAAAAGCAACAATAGTTATTTATTATACAATGTTGACACAAAAGAGCTTGTAAACTAAAGACTCAATGGCAGGGCTGACAAGAGGGGGGGGGGGAGGGCTGGGGGGTGGGCAAATTTCCCGGGCCCACGTCTCTTTTAAGGGCACGTGCTCGGGCTGCGCAGTTAAAAAAATATGATAAATTATATAAAAAAAAATCTCTGCTGACAATTTTTTTTTTTTGCTTTGCCCATATTGCATACAGCCACTACCGTAACTTAATTTTTATTTTTTATTTTTAAAACATTCATACTACCTCATTCTCACTAAGAATTAAATCGACATTTCTAAGAGACAAGTATTAACCCTATGCGATACATAAATAAACAGGGACACACGCCACAGGGGTCCTTCTGGGCGACTGACAAAAAATTACTTTGTAAACATCACATAGGTATGTAAATTATTGTTAGACGAGTTGGCGAATAATTAATGTTCTAAGTATCAAATCTCGATACATTTTGTCCTCGCCCATCTGGCCCAATATTTGTGTTAACATCGATTTATTATTCGAAGAATTTATAAAACTTTCATCTTTTTTGGAGAACCTACCCGAAAATTTTGTACATTTTAGAATTGACCAACAATGGGTTTCTTATTTAAAAATTATATTTTTGTTATTATTTTGGGGTAGTAAAGACTTATTTTAATAAAAATGAACAGTTTTAATGCCAAAACGACTATGAATGTGGAATGTTTGAGAAACAATTTTAGCTCATTAAGTATTGAGCAAAAAATTGAAATTAAAATTGAGGGAAGACCTAACTCCGAAATTAACTTGACACAGACCACAAAGTGTAAATCTAGGGACTTTATTGTTATTGATAAGTTTGCTGCAAATAAAAACAGAAAAATGAACTTTACTTTTAAACAATTTACCCACTAACGAAAAATTAATTGGCCTTTTTTATTTTTTTTATCTTATTTCATTTTCAATAAAATAAGTAGGTAATCATAAATTTTTAAAATATTTATTAAAAATTATTGACCAAATTTGGGCGTGGTATTAAAAATTGTTCGCCTGCGGCGCATTTTGCTTTCAGCAGGACTTTTAGTGCACCTCCAAGTTAATAAGTCACAAGCCGCCACTGGCTAGGACCCCACCTTAAGCTTTTTAATATTTTAAATCTGGCAGCCCTAGGAGAGGGCCCAGGAGGCCGCACAGCCCCCGGGCCTGACCTGGCTCTCGACGGCCCTGCTCAATGGTTTATTCATAACACGCCTGAAAAGCCGATCGGATCCGTTATTGTTTGAAATTGTATTGAAAATCAGTAATGGGTGGAAGAGAGAACTCCTTACTTTTCGTGTATATTACACTCTTTTTTTCTGTGACTGTATAATGACGATAAATACGCCACTGTTCGCCTAACCACAGAATTTATAATATCCATAACTCTTAAACTAAAATAGCTGCTAAGGCGAATTGTTGGAAAACTGACTCCAACATGGTGCCTAAATTTCTTAAATTTATTTCTTTTGTTTGCTGTGTGGTGTATTTCATACTCGATTTCATATAACCACCGTCGCAAATCCCTATCAGCAAAAAACCCGTCTCTATTCCTTACTGTTTTTTTAGCAACCTATCCCTTTCTCACTCCGAAACCCCTTTTGTTTATAATGGAATCGTCCGCGGACTTTGCTCCGTAAATTCGCGACGTTTGATCTAGTGTTGGGAAAAACCGACTTATTTTACTAACCGACTACCGAGATTTCAAGTGATTTAAAAAACCTAATTATAATAGGGTTTTCACTCGAATGCTAATATTAATATTGGCGGTTCATCGTTCATCTACAGCATTTGTATTGGGAATAATGGGAATAACTGACGGTGTTGTTAATCGATTGATTTTTTGCGGATTATTAAATGTGGCGGATTTTTTTGGCCTGGTTTCCAGATCTCACAATTTAACAACTTGAACTAGAGATGTCACGATATTGCATAACTCACGATATTTTTTCTACACAATCATGAATACCGCCACTAAACATTAATTTCGGGCGCAGAAATTTCTGCGTTTGCACATAGCAACCCATAGAAAATACGATAACCTCCAACACAGGCAACCTGTAATGCAGTATTTAATTTGAATAATATCTCCAATAACCGAAACCACTCGGTGTAGTCACTCGCTAGGAGATGGCTCTAGCCGCAGTGAGTAATTGGCATGCGGGCAGCAACTAATTGGAGACGCGTTGCAAAATAGTGGGAAAATAAAAACAGAATTTTCGTCACTCGAATTATTACCGATTGTAACCGAATTATTCAGGTGATTGAAAAAACCGGATGATAGGTTATTTTTCACTCGAGTTATCCCAACACTAGTTTGATCGTTTTATCATCACGTCTTTCGGCCCTGTGAACACAAACGAGATTCTTAATAGGGATGGCTGATCCACCAATTTAACTGATCTCAAAGTAGTAAGTATCTAGTCAGAGTTCCAGTTTCAAGCCCGGAGCCTGGTATCGGACTATTGGACCGCTTAATCTTGCAAAGCGGCGAGCAAAGTTGCATCTCCGAATAGAGTACACCGAGCCCGCGAATCGGTACGCGGCCGATGACCGCTCGAGTCCGCTGTTGCCTAAATCAGTTGGATCATTTAAAAAAGTTTTTGCGCCCCAGAATTCCCATTATTCGCCAGATATTTGCCATACTCGTACCCGTACCTGTTGAACATTTTGATCTGGATCAGTTCCACAAGTCCAGGCCCAGGAATCAGTTCCAGTGTCGTGTAACCACCCATAATTCTGCTCAGAGAGGCAGTCTAGCCGTTCCTCGGTCTAATCTCTCGCCGTTCGAGCAACAACACTATTGCGGACCAGAGAATAATCGGTCAGGGTGATTCTTTTTTAAGGACTATGCCAAAAACCAAAGGTGGTTTTATTTCAATTAATTTGTTAAAATGTTAAATTATTTACGACATGGCAGATGGAAAACATCCGTCCAGTGCGTTTACAAACGACTTACGACTGATTTGGGTTGACGACATAATGATTCCCAGGTAAAGGTAGTATCGAACCGCATTCAAATTCTAATCAAGACATTAGGCGCAACCCATATTAATCTAAACAAATTTCCTCTTTTTTACAACGCAAGTCAAGTGTACCAAAACAAAATTGGCTGTGAGCCACAATATTTTATTTTTAAACTACTTTTGCATTTGCTACACAGTATCGATGGTACGGACGGTGTTCTTTAAACTTTAAACTCCATAATTCGAGTTTTGTTAACGTAGAAACTTTCAATTCGGTTGTGCTAGAAAAATAATTCACAAAACATGACAGTGTGTTTTGCTTCTTCTATCTACTCATTTAAATTGCTTTTCCTAATACCAATTGTATTTTTTTTAAATTTATTTTACTTGTTGCTTGATTGAGCCTTAATCTCAAATTTATTTTCCAAGCTTGCGAGTCTTAAAAAATATCTTTATAACTGTCCCAAGGTTGAGTCTGCAAAGCAGGTCAGTAGAGGCTCAAACAAACACAAGTACAACTGCTATTTACTGTCACATTTATTACCACTGTGTTACTTTCATATTTCATTTCGCAGCAATGATATTTTAGATTGTAACTGTTGTATGCATTTTATGTCATTAATTTACCCCCGTTTCATTTAACTTAGTAATAAAACTTAACTAAAATTTAAATTCAGAATTGTTGTTTTAATAATTATTGTTGAATCAGATTTATAGCCTCCCGTTTTGTTTGGCCAATCATTAAGTACTTTTGTCACCCTTTTGATATTATTGGAGACATTTTACAGTTTCTCCACACGAATTATTAATATACCCAATTTCTTTTAGGTTAAACCAAGCAACTCGGAGTCGCAGGTCGAAATGACCGACTTCTACGACGACGACTATGACGAGGACTACGATGACGTGTCCGACGACTCTGAGTACGCCGACGAAGACGACAACGACAGCGGTAATGGAGAATCGTGATAACGTCGCTCCGAACAGAGGGCGCTGGCGCCAGCGACGACAACTTGTACATTCAAATTCTAACTCGTTCGCTCCTTTTTAGTTAATTTTTTTTATGTGAATTATAATACACGTCCCTGCCCCACGCCATTATAGGCTCTTTGAGGTTTATAATTTCGGACCAAAAACAAATTTGTATGGTTGGGTTTAGCTACACGAATAAAACTGGCGATCGACATTTCAAAACATTGCTTTAATCATTGAATTATTGATTATACGACTTTACAAAAACTCTGATATTCAAACAATGTTTTCGCAGCATATGAATGATTAACTACGTAATTTTATTTGCTATTGGTTTCAATTATAGCATTTACAGTCATGGACAAAAGTATAGAAACTTAATAATTTAGCACAATACCTTGTCAGATTAAATGTTTTACTCGGTTTGTAATATTTCTTTTCCTTTTTTTATCTTAATTTTCTAAATAATCCCAAAGATTCGCTATCTTTATTCCCAGAGTGTGATGGCCATTAGCGTTGCACCACTCTCTCACCTTGTCCACATCATTACTCATATCAATTTTAAGCTTACAAATGTCCGTTCCGTGCCAAAGGATGGTGGTATCATCAGCGAAAATATTGAACTTTCCAGATATTGGCAAATGAGGCGCGTCATTAAATTTAATTAAAAAGAGTGGGGGACCTAAGACTGACCCTGTGTCAGTGCTTAGCTCAATAGAGCTGTTATTAAACACTATTGTCTAGATTCGACCCGTAAGAGACGAGTGATACCACTCTAAAGCAGTTCCCTTTACCCCATACGCCTCTAACTTCAGCAGCAGTATCCACATAATCGAATGCTTTCAACAAATCACAGAAGACAGTTACTTCAACCTCACCAGAGTTTAAGTAAATGTACACATGCTCAAGAAACCCGAAGATGGCATCGCTCGTGCCCTTTGAAGCCTGAGATCTAAACTGTTAAAAGGACAAGAGGTTGTGTTAATTTAAAAAGGACATCAGCCGCCCTTTCACAATTTTTTCTACATTCTTGAACAAGGTGGGAAATAGCGTAATTGGTCGAAAATTTGAAGGGGTATCATGACCTCCACCCTTGTAAAGTGGAACTGCTATAGCTTTCTTTAGGAAAATGCCTGTGACAAAGGGAAATTTATTGCTTCAGCTAAAACCTGTAAGAATGGTACGGCAGGGAGTATTTTCAGAGAGACCCCACCACAACCCCAAGAATATTTATTTTTGATTTGACCAAACAGCACCCTAATCTCCATAGCAGAGGTGGCTCTAAAGAAAAATGTTTTAGATACTTGACCCAAGTAACTCCTAGGATCATTTACTGGTTTCTTATTTGCCAACGCGCTAGCAATACTACAGTAAAAATGGTACAGATCGTCAGCGTTAAGATTATTTAAAGTAGGCGCTCTGTTATTTTTTTCTCTCAAATCATTTTTGAGATCGCTATCTTGTTGAAAAAGCCCAGAACAATTTCAGATCTTCTTAGTAGGTATGGTAGCAAATGATTTTCAAGGATCTGTATATACATTTGAGAATTTATTTTTTCATCTATTTATACTAGTAAACCGGTACCAGACCGACGAAATGCACTCCACACCGTTATGTTACCGCTACTGTGTTTAACTGTCGACAAAAGTAAGTTCAATATCTTCGATAATGACAGTACTTTCTTCTTTCTTCGTCAAGCTGGTTAGAGATACAACTCAAAATATTTACATCCCAGAGTTGACTGCATTTCATAGAAAAATAAAATTGATGTTGGAGAGTTAAAAGTTTCCATATTTTTGTTCATTATGAATGAAATAATGGTAATTATCTATTATACGCACACCACGCCGATTTTGGTGATTTTTTCAGGAAACACGTATTTCGACGCGTAGATAACGAATCCGAAAACGAAAGTTGTCGGAAAAGCTTAGTTTCCGAGATATTTCCTTTTTAAGTTACGATTTTTCATGGATTTGTTTACATCGTGTTTACTTGGGATTTTTATCGTTTTTCAGCCACCTCTCACTACTTTTTAGGTTAAACAGGATATATACTAATTTAAATCGTGGTTAAAAGAAGGAAAATGCGCGTGAAAACGCGCATTTTCCTTCTTTTTTCCACGATTTTCCACTATGGGAAGCCATCGAAGAAACGAGGTTAGGGTAAGTTTAAGTTTTAGATTTTATGTTGGTAACCATGAGTTATATTTGGTGCGAAATATTTATATTTAAATCAATCTAGTGGGCGCTCTTTTTTCAATTTTTTTCGTTTTTAAAAGTGCTTTCCACTACTTTTCAGTCTCCGTCTTTTTATTTAGGCTAAATTAAGGAACTTTTGAAAACGTGAGTTTATAATTAATTAGAAACAATATATTTAACAAGAAAAATGAATATTGCCTATAAAATGAGGTTGCACTTTGTTTTCTTCTTCTTTTGGTTCACACAATACTTGCCGCAGCGGAACTTTAGAGTATATTTGTTTAACTTGCAAATATTTGAGCACTTTCCACAATTAATTTCAGATACAAATATTCCGAGCTCCAATAAATAATCAATAAGCGGCAAAATAAGCATTAGTTAATACTAAAAATTCAGTGAAATTAATTTTTTGGAATAGCGTTCTAATAAAAACCAAACTTAATAATGAAAAATAAAGCCGCATTGGTTGGTAGCGTCATTTAAAAACGAAAAAAATTGAAAAAAGAGCGCCCACTAGATTGATTTAAATATAAATAGTTTCGCACCAAATATTACTCATGGTTACCAACATAAAATCTAAAACTTAAACTTACCCTAACCTCGTTTCTTCGATGGCTTCCGATAGTGGAAAATCGTGGTTAAAAGAAGGAAAATGCGCGTGAAAACGCGCATTTTCCTTCTTTTAACCACGATTTAAATTAGTATATATCCTGTTTAACCTAAAAAAGTAGTGAGAGGTGGCTGAAAAACGATAAAAAATCCCAAGTAAACACGATGTAAACAAACCCATGAAAAATCGTAACTTAAAAAGGAAATATCTCGGAAACTAAGCTTTTCCGACAACTTTCGTTTTCGGATTCGTAATCTACCCATCGAAATACGTGTTTCCTGAAAAAATCATCAAAATCGGCGTGGTGTGCGTATAATAGATAATTACCGAAATAATTTGTCCATCCTAGTTGACCGTCGTTGCTTATTTTATAAAAGAAGGCGCGATAAAACTACTTATTGTACGATTTTGTCCTCTGTAGGACAGTTTATAGTTATACCGTATCGAAATACAACAATAAAGAGTTAAAATGTACAATCGTACAGGGTGTCCAGTTTTCGATGGTTTTACGGGGTATCTCGGTTATTAGTAAAGATAGAAGGATACGGTTTTCGCGGCTACTTTTTTATGAAACAAAAGATGCCCTAATCAGAATTTTTCTAGTCCTCCTTGTTTTTGATATACGGGATGTTTTTGATAATTTTACATTTTGGGACACCCCCCATATTTAGGTTACCCTGTAGCTTATCAAAGAGAAAACAAATGTTATTTGTGTAGTTTTTTACGTAGAATCCAGTGACGTACTCAGATTTTTTCTACGTTCAATAGTTTCCGAGAAAAATACCAAACTATTTTTTTTTAAATGGGACACCCTATATATTTTTAAATAAGATAATTCAGTTTATAACAAGCTTCTCAAAAATATATAATACCCTATTTTTATTTTTAATATTAAGCACGAAATTTACGGTTAATTAAAAAATATATAATTTTAGTTAGTAGGCCATGACGGGTATTGAAAAAAAACTATTACTGGTATGATAATTACTGCAGGAAAAATATATTTTGGACTCCTAAAACTAATTAGCAGTAATATTTCAGTAAAAATAATAACAATGCACAAATCGAGTTGTATTTTACTACGCAAAACATTACAAACAGAAGCTGAATATTAATAGAACTTTCTCATAAATATTGCTCAAATTGTTCTCCATTATGCCTTAGACATGTTTCACACATAGTTCTTATCCGTTTGAATGAATTTAAAATAATAAGAGGCCGTGTCCGTAACTCCCTAAATGCTCTTTCAGTAGCATTTCTTAATTCTGCAATTGTTTGGTATTGAATAGAATAAATTTTATTTTCAAGGTATCCCCACAAGCAGAAATCCAAAACCGACAAGTCGGGTGACCTTGGTGGCCATCTTACAGGTCCATTAGTTCCAATCCAGTGGCCTGGAAAATTATTATTTAAGTAGGCCCTGATAATTAGCGCATTGTGAGCGGGTGCTCCATCTTGTTGCAGATATAAGTTATTGATACCCGCTAAGGGCACGTCTTCTATTATTTGCGGCACAACGTTTTCCAGAATTTCCAAATATTTATTGGCATTAAGGCTGCCTTCAAATATATTATAAATTATTTTGCTTCCTAGTATAAAACATGAAACGTTAAAGCCAAACCTTCCTTGCCGTTCGAGTGGAAATATTAAATGCTGATTTTCCTGAGACCAAAACCTCGTATTGTGTCGATCAAATATACCAGCACTGGTAAAATGAGCTTCATCGGACCAAGTTTTGTACTAGGTGAAATTTATATGGCTTGAAATTGTGTTTTTTTAGAATTGTTTAAACTCTTGATTTAACTACTCCGACCGAACCTTCCACCGTTCTGCAAGAACTAGTTGGATTTGTTTCAATCGAAGCTACAACATTTATTTCATCAGTCTCGCGGTTTTCCTTGTTGTAGATTTTAGGACGAGGTTTAATAAATGAACCGTGTTCAATTAAATTTGATTTCATCCTTAAAAAAATTCTTTTATTCGGCTGTCGTCTTTCGGGATATCTACAAGTAGTTTAAAAAATTACTAAATCTTCATAGAGATACTACACAAAGGCGTATATTTACCTATTGAAATACTCTTCTAATGCTACATCTGCATTTTCATTACAATGAACATAACAAACGAGCATGTCGTATTTTTCATTATTTTCAAATTTCACATATTCTGCCATAATTAGGACAAACTGATCCTTTACTATTAATTAGATAGGTATTTTAAAACAACTTAGAGAACCTGAATATTCTGACAGAAACTAAAGAAGTTATTAATATGACATAAACGACTGTGTTCTTTTCCTTTTTTCAATACCCGTCATGGCCTACTAACTAAAATTATATATTTTGTAATAAAACGTAAATTTCGTGCTTAATATTAAAAATAAAAATAGGGTATTATATATTTTTGAGAAGCTTGTTATGAACTGAGTTATCTTATTTAAAAATATATAGGGTGTCCCATTTAAAAAAAAAAGTTTGGTATTTTTCTCGGAAACTATTGAACGTAGAAAAAATCTGAGTACGTCACTGGATTCTACGTAAAAAACTACACAGATAACATTTGTTTTCTCTTTGATAAGCTACAGGGTAACCTAAATATGGGGGGTGTCCCAAAATGTAAAATTATCAAAATCATCCCGTATATCAAAAACAAGGAGTACTAGAAAAATTCTGATTAGGGCATCTTTTGTTTCATAAAAAAGTAGCACAGTGCCGCGAAAACCGTATCCTTCTATCTTTACTAATAACCGAGATACCCCGTAAAACCATCGAAAACTGTACATGGTCTTCGGTTTGTTGGATGACTAATCCGCTCTGGTAGTTGATATTTTGTTGACAATTGGTTTTATTTTCATGCAAATATTGTTTAGTGTAACATCAAAAAAAGTACAAATCGGGATGGAGGCAATATATAAAAAAATGTTCAGCTTTCTACTATTAACTGTCAAAAATAAAAATTTAAAAGTGACTTTTTGAAACCTCAGCTATTTTATTTCTTAAAGCCGATCCGCACCATTTTTCACTTTCACCCTGCATTTTTGAATCATGGTTGCAACAGCTGATTTTATGATTTTTTAACGCATATGCATTAAAGTTCTGATATGTCCACATCAATGATTTTTTTAATTTGAAATTTGGTTGTTGGTAATTTTTTGTTTTAATATTGGTGCAATTTGACATAATACAAAATCGGTTGATTTTGATACAGTTCTATAAGTGCAGTGACTAAGGTTTGGTTCCAGATAAGTCGTCCCCAAACTTAAAAAGCAGCAGAAAAACGCGGTTAAAACCACATGGTTCATACTGGAAACTGACAGATATCTTGTTTATTTTTTTGTCAAATGTGCGAAGGTATATTTATAAATCAGTTTCACCAACAGAAATATCTAGGGAATTTTGACAAAATCTTATGGGGTGTGCAAATAATTAGAACCTGTTCTATATCAAAGGTGAGAAACGCTGCAACTTTCACTCATAATATGCATATGTATGAGCCTTTACTGATAAAAATTTCGATATTTTGCACCATTACTGCACTGTTACCATCCAAACTGACCTCAGTGGGTGCTCCCTCAGAAAAAGTCTTTTACTTTGCATAGGCACAGTGGCTCCATTCCTCTAATGTGTTTTTAAAATATAGTGCTCAAAATTAGGTTTCCTGACATCATTAATCACCCCTATAACTTTTTAAAATTCATTTAACAAAATTGTTTTTTTAAATCTTGATAACACCGAAAATATCATAAGGAACAATTTTAACAAATTTTCCTTCTTTACATTTCCCCCCTTCTTACCCTTCCCTCTTTGTTTTTTAAAACTCTTTTCAATTGGATAAAATCAATTACCGACTTTACCACATGCAAAAAAAAATCATCAAAATCGGTTAAGTAAAAAAAAAAATTAGGACAAACAAACCTAAAAAAAATATATAATAAAGACCATTACCATAACCCCTCATTGCAGGTCGGGTTGAGCACCGTCTCGTTTTTTGAAATCGGCTCAAAAAGTAAATGAGGTAATTTAAAGTGTTCCATAAAATAATCGAGAACCACTAAAAATATAACCGCAACACAACGAACGCCAAAAAATAAACTGAGTAAGGGCTTGTCTCCCCGTAGCGCCTCGCAATTCTAGAAAGGATGGTTGGCGTGGGCTAGTTGCGTCTCTTTCTACTGCACATGTTTGTCAACGTTGGTCTACCCGTCGATCCGCTCTGCATCTACGAATAAAATCTTTTATTTAGATGCTTTTGTAGTTATTTACTTTGAACCTTTTCTTCTATATTTTCAAGGCTGTGTTAAATCAGTAGATGCTGCTTACTGCTGTCCACGGCTTTCTTCTATTGCAGGACGCGCATTGAATCCAAGATCTATAAACTAACTAGGTGGTCACTGGTCTCATTCGATGCCGACTTACCTAGACACTGCGGCCGGCCCGCATCGTCGTTCTCTCTTCTATGCGCGTTCACGGCCGCCTGAAGGCGCCAGGCGACGTACCACTTACCAGAATGTTGTTCTACGAGTCAACCTAGTTAGTTTCTGGATATTGCATTAAATCGGCTCGGCAAGTATCTCCCCCGCTTGGGTCTCGGTACTAGAGATAGCACATCGCACCTTTAAAAGTAAAGTGACACAACTCGAAAATTTTATATTTCTAGGATTAATTATCAAATTACACTCAATACCGCCCTCTATTAGCTGCCTCTTGACCTAATACCAAATTGCTTCTCCCAAATTATAGGAACCTATTTATGCCTTTTTCATATTAACGGTATTCGCGAGTCTTTTTAATACTAAAGAGTATCATTTCAGTATATTGTCGCATGCGACGGAAAATTGACACTGCTTTGTCTAAACTGACTTGATTCCAAACATTTTACAAAAAAGTAACTGGTCTTTAATAAAAGAAGGACATTATTCTAAAATGACTCGCTGAATTCAACGACAATTTTAATTTTAAAATGGCATAATTCCAAATAATTCGTTCGTTGTAAAAAAAAATTTGGCAGTAAAAAGACCTAACTTTTTTCATTTTTTTTTTTTCTATTGAGGGTGGGTTTTAATATCAAATTTAAATAATTGTCTTCTAGTAAAACCATTTAGCTAATGTTTCCCCAAATTTAACATTTAATTTAATTTATTACTTGGGCTTAGGAGACAAAAGAGTTAGAGGGGCCAATATATTTTACAGTTTTTCCTGTTTTCTGCAAAACTCTATTTTTTGGACAGTGTCGTTTTAATTTTAAAGGTGCGACATGTTAGCACATCTGCGGTCCCAAGAATATATCGATTTGGCCGCGACCGAACCGATTCAGTGCGCGTCTCTTCATTCAATTGCATGAATAAACCAAACCTTTCAACTGTGCCGTGCCGATTCGATGTGCGTCTTGCTTAAAAGACGTTTCCTTAGAGCTCGCCGCGACTACCGCTGGTATGTTTCAAGTAGAGCGACGCGATTGCAACTAGGAAACGTGCCTTTAGTTAAGGTGAATTTGTAATTTCACCGGTGTATTCACCGACTGTAAGATTTGTTAGCCATTATCTTTCTCTTAGTGATCAGCTAAGCGAAACTGATTTTATTATTGGTCATTGGTGATTCCACCGGTGAGTAAAAATTCGCAATTTTTCATGACATAGACTTATCGTTTGTTCGTTCGCGCTGCACAAGTCATACTTTTTGTTCTTACTATTTTGTTGTCGGCGTGTAACGAGGTAAAGAATGACGAAAAGCACGCCTATATACAGTGTGTCCACGGATAGAGTTTGGAAGAGGAAAAACTTTTATTAGTAGGTATGGAAGAAAAAGTAATTCTTTATAAAAACGTCTGCTTGTGCTGAATAGTAGATTCTGTAACGAGGTTGGAATGAAAATTCGATCCGAGTGGAAGATTCCGAACGCGAGCGTAGCGAGCGTGAGGAACCACGAGTATCGAATTTTCATTCTAACCGAGTAGCAGACTATATTTTCTCCACGACCATCCAGTTCCATATCTGATTCATCCGATTTTACACTCATTTTTTGACTTGCACTAAAATTTGTCTGAAAATAATTATTGCAACGCGGCCATTTTTATCTGACACTGACAGTTTCGAAATTCATGGCAACCTATGTCGTTTATATCAATTACATAATATTCATTCCGTATCTTGTTATGGAATGAAAATACACGCAAAACGCATAAGAAGCAAGTGTTTCAGAATAAATATTGCAACTCAAGAGCGAGAATTTTTACATTCTATTATCAAAAATGATTTTGGAATTATTGCATTCAGTAATGCTCGTGGAGAAACTACAATTTCAAATATCAGATTTGCGATTACTATACACGGTTCGTCACAAACCACATTTTTAGTTTTTTGAATTTTTTTCAATCCTGATTGGCTGAATCGTCACTTTGGGAACAAATGGATTTGGAAGGTACCTATGGTCCAAATCAGTTGGCACGTAAGAGTCCCGATCTGACGAATATCGACTTTATTTATGGGGATATCTGAAGCCACATGTGTATAAAACCAATTTCAATAATAACTTAGATCTCTTAAAAGAACAAAATAAGAGAAGTTATTGCAAATATCTCAATACAGCAGCTTAGGAATGGTTATTGGGAATTCAGATGTCGAGTTGAACTATGCGCCAACTCTGTGGTAGGTACCACGTTTGAATAAAAGTTTTATAATTTATGATTGAATGACTTGAAGAAATATGACATGTAATTATAAAAATACTTCAAAAGAAGGCAAATAAAAAATGGGTTTCCTACAACAAAATCCAATAAACTAAAAAGGTTGTTTCTGATGAACCCTGTATAATAACAGCAAATATGATACTTGAAATTGTAGTTTCAGTGCAAGCAAAATCCCTTCAATAACTCAAGGAATTGAAAAAAAAATCCTAAAAAGTAAAAATGTTGTTTTTGACGAATACTGTATAGTAATCTCAAATTTGATATTCGAAATTGTACTTTCAGCACAAGCATACTTTTTATAAAGAATAACTTCTATACCTACTAATAAAAAAGGTTTTTTTCTTCCAAACTCTATTCGTGGATATACTGTGTATCCAGGCAAAACTTACCACGGTTTAGCACTGTTGCCGCGTGCTCAGACGTTCGTTTAATCTTTCAGAGGACATCGAGAAATCTCAACGCCATTCGCTTATCATATCGGCGAGCAACTGGAGGTACCTACATATTTTTCGGCGGAAAATTTCGTCTGATTTTTAAGAGGAAATTTAAAAGTCTAAACTTTTTTAAGTGATGAAGAATAAAGATAGGTCCTTTCACTACCTAATATCCGCTCTCTAATAATAAGGCTGAAAAATGTACCAATTAATAAGAAGTGCAGCGCCGACGAACATACCTATTCTGTTGGCAATGATTTGATAATATTTGGTTGTCGATCTCAATTCGAGTAACTATTTTTTTTTATTTGTAAATATTTATACTTAACTTATCATGTATTTTGTATTCCTGCAATCTAATCAAGTTTCGACGAATTAACGATTAATGGTGATCTGTTTCACAAAAAAAAATAGCGAGTAGGTTTAAATTCTTATCGGTAAGTTCAATAAAATTGTATATACATTTTTAATTATACAAATTTGTGTATTTATTTAGGTATTTTAGATTAATAATTTGTGAAAGTAAGCTCTGTCTATTTTTTTATTGTTTGTAAAAGTCTTATCACCTATATGCACTAAGGCAATGATAAAAATGCAATTTTTTTACCATACTTTTGTTCTAATCCATCATCAGTATCTGGGGCTACTGGTGGAAATCTGTAGCGAAAAAAATGCTGACACCCCTTAAGTTCATAGAAAATTTTGGAACTTTTTTTATAGCGGTTTAAAAAAAATGTATCCCCAAAACTAAAAAACTAGTAGCCCCATACCTTGTGTTGGCCAAATTTTAATTTAAGAACAGAAATATGGTCAAAAAACCTAATTTTTATGGCTTTAGGACATATAAGTGATGAAACCAAAGACCTTATAAACTCTAGACCCAATGTTTCATTCATAAAACGCCTGAAAAGTCGATTCGTTATTGATTGATATGGTATTGAAAATCAGTAATGGGTGGAAAAGAGAACTCCTTTGGTTCTCCCTGTAACTATAGTCTCCCTGTATGACAACGCTTGACGTTTGGCATCAGATCGCAGCTGGGTGCAACATCGAAACCAATTTATCGATCTTAAATTTCGGCACGTAAACTTCGATTCAAAGATGAAAAGTACAGAGTGCTCATATGTACGTCATCAACTTGAAAAGGGACAACGTGATCTATCGCACTCGAAAATCCTCAGTCGCGATCGATACTCCAGTAGCGTAGTCCCTTTGAAAACCAGTAAAACCAATAATATAACAACAAAATATTAATTTATTAGGAAGAAGCACTAGAAGCAGATAAAAGTGCAAATGATTTAACAATTAAAAAGATATGTGGTTTAAATTACATTACATTAATAAATATGTGAAAAATTTTGCGGGAAGTTAACAAATACATTTTTTAAACTGTTGTAAAGATACATACCATAGGTATTGTTTAAACAAAAAAAAATGTTAGTCGCTATCAGAATCAAGACGGGAACATCCCAGTTCATCCTCCATTGATTTAGTTTTATTATCACTCTCGCTGTCTTCACTTGATTCTGATGATCCCGTATTGACTGTAAATATTAAATGGTCGAGAGTGTTATCATGGATGTGCTCTTTTTCTATAAGCTCGTCATATTTTTTGATATGTTGGCAAATATCGTACCACTCTTGTTGAGATACCTGCTCAAATTTTTGCCTAGTCAGAGCCTCCATACCAGCCAATTTAAATGTCCAATATTCCAAGAACGTACTAAATTAACATCTTAAGAATTCACCCTTATTAAATAATTATTATATATTTACGTACTTACGAACACCCACATTTATTGTTGTGATATCTACTTACCTTAATATTAATTATTTAATAACAAAATTATGGGGTTTCTAAAACCTTCTTAAAACATATTTATTTAAATGTAAATTTTACATTACCTACACATACCACCAAACACAAAATTAATTTACAATTTTAATATCCAATTTTATTATTATGAGTATCCAGAATAGACCGATTCTATAAAATTACAAAGGTTAAAAAATAAATATCTTTACTTTGTATGACATATAGGTAAAAACCGTAAAGTTGGCAATGTTGAAGAGATGCTTTCTGAGACCTAATAATAATGGGATGCATGTTCAGGCGACCGCTTCTCTTTGCCTTCTGATTTTGGCACGTAAGCGTGAGCAGCGTTGTCAAATCATTTAACTAACGCATTTCTATGTTAAGGATAAATAAAAATCGTGGGGTACGCTTCTGACGCAATGTTATTCAAAAATAGGCGGGCACTGAGCGCGAAGACAATAGATGCGGACTCTGTCAGGTGTGACGGCCCTGTACTTTTCATCTTTCAATCGAAGTCTAACATCGATAGCGACGATTTATCGAATGGAGAACATCTATCTATGTTTCTTGGTATCGATGTTTGGCAGATTTTTAATTTTATTAATGTTTAAAATAAACATACAAATTTATTTACAAATAAAAACATAAATTGCACAAATGAACAAACCCGAACTATACATTGAATAAAAAATATTGGGTGTCCCGCTAAGCTCGGCCAGCGGCTGTATCTCTAAAAGTATCGGTCTTAATTTTTCAGGAATTTTTTTTTATATACAGTGTGCCAGTAAAGTCCGCATCATATGGGATTTTTTTTTTATTAATAGCTTTATTCGAAATTGGACTTTGGCATCAAGTTCTGCTTCGATCAAGATGAAAATTAAGCAAAAAAATAGTAGTCACGTGATTCGCATTATCTGTCAAATTTTAATTGTTTCCAAAAAATAATTCAAAAGTGTGGTTATTTCTAAAAATATCGAAAAATGTTATAAGAAAAAGTTTTTTTTAAATGCAGTTTCTAGCCCAGATGCAAAATTTCAGCTGCATAAGATAATTTTGATTTTTTACCCACCACTAAAATTTATTTTCCACTTAATGAACACTTTACTGATGACACTGCTCTTTTTTGTCTTAATATTAAGGTGTATTACTTTCAGACACAAACTACATTTTCAAAAATACTTATTTTATGAAGTTACATTATACAGGGTCAAAAACAAATAAACTTTGCATCACATACGACCAATTTTTAATAGCCCAATTTTGATTTTGTAGAAAAACACACATTTAATAAGGCGCTACTTTAAAGAAAATGTATCTAAAATAGAGCATTGTCAAAACTAAGAAGTTATGTAGGTTGCGTTGAGTCTTATTTTGCAAAATATGGGTAAAAATTCAAAATTATCTTATGCAGCTAACATTTTGCATGTGGGCTAGAAACTGCATTAAAAAAAACTTTTTCTAATAAGTTTTTTCGATACTTTCAGTAATAAACTTACTTTTGAATTATTTTTTGGAAAAAATTAAAATTTGACAGATAATGCGAATTACGTAACTACTATTTTTTGCTTAATTTTCATCTCAATCGAAGCAGAACTTGATGCCAAAGTCAAATTTTTAATAAAGTTATTAATAAAAAAATATCCCATATGATGCGGACTCTACTGGTCACACAGTATAGATAAACCGGAAAAAGAACACACTGGAAATCATTTTTAAAGTTGTACAATTGCCACCAGAGGCCGTAACTGACGGGACAAAAAACAAGTTATTTTAAAAAATAGCCCCATTAAGGTATTGTTAAGATATCGGTAATCGAAAGCTTATCCCCTCTTACAGCAGTTTGGCCTTAGGGATTTTTTTCGTATCTCCGAAAATAAGGGCGGGGGAAACTGGTAAATAAATTATTACTAAATGAACTGTATCTTTCACAACTTTTATGCAATTTTAATAAATTTGGACTCATTTGATTTCATGCTTAATAAAAAAGTAGTTTTGTTGATGACCGCTATCTATAAAATTTTCAGTTTTTGTTTAAAAAAATAAATGAATACTTTTTGTATAATATTGTCTACATTTTGGCGACAACCGCGTTTTCGACATAACCGTAGTTTTTACCAAAAAATTAATGTTAACCATTTAAAATTATTTTTTTGCTAGAATCTTGGTTAAGAAGGTCTTGGAATTGACTTAACCAAGATAATAGTACGCAATAATTCGATTATATCTCAGAAATGGCTGCTCAAAGCGACACCGACTAAAGTTAAATCAAAAGAATTTCCGTTGCACGTCATCAATCAGCTGATAATTGAAAATCGGTCAGGAAACGTAAGAAAGTTAAATTTGGGCAAAAAATATATAAATTTCATGCGATATTGAATGTAAAAGAAACTTAATGTATTCTTCTTTGATACTAAGCCGCTTAAAGTAAATGTTTTTTTGAATTTAACCTTTTAAAAATTAATATCATTCGAATTTTTTGGGCTAACAGTTGGTAACAGAATTGTCGGTGATGCCGATTTTTTTCTTGGCGAATTTTGATTGACGTTTATTGTTTTCATTTCGTGTTTTCATGAGTTTATTTAAGGTGGGAGTATCAACATGCTTGCCAACCTATAACCTATTTCGCGTAGATTTATTTATGTTTTCTAGCTTTTATACAAAATTTAAAGAAAATCAGTATCGACTTGATATTCTACAGGTAATAATTGACATATTTAATAAATATCAAGTAATTTCATAACTTATTTTAGGAGAATTGTATAGCGAAAAATATCGGGTAAGATTTTTTTTAACATTATTATGTCATTGTCACTCATTGTTCTTGCACTATACAATTCTCCCAAAATTAGCAATGAAATAAATTGATATTTTTGTAATATATCAGATACTACCTAAATAATGTACCGACGATATTGATTTTCTTTAAATGTTAGTTATTAAAATAATAAACTCAAAAAATCAACGCGAAATAGGTTATAGGTTGGCAATAGATTGAATGACGTTGAGAATTCAACCTTAAGTCGTTTTTAACTAAAACTGCAAATCCTTTTATAAATAGGATTAAAAACTGTTCTTTTAAGAACAACAAAGGGATGCATACACATTTCTGTTGATTACGTTGTTTACCTTTATTGAAAAATGCCGAAGCATTTAAATAGCCGGTGCAAAGAGCTAATTGCTTCTCTAATAAGGTATTTTGATGAAGAATGTAAAAACAATGGTCCTTGACAGCAGTTTAGAGAAGTAAGTTTAAAGTTAAATGTTAAGGTCTACAGGGGTATTTTGATTACAAACTGGCAACACTGCTGATTTAACTGTAGGTATAGTCTGTTCAATGACCGCTGACCGTTACGTCACTCCATATTTGCGGTAGGGGAGACCGGGGCAGGTTGTAACAAAAAATATTTGAAATTTTTTTTCTTGGAGCTATTTTCACTAATCAATTTTTTTTTGTCATGAATGTCTACTTACATATGTTGTGAACAAATTGATTAAATATATATGACAATATTTTCAAAAATTAAACTGTCAGCTTTATTTTAAATAGATCCGAACCTTTGTTACAAATTGCCCCGTCTCGGGGTAAAAAGTAACAGTAAGCGGGGTAAGTGGTAACGCATATTTTTTTTTATTGATATATTTACTTAAATAGAACGTGGGCATAAAAAAATATTTTAAACAAACATAAATAAACATTATTTAACGTAATGTAGCTGTTTTTGGTTATCTATTCACTATCCGAATCGCAATGATGGCAGATATATGGGAACTTCAAGTCAGTGCAAGCATGTGACCACATTTTGCACTTCTGGCAACTAATCCATTTTTCGTTAGGTTTGCTACACCCATATGATTCAGTGCAAATTAAACAAAAGTACTTTCCTTCTGAAGAATCGTCTGATTCTACGTAAACTTTTCTTTTCACTTTCGACTTATTAATTTTGGATTTTTTGGCCTTTCGACCATTTTTTTCTTCTTCCAGTGCATCCTTCTCTGGTATGTCAGTTAGTACCGCTGATTTTTTTTTCGACCCTTAAGGAGGTTGTCTTTCGCTGATCAGCTTTAGGAAGTGGACGAACAAACTCTGGAGATAATGTAATATTGCCTTCCATTTGGGAAGTAACGTCACTTAATCCTGCATGATGTTAAAGCAACGGGTTCGAGGTCAGCTATTTCAGAAGGTGCTGTTGTTAATGCATAATTTATCACATTGGGGTAAATTGTAACTTGTTACATTTTGCCCCAATTAGATTGTTACAATTTACCCCCGGATCGATTTTTTTCGTTTTGTCTTTGCAGAAAAAAAGTAAATATATAATCATGCATAGAGCTTTGCCAAAATAATAACCTAGACTGCAATGATTCATTTATGACCAAAAAAAAAAAACTCAGCAGGCAGCTTGTAACATTTATTTTAAAACAAAATTATGATATCGATTTTTACTTTATGTGCCATAATATAAACAATATCAGAAATAACCTTAACCACAATGTCTGTTGCTCGACTGTCTGGACATAACTGAGCTTCACCGTGTTCTCCAGAAGCCTACATAGGGTGCGGGGTTGCCAGCTTTTAAATTAGGGAAATATTTGGTGTGTTACAACTTACCCCGTGTTACAACCTGCCCCGGTCTCCCCTACGTCGTCTATTAATTCAGTCAGTTTGACTTGCCGGTGGTAAAGGTTAGGATTTTTCTTAGGCTTGATCTACATCAAGACTGATGCATGTGAACAAGTAAAATACAAGCGCGTTTTTTCAAATTTTTAATTATTTTTATACTGTTACTTACTAAAGTCCGAAATAAGTAGTTTATTTAGTGTAAAAGGTATCAAGAGATAAAACATTTTGTTTTTGAAAATCAGTATGAAATTTTTAATTAATTTAAATTTACTGAAAAAGAAATAAAACTCATTTCTAAAATTTAAAATTGAATCATATATTTTTTTTTCTACTGCATCAGTCGATAAATGTTGTTTCAAATATTTTTATCTTATTTATAAAATGATAAAGAAGAAAATACAATAAAAAATTAGAACACAACATTACACATACAGTAATTATTAAAATAAATCATCTCCGCAAAGATCATCATTTAATCCGATTCGTTCAAGTTAATAATAAGGGGAAGCGAGTATCTGTGGCATCGATAAATCTTTCTTGTTTCCACACATCATTTACAATTTTGTTAGTGTGTGTGTTACATAATTTTTCCATTTTTTCACTGTTGCATTTTCTATAGCACATTTCACACCTGCGTAAACGCCTGTTTCATACAGTAAATGTACACCATTTCAATTTAAATATTTTTTAAACAGTTCTGGTTTGTTCGTGGATATTTCAACTCCGTCAATGATTTTAAGGTTTAGTTGTATTGAGCTAATCGTAACGTGTTCACCTGCTCTATACATCCCATAAATACGCTCTCTTATGTTCATGAATTTCGTGAAGTTGTCGACCACGACATGACAAAATAGCTACATTATTGCGATTTTTAAAATCTACATCCTTCTCAAAGCATCAGAAACTCTCTGAAACATATAGGTATTTATAGAAACATTGCCATATATTTTTCATGTTTTTTTATTTATGTTTTCACAATTTCTGCTTTATTATATCTACTTATCTCGTAAACTGCGTTAAGGGTAAAATAGTCTTTCCGGCATTACTTTCTCTTTGAGAAAAATCAAATAATTTTAAAATTAACGCTTGTTTTTTTTTCACAATACCATAGTCCGGTCAATCTAGACCAAAAAATGATAGTGAAGGTACATAAATTCGCAACAAGCTGAAAATCAGTAAAATTGTTCAAAACATAATTATAAATAAAATTTAAAAGTTCCCCATCATGTGCAAAAAATTTTACTCGAGGTCAAAGGTCAAAAAAATTAGTTTTTCGCAATTTTCAGCAAAAAGGTAAGTTTTATCATAAAAATACTTCAGACAAAAATTGTAGATCATAATATTGTCTATAAAATATGTTTCAATACTTTTTTTCCTACGAGCCACCGTTTCTGAGATATAACGATTCATAAAGTTGTAAAAGTTGTTATCGTCATAATATGCATGAGTACGCCACGTATATACATCTCTAGAGTTTTTATACATATATGTTGAAATATTTAATAAAATGAAACCCATTCCTTTAATTTATACGCCACTGTAACTTCAAGACATTATGTTCTATGGGGTGCGTTGCTAGGGTCTTATACCTGTTATAATAAATAAAATACCGTTAGTCTTGAGCGCAACTCTGTAGTGAAAACACGTGTTTATCCAAATCTATATTGTGCTGTTTTGAGTTTTATAACAAAAATGTCAGAATATTGTTTTATTTGTGCTAAACTTTTAACTGAAAGTGAAGTTGTTACTATTGAACGTGGTATGAAGACATTAATTAATGCAAGTATCGAAAGAGCAGATGAATTTTCGGAATATCTCAAAAATCAGAAATCTGTGACAATACATGAAAATTGTCGTAAAAATTATACTCGAAAGTCTTCTATTGCTGTAACTAATAAAAGACAACGCGAGGAACAAGAAGCCAGTTCATCCACATTAAGTCCTCCTTGTACTAGATTACGTGTTAGTGAATCAGCTTTTTGTTTTAAAGAACTATGCTTATTTTGTGGCCAGAAATGTAATGAAGAGTATGAAAGAAAAAAATCCGTAGATATTCGCCGTCGAATTAGCCAAGTAAGTACACTTCAATTTAAAGATTCAATGCTGGAAGTAGCTCGGACTCGTGACGATGCTATAGCAAAAGCTGTTCTTGCTCGAGTCGAATTTGAATATGATTTAGTTGCTGCTGAAACTAAATATCATCATGCTTGTTATGTTTCTTTCTTAAGACCTACCACTGGAGCTAAGGTCGGTCGTCCTACAGACGAAGCTACGAATCTCGCAATGGAGGAAATATTTACTTACATTAAAAAATTTTCGGGTATATTACCAAGTTCAAGTGTGGCTTGGTTATCAGCTAGACCCTACAGACTGGGGTTGGAAGTTGGTCAACAATACATTAGAACCAGTTCACACTTTACTCCCACCTGCGCCGGAAAAACTGCTGAACACAACTTTTTGCAACTGCAAAAAGGGATGCAGTGCTAAATGTGGTTGCAAAAAAGTCGGAGTGTTTTTTTCTCTGGCATGCACAAATTGCCAAGGCCGGTCGTGCTCTAATGGTGAATCACTAACAGTGTAGGATCCGTTTGATTCCAACGAGGTGACATGCGATACATCGCTATTGACGCAATTTACTTGCACCCAGAATGAAGATGAAGATGAACAAGAAGAAGATGAAGACGAAGAAGATGATGATGATGATGATAATGAAGAAGAAGAACAAGAAGAAATACCGAGAAGAACAAGAAGAATAATTTAAAGATCACGAATCAGACGAATAAACTTTACCATTTTTTTAAAGTTTACATCGCTTTTATCTTTTCCAATCTTTGCTAATTTCCGCTATTTTGCAATACTTTTAAATTAAACAAGATCACAACTAACGCGTGGAGTAGGCCTACTGGGGAAACCACGTTAAAAAAAAACGCGCTAAGGACACTACCTCATAGGTGGTGTGGAAACGTGTGCATATTATGACGATAACAACTTTTACAACTTTATGAATCGTTATATCTCAGAAACGGTGGCTCGTAGGAAAAAAAGTATTAATACATATTTTAAAGACAATATTATGGTCTCCAATTGTCTAGAGTATTTTTATGATAAAACTTACAGTTTTGCTGAAAATCGCGAAACACTGATTTTTTTTACCTTTGACCTCGAGTAAAATTTTTTGCATACACGGGAATGATGGGGAACTTTTAAATTTTATTTATAATTATGTTTTGAAAAATTTTACTGATTTTCAGCTTGTTGCGAATTTATGTATCTTCGAATGTCTAGATTGACCGGACTACCATGACATTTTGCATAATGTTGATTAAAAATGTCACTGTCAAAATGAGAATTTAAGGTTTTTGACTGGTAAAATTATTATGGACGCAAATTTACTATCTCAGCTAGTTCACGAATAATAGAAAGATAAGCACTAGTCGTGACGTAACGGTCAGCGGTCATTGAACATACTTTATAACCTTATTGGACAAAACATGCCAAGGAATAAGCATATTTAAGTAGAAATTTAACATACCAAGGCACCAAAATGTTATAAAAATGTATGCGAAGTGTTGCTGGTGGCGCCCTCTGGAATTTACATCGAAAATGTGATCAGATCTCGATTTCTCATCTAAAAAATCTTTAAGTGCCGAATTTTGTGCAAATGATGCTGTTATGCTGTTAAAAAAAAATTTAAAATAACTTCATCATTCAATTTTTTGGTATTTATCTACTTTTGGACTGAGATAACTTGGGCTAGATCATATCCTATCCTATCAGAAATATGTGCTATCGCTTTAAACACGTATTCTTCGTATAGGTACATACAGCATGTACTAGAAATAAGAAGGTTTATACCAAAACTTTGAAAATTGTAATATTTCTGACATATTGACAGGTGTCAAATTTTGACAAGAGAATTTTTTGCTTATATTTCCCGAAGTCTTCGCATCGAATACTATACCACCCCATAATTTCGTCAAAATCGCTTCTTCGTTTTATACCTGAGAGCTGTCAAAATTTGACAGGAGAATTTTTTGCGTGTAGATTATTGTATTGTCAGCGGTTCTTGATAAGTCTACAAAATTTAAATTAAATATGACCGTTTAAAGTGGGTCAAAATCGGGTTCAAAGAAGTCGGTTACGGACAAACAAACAAACATACAAGTGAAGCTAATAAAAGCGTGTTAAAAAAAATACCTAACTTCGAATGCCCCATCGATGTTCACCAAACATCGATAATAATTATCGCACAGCCCTTCTCGCGGACATAAAAGGTAAACTTTTCTTTCCTTTTGCTTCTTTTAAACAGCAAAGCAAAGTAAAAATCTTTGCTTAGCTTCGTCGCTTCGCGAACAACTTGTGATCGTGTGAAAAATATTATAAATAAATAAATAAATGAATAATAAATAAGGTCTTTATTTTCATTTCGAGATAATACATAGCAAAAAAAAATAATGATAAAGCAAGCGAGAACACAAAAAGAAAAAAAAAGTATATCCGAAATGAAAAACGCCGAAGGTCAGCTGGGAGTGAAAACCAAAAGGTAATCCGCTCCCCCTGTTCTTTACCTTAATATTGAGGGGGAGGAAAAATCCTAGCTATGCTGAATTAAATTTTTAAAATAAACGCTTAACTTGGCCGTTGGTTTTGCTTTGCTATTTAAAAGTATCTAAAAGGAACTCTGTTAAATATTAAAACAACATAACCACATTAACCGATAAAAAGATAAATTCTCATTTATTTGGTCCACTTTTTTGCATACTACACATGCATGTTCAGTAATGAACAATACCCAAAATAACTTAAAAGGGCGCTGGACTAATCCATCAGCAACGTCGCAACGACTACCTGCCGCCAATTCCATTTATTTAGAATTTCGAATAGTACGCAATACTCGTTAAATAAAATGCATGTTGAATAGAAATAATTTTATTATGAATATAAGGAAAGTAATGACGGCCCGGGTTACTCCTTTATTAAAGCAGCTATTGGAACTGCCAAATTAGCATATTTTTTGTGGGATTTTATCAGGTAATTTGGACAAATATTTAAATCTGGCGATGGCGCAATGAAATGGTTGAGAAGGACGGCATGAGGGAGGGATCTGGTAAAAATGTAAACAATTGGGTCTGGATAACAAACTTCTAAGAACAATCTATCGCATATATGAAATGTAGTTGTTTGACGATATTTCTGTTTTATAATAAAAATTTTAAATTCGGCCACCAAACTCTGCGGCTACTAGTTGCCCATCTTTGGAAATACAAAAACGCCCACAATTTTGGGAGGTTGGAAAAAAATATTTTTCTAATTTCCAAAGATGGGCAACTATAGTAGCCGCAAAGATTAATGGTGGTCGAAATTTCTATTCTAGAACAGAAATATCGTTAAAAACCTAAATGCTATAGTCCGAGGACATGCAATTGTCAGATTGTCTTAATTTTTTGAAATACAAATGACCTAAATTACAAGTGGAAATGAGTCGTCTCATCTGCAGCGGGATTCGCAGCTAGTAGCGATTGTGAGTAATAAAAGGTCTTTCCTTTTGCTTCTTTTAAACACCAAAGGGGGGAGGAAAAAATCTTTGCTGTGCTTTTCTTTGCTATTTAAAAGTAATTAAAAAGGATCTCGGCTAAAGTATAGAGTTCTAAATGCGTATCCCTTCGAAGATATTTGGGCAAAACCGAATTTTCGCGATTTCGGATTTATTTATTTTTTAACTATTTAAAGAGATTTGTCAAAGTGAAGGTTACATTCTTATTTCGATTTTTTTCCTTCACAAGTTGTGTAATTAGATTTTCAATCCGACGTTGCGTTTTCCAAATAAAAACGAAATTGCGAAAATTCTGTTTTGCCCAAATATCTTCGGAAGAATTCGGAATTTTTTTAATGTGAAAATACAACGTTGCATAATTTATTAGGGCGCAACTTTTTGCTAATTTAACTATCTATCTCTGCATCTTCTACGGTTTACAAGATCCCTGTAGAGTGCATTCCTATTCGGGACGCCCGGTATAAGTCCTGCTGTAATTTTAAAGTCATTTTACTGGGCAAATCCCGTTCATATTGATGTAAACTTTAACATCATATCGTACAATAGCGAGCACTCACATATGCAACCATAAAATTAGAATTACATTACATAATATGATACATACTTAACGTGACCATACGTCCCGTTTTCAACGGGACTGTCCCTCATTTCGGCTCTCCGTCCCGGTGTCCCCGGAAAGAAATTCGGGACGCGAAATTGTCCCGTTTTCCCAAACTCCACGAAAAAAAAAATAATGGCGTAATCAACAACATATCAGTGTCATATCATATAATATGCTATATATGTTATGCTTAAATTTCCACCAGTACGTGACGACCACCTTTGCGAACGCCGAAAATCGTGTGATTTTTATCCACACTCCGCCCTTACGAACGACCAACGAATTTTCAATAATCTCTAACTACATTACTTCGCAAAAAGTAACCGAATGAAATAATCTTAAATGTTTGGACGGAAACCGTTAGGTGCAAGCAAAAGTGCTTTGTGGGGTACTGAGGTTGCTGAATGTAATTTTATTGTGATACCTTGATAATTACGACTAATTTTATACTCACAATGTCTTATAGACCTATACTTAATAGTTATTTATGCAACAAGGGTGTAAAGTAGCATTTTTTTTACGAATGGGAAATTTTTCGCACGAGCCGCAGGCGAGTGCGCAAATCACATGAGTAAAAAAAAGGCACTTTACGCACGAATTGCATACACAATTTTTTCTACTACCGGACGTTATACAGGGTCGCTGTTATGTATTGAAATGGTCAATTATTTCTTAAAGGAAGAAAGTTATCTAAAAAATATTAAGAACAAAAGTTATAGGAACAATAACAATAATAAAATTTCATATATGTACTTACAAATACGGATTTATATTCAATTTAATTGTGGACTATATGAATATTAAATGTACAGCTATTAGAATTATTAAAAGTTAATCCTTGGCTCTTAAGTCTAGAATTTACTTGTGAATCTTCACAATCCACACGTCTGCTGTTACAAGCCACATTAGAACTAGATATAAATGGTGTATCAATTAGCTTATTTATATTGGTTGAAACTTCAGAAGACAAATTTGATGTAATATTACTTATTTCGATTTCAGGAATATTGTCAAACGTACTAGTGGAATTAGAAGAGGAAGCATCATTTGTTAATATTTTATTCGATATGTCAATTTTTTTGCTCAGTGTACTGTCAATGCGCAGATGATTTCCATCCCCCATGCTTCTTTACTGTTATAAGGTCTCCTCCAGAACATAGTGGCAGATGACCTTCGAAAAGAGTGACCAGTATAAAATGTTGGATTTGGCAATTTCAGATATTCAGCTATTACAAAAGGCATCTTACTAAATGTGTTTATGGCCACAGGTTGTTTCGAACATTTATTTTGGGCATATTTTAAAAATAATCTGGATAATTCAATATTAGGAGGTCTTAATGTCATATATTTTATAATGTACGATAAATAATTTATGGAATTATTTGGGTTTAGAACTGTAAAAATTCTTTCCATACCATTTTTTGAATCAGGAATTCTTATAATAAGAACTGTTTCCTTGTTCTCAACATCATTTATTGTCATTTTCATCAGTTCTTCTCTGCGACAAGCCCCAGAAATGCCAATAATAAATGCAACCTAAAATAATAAATCGTGTCGATATAAAATCTATAATAACTATTAAATACAAACATTTTATAGAGAATCTAAAAGTATTAAGAACTAAGGTAAAACGTCTATAATTTTGATATGATATTTTACCTTACCAATAGAATTAAATTGATGTAAAGTTACCTTTATCATTAAAAACTTCGAATCCGGAGCCTCCAAAATAAACTTGATGAAATAACTTTTTTCAAATATTCCTGATTTCTTTGCTTTGTAGCCTTGAAAGGCAATTAACTTGTGGTAGGTTGAAATATCTACTGAATTTTTAATTTTCAAGGTAGCCTTTAGCATGGAAAATATTGACCACACTGTCGATGATTTATAGCTTTTTAATTCATCTGAAAAATAAGCTAGCAAAACATTTTCTGAGTACCTTGTCACTTTGTTTTTCTTGCACCAACTCATAAACAATGTATATTTTTGCTCGTAAATTAACCGAGACTTGTTGGGAAGCAAATTTAAAGTAGCTTCCTGTGCAGAATCTGCAATATTCGGCGGAGTGTTCTCAAAATCCGATAATGTTGAGATTTAAAAATCTGAAATGAAATTAAACGAAATCATAACAATATAACACATTTGATATCACAACTCAAAACTTACCGTATTAAAATCTTCACTAATTCCTAAAATCATTAAAACACCTGGCATAAATGACAAATTGTCAACATTTAGATACGTCAAACAGAAATCGCCATTTGTCCATGGCCAACCAGACCAATTTTAAGTAAAAATGCAGGTATCCATATCAATGTAATCATTCATATTTTTTACTTTTTTTAACTAGTGCGTAAAGTAATTTACTTTACGCGCTAGTTAAAAAAAGTGAAATTTTAGACACCTTCCATAGTGTGTAAAGTTAGTGTTTTACGCACGGTAGTAGAAAAATTTTTTTTTTATAAAAAAATTTAAATAATCTTCGACACCTTCTTTTTAGAAAGGTTTTCTCCTCTTCCCCGGTTTATTTGGTTGATTTAGACCCCATTTACTGACTTCTCACATACTCAGTATGTTTTAACTTTTATCAATTTCTCCATATTATGTCTCTTTTACACATCATTTTTTAATTACATAAAAGCTCCATTAAGGTCCTTCACCATTTTCTCTTCTGCTAAAACCATCAGCACTAAATATATTTTCTGTCTCCTGATGATGTACTTTTATACGTTCGAAACATGTAGAGACCCTTGAGAAATTTTATTCTATTAAATTTTGTGGAGGAAGACTTTCAGTTTTTTCTTTCTTTCCCATACTTTTAACTCCACTTTAAGCATGGACTACTTCTTCAAATTATTAATAATGTGTTTTTTCTATTGAAAACCTACTACCTAATTGACTTAAATAGGCCTTTGTCGAGTTTTAAGTCCATGAATAAATGGTCACGTTATACATACTCATCAACAAAGGTGGTTTACTTAAACTTTTTACCAACTGAGAATCCCGCTGCTGAATAATATCTATTTTCTTGCGGATTATTCCTATCTAAATTGACAGATTGATTGATTGATTGAACAGATCAATAAGTAAAAGAAAAACCGGGCTATTTACAATTGACATCGAGGACATATAACGGTCACAGTGATCACTTACTTTACGCTAGGCATAGTACCTAGTAAAAAGGTTGCCTCTACGCCTTTCCCCCCTTTCGATGGCCCGAAACATGCTATCGCGTCGTCTTCGCAAGTGATTCAAAGCGTGTTAAAGACCGCTTGATGAATGGGTAGTGTTATTTCTTTTAGTTTTTAGTCTGAGGTGTTAACACATACAAGTCATACATCGCTGATAATAGAGTAATTTCTCTGTACAATCGAACTGTTTGACAAAGTAGAAAGAAAATCAAAACTTGATAATTGTGTTTTATAATTTATCTAAGCTGTAGAATTGGTAACTACATCGATCAGTGGTAATTTTTTATGGTTAAATTGAGTTTGTACTATGTAATAAAATAATTAAGTATAAGTCTTTAAATAAATGTTTAAAATACACTTTTTCATTTTATTATTTAACGTCTTATTCTTTCGAAACAATTAAAAATTGATGATGGAAAAAATTATGATTAGAACGTGTAGCAGAGTGGCGTAGGCGGAAATAGTCTCGGAGGGAACAAGATTTTGTTTATTATAATATTTTAGTTACCTACATATTTTTCGTCAGAGAATTTCGACCGATTGTTAAAAAGACATTTTCAAAAGACGGAAAATTTAAAAATCTCACCGTTGTTTGAGGGATGAAGAACTAAAAATAACCTCACTTTTTGTGAAATTAGCCAAGCAAATATAACTTTCAATCTGTAAAAGTGAAACGTCCCCGACGCGACGTCGACGACGAATTTTTCGTTTAACTAAACTTATTATAAAAAAGTCGTTCGGTAAAAGTCAACGTCGTCTAATTTTCTTGCTGTGGTCTCAGCTGCGAGGTTAAAACCGAAATCGTTTATCAACTTATTCATTTAAAAAGAATAATTGTTTTAATTAAAAAATACACTTTTTTTAAAATTCTTTTAAAAATGTTGTAATGTATTTTTTTTAATAATTTGTGGATGCTTATGATCTTTGAATATGTAAATTTAAAGAGTTTACGTTTTTGTGTTGAAAGGATTATTTCGATGGCCGTATTAAAAAAAGCCGTTTGTTTATTTTAAAATTTATTTGAATTGATTTAAAAAAAAAACTGCAATTGAAGACAAAAGAATTTACTCCTTTTGTTGGTTCACTTTTTTCTTTTTTAATTTTTTTTCAATAATTGATCCATTTTGCGTTTGGTCGTCTAAGCGGTGGTGCAATTATCCTTTGACCAAATTCGGACGTTATCGTTTTTTCTGTTTTCCGTTATCCACTTCTTTATATTGGCCAAACATTTGCACTCAAATGGATTGCCACTGATGGTAGTAACTTTGGCTTTTATTGTTTTATTTAAATCTAAAATAATAAATCATTTTGTCACAACGTATTTTTTCTCGATTTTAAGGCTCTACTATCTTTTAGGTAATTCTTACTCGCTCCTTTTACTTAAACCGTTTGCTCAAAAACGAATAAATCGAATTTCTTTTAAGATATTAGTTTATTGAAAAACTATGGAATAATTTTTGTTTATTTGACTTTTGCGCTATTAACGAACGCAGAGATATGTAAATATTTCAAGAATTGTTGCAGGCATTCGGCTGTCATAAAATATCACCGGTAAAATTTAATTACAAAAGCATTATCAGTTTGATATTTCTGTTAATATTAAAAAGGTTTTTTATCATGTGATTTGTGACATAAAACAAGTTTCGCCGCTACATTTTAACTCTTCTTAGCCACTTCCCTTTATTTTATTTTTATTTCCTTACAATAAGACTATACAATATATTATTTTCTACTGCATGGATAAATGAATAGACTATTAACTGAACTTATATCCGTTTTTGTTAGTATCTGAAACTGATCAATCATATTCGTTTTTAAAATGTTAGTCAATTTATTTTTGCTTAAAAACAATAACAGGAATCCGTATTGAAAACAGTAAAATTCCCTTTTTTTAATTTTTGACAACTTACAAAAGAAGTGACAGAAGTATAAATGTGCATCAGAAGTGATATCAGTGGCGGCTCGTGCCATTTGAGTGAAGTAGGGCCAGGTAAACCCTTAGCGCCGCAGGCAAAAAATTTTTTGGTGCCACGCCCTTTTTTGTTAATAGTTCTTACTTTTAAAGTAGGAAAAATAAGCAAAAAGGCACCTAATTTAATTTATGAATTTACAATCATTTCTTGAATATACCTAAACACGATAACAAGTTGAAACACACAAGCAATGTCAGTGGTTTCATCTGCGATAACAGCGATAAACGGAGAGTCCTTTATTTCTTTTATGACCTTATCATGATACACATCTAACATACAGTCCAGAAGTTCATTTTGTAGGGGTTTTGATGTTCCTTTGAATACTTTCGATTTTTCAATATGATCTTTAAGAGTTTTGTCTAATTCTGAGCTGAAATTTATTAATTCACGAAATATGCCCCTATTTTCCGACGTCTCTTTTTCGTCATGACCTCTCAAAGCCAACTCAAATGCACCACAAAACCGAACGCAGTTTATAATTTGGTTTAATATGTATCTGTTTTTATCAATTTGTTTGTTTTTCTTCATTATTTCATTGTGATATGCAGAATTTAATTGAGTTTTAATGTTAATTTTACCAAGCATACTGAAATTAAATATATTGTTTAAATGTACCTTCGATTTTTCATGTGTCTTCATTTTGTCCCAGAAATGGACCAAATCATCTGTACCTTTTTGGGACCAAGTTTGCTTCCCACCAAATAAAACACACATAAAACAAAATAGTCTATTAGATTCATCACAACCGCACACCCAAGTATTTTTTCCATAAAGTTTTCTTTAAAAATCTAATAGTATTCATTATAATACTTATGTATTTCTAAAATAAAAAGTTCAGCCGGCCGAACCAAAACAAATCGAGACGCGACGCGAACATCAGCTGTTTGCTGTTTGAAACGTCTAACATCAAACGGTCAAACGAAGAGAGCCTGGCTACCCGCCGGGATTTTTGCATGCTTGCATTCAAGGTCATTTTTCAACGTTTTTTATTGAGGTGATGGCGTTTCGTCACCTCCCGTGTGCCTCGTCGCGCTTGGCGCGGAAGCTACGTTACCGTTTTACGCATAATCGCTTCCTTTTAGATGGAAATTTGCACCCGACTGTGTTCCATTTTTAAATTATTTTGCTAATTGCTTTAAAAACGAGAATATTAATTTTAATAGGTTTTGGTAATTTGTAAAGGGCAGGACGCTAGACAGACGGGCAGGTAGTGCCATGGCACTGTGGCTCTACCCCACGAGCCGCCACTGAGTGATATAAGTACATTCTAGTGTTTATGTTTACTTTGTATAGTGATCAGAATTTGTTATTACAACTGGTTATGTAAAGTGTTAAAGGATTTTGAGAAACTTGTTTCTCTTTTCATAGGCATGCTTTCAAATTTCGATTACTAAAATTAAACGTGACCTTAGATCAGTGGTTCTTAACCTTTTAGTGATGAGGGACCATTTGAGTAAATTTTTGTCTTGTTATGGACCACAAACGGTCTGGCGGTAATACAAGTTATTCCAACATCACATAGAAATGTCTTGATGGTTATTTTTAATTATTAAAAGCGCCAAGAATCCCTGCCACATAAGTATATGGTTGAAAATAAAGTTAGGTAACGTAAAGCAGTTTCTCGAATTTTAGGGAATTGTTTTTTGGGCCCAAAAATCTTTAAGTTTAATTCCTGCTTCGAATGTATTCTTGCAGTTACTATCGTGTTGTATTTCAATTATTTCTTCTTGAATTGCATCAGGCACCTCAGAAATATTGACAATGAAATGATTGCGGATCAGTTCTCGAATACCTTTGTCCTCGCAGTCAGGAAAATAGCAATTAAATTCATTTTTTAAGTTTTACAAATGGAGTGTAATGTGCTTTTTCATTTCTCCTGTGATCTCAACTCATTAATAATTGGATTCAGCGTATCAAACGCTGAAGAGTTCTCTCTTTCGACTTTGCTGATCCATAGGTCGATTTTAGCGGTAAACGCACTGATTTTATCTTCAAATGCAAATATATTGCTCGTGCATTCCAACTTCATATTTCCTGACCTTTGCAGCTGAAGGTTCAATTTATATAGTTGTGCAAAAAAATACACTAAATAAGCGAAATGTATTTGAAATTTGTACTGACAGAACTGATCCAGAAACTCTTTGTTCTCCTTATTAGTTAAGAATACTTTTACTTCCTCTCTCAGTTCATACAACCTTGACAGCATGTTTCCTTTGGAAAGCAGCGTTTCGTGTTCAGAGTTCATATTAAAGCCTAATTTTTTGAAGAGACGTGTATACAGAGTGCACTCCCTTTTGTTGTTGACTACTTTTATAGCTGACGTTATGTATAGTGGGAATCGTGGTTAATATGGTCGTCGTTTTAATAATTTTAGAATGACTTTGCGGACCACTTCAGATACTTTCAGGGACCACCAGTGGTCCACGGACCACCGGTTAAGAACCACTGCCTTAGATCAAATCTTTATGTAAAACACAAATCATTTTAAACCTCTCATTATTGGTGTAAGTTTTGTAAGTAAGTTTAATCGTAGAAAAAATTAAAAATATAGGTACTTTACAACACAATTCGAGTGGATTGTTGTCCATATTGCGCTCGGACGGTTCTGTCAATTTGCTTCCTCGTGCAATAAATGCGAATAAATCATATCCACTTTTATTGTACAGACTAGGTTCTATATCGCACGCGAGAAGAATAATTAAAATCGGTTAATTTAAGCTAAAAAGTTGTACATTCGCGATAAATATTAATAAAAACAAATAATTGCTTTTCAAATTCATAACATATTTTTTGAAAAAATTAAAATTTATGGGGAAATGCGTAAGTCGGGGGTTTGAGAGGCACTTAACTGTGTCATGACACTTACCTATCAAACAAGTCAAGTGGTTGTTTTCTAAATTTAAATTGAACACCTCAGCACCTTACCAGTACATTTTCCCCGAATTCTGATAACTCGTTATCGTTCAGCGACAAGTAACCGATTTTTTGTCCTTTAAAAGCGCCATCTTCAATTTTATGAATTTTATTGTTTTCTAAGTCAATCTCAATGGACATCCTTTCCTCTGTTATTGCCAATGCATCTCTAGGTATTCGATCTAAGGCATTATAAGACAATAATATCCAGCTTAAATTGGGTTTATTTCGGAACCACCTGAAATCATACACGAAGAAGGATAGAACTACGAGAAATTAGGTATTGTATTTAATATGAAAAATTATTAGCAAATTATAGATAAACCTGTACCTAAACGTTATGAAATTTTGATACTCTGACGACATGTAAGGAACCCTACAAACAGATGATTATTTTAATTGTGTTTCCGCCATTCAGTCATTCATTTTAAACCTCTTCATTTATTTCACATGACAAAAAATATTTACATCATTTCTACTATTTACTAACGATCTTTACACTGCACATGTTACGCGAGTTTATATCGCAAAGCAGCCAGCCGGGGTTGGTATTAACCCTGGGTAGAAAGTGGTGCCTTTCAGTCGATTGTGTCCATCATTTCCAATAGTGACCTTACATAAACATCAACGATTTGTTTTTGTTGAGAAGGGTTTCAATGTGGTTAGCTATTATACAAGTGTTATTTTTACTTTGGTTGGAAAAGTAAGTCAAAACCAACCCTTTCCGCCAAGTCAAGACCTATAATCTCCCTTATAAGGGTCACAAACGAGCATACACCACGACAATCTTTCGATTTGATCCCAGGATATTCTTATTGCGAAATACTGAAGTGACTTTTGCATATTTGACTTCTGCGCTATTAACGAACGCCAAGATAAATAATATTTCAAAAATGGTTGCAGCTGTTCAGCAGTTACAAAATATTACCAGTAAAGTTTAATTATTATACAAATTAAAATTTGATATTACTGGAAAGTTAAAGTTTGAAATATTATTTGTCGTGAACCAGATTTTTAATTTAGAAATTTCATTCGGAGAAATTAATTCTTAAATATACTATTTATACTAGCATAAATTAATGTATCTACCTATATTTCGAAAAATGAAAGTTAAATCCGTCACAAGAGAAAGACAGTTTAAGGATGTGTCTTTCAATATCTTGAAGCTAAAGTAAATCGGTGTTTGCACTGTGAATTTAACCCATACTATCTTTAAACCAGAACTTTTCAGTGTCTTTTAAAAAATATCTTTTTTTCCATTTTGTGATCTGATTTTGTTTTAACAAAATGCCTCTTATATTAGGTGTATTGTCGAACGCAGTCACTTCTATATTTTTGATTTTATTATAGCTTAGATTCAACGCCCACAGTGATGGTGCATTGTTAAAAACACCAGATTTTATTTCTTCCAACTCGTTTCCATTAAGGTACAGGAATTTAAGATTAGACAAATTTTTAAATGCTCCAGGTTGGATTTCCTTTAATTTACAATTTTCTATTCTGAGACCAGATAAATGATAGATGTCACTAAAAGAGTTTTTTCTTAAAATTGGAATGTCTTGGCTCAGAAAAAACAATTCATCGAGAAATCCTCCAGGAATGTTTTCTTTCAAACTGTCCGATTTTTCAAAGGTTTTGGTAAATATATTTGATCTATTCGCTTTTTCGTATCCATTCAATTCTACATTCTGGAAGGTATAAACGTCACTCTTTGCCGAAGCCAGAAATAGTGGTAAAAGAAGAAATATTTGTATGAAACACATTTCACTATGTTGCTTTTCGTGTAATGGAATTTTTTTAAATACGTTCTTTTGTATATTGTAGTCTTCGCATAAGATTTGTATGGTTTTAAGAGGCATTTAATCAGGTTACTAAGTGATAACCTTTAACTTCTCAAAAATGTTTTTTTATCGGTTCTAAATACAGTATATACAGTATCTTTTATTTTCAAAACACATAAAAATTGACTTCTCATATTTGACCCGTATATACTGATTCTGATATAAAAACACATTACAAAAAAATAATAGTAAATTTCGCGGTATTCAACTATAACTGCTCATATATACAACAAACCCGAACAAACCCAATTCCTAGAAATAAATAAGAAAGAAAACAAAAATCTAGCATAACAAATACTATTTTTGAATATAAAAAGAAAAAACAGGGTATACATAATGTGAACTTAAAGCAATATGAGGGATACAGGAAAGATATTAATGTATTGGATCAATATAGGAAATAAATATATATATAGGGTGACTCGGAACTAAATGTAAATGTACATACGTCACCAGGTGATAGTGGACACCTTGGGGTTTCTTAATAATCTACCTTTAGTGGGTATATCATCACTTGTTAGTTAGATACAGGGATTTTTATAATATTAGGCTCCTGTTTCTTTTTTTAGCAACTGGTATAAAAGGTTTATACTCGGTGAAAATATTATGGATACTAATCGCATTATTAAAAGTTTTGAAATTATTATTAATTATTAAATTATTTATTCCTTAAAAAAGCATAAAATACTGATGTGTCATTATTAGTGACATACTTACCAAAGTTGCCGCACTTACCGCTCAACCATAATAAATCGCTAATATTTAGATATTAAAAAACACACAAAAAAAATATTATTTGACAATATTTTTAAAATGCTCTCCATTCATTAACTTCTTCACATTTTTCTCCTCTGATACTTAAATTTGAAACTACACTCCTGATTATTATTTCTGGTCCATTTTTTATTTCCTGAAATGAAGAAATAATGCGTTGCAAAAGCTGGTCCCGTGTTTCAATTTCTTTCTTATAATCTAAATTTTTTCATATACCCCCCAAAAAAAGTCCAATGGATTAAAGCCCGGAGACCTTGCTGGCCAAGAATGTGGCCCCACGCAACCTAACATTCTATTGGGATAAGTATTATTTTCAAATTCTGAATTGAAGGTGAAGCTTCATTGTGCTGGAAATAAATTCCTTTTAAATCAACATTCTCTTTTTGAAGAAGATTTGGCAAAATGTTTTCTAAAAAGTGAAAATATTGGTATCCATTTATAGCCTTCCTTCAAAGAAGTATAGGCCAATCAATTTACTATTATACCCACCCAAACATTTACTGAAAAGCTATATAGGTGCGACTGCCTAATAGCATTTGGATTTTCTAGGGACCACACATAATAATTTTTAGAATTATTAACACCTATTATCATCTCTGGTAAACTGAGATTCATCGATCCACACACAGTCCGGTGAAGATCTGTTCGATGCCTTCTAATTAACTGACAAAAGATCAACCAGTTAACATAATCACATGGTTCTAATCTTTGTACCTCTTGGATATGATAATAATGTAAGCCTTCCTTTTGTATTGATAAATGCGTTTTTTAGCGTAATATGCAGGTATGTAGCAATTGTCCTTGTGGATGTTTTTGGATTTTCTTGAACCAAATTTAAAATATCTTCCTCTTCTTGAACCGGGTGTCTGAAAATGCCATTGTTCACGAATGAAAGAAAATACTTTGAAAAATGGTTTAGACCAGACATCTGCTTCCAGAAAACCTCATTCCATATTCTCGAGTAGCCACACGAGGTCCATTACCGTCGCAAAAACCATATACAAATTATTATATCAGCGTATTTTTGGTTTAAAAATTGATGGGGCAGTTTCATCGAGAAGTTAATGTTTGTCAAAATTATCTCGATAACACCAATAAATTTGACAGGTTATAATTGACTTAAATTTATTATTAATTCGTTGCCCTCCTATATTTCAATATTTTGAGTTACTATGGAGGCAAAGGAAGTAAAAAACTAATACTCATAAACAATGCGCCATTTAATCCTTTCTGATAAAGTCAAATTAATGTAAGAACATCATCTGTCTTCAATGGCACCCTGTTGAAGTCTGGTATATTTTACGTTAAGCGGTTGGTTATAGAAACAGAACCGGACTAAGTTCTTTTACCTTCGCCTTCGCCTTCTGTTAAATTTTGTCTTAGGGAGTCTTAATATTTTGTAAAGATAGCGTAGATACTAATTTATTATTTATAAAATAAAATATTGACAGACCCGTACCTACCAAAATAAGTATGTGAAAACATTATAAAACTAAAGGAAAAGAAAAAAACAACATTTATTTCTTTTAGTATTTATTTATAAAAGGCAAAAATAGGTATTACTGTATTTATTACCTATACAAGGAGAAGAGTAATACATTTTTTTTGCAAAGTGTAACCTTTGTGGTGCACGTCTAATTAAAACACCATATTGGGAACCCTTTTGGTATTGTTATAGTCGATTCAGCCAGTAAACCTGCAAGATGGCCGACATGTCATACGACAAAAGTCATATTCCAGCTATTTAATTTTTAGTAAGAATAATATTGGCAGCAATGGGTATAATTATATCTCTGTCTAACACGTTATATTCCGTTCAAGACGTATTGCGTGTTGCTACTCCTGGAAACTCCGGAAACGGTCTCTCCGTTGCGCTTTACAAAAGCGATGCCTGGCCTGCCCTGTGATCATATAACGGTTCGTGTTGGTTAGCACCGGTATGTGTCTCTCTCTATCATGCATTTAACTCGATACGAAGAAACAAGAAAGATATATGGTTTAGGGACTAAATAATAGTTGCTTTTACTTATGTTTGGAATTGAATTTTAATAATTTCTGGTGTAAAATCCTAGTAACTTTTTGCCTTAATTTATTAGTGATTGGAGAGCGCTGACATGGATTATCCGCCGCCATCATGCAGGTTTACTGGCTGAATCGACTTTATCTACTTTTGTGGGAATTTTATATATGGATATATATATTATAGGGTGTCCCATAGCTAAGGGGCTATACAGCAACCGGAGATAGTGGATTTGAAAATATGTCATTTAATTTCATTTCTTATACGGTTAAAGAGATACAGGGTGATCCAAGTAAATATTTACTTTATAAAATTTGCGATGATTTAATGTTAAGCGAATATGAATCAAATTTGGTGTAGTTATATTTTTGAGGACAAGAAGGATGATTCCATAATGAGTTTTAAGATTCCTTCTAGAGAGCGCCAGCTACACAACATGAGTTTGGAAAATTCTCGCTTATATGTTTTGTCTATATTTCTAACCGCTTTACCTCAAATTATGAACATCTTTTCTACGTAAATCAATTGTAATTCAGTAATCTGGATATTTCAATTAGTATTTGAGATAATTGCGTTTAAATGCTAGATGGCAAGAAATATTTAAATAAATGCTTCTCTTAAAGAAACCGTGCGTTTTGAAGCATACGACATATTTTCAAGTTTACTATCTCCTGTTGCTGTATTTGCCCCTTAGTTATGAGACATCCTGTATATAACGATAAGTTTAATTAGGCACTTTATTGATTTGATAAAATATAAGTTTACTGAAATTGTGTTTGTATTCACTATTAAACATAAAAAACACCAAGAAAATCTGTCTCTGAAACATATAAAATCCAAAAGTAAAATGTTTAAAACACACACTACACAAAAAGTAAAAACGAAAATTTTCAAAAACATGACATACAATTTGTTGAATTTTAAAATCTAGAAATCGACAATTTTCGGACCTAAAACTTTTCATATGGCATTTTAATGCGATCGTCAGTATACAAAATATTTTCACCGAGTATGAACATTTTATACCAGGTGCTAAAAAAAAATGAAAACAAAAAAAAGCCAAATCTTATAAAACAAACGGGTGATAAGAATCCACAATGTCCACTATTTTCTGGTAACGTATGTACATTTATTTCCAAGTAACACCCCGTATAATATAGATATATAAAAAAAGGATAAAAAATATGTGCACTGTAAAAGTATTAAATTCATAAAAAAAAACATGCTGCGTAAACTCTAGAGCGGATTGCGACTAGCCAGCAGATGCTCTTTAAAACACCAACAGAATGCAGCAGAGCTGGGAGCCATCCTAATACATTCTGGCAAAGAGTTAAAAGTACTTACGGCCGTATAGCGGAATGAACGTTGAAAAAAAGCATAATAACTGTGCTTGGGCACACTATACAAATTCCTGTGGCGAGTAAAAACATTATGTACAGGGTGTCCAGTTTTCGACACTTTTGACGGGTATCTCAGTTATTAGTACAGATAGAATGATGCGGTTTTCGCAATCCTTTGTCACTTTTTTGTGAAACAAACGATGTCCTTAATGGATTTATCTTGGCCATCTTGGTTTTTGAGATACAGGGCGAAACTGAAAACGGTGCATTTTCAGACACCCCTTGTATTTTAGTTATCTTATACCTTATCGAAAATATAAGAACGGGGTGTTATACATTTTATTACGTAAAATCCAGTGGCGTAGTTAGTATTTTTCCAGGTGTCCCCATTTTTGAGAAATATACCAAAGTTATTTTTTTTTAAATAGAACGCCCTGTATATTTTTTCATATTTGCATTCTGCTTACTGAGAGCTTTCCAAAAATATATAATAGTTGGCACTTTGTTTTAACAGGAAGGTTAAAATTCATATTTTTTAAATAACAAGCTTTAAGTTGACAGTAGGAATAGGCCGTGTATTTTATTTTAATAAATATAAATTGACCATACACTACACCATCAATATTACTTTATAGTTTAATTTCAAACTTTTAAGTTTTTTAATACTTACAATAGTAAAAAGTAATTTTCTCTGTTACGTATAGGTAGGTATATTATCGGAATAAACAAAAATCTAGTAGGCCTTGACTTTTCCAGAATTTTTTAAAAAATATGAATTTTAACCTTCCTGTTAAAACAAAGTGCCAACTATTATATATTTTTGGAAAGCTCTCACTAAGTATAATGCAAATATGAAAAAATATACAGGGCATTCTATTTGAAAAAACATAACTTTGGTATATTTCTCAAAAATGGGGACACCTGGAAAAATACTAACTACGCCACTGGATTCGACGTAAAAAATTGTATAACACCCCGTTCTTATATTTTCGATAAGGTATAAGATAACTAAAATACAAGGGGTGTCTGAAAATGCACCGTTTTCAGTTTCGCCCTGTATCTCAAAAACCAAGATGGCCAAGATAAATCCATTCAGGACATCGTTTGTTTCACAAAAAAGTGACACAGGATTGCGAAAACCGCATCATTCTTTCTGTACTAATAACTGAGATACCCGTCAAAAGTGTCGAAAACTGGACACCCTGTACATAATGTTTTTACTCGCCACAGGAATTTGTATAGTGTGCCCAAGCACAGTTATTATGCTTTTTTTCAACGTTCATTCCGCTATACGGCCGTAAGTACTTTTAACTCTTTGCCAGAATGTATTAGGATGGCTCCCAGCTCTGCTGCATTCTGTTGGTGTTTTAAAGAGCATCTGCACTTCATTTAAAAAGAATAATTGTTTTAAACAAAAAATACTCTTATTTTGAAATTCTTTTTAAAAATGTTGTAATGTATTTTTTTTTTAATTTGTGGATGCGTATGATTTTGGAATATTATTATGTAAATTTAAAGAATGGGCGTTTTCATGTTGAAAGAAATATTTCGATGGCCGTATTGAAAAAAGCCTTTTGTTTATTTTAAAATTTATTTGAATTGCTTTAAAAAAAATTGTGTGTGCTTAAGACCACACGACAGAAGTGAAAACTTCAACAAGGTGAAATTAACAATATCAAATACAATTTTTCAATTTCGTTTCTTTTAGGTTAGGTTCGTAAGCAATCATAAAAATAACATAAACTTGGAATACGGAATAATTTTACTGCATACGAAAAAAGATATTTCCTAAAATTGAACAACCCTTGAATTTTTACATCTTCAACAGAAGTCAGAAATCATAATAAATTAGGTTTACGGAATAAGCAATTACGGCAAACCTTACTTCACCCTACGTAAATATATAATTTAAAAAATGCCAGAACATACCTGAGACGCAGACGAGTGTCTATACAACGCACACTGTTTGCGGCATGCTCTTTCATATAACGTTCATTCGGTTCAGGGTCAGTTCGGATTGAATATAGCAGTTGAATTCGAGCGTAGCACAGCCGAGTGTGACGCGTGACGCCTGACGGCGACGCGTGACGGCTCAGTTTAATTCAGTGCCCACAAAGAGTGCTAAACGCGCCTAAAGAAGTTTTCACTTCAAAAACTGTAATTAGACAAAGGAGTTCACTCCTTTATTTGTCCACTTTTCTCTTCTTTAATCTCTTTTCAATTGATCCATGTTGCGTTTGAACGTCTAAGCAGTGGTGCAATCCCTTGACGAAATTTCGACGTTTTCGTTTTTTCCTTTTTCCGTTATCCACTTCTTTATATTGGGCAAACATTTGCACTCAAATGGATTGCTACTGATGTCGGTTAAGTTGGCTTTGAATATTTTATTTAAATCTAAAAAAAATCATTTTTTTACAAAGGGTTTTTCTCGATTTTAAGGCTCTACTATCACTTTTAGATAATTCTTACTCGCTCCTTGCACTTAAACCGTTTGCTCAAAAAGGAATAAGGATATCGAATTTATTTTAAGATATTTGTTTGTTGAGAAACTATGGAATATTTTTTGTTTATTTGACTTTTGGGCTATTAACGAACGCAGAGATATGTAAATATTTCAAAAACTGTTGCAGGCGTCCGGCTGTCATAAAATATCACCAGTAAAATTTAATTACAAAAGCAGTATCAAATTGACAGTAAAATTCCATTTTTTAAAATTTTGACAAACTTACAAAAGAAGTGACAGAAGTCTAAATGTGCATCATAAGTGATATATATTTTAGTGTTTATGTTTACTATTTTGTTTCTCTTATCATAGGCATGCTCTCAAATTATGATTACTAAAATTGAACGCAACGTTAGATCGAATCGTTATGTAAAAAACACAAATCATTTTAAACTTCTTATTATTGGTGGAAGTTTCAAAAATAAGTTTGATCGTAGAAAAAATTAAAAATATACTGTACAACACAATTCGAGTGGATTGTTGCCCATATTGCACTCGGACGGTTCTGACAATTTGATTCCTCGTGCGATAAATGCGAATAAATCATATCCACTCTTTGTACAGGGTGAGTCAACCATAGAGTAAAGTTCATTATCTCATTTGTTTCGAGAATTACCAAAAAACATTGACCATAAGAGTTTAAGAGAATATAAGGGGCATAATTTAAAATTATTTTTAATTAAACAGGGTTGTTCAAAAAAGCATGAGGAATATAACATAAGTTTTTTTTAAATGGAACGTCCTATTTTTTAAATTATTTTTATATTCCACATGAAATTCTATAACTTTTTTGTTAACAATATTATATACCTAAACCTAGTAGTTTTTCTAATATTTGAATTTTTTTAGAAAACTAAGAATATTATTATTAGTCCTCAGGACCCCAAAAATTATTTTCACTACAACAATTTTATGTGAAAAGACAACGATTGTACCTTCACAATAATGTCTTATATCCTTTCCCTTCCCTTAGTTCCTTTAAATGTTTTTAAATAAGCTTCGACACCTTAGATAGGTTTTCTTCTTCCCCAATTTATTTGGTTGGTTTACACCCCTTCATAATGTTTTAAACACTCTATGGTTTTACCATTATCAAATCTTTTATTTCATGTTTCTTCTATACTCCAGTTTTAAATCCATAAAAGTTCCATTAAGGTTCTAAATTTCAATTTCTCTTTTGCTAACAACATCAGCATAAATTTAAAAAACTTTCTGTCTCCTGAAGATGAACGTTCCTGCGTTCGAAACATGTAGGGACCCTTAAACTTGGAATCCTTTCCATTAAATTTTGTGGAGGAAGACTTTGTGTTTTTCTTTCCTTTTCAGAAAATTATTAGTTTTTACTCTTATAAAAAATTTACAGTTTCGCCATTGTTTTTGAAGGTGGAATACTCATATTTGGTAAAAACGTTCTACTGGGATAACAAATTAAAAATAGGTAACAAAATTGGAGTTAGATGCTACAGGGCGTTCAAAATAAATTTATGCATTTCGACAATTTTAAATTGAAAAATATCAACTTTTTTAAATGGAACACCCTGTATATTATTATTTTTCCTGATAGGTTTTACAAAGCCCTCCAACTTTCATTGAGTTTATCCTATACATATTTTTAATAGTTTGGGATTTATTTTGATTTTTTTCCTTTTTAACTCGTTTTATTACATTAACGGGACTAACCCTATAAAATAAGTTGGCAATGATAAAACAAAAATTTGGGCATTATTAAATCTTAAAATGTCAATAATTACGCAAGTAAAAATGTTTTAATTTATTGGCGTAAGAGACGTAACTATAAAAATAAAATAGTTATGGATTTTCCTAAAAATAAATTAATTGACATGATTTATATACTGGGCGGAAAAAATTGTCTCTTGGCAGTAAGGATTTACGGTGCGAAGTACCCCAATAGACGCATACCAACTAGACAATCTTTTCAATGCTTAATGAAATGGTTTGATGGCAATGGTAGCGTTGAATAAACGAAACGGAAAGCTAGGTACCAATTAGGAAAAAGAAATTGAGATTTTACTTCATGTTGAAGATAATCCCCAGGTTAGTAGCCGTCACTTAACTAACTTAATAATAATAATAATAATAATATAAAAATAATAATAAATACTTTATTTCCAAAGTGACATAATATAATAATGTATGGAAGCCGTCAAATACATAAAGTGTATATAACATAACAGATAAACAAACAATAAAGCTTTATAGGTATAAATACCACTCTACCATGCTTGTGTCCAAAATTCATTCATATTATAGAACTCACGATCTACTAAAAATTTCTTAAGTTGTTTTTTAAACACACTAAAATTTTTAACATTCCTTATATTCTGTGGAAGCTTGTTAAAGACAACTGGCCCTAAATTATGTGGCGAACTTTTACTAATATTCAATCTACTTACTGTCAAATGCAGATTATGTCAGAGTCTGCCACGAGTAAGGTGTTGGTGAATATCACGATTTTCTAAAAATATTGATTTATTCAGTGTGGAGAAAACCTTTGAGAATAAAATTAGGCTTTTATTAACTTTTTGCAACTGACAGTGACAAATAATAACAAAAGAATATTCAAACAAACAGGTATAATTTGAAGAAATAGTCCATACTTAAAGTGGAGTTGAAAGTATGAAAAGGAAAGAAAAACACAAAGTCTTCCTCCACAAAATTTAAAAGAATAAAATTCTAGTTAGAAAGGTCTCTACATGTTTCGAACGTAGAAACGTTCATCATCAGGAGACAGAAATCTATTTTATGCTGATGTTGTTAGCAAAAGAGAAAATTAGAACCTTAATGGAGCTTTTATGGACGTAAAATTTTTATAGAAAAACATTTTAAATGTAGAAGAAACATGGCTTGAAAAAATTGACAATGGTTGAATACTGAGCATTCGAAAATGTTGTTAGAGTAGGCTTAAACCAACCAAACTAAATGGAGAAGAAGAGAAAAGAAAAAAAAAACGGGAAAAAAGAAACTTTCTTAAAAGGTGTCGGAATCTATTTAGTTTTAATTCTTAAAATTTATATCCAGCATAAGTAACACATTATGAGGATGGAAGTGCAGTAGCACAATAATGTTGTTAGGAAAACGTAAAGTTTTTGGGGTACTGAGGATTAAACCTCAGTAACCCCGCGAACGGTTAATTTGAAACCAAAAGTTAAAAAATCGAACAATTTTTAAAAAATGTTCGATTTTTTAACTTTTGGTTTCAAATTAACCGTTCGCGGGGTTACTGAGGTTTAATCCTCAGTACCCCAAAAACTTTACGTTTTCCTAACAACATTATTGTGCTACTGCACTTCCATCCTCATAATGTGTTACTTATGCTGGATATAAATTTTAAGAATTAAAACTAAATAGATTCCGACACCTTTTAAGAAAGTTTCTTTTTTCCCGTTTCTTTTTTCTCGTTTTTTTTTTCTTTTCTCTTCTTCTCCATTTAGTTTGGTTGGTTTAAGCCTACTCTAACAACATTTTTGAATGCTCAGTATTCAACCATTGTCAATTTTTTCAAGCCATGTTTCTTCTACATTTAAAATGTTTTTCTATAAAAATTTTGCGTCCATAAAAGCTCCATTAAGGTTCTAATTTTCTCTTTTGCTAACAACATCAGCATAAAATAGATTTCTGTCTCCTGATGATGAACGTTTCTACGTTCGAAACATGTAGAGACCTTTCTAACTAGAATTTTATTCTATTAAATTTTGTGGAGGAAGACTTTGTGTTTTTCTTTCCTTTTCAAACAGGTATAAATTATCACATTCTTCCCTGCTCATTCCTTAACATAATCTTTCAGGTGTTTAGGTGGTTTCTTATTTCGAACTGGACGACTGCTTATCCCTAATGGTATTACAGGACTGTCACTATAGTCATGTTCTGCCGTAAGTGATTCACTGGCCGATCCATTTATCGAGGTATTTTCTTGGGGAACTATAGTACTTTTATCTTCAGTCCCGTTTTCTTCATAAACTGTTGTTTGAGGGGAATCATCGTTTAATGATACATCATCGAGTGGTGCTAAATGCCGAACGGACACAGTTGTTTCATTTCCATTGGGTAATCTAACAAATGCATAATCAGAGTTTGAGTCTAACAGTTCGACTTCTTCTACCAGAGGCTCGTATTTGTTGTGTCGAATATGTTTTTTTAGAAAAAACAGGTCCTGGGTGACAGAGCCATGTGGGTATTGATGATCCGCTAGACGATCTTCTTGCAAAACTAAACATACGTTCATAAGGCGTGCAATTAGTGGCGGTACACAACAGTGATCGTATTGAGTGTAAAGCGTCCTGTAATACTAACTCCCATTGATTTATAGAAATATTCTTTGATTTTAAAACCAGTTGAATAGTTTTCCATATAATTCCATTATACCTTTCACACTGCCCATTCCCTTGTGGATTATATGCTGTTGTACGACTTCTTGCTATACCATGTGTGTCCAAAAATGATTTCAGTTCATCCGATAGAAAAGAAGTACCTTGATCTGAGTGTATGTAGGATGGAGTCCCAAAAATGGAAAATAATTGACGAAGACATTTTATCACAGTAGATGAAGTCATATCGGAGCAGGCAAATGCAAATGGAAATCTTGAGTACTCATCAATTATGGTTAAAATATAGCGATTATTGGACGATGATGGCAAAGGTCCTTTAAAATCTATATTAAGTCTTTCAAAAGGTGATTTTGCTTTAATCAGGATACCTTGATTCTTATGAAACCTTGGTTTTAGTTCGGCACAAATTGGACACTTGGATGTCACCCTTCGAACATCTTCCACTGAAAATGACATATTTTTGCAGCGAATCCAATGATAAAGGCGAGTAACCCCTGGATGGCAGAGAGAATTATGTAAATTATATAATGTTCTGTCGACTTCAGTGGCGGAACATACTCTTGAAAAGGTATCTGCTACAGTATTTAGGGATCCTGGTCTATATATGATATCGTACTTATAGCATGAAAGATCAAGACGCCATCTCATAATTTTTTCATTCTTAATTTTTCCATGGTTCCTGTTATCAAACATAAAAGCAACTGACCTTTGGTCCGTAATGAGTTTAAAGTGGCGACCAATCAGGAAATGTCTTCATTTTCTGAGAGCTTCTACAATGGCATATGCTTTTTTTTCTATTGACGAGTGCATTTGCTCTGATTTTGATAAAGTTCTCGAAAAAAATGCTACTGGTTAACCACGCTGGGAGAGTTGAGCGGCAATTGCAAAATTTGAGGCATCTGTTTCTACAGTAAACATTTCATTATCATCAATTGTTGTTACAATAGCATCAGCTATGTCTGCCTTTAATGTTTTAAAAGCATTCACAGAATTTTCGCCCATTGGAAACTCTTTGCATTGAACAAGTGCTTGGATCTTCTCAGAAAATTTTGGAACCCATTTAGAATAATGAGCGAACATGCCCATAATGCGCCGAAGAGAAGTCGAGTCAGTAGGAACAGGAAGTTCTAGAAGTGATCGAAGTCTGTCTGGATCTGGCTTAATTTTCTTCTGAGTTATGCTATAACCAAGGATATTTATAGCGTTCAAAGAAAACTTGCATTTTCTTTCATTCAGTGTTAAATTGTATTTAGCTACAGCATTCATAAACAGTTGTAAATTGTGGTCATGGTGTACCTTATCTATTCCACAAACGGTAACATCGTCCAAATAAGCATATGTGTCTTCTAGTCCTTCTTTTTTAATAATACCATCTATGGTACGCTGAAAATAAGCAACTCCGTTGGTAAACACCAAATGGAATTCTCCGAAACTGGTACAACCCACCACAGGCTTCAAAAGCTGTATAGATCTTCTCACTTTCTTTAATTGGTATTTGATGATAAGCGCTGTGTAAATCAATTGTACTAAATACTCCATATTTAGCAACTTTATTTACTATCTCTTCTATTTTAGGCAGAGAATATGTATCAAGTTGTGTAAATTTGTTTATTGTTTGCGAATAGTCAATTACCATGCGCTTTTTGTGAGTTTCACTGCTTGTAATTAATACTTGAGCCCTCCAAGGAGAATCACTTGGCTCAATTACATTTTCACTTAAAAGTCTTTGAATCTCTTCTTCTATAAACTTGGTATCTTCTATAGTATATCGACGTGATTTAATGGCAATAGGTTTACAATGAGTTGAAAGATTTGAAAATAATGAAATTGGTTCAACATTGGCTAAAGCTAAGCTGCATATTGATAATGAAGATCTTTTCCCACCAAAAACCATTTCAATTATATTGTGTTGACTAAGTATATCATGTCCCACAATCATATCTGAACATAAGTTTTCTAAGACCAGAAGTTTTATGTCTTTATAGGTATGCTGCATAATTTTGATATTTACAACACAGTAGCCTAATACTGATGAAATTAGCGATGTTGTGGCCATAGATATATCTGCTCTTGTAGGAAATATCTTCATTTTCCGATCGTTAACTACTTTATTTGACAAATAACTATCCGAGCTCCCTGTATCAATAAGTGCATCTGTCATAATTCCGTCAACTTTAACTTGAAGTATTGCTTTTGACAAGCACCCAGGTAATGCAGCAGATATTGTTGCAAGAGTGGCAGCTGATGTTTGCTTTGTTGAACTGTCATTTGATTTGCATACCTTTGAAAAATGCCCCTTTTTCTTACAAAAATGACACGTTGAGTTTCTTGCTGGACATTTAAAACGAGGATGATGATCATTTCCACAGAAGTAGCACTTTGAGGCAATACCTGCGCACATAGGTTCATCTTGTGTAGACTGAGGTTGGTTCATGTCAAAAGATTTAGATGTAGCAGCGTTAACAATACCAAAAGAAGACGAATATGATTGAGACTGATGTTGAGCCATCTCAAGCGATCTTGATTTATTAAATGCTTCTTCCAAAGTCAAGTTATTAGATTCCAGTAGACGTTGACGAATGTGAGGTGAGTTTAATCCACTAATAAATGAGTCTCTAATGAAATCATCTCTGTTTTGATTTGCAGTAACAGATTGAAAGTTACAATCCTTACTCATTTGCTTGAGAATTTGTAGATACTGGTCGATAGCTTCTCCAGCTTCTTGTCGTCTGGTTGACAAAGAATGACGAGCAAATATCTCATTTTTGGGTTTGATATATATAGTTTTTAATATATCTATAGCATCTGTATAAGTACTACATTAACTTATATATTCATAAACAGTAGGGCAAAGATAATTTATAAGAAGATTTAGTTGCTTTTTATCTTCAGTTTCTTTCGCAGCTTCAAGAAAATTTACAAATGATCTGTATCAATGTTTCCAGTTTTGAGCTGCATTATTCGAGTTGGGTTCTGCTTCTAGCTTTTCTGGACGCAATAGTTTAGCCATATAAGAAAAAAAGTTAATAAAATTGTGGAGAAAACCTTTGAGAATAAAATTAGGCTTTTATTAACTTTTTACAACTGACAGTGACAAATAATAACAAAAGAATATTCAAACAAACAAACAGGTATAAATTATCACATTCAGAAAAATAAATTTACACAATTCGTAAATAAAAACGCCAGTAAGAGTAAGGATTCCCAGCCCTGTAAACTGTGACCTACAGGTCGTGCCCGGTGGAAAGCCAAGAATGCACCTCAATACCCTTTTCTGTATTATAAACACCTCTTTTGACGTAGAGAATGCTCCCCAAAAACAAATACCATAATGCAGCCGAGATCCAACATAAGCGTTATAAACAGAAAGAAGCTTAACAATAGGGACAACGATTTTTAAATTTCTAATCATGTAACACAGACTGTTAAGCTGAGAATACAACAAAGAACAATGTTCCTTCCAGTTAAGATTCTGGTCAATGGTCAGGCCCAAAAATTTTGAGAAATCCGATCTGGTAATATCTTCATTACCAACTGGGCGGTATGAAATCTAATATAGGTGGTTTTCGAACTATTCAGGTACATGGAATTTTTGTTAAACCATTCAAGCAGCAGATTCATACCACTATTGCACAAGTTTTCGAGTTCTTCTTGGTTTGAAGACAAAATTATAAATGTAGAATCGTCCGCGAACAAGGCCGCTGCCCACTCAGGATGTATATCCTCCAAAAGATCATTAATGTAACAAATGAACAATATTGGTCCCAACACAGATCCCTGCGGAACCCCCAAACCGACGTCAGTCGTGCCTGATGCAAACGACTTTCTCCCTGAAACAGAATTGACATGTGACACAGAAACATACTGCTTCCGGCCTGTTAAAAACTACTTAACCACTGAAGAGAGACATCCCTTACCCCAAATGCCTTCATCTTGCTAAGCAATAATTGGTGATTTACACAGTCAAATGCCCTACTGAGATCGCAAAAGACTCCAGCAGGACACTCCCCATGCTCCATATGCTCAATAAGCCGCTCATAAAAGTGTTGGATTGCACTTATAGTAGAACGTCCCTGACGAATACCAAATTGATACTGTGACAAAACTTTATGCTTCTTTAGATAAGGATCTAGTCGACTTAAAAAGCAGTACTCAAATATTTTGGAAAATATGGGGATTAGAGCTACAGGACGATAATTCTCTACTAAACTTGCATCTCCTTTTTTAAGAATAGGAACGATTTTATTAATTTTAAAAATTTCTGGAAATTGACCAAAACTCATATTAACCAGATACGTCAGTACATTTGCAATGGATTCAATGCACCGCCTAAGCAGCCACCCCGATACCTCATTGAAACCAGCTGATTTCTTGTCCTTGATTTTAGTTTTAACAATTGAAATAAGTTCTATTTCATTTAACCCAGATAAAAAAAGGCTAGCCGCCACAGGCTCAACAACAGATACCATCGACTGATCAGTTGCTGGAATTTTACTAACCACCCCCAATGGGGCATTCCTAAAATAATCATTAAAAATAGTAGCGACTTTCTTTGGATCCCCTTCTAACCGACCGTCGTTGGAAAGTTCAACATTATTCCTTTCATTGCACTTATTAGTAAGTTTCCTCACTACTCCCCATGCCTCTTCAATCGGTTTTCGAGCATTATGAATTCGCCCCTGATAATGTGATCTTTTGGTTTCCCTAACCAGTCTTGTATGCCTTTTCTTGGCTTCCCTGTATTGCTGAGAAAATATTTTTCTCAAACTAAAAAGTTCTCTAAGATTCTTACTAGACTGTTTGATCTCCTGGGTAACCCAACTCTTTCTACTTTTACTACTTCTACTTATCACTTATGTGACACAACTCAATCTACCGCTGATTGCACTACAAGAAAATTCAAATATCATCCCTTCCATATGGAACTACATCAACAACTTCTAAATCGTGATTTTGAACAACGAATAAACTTTTGTACGATCATAAATAAAGTTATAGATGCCGATCCGAATTTTTGTCCAAAATAATGTTTTCCGATGAAGCTACCTTTCGCAGTAATGGAGCAGTTAACCGCCATAATATGCACTATTATTCGACAGTTAATCCATTCTGGGTCCGAGAAATTCAAAATCAAAACCATTGGTCGCTTAATGTATGGTGTGGAATCAAAAATCTTCAAGTTATTGGTCCATGTTTTTTCCGCGAACCACGTAATGGGCATAGATATTTAAACTTTTTGCAAAATGAATTACCACAGCTTCTTGAAGGAGTTGATAACATTGAAAGGGAACAAATGTGGATTCAACAAGACGGCGCACCTCCTCATTACCATCGGAAAGTTCGAGAATTCTTAAACAATCATTACCCACAGCAATGGATCGGTAGGGATGGATTCATTGGGTGGCCCCCTCGATCATGTGACTTAACACCTTTAGATTTGTTTTTGTGGGGCTACATGAAAGATCGCGTATATGCGATTCCCCCAACAATACCAGAAGATATGGAAAATAGGATACGGGATGCCTGCAGGACAATACCACCCTTTATGCTAAGGAACGTGCAGGGAAATATAGTAAAAAGACTAAATATGTGTATCCAAGTAGAGACGGGCATATTTTTGAACATTTATTACGGCATAATAATTAAAAATTAAGTAAGTTAGTTATTAGAAAAATTATTATTATATTCCCTTTTTTTGTTTTGTCATGACCAACTTATTTTATAGGGTTAGTCCCGTTCATGTAATAAAACGAGTTAAAAATGAAAAAAATCAAAATAAATCCCAAACTATTAAAAATAGGTATAGGACATACTCAATGAAAGTTGAAGGGCTTTGTAAAATCTATCAAAAATAAATAATAATATACAGGGTGTTCCATTTAAAAAAGTTGATATTTTTCAATTTAAAATAGTCGAAATGCATAAATTTATTTTGAACGCCCTGTAGCATCTAACTCAAATTTTGTTACATATTTTTATTTTGTCATCCAAGTAGAACGATTGTACCAAATATGAGTATTCCACCTTCAAAACCAATGGCGGAACTGTCAATTTTTTATAAGAGTAAAAACTAATAATTTTCTAAAAAATTCAAATATTAGAAAAAGTACTAGGTTTAGGTATATAACATTATTAACAAAAAAAGTTATAGAATTTCATGTAGAATCTAAAAATAATTTAAAAAATCGGGCGTTCCATTTAAAAAAAACTTATGTTATATTCGTCACCTTTTTTTGAACAACCCTGTATAATTAAAAATAATTTTAAATTGTGCCCCTTATATTCTCTTAAACTCTTGTATTCAATGTTTTTTGGTAATTCCCGAAACAAATGAGATAATGAACGTTAGGTACTCTATATGGTTGACTCACCCTGTACAGTCTAATCACTACAACACACGCGAAAAGAATAATTAAAATCGGTTAATTCAAGCTAAAAAGTTATGGATTCGTGTTAAAAATTAATTAAAACAAATAGGTAAATGCTCTTTAAATTCATAACATATTTCTTGGAAAAAATAAAAGTATAGAAGGAAATAATTAAGTCGGGGGTTTGAGGGGCAACTGTGGCATGACACTTACCTGTCAAACAAGTCAAGTGGTTGTTTTGTAAATTTAAATCGTACACCTCAGCACCTTCCAGTACATTTTCCCCGAATTCTGATAATTCGTTATTTTTAAGCGACAAGAAAGCCATTTTTTGTCCTTTAAAAGCGCCATCTTCAATTTTATGAATTTTATTGTTATATAATTCAATGTGCATCCATTCCCCCGTTATTGTCAATGCATCTCTGGGTATTATTTCTAAGGCATTATAAACCAATGATATTATTCTTAATTCGGGTTTATTTTGGAACCACCTAAAATCACATACCAAGAAGGGTAGAACTATACAAGAAATTATGTATTGTGTTTAATATGAAAAATTATTAGTAAATTAGAATAAACCTGTACCTAAACGTTATAAAATTTAGAGACTCCGACGACATGTAAGGAACCCTAGAAAGTGGAAATTATTTTTACTTTGGTTGGAAAAGTAAGTCAAACCAACTCTTTCCGCCAAGTCAATACCTATAATCTCCGTTATAAGAGTCAAAAACGACCATACACCACGACAATCTTTCGATTTGATTCCGGGATATACTTGATTATTGAGAAATACTGAAGTGACTTTTGCATATTTGACTTTTGTGCTATTACCGAACGCCAAGTTAAATATTATTTAAAAAATTGTGGCAACCGTCCAGCAATTACAAAATATTACCCGTTAAGTTTATATACAAATTAAAATTTGAAATTACTGGAAAGCTAAAGGTTGAAACATTATTTGTCGTGAACTTGATTTTTAGTTTAGAAATTTCTTTTGGAGAAAATAATTCCAAAATATCTTATTTACACTGGCATAAATTAATGTATCTACCTACATTTCAAAAACTGAAAGTTAAATCCGTCACAAGAGAAAGAGAGTTTAACGATGCGTCTTTCAATATCTTGGAGCTAAAGTAAATCGGTGTTTGCACTATGAATTTAACACATACTATCTTTAAACCAGAACTATCCAATGTCTTTTAAAAAATACCTTTTATTCCAATTTGCGATCAGATTATTAGCTAAACTTATGTAGGACATATCAGGCAAATTGTCCAACGCTGTCGCTTCTATATTTTTAATTTTATTAGTGGTTAAATCCAGATATCGCAGTGGTAAATTGTTGAAAACACCAGCTTTTATTTCTTCCAACTCGTTTCCTATAATCGCAAGGCGTTTAAGATCAGGCAAATTCCTAAATGCTCCAGGTTGGATTTCCTTTAATTTACAAGCTACTATTGAGAGTTCAGATAAAATATCGATGTCACTTATAGCGTTTTCCCTTAAAACTGGAATGTCTTGGAACAGGAACGACAATTCGTTGTAGAATCCTCCAGGAATGTTTTCTTTCAAACTATTCGATTTTTCAATGATTTCGGTAAACCTATTTGATCTATTCCCTTTAATGTATCCATTCAATTCTACATTTTGGAAGGTATAAATATCACTCTTTGCCGAAACCAGAAATAGTGGTAAAAGAAGAAACATTTTTATGAAACACCTTATGTTATGAAGCATGTTGCTTTTCGTGTACTGGATTTTTTTAAATACATTCTTTTATATATTGCGGTCTTCATAAGATTTGTATGGTTTTAAGAGGAACTTAATCATCAGGTTACGAAGTGATAACCTTAAACTTCTTAAAAATAATTTATTTTTAATCAGTTCTAAATACAGTACAGGGTGTCCAGTTTTCGTGTGTTTTCATATACCAGCTCCCTTATTATAAAAGATAGAAAGATGGGGTTTGCGGCTTACTGTTCTATTTTTTTATGAAACTTTCATTACCGTAAACGAAATTTTCATAGCCCTCTCAGTTTCTGACATACAGGGCCATTTTCAAATTTTGTCATTTTTGACGATCCCCTGTATCTCGATTATTTGATAACTTATCAATAAGGTAAAAATGGATTGTTATATAGTTTTTTATGTTGAATTCAGTGGCGTAGTTAGTTTTTTTCTAAAAAGTTTTGTTTATGAGTTATGACCCAACCTTATATTTTTTTTAATGGGACACGCTATATATTATTTATTTTTCTTGTTCCTCTTTTAAAGAGCCTTTCAAAAATATATAATAGTCCATATTTTTTTCTTTTAAAAAGGGACAATTTTAACTTTTTTTGTAAAATTAAACATTTTTCGAATAGCCCGCAAATAAAAAAAAAATTAACAACATTATTTTTATTAAACCTAACTTTAAACCAACAATTAAGCAATTATATTAAAAACAAAGAAGTGGTTCGTGTCTGTGAAAATTAAAATAAATTGCCACGAACTTTTCACTAAAATTTAAAATATATTAAATTACAAAAATTGCTCGAATTGGGCTCCATTGTATTCTAAGCACTTTCGGCACAGCGTTTCGATTCTTCGCAATGCATTTATTAAAGTAATTGGTCTTCCCTGCAAAAGCCTAAAAGTTTGATGTGTAGCTTCCCGAAGTTGATCAATATTATGGTATTATCTCTTATATAGCTGATTTACTATATACCCCCATAAAAAAAAATCCAACACAGAAAGATCAGGCGATCTTGGAGGCCACCTGACGGGTCCATTTGTACCAATCCACTTATCGGGAAATGTGGTTTCTAAATATTCTCTTACTATTCAAGAATTATGACTAGGAGCGCCATCTTGCTGATAATAAATATTATTTAAACCAGCTAAAGGAACATCCTCTAATAGTTCCATTAGCGCGTCTCGCATTATGTCTAGGTGCCTAATTCCCGTTAAAGTTCCTTCAAAAATAACATATTTAATTTTAGTGCCAAAAATAAAGCATGACACGCTAAATCCAAAGCGACCTTGACGTTCTCGTGGAAATATTAAGTGCTGGTTCTCTTGCGACCAGTACCTTGAATTGTTTCGGTTACGGATACCAGAACTCGTAAAATATGCCTCATCGGTCCATACCACCCTTTTTTCAAAATTTGCGTTTTCCTACAATATTTGTAGGTACCAGTTGCAAAAAATTATCCTCCGTTCTGCGTCACCGGGATGCAAATGTTGGACGAGATGGAATTTGTAAGGTTTAAATTTGTATTTTTTTAGTATTAACTGCGTCCTTGATTTTCTAACCCCAACTTCATCGTATACTTTCCTGCATGATATGGATGGTTGTACCCCAACAGAGGCCAAAACATTTATTTTTTCTTCTTCCCTATTTTCCTTATTGGAAAAATTAGGCCTTGGTTGTTTAAAAGATTCGTGCTCAATGAGATGGATTTTTTGAAATATTCTTTTATCGGGTTGTTGCCTTTCTGGATATCTACGAAAAATTTAAATATGTATCAAAAAGCTAATAATAGATAACAATAATTACGATTAAAACTTTTTTATTTTTATTATAAACATTAATGGTATCTAAATAACAAATGGGTTTGAAACTTACCTATTAAAATACAGTTCCGAGGCTGCGTTCGCGTCTTCATTAGCTCGGATAAAACAAGCATACATATCGTGTTTTTCATAATTTTCATAATATCTATTATTTTCTGCCATGTTAAATAATTAAATAATTTTTCACAGAAATATCAAATAAATTAACAAAGTCAAACAAATACCATTAATATTTGACAATAATCCGTAATGGCGCATTTACAAAACTTTGTTTTCTGTCATGTCTATCCATGATTGATCATGGCCTTCTGGATTCTAGATGAAAAATTATTAATTTTACAAAAAAAGTTAAAATTGTCCCTTTTTAAAAGAAAAAAATATGGACCATTATATATTTTTAAAAATCTCTTAAAAATAGGAACAAGAAAAATAAATAATATATAGGGTGTCCCATTAAAAAAAATATAAGTTTGGGTCATAACTCACAAACAAAACTATTTAGAAAAAAACTAACTACGCCACTGAATTCAACATAAAAAACTATATGACAATCCATTTTTACCTTATTGATAAGTTATCAAATAATCGAGATACAGGGGAGCGTCAAACATGACAAAATTTGAAAATGGCCCTGTATGTTAGAACCTGAGAGCGCTATGAAAATTTCGTTTACGGTAATGAAAGTTTCATAAAAAAATAGAAAAGTAAGCCGCAAACCCCATCTTTCTATCTTTTATAATAAGGGAGCTGGTATATGAAAACACACGAAAACTGGACACCCTGTACAGTATCTTATATTTTCAAAACACATAAAAAATTGATTATTTGACTTGCTCTGACTGATTCTGATATAAAAACACATTGCAAAAAAATATTAATAAATTTCGCGATATTCAACTATAACTGCTCAATCAACCACCCAATTTATAGAAATAAATAAAATAGAAAACAAAAAAACAAATAAAAATTTACATAAAACAAGAATCTATCATAACAAATACATTTTTGAATATCAAAAGAAAAAACAGGGTATACCTAATGTGAATTAAAAGCAATATGAGTTATAAAGGATTGATATTAATGTATTGGATCAATAGGAAATAAATATATAAAGGGTGACACGGAACTAAATGTTTATACGTCACCAGGTGATTGTGGACACCATGGGGTTTCTTAATAATTTACCTTTAGTAGGTATATCATTACTCGTTAGTTAGATACAGAGTGTTTTGTAATATTTGGCTCCTGTTTGTTTTTCTCATATTTTTTTTGCTCCTGGTATAAAATGTCGGTGAAAATATTTTCTATACTGATCACATTAAAATGTCATAGGAAAGTTTTGAAATTCAGGTCCAGACTTAAAAAAAGTTGTCGATTTCTAATTTTTAAAATACAACAACTTGTATGTTATATTTAATAGATCAAATGACTTACGTGTAAGGAAATTTGATCGTAATTACACGATCAGTTTTGTCCGAAGTACTACATATAATCACTTATAGAGTAAGTCTTGTCTTGCCGAAATCCATGCGACATTGAAAGAAAAAAATCGAACTGTAACACCTCCCTACTGGTATCCGGCCATCATTCCCATACGTATTCATTTAGTTAAAAGATGGCAGATCGCCTAGGGAGGGTATTGGTGCTAAAACTTTATTTTATGTACCTATTACTACTATGTGTTATGTATTTTTATTATTAAGAAGGGGCAGGGATATGTAGTACTTCGGACAAAACTGATCGTGTAATTACGATCAAATTTCCTTACAGGTAAGTCATTTGATCTATTAATTACACTTCACAGTTTTGTCCTCGTACTACATATAATCACTTATAGAGTAGTTGTTTAGAGCATTTAAACGGCGATCTGCTGTAAGATATCTTTATTTTCAAAGAAAAAAATATCTCTTCTTTGCAACTTAGGCAGAGAAACTTAATTAGTTTAAGAATATTACTAAAAATAACGTAAATTAAAAGTTTTAAATTTACACTTAAGCTATGATAATAATGTGTATAACAACGGGAACCTAGAAACTGGTACCCAACAACATAAATAATTTAAAGGTATATAATATATATAATACTAAACATTCCCTACTGAAAAAATCTAAAGAACAATATTCGAGCCTCTAAGGACTCCTTTGGCAAAGTAGTCTGATGGAGATGAAACCGGTTTATTATAAAATATATTGAAGACCTGGGACTTTTGTGTCCAACCCGTTCTTTTCCAGATTTCTTCTATGTTAATACCTGCCCTATAAGCAGCTGACGTGGCAGCATGCCTGGTGCTGTAACTTGAATAGTTAATAGTATCAATACCCGCAGCTTTTAAGGTAGAACGGATCCACCTACTTATAGTCTGGCTTGTAGCCGGGTGATGTGGTTTTTTGTGTGTTATAATGAGATGTTTGTCGTCTGTCCTTCGTAGATTAGCAGTTTTATTTATGTAGTGTAAAATTGTTGAAGCGATACATAACCCCGGTTTATCTCTAAAAAATGGTAACTTTAATAAAGGCTGAAATTTATTTTTCCCACTGGTTTTTATAAAATCTGGTATTATTATTTCAATTCTATCATCATAAGTGTAAATATTGTGTATCATAATTTTTGCAAAGGTCTGTATCCTATGTGCAGTAATAAGTGCCAACAAGGTGACTACTTTATACGATAAATTTTCTAAACTGAGATCAGTGAGAGGAAACAATTTTTCTAAAAAACAAAGAACTGGGTATAGGTCCCATGTTGTGTCGTATTTTGGAAGAGGAGGTCTTAGCTTGTAAATTCCTTTGAAAAACCTTTTAATTAGCGTTTCGTCTCGGGAAGGACAAACGACAAAGCTGACCTACATGTGTTGATTGACGCGTGTGACTTATTGTTTGCTAGTTCTTTATTTATAAAACTAATAAAGATGGGGAATTTGTAGCCCCACGGATCATGCTTGTGTTCGTAACAGAAGAGCCACCATTTCTTAAACCAAATTTCATATTGCTTCATTGTATTAGAGGAAATTGATGCAATGATTGAAGGAATAGCCTCGGCCGGGAAACCTTTTTTCCGAAACGCTTCCCTGATTAACGCGCAGCCACCAGGGTAGTGGTCTTCCACAGGGGGTGTGGCTTTCTGAAAGGTGATAAAATTAGGAATTTAGATGGTTTAAAAAATAGGATTTTCCCAATAAGCAGTCTTTTAAAAAGAGAAAACCATGGTTGTGAAGACCACCAAGGAACCACAACAATCCCTTCTGCTCTGTCTACTACTATTTTATTTAGCATTCTTAAAATTAGTGCAAAAGGGGGGAATGCGTAGAAAAATTGATTAGACCAACATATCGTAAAACTATCTACATTTGTAGAGTACGGGTCCGGTTTCCAAGAAACAAAGTTTTTACATTTAGCATTTTTGTAGCTAGCAAACAAATCAATTTCAGGGGTACCAAAATTTAAACAAATTCGATGAAAGCAACCCTTGTTTAGTTCGTATTCTGTATCTATGTTTTTAAAACGCGATTCCCCATCTGCTTCTTTATTATCCTTTGAAGTGATATAGGATGCGAATATAGTTAACCCCATGCTTTCGAAATATTGCCAAATTTGCCTCGTCAGCGAATTTAATTTAGTGTATTTTATGCTCCCCATTTTATTAATTAAAGAAATCGCGGTTATGTTGTCAAACCTTAATAAAATATTTAAATTGAAAATGTCTTTAGTAAAGGACCGTAAGGAATTAAAGGCGGCCATCATTTCTAGCCAGTTAATATGATTTTTTACTTCTGATTCTGACCAGAACCCATCAATCTTTAGATCATTGCAGCACCCCCCCCCTCAACCTTGGGTCGAGGCGTCTGAGAAAATAGTTAGGTTATAGGTTATAATTTCCCTTAAAGATCGGAACTGACTGGGTTAATGAATTTAACCACCATTCAAGATCGGGTCTTAAATGATCTGGTATGAGATTGTTATCATCATACGATTTTCCGCTTGCGATGGCTTTATATTTCTCCCTCTCCAGGGACTTTAAGTATAACCAGCCGTATCTTATGGCGGGACAAGCCGCCACTAAGCTCCCGATGATTTTGGAAAAATGTCTGACTGAACAGTTGCCCGCCATGAGAAGGACCGTGATTTAGTTTGTAATTTTTTGACATTTTTTCGATGGCAGCGACAAAGTCATGTTTTTTGAATCAAAAAGGAAACCCAGGAAAGTGCAAAAATTATTTGGGTCCAGCTGAATTTTCTTGACATTAATGGTAAACCCTAATTTTTCCAAAAATAAGACAGTGTGTTTTGTGTCATTTATACTCTTATTAATCGTGGGACTTATTATTAAAAAATCATCTAGGTAACAGACGCACGTTATGTCGTTGGTTCTAAGAGTATTTAAAACTGGTTTCATTATTTTCGTAAAGATAAATGAGGCCGGGGAAAACCAAAAGGCAGGGCATTAAATTCCCAAAGTTGATTAATCAATAAAAAACGAAAATACTTCCTATACTTCCAGTGGATAGCCAGAGAAAAATATGCGTCTTTTAAGTCAATTAAGGTGTAGTAGCAATTAGGGTATGTTAGCCTTAAGGCTGTCCGATAATCCTCAAACTTGAAGTGAGGTGGTTGGAAATGTTGGTTTAAAGATTTCAAATTAAGAATAAATCTTGCACTACCGTCTGCCTTGGGACTGAGAAAATATGAAGACACAAATTGTCCCCTAGAATATTTACATCCAGAAATTGCTCCCGTTCTTAACATGTCTTTCAAAATTAGTTCGCAATTTCTTCTATCACCGGGGGCTAAAATAGGCTGACGAATTATTGTTTGATTAGGCTTTTGCTCAAATTTTATCTTAATACCCTTTATCCAGCTTAAAACTTGAAGATTATCGGTTATAATTTTCCAAATTTGGATGCGGGATTTGGTTTTTTCAGCATTTTTTACCTCTAATAATAAGCCTGTTTCTTCCTGTAGGGAACCTGACGCGACTTCCAGTTGGTTGGTTTGGGTTGATCCTTCCCTCTGTACTTCCACTTGGTTTTGTACTTGGGGCGCTGATAGTTTTTTGACGTACTGGCTTTTGTTTGAATCTATATATCCAAAGAAGTCCTTTGGAGCTCCTTTGAAGACTTAATTCTGTCTGCAAATTTGTCCCCGAAAAGAAAATTGTCAATGGGAAACTCTTCTGTAAGTTTCCTAGTTGAGGCATTCATGAAGGGAAGGGCCACGTGTCGTCTATGTGTTGATATACTGTGGTGTGCATTACATAGAAGCTTTGCAGCGTCTACCAAAGGTTTTAGATGTTCTTTGTTTTCATCAGTCGGTTTCGAGTAAAAACGATTCAGTGGTATTCCTAACGCCGAAATACTAGCACCAATTTCTTCCTGAAGCCGACATAAGTACATGTCCTGTCTTATTAGGGAATCGGTCAAGCATGAAGACACCTCAGAGTTTAATTTGGGCGCTTGCAAGGATTTGCAATTATTAATAATCGGATAGTCCTGTAATAATTCCTTTTTATCATCCCTATCAACGCCTTTCTGAAGAAAACCTGCCCAACGGTTCGCTATGTCCTCGTGAATATCTTCCCCAAAAACTTGGAGGTCACACGGATTTTTCCCCAACAGTGAGGAAACTTGATCAGTGTCTTTTGGCGGAGAGGTTTCAGCAGACTTCTGCGTACGGGGGGCTGATAATAAGCTGACATCAGACTTAAATTCAGCATCCGAATCGGAAGGTCTATCCTCACTGGAGGATGAGCTGTCCGTAGATTCCCCGCCTAAGATCAACAGAAAATACTCATTTTACTTAAAATAAGGTTTCGGATTGGTAGGCAAAACAATTTAAAATGTCAAGTAGGGAACAACCACCGGGTTATTCATACTAATAATATTAATCCACACTGGATGGTTAATAAAAATTAATAAAAATAATACTGTATACTAAAATGTGAAAGTGCAAGGGGAATCAGCTATATAGAACGCTCCCTTTCAAGTTTTTTACGCCATATCGTGTCAGAGAAAACACAGTCCAAAGGTCAATAAAAACGAGACGAACAAGCAGCCGATGAAGGTACTGCGTTGCCGCCGCGCCGGCCCAAGGTAATAAAAATGGAAGCGCCTTAGCCATCGTCTTTTCCGTAAACCTAAACTAAATAAGAAATAGGTATACTTACTTGATATTTCGTCTAATAATTTCTTTATCTTATTTAACCGTTTTTGTTTTCGTTTCACACTAATTTTTAGGTCTTTCTTGGTTTTAACGCGACCCATCTTAAAACTGCAAAATCACAACAGCGTTCACATGAATCTCGCTCGGCGACAAAACTAAGAATGAACACGTATGGGAATGATGGCCGGATACCAGTAGGGAGGTGTTACAGTTCGATTTTTTTCTTTCAATGTCGCATGGATTTCGGCAAGACAATACTTACTCTATAAGTGATTATATGTAGTACGAGGACAAAACTGTGAAGTGTAATTATAAAAATTTTATTTATTTCTTAAAAACACGATAAAAAAACTGATACTAATAACATACTGACCAAAGTTGCCGCACTCACCGCTCAACCATAATAAATAGCTAATCTTTAGGTATTGAAAAACATACAAAAACTGAAATTGATGCAAACGCAAAAAAGAACGCATTCACCAATTCAAAAGGAAGGCTTACATACTTATCATATCCAAGAGGTACAAAGATTAGAACCACGTGATTATGCTAACCGGTTGATCTTTTGCCAGTTGATTAGAAGGCATCGAAGAGATCTTTACCGGACTGTGTGGACCGATGAATCTCAGTTTACCAGAGATGTTAATGGGTGTCATATAATAAGGTGTTAATAATTCTAGAAATTGTCATGTGTGGTCCCTAGAAAATCCAAATGCTATTATGCAGTCGCACCTATATAGCTTTTCAGTAAATGTTTGGGTGGGTATAATAGTAAATTAATTGGACCACGCTTCTTTGAAGGAAGGTTATAAATAGAAACCAATATTTACACTTTTTAGAAAAAAGTCAGAAAAATAATAAACTTTTACTTAAACAACACTTTAACATCCTCAGTTGGTTCTCTTGGCGCCGAAGTAGTTTTCTTTTATTTTTTTTTTGCCTAGTTTTATCTTCAATGCTTGTATTGTACACGTCGCCCATCTTGCGCTTCATCGCAGCGTTGCATCTTCTTCCCAAAATGAGACGGTTTTACGTTTTCCTTTACCCATTTCTTTACCTTAGCCCAACATTCGCAGTCGAAAGGATTGCCGCCGATGTATGTTCTTCTTTCTTTTAGTAGTTTACTTAAATCTCCTAAAAAAGCAATCATACTATACATGTTTCAAGGCAAATCTAACACCCGAATTCACTGGGGAGTTTTAAATGTAGTCAAATCCAATTATATAGATCTTATAGATATATAGGTTTTATATATAGATTTTAGGTCTGTTGAGAGCGGCGTACCGCAGGGTTCCGTCCTTGGTCTGCTTTAATTTATTTTATGTATTATTGATCTGTGTCATTACTTAGCCCCAAATAAATGAACTTGTTTTGCGGACGACACTTCATTTATGACCTCCGATTAGAACATTCTAAGCATACCGCGGAGCATATCATCTTTAGAATCCAAAGCTCACGATTGGTTTACAAATAATTACCTACAGCTTAATCTTAAGCTTAAGCTTAAAAAACACAGCGTATTATTTTTTCTACCAATAACACTGTTACGTGTGTAAATCGGCAAAATTACTGGGAATCACACTGGATGATCGAATAAACTGGCCTGCACATGTTAATAATCTTACAAAAAACTTGCACCCTCTACCTTTGTTCTGCGCAGTTTAAAAAATTCTGTTAATCCATCTACCCTATTAACTGTTTATTCCGCACTTTTTCACACTCTCATTTGAGTTATGGTCTCGTATTGTGGGGTAATTCTGCATCGGTCATTAAAGCAGACAGCAGAAGAAGCTGTTCGTGTGATTACCGATGCTGGGTTACTTTGACCACTGTCAGCCCCATTTTAAAAGGTTTGAAATTATGACTCTACCTTCTTCTATCGACTGCTCGAAATTCATAAAAACAAGAATAGTTTTTCCTTAAATTCTAATTTTCTTAACTACTCAACCAGAGGTTCTGACTTAATCAGACCTAAAAAAAATTGTTACAAGAAGGCCAAGGGTAATTCTATTAATATCTCAGTCAGAAAACTAACAAGGTAGTTAGTTCTCTGATCTCAGTGCATAATGCACTGCCTGAAAATGTAAAGCTGCTTAATTAATCAAAATTCATATCTATAATTAAAAAATTTCTAATATAATTGTTTTAATATATGTATATTATAATTTAGTTAAAGGCATGCGTCCAGGAATGCTTTATATTTTATAAGACTTGCTACCATTTGTAATTTACAAAAATGTGGTCGAATAAATATGTCAACGTCCATGTCTATAATTCGGGTTGCATAAAGAGTTTAAACAATAATGAACTAACCAGCAACTTTGACGGTAACGTCAATGACATTGACAGAAATGATTTTTATACAATCAAAGTGGTTAATTTGATTCCTAATTTTCTAACCAGGTAACTTTGATTGTGAGTAAATCATTTCTGGCGACGCCAGTGATGTCACAATCAGAGTGTCTGGTTAGTTAAATGTTATCTACAATATTTCTGAAACGCAACAATAATCTCCCATAACTCGAGAGCCACAACTATATTTTAAGAACTAAAGCCGCCATAGCCGATTGTAATTTAAATACTTATTAATATGAATATATTATATCAGACAGTCAGGGGCATCATTTTACTTTTCTCTTGAGGGGGGGTCATACCTAATTCTTACCTTGTCTTTTCAGGACTGTTAGCTCCAGTTCACATTTAAAACTTTTTAAACTTTAATTTCTAATTAAGGAATGTCGAGAGCCAAGATTTTAAACTATTATTACTTCAACTCTTAAACAAAGAATGTCTACATGACACAAGAAAAAAAAATTATAACATCTACTGCTTTTCAACTTTTATATATAATTTTCTCTCCTCACACTTACAGTGCTGTTTGACTAATATGTGACTTCACACAAAATGATTTCTTTGTTAGTCTCTTAATTGGTCAATTGAATCGACCCTTAATTTTACTCAATTCTTTCTGTTCCTCCTTCACAACAATCAGCTTCTTTTTTTTTTATTACAAATAATTCTACATTGTCACATAACTTACTGCTGTGATAACTTTCTGACTGACTTGGTTTCTGCTTAAACTTTACGAATAGCCTCTCGTTAGGTCTATCATTATGTTTGAAGTTTTTCCAAATACCTAGGTTAGGTTAGGTTAAGTTAAAAAGTGAGTGGGTTACAGCTAACCCTCTACTGCGACCATGCGATCTATTGTGGCTCAAACCTTATTTATATTTCCCCCAATAGGCCTAACTTTTTGATGAAGTTAATGATGGTATTGGGGGAGACATTTTTTATGTCGTCCGGCAGCATAGTCGTCTCGCCGAATAAAGCGAATCTGATTCTTCCTGCTGCGGGGCAGGCGCACAATACGTGTTCTGCTGTTTCTGCATCTTCCATGCAGAGCCGGCATTCATCAGTTGGGGCTAATCCAATTTTATACATATGGTGTCGCAACCTGCAGTGGCCGGTGTACAATCCTACTAGTGCTTTAAGGTATGATCTGTTGAGCACAAGTAGTTTGTCAGTTAGTTGTTGATTTATATGGCTGTATATAAATGCTTTAGAGTGTGTTAGACCTGGTAGATTTAACCAGTGCCTTTCCCATTTGCTTCTTGCTTCGGCTATTATTGTTTTCCTGGCCGTAGCATGAGATATGCCTATCACCGGCTCGGGTCCTGTGAATTTCTGTGCTGCCCCTCTCTTAGCGAGTTTGTCGGCAGCCTCATTACCCTCCAGGCCCATGTGTCCCGGTATCCACACTAGGGTTATTCTGTTATTCAGACAGTTCGGATAGTGTTTCGTGACAGCTCCACACTGTTCTTGAGGTACACCATCTCGATTCACGAGCTTTTAATGCAGCTTGACTGTCGGAGAATATCTTGATTGATTTGTGTGCATACCGTCGGTCTATCAGCAGTCTTGCACACATTTCAATTGCATGAACCTCTGCTTGAAATATGGTTGTCATAGTTCCCAGGCTGACAGTTATTTCTATCTTTGGGTTTTTGCCATATATTCCGGCTCCTATACCTTCTTTAGTTTTGGAGCCGTCTGTAAATATTCCAAATTCCGCCTTTAGCAAGTCAGCAGTGTTCTTGACCCATTCATCCCTTCTTGGGTGGATAATTTTATAAGGCGGTTCGTTAATGGACTTTCTTGTCATTATGTCAGAGGGTATATTTAACATGCCACAGGCTAGCGTGCCTTCCAACATGCTCTCCATGATGCATGACTGCGGCTTATTAGTAGCTGCTTGATATAGTCTGTAAGTGGCCCATTTAGCCTCCTTCTCCAGATATATATGAAGTGGTATAAGTCCTAACAGGACCTCCATGGATGCCGTTGGTGTGGTGCGAATAGCTCCAGTGATCGCAAGGCATGCTTGCCTTTGCAGTCCGGATAGTTTCGCTTGGGCCTGTCGTTGCTGGCCTTTCTTCCACCAGACGACAGAGCCGTACGTGATCATTGGTCTGATGACCGTCACATAAAGCCAGTATAGTTGTTTTGATGCCATGCCCCAGGATTTTCCGCAAATTCTGCGGCATGTCCATAGAGAAAGATTTGCCTTGCGGATAGTCTTTCCTATATGAGAGTTCCAGCTGAGCGTTTTGTCTAGGATTACCCCCAGATATTTCGCTTCTTTTGCAAACGGTATACTCTCTCCTTTCAAGGTAGGCGGTCTTAAGTTTTCCAGCTTCCGTTTCTTGGTTCCAAATACCTAACTCGACCTTTCCATCATCTTGTAGCTCCGTTTGGACTGTTCGCACCTATTGTATTTCTTATTTTCCTTATTCTATTCTCCTGATGATGAATGTATATGTATTCGAAACATGCAGAGAATTTACCCTTTAATAAAACTTTATTTTAATATACCATCTTTTTACTCATCTTTTCCATGTACCTACGAATTTTTTCTGCAACAAAGTGTACAAAGTATATGCGATGCGGTAAACCGTAGTAGGTATATTTAAGTTAAAAGGTGTTTTTATTTGTAAAAGCCAAATTTTCATTTTTGCCTCATATAAATCACAGACTCTTGGGACTATCTACATAATGAGTAAAGGGCGGATTATATGCACTTAAATTCAGCCAAAATATGGGCATATATATGCGTTGTTTGTCTTTAAAATATGCAGTTATTTACATTTTTTATAACCAAATATGCATATTGGTATGCAATATTTCTTAATTTATTATAGTAACATAACATATTGGGTTCTAAAAAATATGTTTATTTAAAAAAAATTTGTGTAGTGACAATAAACAACCCCTAACAATATACCTGCAAACCCCGAAAACTCCCAAAAAATACCTTATGTATAACCAAAATGTAAATATAAAAAATTCCTGAAATAAGTACCGAACTGGACTTTAAACCTTTATCATTTTACATTTTTTGATTAAGCCGAATATATAAAAATATGCTCTTAAAATAATAATTTATGAAAAATATGCATTTTATTATAAAATTGAGAAAATATGGCTTTGGTTGACATGAAAATTAATTCTAAAAATCCGGCTGTCAAAAATGGGGAAAAATGGGTGTTTTGAGCGTGACTTGCTAAAGTAATAAGAACATTTCAAGATTTTGAATTGGATGGAATAGCTACCTTGAACCTTCTTCTAATTTTATTGACCAAAATATTTGCCCAAAATGTTTCAGAAATAGTTGTAATCTCGATTTTAAAGATGGCGTTCTGACATTGATAATCCGTCGCCACGTGGTAGGAGGCTGTTCGACATTTCGATATTTGCGAATTTTTTCTTCGAAAACGGTTAGAGCTAAACGATTCAAACTTTCTGGATGTAGAGAGAAATAGTCGGGGCACGTTCTGGGAAAACTTCCAATATACAGGGTGAACCGCAAAAAAGTTATTAAAATCAGAGTTGAATCTTATTTTTTTTTTCGTTGTAGCGCGTTGCAGGTAGCAAAAATAATTTTAATCGATTTAAACTTTTTAGGCGTGTAGACGACGTTGGGCTACAGAAGACTGTTGTTTGCTAAGGCGATCGGAAGTTGGAAAGTCAATTTTTTGATTTTTTTAAAATTAATGTAGGGTCATGTTGGATCGTTAATAAATCGAATTGGATGCGTCCCACATATTTTTGGTTTGGAGATTTGTTTAGGTCATCTCAAATACTACTTTTTTCAAATATATTGTTTTATACCTAACGGTAATAGAAATGGTCAATTATTGTAAACAAGTGAAATAAGCTATTTCAGACAAGTTTTTTATGCGGTTTTTATTTTTTCTCGTATGGAAAACAATTTTTGGTTGAAATCTTATATACCTTAGCTAAGAGAGCAAACTACAATGAAAAATATTTTTTTTGTTTCTTCATTTTTAATACTACGGAAAAATCGGGAATCTTTTGAATTCTTACAGCGACAATCCTTGGTACAAAAAAAAACCAACTGGGGTTCTGAAGAAACTAAACATATCTTTTTTATCGCAAATTGAAATGCTTTACAATTATTAGAGGTTGCTAACTAATGGTATTGTAACAAGTATGAAATAAAATAAACGAACTCGAGCAGTGCCGTGCCCGAAAGGCTCGGCACAATAAGCTTTTAAACTAATTATTGGACAATACCTCAAATTTAATAATCATAGTTTCTCACCAACTTCTAACAGCAAAATTTTACATCAATTTGATCATAAAAACTTCAGAGAGTTGGACTATCTCGAGGACCTTGAAATACATAGACATTCAATTAACTATCCAGATTCATGTCTGAATTTAAGACTTAATGAAACTAACAACCGAAATCCAATTTTTAGACTCTTTCAGCGATAAGAATTTATTGTTTACCTTAACCTACGCTTGTGGACTTTTGACTCCTCTCATTTTATTAACAATAGGATGGTTTTACAGAATATAGATATCATAATTTAAAAATCCTGTTTAAATTAAATTATGTTCTTTTTCTTTTAAACAATTGACGGAGTTACCTACCTTTTTATACAATTTTATTCATTATAACTTATTTAAAGTTTTTATTCCACCTTTATGTTTTATATTATTCGTCATTTTGTGTTTAATAACTACGTTTTTATCTGAGATGTCCCTCACCAATTTGTGTCCATGTGTCAAATGCAAATATCAGTCAGTCAGGTGTTGTTTACAATTTGAAACCACTACCAGGAAAATTTGTTTAAAAATTTTCAAATATCTCTTAATATGTTTCTTGTCTCCTGGACATAATTTGACGAGTAAGTAGTCTCACGTAGTTTGTTCCAGCTGTTTTTTACTCTTGTTTGTGTTTTTCTTTTAGACCCTAAGCTCTGATGATGGCCTTATAATGGGCCGAAAGCGCTAGGCGATAGCAATTAAAATACACTGAATACAAATATAATGTTTCATTTGCTAAAATACGGCGTACAACCGACTCTCCTTTTTAAATTTAAAAAATTAGCATACTTATTACCGTTTAATATAATGTCGGGTAATGGCACACATACTGCGGGTAATAACATGCACGACGTTTTTGCTTTAATTCCTTCCCTACCTCCCTTAATTTTAATCGAACACAAATTTTATAATTCAAATTGCGAAAAACAAATTTAACACTTCCTTCACGAACGAACATTTGCAACTAAAGCCACAAAACACCAACTAAGAGAAACGTTATTTGCATGTTAATTGAACGAAACGGGAATGACGTTTAACCGATCGCCATCTTAGGTGGCAGGGGGTGAGGAAGGCAGGGGAACGCTGAATTTTAATTGCAGGTTAGTAAATTAATTTCTTAATGTTTGTTTAGTTTGCTTTTTAATTTTCTGAGAAAAATTATGTTTATTCTACACGATTAAAAACAGCAAAGCAAACAACATTAAAAAAATTAATTTACTACAAAAAACAATAAGACTTTTCTAAAAGAAAACTATCATATGTTTATAATTTATTTCAATTTTAGGTCAAAAAAGATCTGAATGCAGAAGGCATAACTTCCAATGTGTCTAACACAAGACAAATCTCTGATAAATATAATAAATAGTTAATATATAAAATAATAATAATAATAATAATAAAAATAATTTTTACCAATTTTATTTACAACTTCACAGTTTTATTTTTCTATTTCTTCTTTATTGTTACAATATATTTTAACAGCACCATTTTTAAGAGGACCGGAGATCATGGCGGCCATTTAATGGTACCCCTCCTTCCTATCCATCGATTTTGTAAAAACTCCACTTAAATATTGTCGAACATTTATGGCGTATTGAGGTGCAGCATCATCCTGCTGTACATTTCTCTATCTTTATGTGGATTTTAAATTGCAGTAGGGGAAGGTCGCCCTTGATGGCATACTTCCCATGATGGCATACCACAGGTATCTCTGGAATAAACAGGATTTGCGTCATACCGCGTTGGGCGCGCGTATTGACCGTTCAGTTGTGAGTCGAATTTCAGTCGCGAGGGACGTTTTTATGTAAAGTTATTTTTTAATAGAACAGAAATTGTTAAGGGCCGAAGTAATATTAGCCAGTTTTTAAACCAAAGATTTATTATGTTAGGTGCATTAAATTAGAATGCACGATTTTTTTCCGATAACTATAGGATATAATGTTACATTGCTATGATTATTTTAAATTAACAAAAATATTTCTTTTACAGGTATGCGTCCTTCAGATTTTTGCATTTTACTGGAGTATATGCCATCATAGGCAATGCAGTTGCCTATGATGGCATACTTGGTGATTTCTTCTTTTCAATTTTTTTTACCAAAAAATAGTTTTTGTATATTTTTAAAATTTTATAATGACTATTTAAGTAGTAACAAATATTTTAACCTGGTTAAATTGGTTAAAACCTTTGAATTAAAAAATATATTAGGTGGTAAAAAAAAGGTGCCATCATTGGCGACCTTCCCCTAGGGTATTTGGCATGTAGAGCTTTCTCTTGCCAAGCAATTAGCTTCTGACTTGGTGGCGCGCCAATGATGTTGGGTAATTCAATTTGCTGTAAGTATATGGCTGTATATCCAGCGTCTCCTGCTACCACTTTTTGTATAATTTCCTCATTCCTGGAAGTATTTTAATAAAAATAATAATACCTTTTTACTGCCAGCAAAAATCACAATGGATATAGCAATGTCAATAAAGATTAGGCTATGGCCCTTACAAATTAAAAACTATCAAAAATATGTAACTACAATTTAAACATAAGAAAGTATACATATATCTTAATACATATTAAAAGTATCTATATGTAGTGGAAATGATGCTACATTGTTTTAATTAATAACGGCATTATTTTAAAATAATCCATGGAACTAAAAATGCAAAGGAAGGAGGGTATTGTAGATTGACAGTTGTCCGGGATGGGGGCAGCATTTGACGCATGCGCGCACGACTGTTTCCGGTCCACCTGTGGCCTATCATTGAAATGGTAATAATAAAATGATTAATAAAATTTCATTTGACGAAGAAAATAACAAAACTTTTTCGATTCATATATATAAAACACGTTAAGGTTGGTGTAATAAAACAATACAAATATTTTTTTAATTATTTATTTAAATAAGGTAACGGAGGTGAACGGGTTCTTAATGTAAATATCTAAAAAACTAATATAAAATATCTGAAAAACATCTGTTATTATAGGTACATTTTAAAAAATTTGCAGAAATAAAATGGTATTCATATTCTTAAGTACCAACCTACATATTTTCCAATATATTATGTAATGACCCGATACAATAGTTTCAAAACTTACATTTTATAACCTGGCTACTTCAAAAGTAGGCACTGCAGTTGGGACCAATCTAACTTTTAATCTTGAAGTTCCGTCAAAGCAATCTTTTAAAAAATGATCCGAGCAAAGAACGCTATTTCGTGTAGGATCCCAATCACTTCGATTTACAATTTTCAACCATGCATTTTTTCTTAGGTAATTATTTATAAAACTAAAAACCAATAAGTATTTTTAATTTGCCTTCCTAACAAAGATTTTACTCCCAAGGGTTCTGAAAATGAGACCAAATATTGTAAATCCTCTGTGATACCAATTTTAAATTTTGATTTAGGTTTACATTGTTTTCACTAAAGGTATTGTTTATTTTAAATTTTATGTAATTTTTCAAGTTATTAAATTGTTGCACATTTTTTTTCCAGTTTGCTATACTAAAATTATTGTTGAAATTGTGATATTATATTTACATAGGTAAATATTTTTGTTGGTATTTAAATTTTTCTGTAGAAATGGGGTAACCCAGTCGAATAATAAATAAAAATTATTTTTCTGGTTTTATAAGACGAACGCCCCGAACAATGCCGAACAAACCCGAACGCCCACGAATGACATGCGAAGTTATGTGGATTTTGATATTAAATTAAAATAACATTTTTTTTTCTATACAGATTAAAAAAGTTTATATATCTAAACATGTAATGCCCAGTTTCTTATTCTTTAGCGTCTGGGAACACCCACAAGCAGCACAACTAACCATACTTTGGTACAGCTAATTAATTAACACGGAACACCACCTAATTAAAATGTTTTAATTGCTGTCCAGTGCTAAAAGTATATAATATACTTTTTCCACTACTAACCTATAACATCGCCATTATTGACCGATTAATTAACGCCAGAAATCGTTTTTCTCTCCCTTCTCAGTTGCTATTGACAACGGTCAATAATAAAGCATTGAAATCCATTACTGACCGATCTATTTAAAACCAGGTAACTTGATTTGTTAATTCCCCAACAAATAACATGAAAGGTGATATGTCAACAAAGCCAACTGACAAGAAAACAAATTATCTTGCCAATATGCCAAAGCAGGTAACTTGATTAAAATATATATTTATACCTACCTAATATTTTTTATAATTTATTAATACTGTACAAAATAAAAGTGTTAGTGGAAAAAAAATTATATTAACCACGGTTTAGACAGCCTATATAGCCCTCGCGCCCTAAATCCCTCGTCGCTTCGCTCCTCGTGATTTAAACTTGACGCTCGGGCAATAATGATGGCTGTCTAAACCTTGGTTAATAATATACTATTATTGTCACAATAAAGTAATTAAAAGTTTACTAGAATTCGTTAACTAATTAAAATGGAAATTAACACAAAAGCAGCAAAGAAAGCAGAAATCAGTGAAATCATAGCTCGACCTGTCAACCACCCAAACAAACATGGAGTCATCGTGGGGGCTCAATATGGCCGACTTCCGTCGCAAATTTTTTACGAGACGTTAAATTCTGAAATGAATTCCATCACGTGCGCAAGCGCGCCGTTTGGTATTGTCTAATTTGAAATATTGACGGAAGAATAATTCCGGCCAACTTAGGTACTTGGACGAATAAAAATATGGAGAATAGGATAGGTAATATTATACACATATTATGTATAGGTATTTATTTACAATTATTATTTTTTGTTTTCAGAAGTGATACTAGTTAATTGAATTTACTCTTATAGATATTATTATATTATATTAGTGGGAGGAGAGTTTTAGGAAAGTCAAAAACACCGAATTACTTATTAATAATCTATAAACTTACATTTTGCAAGTGTAAAATATTTGTTTGTTAGCTCATAGGCATCAACCATTAGTATAATGTTCCAAGGAAAAAAATACATTTTAGTTATAATTTATATTTATTAACAGCAAAATAAGCTAACAACTTATATAATTCACATTCAATAAATATACAAAATACTTATTTCTATATAGCAGCGGTTCTCAAACTTTTTTGGTGACGGAACCCTTTTGGGAAGCAAAATACTTGATGGAACCCTACAATAAAACAATAGTTTTTAAAAGTGTATTCTTTATTAATAAGCATAATAAAAGTACAATGTAACAGTTACTAATTATTACTTACTTTACCACATGGCAAGTGTTCGATTATGGCTCTTTAACTTGTTTAAAATCTCTCTAATAATTGTCTAAACATTTCGACACTAAAGCGACTATCAGCGCGCGCGTCTTGCCCACGATAATTCCGCCAAAAAAGAGTCACTCAAGAACCGTAAAACGGTGTGGTGCAAAACCCCGCGATTTTATATCCTAACTAGTTTAGCCGCCAAATTTTACCCCTTATGGGTAACGCCTACGCCGGTTGTTGAAAGAGGAGCAGCGGCCCCAGAGGTACCTTGTGAAGACCCGCTAAGATCATCCCCAAGCCGACGGATCACAGGGTAAGTCGTTTTGGTGTCGTCTCTTTTTCTTTTATCAATCTCACGATTTACGTCCATTTTTCTCTACATGTTAATGAGCTATTAAGCGAATTTTCATTGGTCCTTCACCGCCGAATTTAAGGAACTTTCTAACTTTCAAAAAGTAAAAAATATTTTTATTTTTTAATTAATTTTTCATTGTTAAAATATCTTAACAATGAATCGCGTTACCTCATTTTGATTGTAAATGTAATTTTCCGCAAAATTTTCAGCCTTTTTCTGAAAATTGTACCTTTAAAATAATTTTAAAATCTGCACCTTCAAGTTGGCCATTTTATGCTCTGTAAAATTGGGCAGGCACAACCTACGGTACGCAACAAAAAAACTTATCGCCAAAATTGTTTATCGCTTCTATTGAGGTAGAATTTCGAGTCATAGGTAAACTGCCGGTTAATGTTAATTTGGTCAATATAGCTAAATGTTATTTTAACTGGAACTTCAAAGATTGATAAATATCTTTTTTATATTATCTGCAACTTGAAATCTTGGTTGTCTGTCTCCTTTTGCACATCGATCAGCTGTTAATTCTTTATCACCTTTAAAAGTGAAATTAATTAGGGAGTATTTTTAAAAACTTTTACACTGACGCTAATTCTACATTTTAAAAGAACACTTTCTATTTCGGGCAGTCGCTTAATTATATTTTTTGGGCTTGTAATTTAAAATTTGAGCAATTATTTATTTGTTTTGGACTAATTAAACTCACGCAAAATGTCGGAAGCTAGAAAATTTAAAAAACTAAAGTTCCAAAGGAACACTTGTCTTAATGAAATTCAAATTTTACTAAACCTCGCTAATCGTACGAAAACAGAGAAGTCCATTATAAATTTATTTAAAGTTCGATGTGCTGAGCTTGATACTCTGAAGGTAGAATTTCTTAGTTATCATGAAGATATCATTGCTATTTTATTAAATGACGAAGAAGTAGATCTAAATATTGAAAATACAGTACATGATGGATTTCTGAGCGACTTTTTTTCTGTAAAAACCTGTTACATGGAACTGTTTGAGAACAATCAAAACAACAGTATGTCATTAACACGCCAAAGCTCCATGAATAATCCAGGGTCACAGGCACGCCTACCTAAAATTGTCATACCTATTTTTAAAGGCGATTACAAAGAATTTACAACTTTTATCGACTTATTTAACGCTCTTGTTCACTCTAATAGTGCATTGGCAGATATTGAAAAATTCAATTATTTGATTACTTCATTAGAAGGTCCTCCGCTATCACTTGTACGAACTTTGCCTATGACTGCTGCAAATTATTATACCGCTTATGACATTGTTGTCGATCGCTACGCTAATAAAAGACTTCGCGCGCAAGAGCACTGGCAGGCTCTTGAAAATACACAACCTTTAACTTCTAAAAATCCTAGTGGTTTACGAAAAATTCTTGATATTTTTTCTGAAAATTTAAGCGCTCTCAAAACGTTAGGATTTCCCACAGAGGAATGGGACTTTATTTTAGTTATGATGCTTTTAAAACGTTTAGATAGTGACACTGCTACTAAGTTTGAATTAAGCCATGGTTCCAATGAGATTCCTAAATATACAAATTTAATTGAATTTTTAGGAAAATGTTGCATTGCATACACCACTTTAACTTTTTCACAGTTAAAATCTCCTCCTCCACGCGGTAATACACGCAATTTTTTTATTAATGACTCGAACAAAACTAAAAGGTTGAACTGTTCTTTATGTAAAGACAATCACACCCTATATCAATGTCAGTTGTTTTTAAAGAAAACCCCGCAAGAACGTTTCAACTTTTGCCGAAGCAAACGTATTTGTTTTAATTGTTTGAGTAATCTACATGATCTAAAAACATGTAAATCAACTTTCACTTGCCGCACTTGCAACCAACGCCACCATTCTTTGTTACATTTACCAAAATTGACAAATCTTGCTGGTGATTCTCGTCCAGTTTTGTCCAATACCCCGCCAACGTGTAGTATAACTACTCTAGAGGAAACCTCGACCCCTGTGTCTTCTTCACGATCTATTATTTCAGAACAACCCGCTTCAAATATCGTACAAAATCGTTCGCAATCTTTAATTTCTAATGCCTTCGTTGGTGCTGGAATGTTGCATCACCGCTCAACTGTTCTCTTAGCTACCGCCGTTGTTGAAGTTTTAGACAACCAAGGCTGCTTTCAGTCTATGAGGTGTTTACTTGACTCGGGGAGCATGACTTCATTTGTAACGCAAAATACAGTGACGCGATTGGGTTTGCACCAATCTGAGGGTCACTTTGAAATCAAGGGACTTGGCTCGATGGAAGCAAGCTCTAATCGCGGTACTGTAACGCTCAAATTTCGTCCTCATGGTAACGATAACATCAGTTTTCTTACCGACGCCATAGTTTTACAAAAAATATGTGACAATTTGCCTTGTCAAAAAATTAACACTCAGACGTGGTCGAATATTTGCCATTTAAACCTCGCCGATCCGAATTTTTATCGTCCCGGCAAAATTGATGCTTTGCTCGGCGCCGATATTTTCTCGCAGATTTTATTGGATTCTCATATTCCTGGAACCGATAATGAACCATCCGCTATTAACACGCTTTTCGGTTACGTGTTGATGGGAAAACACAACCAAATTTTTTCTGAAACTTTATCATTTTTTTGCAAAAACTTGGAATCGTCTATAGATTGCACTCTCAAAAAATTTTGGGAAATTGAATCCGTTCCTTGTCCTGCTAACCCCTTTTTATCCCCAGAAGATGAAACATGTGAGAATCAATTTTCTACCACGCATGCCCGGAATCATGATGGTAGATATATTGTGACTTTGCCACTAAGGGACCCCTCGCCCTCATTTCCTGGTATGCGAGATCTCGCTGTCAATAGATTTCTATCTCTAGAACGCCGTCTTCTTAAACAACCCAATCTATATACTGAATATTGTAAATTCATGCAAGAGTATTTAGACCTAGAACACATGCAGTTAATTTTGAATCCTTTTACTTCACCAAATAATTACTACATCCCTCATCATTGTGTTTTACGCCCAGATAGTCCTACGACTAAACTCCGTGTTGTTTTTAATGGCTCCGCCAAGCTACCTAATCTTATGTCTTTAAATGATCAGTTATTGACTGGTCCTAAACTTCAACCTGACATCGTAAAGATTTTGTTTAATTTTCGATGTCACAAATATGTCATTTGCGCCGATATCAAACAAATGTACAGAATGATACTCGTCGATCCTAGCCAGCACGACTATCAACGGATTATTTGGAGGTTTTCGCCTGAGGAACCTTTAAAGGATTATAAATTGACGACTCTAGTCTATGGGTTGTACCCCTCTCCTTACTTAGCTCTTCGTACTTTACGTCAATTAGTCGATGATGAAGGTTCACTATATCCAAACGCTTCTTATGCTATTCGCCATCATACTTTTGTTGACGATGTCACTACTGGTGCATCAACTTTTAAAAATGCTAAAATTTTAAAGAATGAACTTATTGAACTTTTTAAAAAGGGATGTTTCGAACTTCGAAAATGGTCCAGTAATTGTCCTTTATTGTTAGACGATTTACCCCAAGATTATTTGAATCCAACCCTTATATCATTTGATCCTGAAAATTCCGACACTTCTTTAAAAATCCTTGGTTTGCAGTGGAACTCGACCAAGGACTGTTTTCTATTCTCGATATCTCCTTTAGATCGTCCATGTACAAAACGCCATATGTTATCAGAGTTAGCTAGATTCTTTGACCCCATCGGGTTTCTAGCCCCCCTGACTTTTTATAATAAAATTCTTCTTTCAAATCTTTGGTCACTCGGGCTTTCGTGGGACCAAAGTCCGCCAGCAGACATTGTGCGAAGTTGGAATCAATATAAATTGGAACTTCCACTTCTATCACAGCTTGAAATACCTAGATTTATTTTATCAGATGAAGATTTTGCCTACGAGCTGCACGGATTTTCTGATGCCTCGTCCCGAGGATACTCTGCAGTGGTTTATCTTCGTATTATTCAGTCTGACAAAACTTTAAGAACCCACTTTATTTGTGCTAAAACGAAAGTAGCTCCTCTTAAAAGCATTACGATTCCTTGTTTAGAGCTCTGTGGAGCTGTTCTTTTAGCCAAACTTCTTCATAATGTTCTAGAAGTGTACAATGATGTTCTTTCTTTTGAGAGGGTTTGCGCATGGTCAGATTCTCAAATTGCTTTAGCTTGGATTCGGTCGTCCCCACACCGATGGAAGACGTTCGTTTCCAATCGTGTTGCCTACATCCAAGAGAAGGTGTGCCCTGATTCTTGGTATTATGTCAGTTCCAAAAATAATCCTGCAGACCTCGCCTCCCGAGGATTGCTTCCATCAGATTTATTACATAACTCCCTCTGGTTTGATGGACCCCCATTTTTGCGGTCTAAAACCGATTTTTTGACTAGTATGCAGCCCCCGCCAATTGAATCTAATTTTCTCGATAGTGCAAAACTTACAGAAGAAAAAAAGGTGGTTTTTGCAACATTTTCTTCTGCTACTAATATTCTTGACAATCTTGTCGACAATCATTCTTCTTTTTTGTTTATTCAACACACTCTGGCTTATATTTTACGCTTTATTAATAACGCAAAAGCAACATCCCAAAAAGTTGTAGGGCCACTTACAGCTGATGAACTGACCAAGTCCCTGCATCTGTTAGTAAAGCGTACGCAAGAAATTTATTTTGAAAACGAGTTCAATAATAAACAATTTTCAAAACCTTTACGCAAACTCAAAGTTTTTCTAGATGATCAACATATTCTGCGAGTGGGTGGACGCTTAAAACACTCTTCTTTGTCATATGATGCTAAGCATCCCATCCTTTTGCCTAGAAAATCTCCATTAACTACTTTAATTATAAAATATTATCATGAAAAGCATTTACACGCGGGTCTAAGGACCCTGCATTTCTTGCTTGTCCAAAACTTTTGGATTCTTTGTCCCAGAAGAAGTATAAATTCAGTTTTATGTAAATGTATGATTTGTTGGAAAACAAACCCAAAATCGTATCAACCTCCTATGGGCGATTTACCTGCCTCCAGAGTTTCTCAAGCGAAGGCATTCTCGCACACTGGGGTTGATTTTGGTGGACCTTTTAAACAGGTGGTGTGTGAGGAGCGGACCGGAGCCGGCGTCGCGTCTCCAGGGGTTCCCGGCGCGCACGGTCTGCACGACCAGCGCAATCGCCAGGCAAGTCCACACCGCCCGAGTGCCGCGTCCGCGCTGCAGCTGCGATCGCTGACTCATCCTCGAAAGGAGGAGATTTTAACTGTGAAAAAGTTAAAGTGGTGTATGCAATGCAACATTTTCCTAAAAATTCAATTAAATTTGTATATTTAGGAATCTCATTGGAACCATGGCTTAATTCAAACTTAGTAGCAGTGTCACTATCTAAACGTTTTAAAAGCATCATAACTAAAATAAAGTCTCATTCCTCTGTGGGAAATCCTAACGTTTTGAGAGCGCTTAAATTTTCAGAAAAAATATCAAGAATTTTTCGTAAACCACTAGGATTTTTAGAAGTTAAAGGTTGTGTATTTTCAAGAGCCTGCCAGTGCTCTTGCGCGCGAAGTCTTTTATTAGCGTAGCGATCGACAACAATGTCATAAGCGGTATAATAATTTGCAGCAGTCATAGGCAAAGTTCGTACAAGTGATAGCGGAGGACCTTCTAATGAAGTAATCAAATAATTGAATTTTTCAATATCTGCCAATGCACTATTAGAGTGAACAAGAGCGTCAAATAAGTCGATAAAAGTTGTAAATTCTTTGTAATCGCCTTTAAAAATAGGTATGACAATTTTAGGTAGGCGTGCCTGTGACCCTGGATTATTCATGGAGCTTTGGCGTGTTAATGACATACTGTTGTTTTGATTGTTCTCAAACAGTTCCATGTAACAGGTTTTTACAGAAAAAAAGTCGCTCAGAAATCCATCATGTACTGTATTTTCAATATTTAGATCGACTTCTTCGTCATTTAATAAAATAGCAATGATATCTTCATGATAACCAAGAAATTCTGCCTTCAGAGTGTCAAGCTCAGCACATCGAACTTTAAATAAATTTATAATCGACTTTTCTGTTTTGGTACGATTAGCGAGGTTTAGTAAAATTTGAATTTCATTAAGACAAGTGTTTCTTTGGAACTTTAGTTTTTTAAATTTTTTAGCTTCGGACATTTTGCGTGAGTTTAATTAGTGCAATACAAATAAATAATTGCTCAAATTTTAAATTACAAGCCCAATATTAAGCGACTGCCCGAAATAGAAAGTGTTCTTTTGAAATGTAGAATTAGCGTCAATGTAAAAGTTTTAAAAAATACTCCCTAATTAATTTTACTTTTAAAGGTGATAAAGAATTAACAGCTGATCGATGTGCTAAAGGAGACAGACAATCAAGATTTCAAGTTGCAGATAATATAAAAAAGATATTTATCAATCTTTGAAGTTCCAGTTAAAATAACATTTAGCTATATTGACCAAATCAACATTAACCGGCAGTTTACCTATGACTCGAAATTCTACCTCAATAGAAGCGATAAACAATATTGGCGATAAGGTTTTTTGTTGCGTACCGTAGTTTGTGCCTGCCCAATTTTACAGAGCATAAAATGGCCAACTTGAAGGTGCAGATTTTAAAATTATTTTAAAGGTACAATTTTCAGAAAAAGGCTGAAAATTTTGCGGAAAATGTAAGATTTCATAAAAAGATATGAGTAAAATTACATTTACAATCAAAATGAGGTAACGCGATTCACTGTTAAGATATTTTAACAATGAAAAATTAATTAAAAAATAAAAATATTTTTTAGTTTTTGAAAGTTAGAAAGTTTCTTAAATTCGGCGGTGAAGGACCAATGAAAATTCGCTTAATAGCTCATTAACATGTAGAGAAAAATGGACGTAAATCGTGAGATTGATAAAAGAAAAAGAGACGACACCAAAACGACTTACCCTGTGATCCGTCGGCTTGGGGATGATCTTAGCACTTAGCGGGTCTTCACAAGGTACCTCTGGGGCCGCTGCTCCTCTTTTAACAACCGGCGTAGGCGTTACCCATAAGGGGTAAAATTTGGCGGCTAAACTAGTTAGGATATAAAAATCGCGGGGTTTTGCACCACACCGTTTTACGGTTCTCGAGTCACTCTTTTTTGGCGGAATTATCGTGGGCAGGACGCGCGCGCTGATAGTCGCTTTAGTGTCGAAATGTTTAGACAATTATTAGAGAGATTTTAAACAAGTTAAAGAGCCATAATCGAACATTCCGCCCGACCAAAATGGATTGCTTTAAGCAATGCATTTTCAAAAAGTCCAATATATGAAATACATATAAAAAAAAAATAAAAGAATTTTCAATGCGCGAAAAAGAAAGAAAAAAAAAATTCTCATTTTAAATAAATTTGCACCTTCATGCCGCAATAACAACAATACGCAACTAAAAGATATACTTACAGCATTCTTAGATGCAAACAAAGCGTACCAGAAAAGACTAAGTAACAAAATCAAAGTAAATTATATACAAGTAAAATAGTAATTACATTGGAAGTGGGCACAATTTGACTAAAGGTCTTTTGAATGTGCCACTAGCAGTTTTTACACTTGCCACACGCGCAACACCATCTTTACCTGGACTTAGAGAAATAATGCGACCTAATGGCCACTGAGAGGGAGGGTTATTCTCAGTTTTTATTAAAACTAGGGTGCCGATATCAGGTAAAGTAGAGGAATCTAACCACTTGCTGCGTTGTTGCAACGTGTGCAAATACTCTCTGTGCCAGCGATGCCAGAAATCTTGATGCATGCGTTGCAGAAGTTGAAATCTCGACAGCCGGCCCAGAGGTATATGAGACATATCAGGTAAGGGTAGTAAAGAGACAGGCTCTAAAGTTAAAAAATGAGAAGGGGAAAGAACATTTAGATCATCTATGTCAGAACTAGTAGAAGTAAGGGGGCGAGAGTTCAAAGTACTTTCAATCAAGGTCAGGACAGTGTAGAACTCCTCGTAGGTGAGAATTTGTTCTCCTACCACGCGACTCAAATGAGATTTGACTGATTTGATTCCAGCTTCCCATAGCCCACCAAAATGAGGTGCAGAAGGGGGGTTAAACTTCCAAGCAATATTTTCTTTCGAAACAGCAGTTTCAAACAAGGACTTAATTTCTTTATCGGCACCAACAAAGTTAGTTCCGCAATCACTATAAAGGCAACTTATTCTACCTCGACGAGCTAGAAAGCGCTGAAGAGCAGCCAGAAACGCTTCTGAAGATAAACTACTGACTAATTCCAGATGAATGGCCTTTATGGCAAAACACACAAATAAGCATATAGAGGCTTTATAAGTTTTTGCACCCCGATAGCGACCCATAGAAATTTTAAAAGGTCCACCAAAATCAACCCCAGTGTGCGAGAATGCCTTCGCTTGAGAAACTCTGGAGGCAGGTAAATCGCCCATAGGAGGTTGATAAGATTTTGGGTTTGTTTTCCAACAAATCATACATTTACATAAAACTGAATTTATACTTCTTTTGGGACAAAGAATCCAAAAGTTTTGAACAAGCAAGAAATGCAGGGTCCTTAGTCCCGCGTGTAAATGCTTTTCATGATAATATTTTATAATTAAAGTAGTTAATGGAGATTTTCTAGGCAAAAGGATGGGATGCTTAGCATCATATGACAGAGAAGAGTGTTTTAAGCGTCCACCCACTCGCAGAATATGTTGATCATCTAGAAAAACGTTGAGTTTGCGTAAAGGTTTTGAAAATGGTTTATTATTGAACTCGTTTTCAAAATAAATTTCTTGCGTACGCTTTACTAACAGATGCAGGGACTTGGTCAGTTCATCAGCTGTAAGTGGCCCTACAACCTTTTGGGATGTTGCTTTTGCGTTATTAATAAAGCGTAAAATATAAGCCAGAGTGTGTTGAATAAACAAAAAAGAAGAATGATTGTCGACAAGATTGTCAAGAATATTAGTAGCAGAAGAAAATGTTGCAAAAACCACCTTTTTTTCTTCTGTAAGTTTTGCACTATCGAGAAAATTAGATTCAATTGGCAGGGGCTGCATACTAGTCAAAAAATCGGTTTTAGACCGCAAAAATGGGGGCCCATCAAACCAGAGGGAGTTATGTAATAAATCTGATGGAAGCAATCCTCGGGAGGCGAGGTCTGCAGGATTATTTTTGGAACTGACATAATACCAAGAATCAGGGCACACCTTCTCTTGGATGTAGGCAACACGATTGGAAACGAACGTCTTCCATCGGTGTGGGGACGACCGAATCCAAGCTAAAGCAATTTGAGAATCTGACCATGCGCAAACCCTCTCAAAAGAAAGAACATCATTGTACACTTCTAGAACATAATGAAGAAGTTTGGCTAAAAGAACAGCTCCACAGAACTCTAAACGAGGAATCGTAATGCTTTTAAGAGGAGCTACTTTCGTTTTAGCACAAATAAAGTGGGTTTTTAAAGTTTTGTCAGACTTAATAATACGAAGATAAACCACAGCAGAGTACCCTCGGGACGAGGCATCAGAAAATCCGTGCAGCTCGTAGGCAAAATCTTCATCTGATAAAATAAATCTAGGTATTTGAAGCTGTGATAGAAGTGGAAGTTCCAATTTATATTGATTCCAACTTCGCACAATGTCTGCTGGCGGACTTTGGTCCCACGAAAGCCCGAGTGACCAAAGATTTGAAAGAAGAATTTTATTATAAAAAGTCAGGAGGGCGAGAAACCCGATGGGATCAAAGAATCTAGCTAACTCTGATAACATATGGCGTTTTGTACATGGACGATCCAAAGGAGATATCGAGAATAGAAAACAGTCCTTGGTCGAGTTCCACTGCAAACCAAGGATTTTTAAAGAACTGTCGGAATTTTCAGGATCAAATGATATAAGGGTTGGATTCAAATAATCTTGGGGTAAATCGTCTAACAATAAAGGACAATTACTGGACCATTTTCGAAGTTCGAAACATCCCTTTTTAAAAAGTTCAATAAGTTCATTCTTTAAAATTTTAGCATTTTTAAAAGTTGATGCACCAGTAGTGACATCGTCAACAAAAGTATGATGGCGAATAGCATAAGAAGCGTTTGGATATAGTGAACCTTCATCATCGACTAATTGACGTAAAGTACGAAGAGCTAAGTAAGGAGAGGGGGACAACCCATAGACTAGAGTCGTCAATTTATAATCCTTTAAAGGTTCCTCAGGCGAAAACCTCCAAATAATCCGTTGATAGTCGTGCTGGCTAGGATCGACGAGTATCATTCTGTACATTTGTTTGATATCGGCGCAAATGACATATTTGTGACATCGAAAATTAAACAAAATCTTTACGATGTCAGGTTGAAGTTTAGGACCAGTCAATAACTGATCATTTAAAGACATAAGATTCGGTAGCTTGGCGGAGCCATTAAAAACAACACGGAGTTTAGTCGTAGGACTATCTGGGCGTAAAACACAATGATGAGGGATGTAGTAATTATTTGGTGAAGTAAAAGGATTCAAAATTAACTGCATGTGTTCTAGGTCTAAAAACTCTTGCATGAATTTACAATATTCAGTATATAGATTGGGTTGTTTAAGAAGACGGCGTTCTAGAGATAGAAATCTATTGACAGCGAGATCTCGCATACCAGGAAATGAGGGCGAGGGGTCCCTTAGTGGCAAAGTCACAATATATCTACCATCATGATTCCGGGCATGCGTGGTAGAAAATTGATTCTCACATGTTTCATCTTCTGGGGATAAAAAGGGGTTAGCAGGACAAGGAACGGATTCAATTTCCCAAAATTTTTTGAGAGTGCAATCTATAGACGATTCCAAATTTTTGCAAAAAAATGATAAAGTTTCAGAAAAAATTTGGTTGTGTTTTCCCATCAACACGTAACCGAAAAGCGTGTTAATAGCGGATGGTTCATTATCGGTTCCAGGAATATGAGAATCCAATAAAATCTGCGAGAAAATATCGGCGCCGAGCAAAGCATCAATTTTGCCGGGACGATAAAAATTCGGATCGGCGAGGTTTAAATGGCAAATATTCGACCACGTCTGAGTGTTAATTTTTTGACAAGGCAAATTGTCACATATTTTTTGTAAAACTATGGCGTCGGTAAGAAAACTGATGTTATCGTTACCATGAGGACGAAATTTGAGCGTTACAGTACCGCGATTAGAGCTTGCTTCCATCGAGCCAAGTCCCTTGATTTCAAAGTGACCCTCAGATTGGTGCAAACCCAATCGCGTCACTGTGTTTTGCGTTACAAATGAAGTCATGCTCCCCGAGTCAAGTAAACACCTCATAGACTGAAAGCAGCCTTGGTTGTCTAAAACTTCAACAACGGCGGTAGCTAAGAGAACAGTTGAGCGGTGATGCAACATTCCAGCACCAACGAAGGGATTAGAAATTAAAGATTGCGAACGATTTTGTACGATATTTGAAGCGGGTTGTTCTGAAATAATAGATCGTGAAGAAGACACAGGGGTCGAGGTTTCCTCTAGAGTAGTTATACTACACGTTGGCGGGGTATTGGACAAAACTGGACGAGAATCACCAGCAAGATTTGTCAATTTTGGTAAATGTAACAAAGAATGGTGGCGTTGGTTGCAAGTGCGGCAAGTAAAAGTTGATTTACATGTTTTTAGATCATGTAGATTACTCAAACAATTAAAACAAATACGTTTGCTTCGGCAAAAGTTGAAACGTTCTTGCGGGGTTTTCTTTAAAAACAACTGACATTGATATAGGGTGTGATTGTCTTTACATAAAGAACAGTTCAACCTTTTAGTTTTGTTCGAGTCATTAATAAAAAAATTGCGTGTATTACCGCGTGGAGGAGGAGATTTTAACTGTGAAAAAGTTAAAGTGGTGTATGCAATGCAACATTTTCCTAAAAATTCAATTAAATTTGTATATTTAGGAATCTCATTGGAACCATGGCTTAATTCAAACTTAGTAGCAGTGTCACTATCTAAACGTTTTAAAAGCATCATAACTAAAATAAAGTCCCATTCCTCTGTGGGAAATCCTAACGTTTTGAGAGCGCTTAAATTTTCAGAAAAAATATCAAGAATTTTTCGTAAACCACTAGGATTTTTAGAAGTTAAAGGTTGTGTATTTTCAAGAGCCTGCCAGTGCTCTTGCGCGCGAAGTCTTTTATTAGCGTAGCGATCGACAACAATGTCATAAGCGGTATAATAATTTGCAGCAGTCATAGGTAAAGTGCGTACAAGTGATAGCGGAGGACCTTCTAATGAAGTAATCAAATAATTGAATTTTTCAATATCTGCCAATGCACTATTAGAGTGAACAAGAGCGTTAAATAAGTCGATAAAAGTTGTAAATTCTTTGTAATCGCCTTTAAAAATAGGTATGACAATTTTAGGTAGGCGTGCCTGTGACCCTGGATTATTCATGGAGCTTTGGCGTGTTAATGACATACTGTTGTTTTGATTGTTCTCAAACAGTTCCATGTAACAGGTTTTTACAGAAAAAAAGTCGCTCAGAAATCCATCATGTACTGTATTTTCAATATTTAGATCGACTTCTTCGTCATTTAATAAAATAGCAATGATATCTTCATGATAACCAAGAAATTCTGCCTTCAGAGTGTCAAGCTCAGCACATCGAACTTTAAATAAATTTATAATCGACTTTTCTGTTTTGGTACGATTAGCGAGGTTTAGTAAAATTTGAATTTCATTAAGACAAGTGTTTCTTTGGAACTTTAGTTTTTTAAATTTTTTAGCTTCGGACATTTTGCGTGAGTTTAATTAGTGCAATACAAATAAATAATTGCTCAAATTTTAAATTACAAGCCCAATATTAAGCGACTGCCCGAAATAGAAAGTGTTCTTTTGAAATGTAGAATTAGCGTCAATGTAAAAGTTTTAAAAAATACTCCCTAATTAATTTTACTTTTAAAGGTGATAAAGAATTAACAGCTGATCGATGTGCTAAAGGAGACAGACAATCAAGATTTCAAGTTGCAGATAATATAAAAAAGATATTTATCAATCTTTGAAGTTCCAGTTAAAATAACATTTAGCTATATTGACCAAATCAACATTAACCGGCAGTTTACCTATGACTCGAAATTCTACCTCAATAGAAGCGATAAACAATATTGGCGATAAGGTTTTTTGTTGCGTACCGTAGGTTGTGCCTGCCCAATTTTACAGAGCATAAAATGGCCAACTTGAAGGTGCAGATTTTAAAATTATTTTAAAGGTACAATTTTCAGAAAAAGGCTGAAAATTTTGCGGAAAATGTAAGATTTCATAAAAAGATATGAGTAAAATTACATTTACAATCAAAATGAGGTAACGCGATTCACTGTTAAGATATTTTAACAATGAAAAATTAATTAAAAAATAAAAATATTTTTTAGTTTTTGAAAGTTAGACCCAAACCCAAAATCTTATCAACCTCCTATGGGCGATTTACCTGCCTCCAGAGTTTCTCAAGCGAAGGCATTCTCGCACACTGGGGTTGATTTTGGTGGACCTTTTAAAATTTCTATGGGTCGCTATCGGGGTGCAAAAACTTATAAAGCCTATATATGCTTATTTGTGTGTTTTGCCACAAAGGCCATTCATCTGGAATTAGTCAGTAGTTTATCTTCAGAAGCGTTTCTGGCTGCTCTTCAGCGCTTTCTAGCTCGTCGAGGTAGAATAAGTTGCCTTTATAGTGATTGCGGAACTAACTTTGTTGGTGCCGATAAAGAAATTAAGTCCTTGTTTGAAACTGCTGTTTCGAAAGAAAATATTGCTTGGAAGTTTAACCCCCCTTCTGATGCACCTCATTTTGGTGGGCTATGGGAAGCTGGAATCAAATCAGTCAAATCTCATTTGAGTCGCGTGGTAGGAGAACAAATTCTCACCTACGAGGAGTTCTACACTGTCCTGACCTTGATTGAAAGTACTTTGAACTCTCGCCCCCTTACTTCTACTAGTTCTGACATAGATGATCTAAATGTTCTTTCCCCTTGTCATTTTTTAACTTTAGAGCCTGTCTCTTTACTACCCTTACCTGATATGTCTCATATACCTCTGGGCCGGCTGTCGAGATTTCAACTTCTGCAACGCATGCATCAAGATTTCTGGCATCGCTGGCACAGAGAGTATTTGCACACGTTGCAACAACGCAGCAAGTGGTTAGATTCCTCTGCTTTACCGGATATCGGCACCCTAGTTTTAATAAAAACTGAGAATAACCCTCCCTCTCAGTGGCCATTGGGTCGCATTATTTCTCTAAGTCCAGGTAAAGATGGTGTTGCGCGTGTGGCAAGTGTAAAAACTGCTAGTGGCACATTCAAAAGACCTTTGGTCAAATTGTGCCCACTTCCAATGTAATTACTATTTTACTTGTATATAATTTACTTTGATTTTGTTACTTAGTCTTTTCTTGTACGCTTTGTTTGCATCTAAGAATGCTGTAAGTATATCTTTTAGTTGCGTATTGTTGTTATATCAGCATGAAGGTGCAAATTTATTTAAAATAGGAATTTTTTTCTTTTTTTTCTTTCTTTTTCGCGCATTGAAAATTCTTTTATTTTTTTTTTTTATATATATTTTATATATTGGATTTTTGAAAATGCATTGCTTAAAGCAATCCATTTTGGTCGGGCGGAATGTTCGATTATGGCTCTTTAACTTGTTTAAAATCTCTCTAATAATTGTCTAAACATTTCGACACTAAAGCGACTATCAGCGCGCGCGTCTTGCCCACGATAATTCCGCCAAAAAAGAGTCACTCAAGAACCGTAAAACGGTGTGGTGCAAAACCCCGCGATTTTATATCCTAACTAGTTTAGCCGCCAAATTTTACCCCTTATGGGTAACGCCTACGCCGGTTGTTGAAAGAGGAGCAGCGGCCCCAGAGGTACCTTGTGAAGACCCGCTAAGATCATCCCCAAGCCGACGGATCACAGGGTAAGTCGTTTTGGTGTCGTCTCTTTTTCTTTTATCAATCTCACGATTTACGTCCATTTTTCTCTACATGTTAATGAGCTATTAAGCGAATTTTCAGCAAGTACAATAATAGAAGATATTAAAAAAGAAAAAATCTAACTAATGGGAGGTATGAAACTGTTTTTTATTTTTCATCAATTGGTTGATATCAGGTTTGATAGAAGACAGTTGAAGTCTCATATCAGGTTCGGCGTCCAGTCTATTGCGATATTTTGTTTTCGTGGCTGCATAGGTTGAGAATCCTGTTTCGCACAAATATGTTGTTGGGAACGGGAGAAGAATATTCAGAGCCATTTTGCCAAGCATTGGATATTCATCACGGATTCCATACTCCATACTTGTGTCTGATGACATTTCTAAAAGAGATTTATATATCTCGTTTGACATACTTTCGGGCTTTTCCAAGTTGGGTAAAAAAGGATTATGAATCCATGAATTCAGTTTCATTTTTGTATTCTGTTCTTCGGGAAAATACTTTTCAAAAGATGCGCGCATCGAACTGAGATATTGGACCAATTCTTCAAACACATCATCTTGAAACATTTCTGAGTCGTTATCGCTAACAAACTCACTGAGTGACGTAAAGCTTTCTATTTCTTTCTTACCAACGCAAATAATCCAAAAATCTAATTTTCTTTTGAAGGCAGTTATTTTGTTATAGGCCTGAAACACTGTTGTCTGTTTACCTTGCAATGATAAATTCAATTCGTTCAGTTTTTGAAAGATATCCGCCATAAAAGACAATCGGAACAAACAAGTTTTATCATACAAACGGTCCTTCAAATTAAAAGAAGTATCTGCTGAAAGAAACATTTGTAACTCGGCTCTAAGTTCAAATAGCCTTGTTAAAGTTTTACCCCGAGACAGCCATCGCACTTCTGTATGGAGCAGCAGTGTTTTATGTTTGCTGCCATAATCTTCACACAATAATGAGAACAATCGGGATTGTAGTGGTCGTGATTTGATAAAATTAATTATTTTTACCGCTTCATCCATAACTAATTTTAGATTTGACGGCATTTGCTTCATCGCAAGTGCTTGTCTATGCAGAATACAATGGCTGGAACTACAATTAGGCACTTTATTTTTTATTCGTGACGCTGCTCCTGCTGTTTTACCTGTCATCGCCTTGGCCCCATCTGTAGAAATGTCAATGCAATTGTTCCAACTGAGATTATTTTCTTCAAAAAATATATTTATTTTATTAAAAATTTCTTCCCCGGTAGTGTTTGTGAGCAGCGGTGAACACATAAGCATGTCTTCTTCAAAAGAACTTTCATATGGATATCTCACGATAACCAGCAAGATAGCCAAACCAGCGACATCAGTTGACTCGTCCATTTGCAAGGCGAATCGTATTTTTTGTAGACGTGTAACTAGTTCTTGTTTGACGTAGCTTGCCAGATCATGGATTCGCCGTGAAACAGTATCGTTTGATAGCGGCACAGTAGAAAGATGCTTTGCAGATTTTTCATCGAGCATACATTTTGTTATGTCTAATACACATGGCTTTATTAAATTCTCAGCGATAGTGTGCGCTTCACCTGCTTGTGCAATGCGATAGCTAACTAAATATGATGCCTCCGTGGCTTTTTCGTTGATAGTTTTTGTTACATGCATCATATTTTTTTGACTTTCCAATAACTGATCTTTTTTACGAACAAAAAATTCTTTATTCTTGTCTTTAGACTCGGAGTGTACAGTTTGTAAATGTCGGCGCAATTTGGCAGGTGCCATGGAACTATTAGGAAGCAGTTTACTACATAGCATGCAGAGAGGTGAGCCGTTGGAATCAACAAATCCGAAACTGATATATGATTCATCATACTTCCTTTTTTTCGTCTTTGAAACCGTCGAGCTTGACGTCGTGGCATCATCGTCTAGATCGGTGATTGCTATATTCTCCGCGCGTACTGCTTTTGAACATTCAGCGTCATTAGAAGATGTTGTTGCAACACGTTTAACACCTTTGGGCCAACGTTCCATTCTTCTTTATTTATAATATTACACGTCAGGATGGTGGGGTCTAAATAATGCACAATCGTTACTACTAAGAGACTAAGTTTAGTACAATGAAGAAATGTATAAAACTGAGACAACAGAATACAGCAGGCATTAGAACAATGAACACTAGTTTCTCGCTAGCGAGCTTGTAAGTAGGTAGGTAGGAACTTATCGCTCCGAACGCTAATCGTCAACTGACTGACGAGGCGCGACGCGCGATCGCCGCTTTTATACTTAGTCCTAGACTCGATCTCGAATATTCTCGAAAATACTCGAGTCGGCGCCTTTGATAAACAAAAAGCAAAAATAAAAAGAAAAATATAAAAATTGCGTTGTAAACAATTCAGAGGCGGCTTTTATCAAAGGGAATGCGCGCTCACAAGTATACAAGTATACATGTTAATACCAAACTTATGAGATATTGTACCAGCTATTGTAACACATGTTTATACAAATACAAATAACTAAATAAATATACCTACGCGCGGCCGCGGAGTCAAAACGTTCGACCAGAGAGAGGTGTTTTTATTTTTTTTTCTAAATTCTTGAGGAACCCCTACAGAGGTATCGCGGAACCCTAGGGTTCCGCGGAACACACTTAGAGTATAGCTGCTATATAGTAAAATAAATATACAGTGTGTCCACGGATGGACTTACTATACTTGTAAAAAACTTTATTTTAAATTTTTCGAAAAACAGTCATTCTTCATCATTTCTTTTGCTTATTAAATAAATATAATTCACGTTAGAAAATTTCCATTTTTTTATACAGGGTGCACAAAAAATGTTAAAATGTAGATTTGCAAAATAAAAAAAATTTGATCCAACTTTTTTGAATGATCAAAATAAAAGAGATTGGACAGAGAATTCGAAAAGCCGAATAAAGTTTTGAGATATGACCTGTGGTAACTACGATATTTTATATTAAAGTTAAATAAATTATTGATATTTTCCTTCAGTTTAAAGTTTTAATATAAAATATCGTAGTTACCACAGGTCATATCTCAAAACTTTATTCGGCTTTTCGAATTCTCTTTCCAACCTCTTTTATTTTGATTATTCAAAAAAGTTGGATCAAAAATTTTTAATTCTGCAAATTTACATTTTTACATTTTTTGTGCACCCTGTATAAAAAAAATGGAAATTTTCTTACTTGAATTATATTTATTTAATAAGCAAAAGAAATGATGAAGAATGACTTTTTTCGAAAAATTGAAATTAAAGTTTTTTACAAGTACCGTGGACACACTGTACAGTGTCCGCAAGAAAGTTCGCATCAAATGGGATTTTTTTAAATTATTAGGTATAGGTAAAAATTGAAAAAGCAGTTGGTTTTTGCTTACCTAAAAACCAAAAATGACGTATACTGAAGCAGCTGCACGACTTGCGTTACCTGTCAAATTTGACATTTTTAATAAAATAGGTTCAAAAATGCCATTATTTATCAAAATATCAAAAAACTTTATTTGAGAAAGTTGTTTATTTAGGCATTTTTAGCCTCTGTACGAAATTTTGACAAATGACAAATTTGTACAAAAAGAAAATATTAGGAAGCTAAGTTAAGGAAGTTAATCTACGAGGGTTGATCAAAATTTTCAAGAACCTGGCAAAAAATAAAAATTGTATTAGACTGTCAACATTTCGGACAGAGGCTAAAAATGCCTAAATAAACAACTTTCTCAAATAAAGTTTTTCGATATTTTGATAAATAAGGGCATTTTTGAACCTATTTTATTAAAATGTCAAATTTGACAGGTAACGCAAGTCGTGCAGCTGATTCAGTATACGTCATTTTTGGTTTTTAGGTAAGCAAAAACTAACTGCTTTTTCAATTTTTACCTATACCTAATAATAAAAAAAAATCCCATTTGATGCGGACTTTCTTGCGGACACTGTATAGTCTAATAGGTATGTTTTTCTCAACAATTTTTTAAACTTGTTAATGTGTTCCTTTCTCAAATGGTCACACAGGTCAACACTTTTGGGGTAGTAGATCTTACACCATAGACATTTAAAATTGAAAACAGTTTCATCGAAAAAATATTCTTGTTTTTGATTACCATGCTTTATTACGGCAATGTTTGTTCAAATAATTGTGCTATATAATTTCTCGCAAATTTTGCAAATAACCGGCATTTTTATGCGTTTCGGTACGAAAAACACACTTAAAAACAAATCAGGAACAAAATCCGCTCAAACACTTCAAACAAACTTATTTTCACTTTTTAAGTTTTTACTGGTGACAGTTGCGACGAAACTACGAACGAACGACAATTGACAGTTCGATTCGCACATGCGCTGTCGTTGGAATACATTTCACATTTTAACGTCTCGTATTTTTTTAGGCGGTTTATACCTAACCCTCCTTCCTTTGTATTTTTAGTTCCATGAAATAATCATACCAAAAACAAAACTTGCAGTGTTCCACCTTGCAAATCAAATTACCATAGCTCCTTAAAACAAGATAAGAAACTTTATCTAAGTACTGTAACGATACTTTCAATTCCCTATTTTGTTCGTTGCATTTTATATGTTTAAAGTGTCGTTATTATTATTATTTAGTTCTTATTTCCCTCGTAAATTAAATATAACCTATTTTCTTAACCTTTCTGACATAATGTCACTATTAATAAATTTATATAACCCAAATTATTAACCTTTTGACAAAACGTCATTATTGACAAATCGTAATTTACATATTTTTCTGGATCTCCTGTATAACAAACAATTTACGTGGTAACGGTTCCATATAAAAGGCGGTGCATTTGGCTGGAGAATTCATTCGAATCCTAGCCAGGGGGGTGTCACTGATATAGGAGGCCACGACAAGACCTGGCCAGGACGAATCAGTGGGGCAGGGGGGCATACGTATCAACTAGGGACTTGTGTTTTTACACTAAAAGTTTAGTTTTATTAATAATCCTCGTTGTTTATGCAACTTTTTGTAAAATTATTATTATTGACGTTATTAGAAATTATAATTAATTCTTTTTAGCGAATTTACAAGATTTCTGTTGTAAATTTTATTAAAATCCCAACTTCTTAGTGACAAAGGTGTTGGTTGGTCACACTGTTTTTAGCATCGCCTTTATCGATCGCCTTGCCAATGCCATTCAAATTCAAAATTCCATTCAGCCGTTCAGCCATTTTCTTAGTTTGTTTATGGTGTGTTCATGTCTGCTGATCGCTTTTTTGTTGGAATAAGTAGACTGTTTTAAATGGAAGGAAGTGTTATGTTTACACGTAAGTTAAGGTGACAATTTTTTTAAAATTACTTTTTGGTAATTGAAGTTTATCTGTTGTAGGTCAATGTGTGGGTCAATGTTAAATGGAATTTTTATGGGAGACGCTACGCCACGCCACGCCATCCTGGGTCCAGTTTTTGGTAGTTTGGATATTTTCTTGGACATGCAATGTAAGTATACCTTGAATTTATTAATATTTTTAAGGGTTTTCTTCACTACCCTTCCACAAAATTGCTTATACCTTCAAGGTCAGTGGGTCAAAGTTTCAAAATACATAACAGGTATACCTCGGCCTTCTTTTACTACATAATATCACCCATATCATCACAATCTAATTAACAGTTTCTCAACAAAGTTTCCTTCACAATTTATAAATTATTCATACAATTTTGACCGAAGGGACACTTGGGTAGCATTATTCTCATAAGAATAGTAACTTCAGTATAGACATGGACAAACTGAGGTCTGATTTATGGCTGGTATACTCGGTACATCATAGTAGTAGTTATTATTATTGCAATTTATACTCATATAAGTCATATACATCAAGTAATTTGAAATTATTGTAATAAGTGTTTTTTATAATTCATTTGTGGGTACCAGTCAGGCAAGGCTATTAAAATGAAGACCGTATAGTATCAAAACTGCTGGGTTTACCAGTATAAATAAAATATATACTAAGGTACTTTATGGTTATAACAATCTGGGCCGTAACTTCTTATTTCATTAATCTTTTATAATCAATGTATCGTCTGGGGCACCCCATTGTTGCCGTTGCATTACATTGGATCTGTTTGAAAATAAATCAAGTCTGGGATGTTCACTGACCAGTCAGTCTGCCTGAGCTTGATATAAAATTATTTTGGCCATAGTTAGTTCTATGAGGAAATATCGAAATGGTATTCCTGAGATGTGTTTCTCTTGAAGGCAACCCTATTTCATCGAGCAAAAGAGGGCAGTTATATTTATTATGTTATATGTTATAATTTCAAGATCTTTTATATCTATCCCGTCGTTGACAAAGTGTTCTGATCTGAATGTTAGATTCCAGCTGAGAACAGGTCAGTTGTGGTGCATTAAGTATGAAAGTTATGTAGGTATTTTATGAATTTATGTTGTACCATTCCTAAATTCTGAATGTGTTTACCCCGGTGTAATAAAACTTACAAATTCTTTAATTTTTATGTTACATTGTACATTTTTTAGCATGGCACCTGTGATCTCATTAAACTATTAACTGTTACATTTATAATAATCATTTTGTCACTGACTTTATAGATATGGTTGGGGAACTTGCATGGGTTGAAGCGGGATAGGTTGTATAGTAATAAGAATAAGATATTTGTGTACCTTTTAAGCAGAATCTTAAATAATCTGAATTAGCATTGATTTTGGTTTCATCAAACTTTTGCATTTACTTTGGGGCTATGTTAACTTACATTTTGCATAAGAGGCACACAAATCTAAAATCAAAAGTTTTAAAATTATGGCGAGTAGGTAGAGCCAGGTATTCGTGCAAATTCCCAAATTGTCTGAGTAATTATTTAAGTTATTGCCCAATGTTTATTGAAAACTACGTTCATATAAATTTGTTTTCTTTTCCTGAAAAAAATAAACAGCTGTGTACCTAAAGCCTGGAAAGATATCTGTAAAATTAATTATGATGTAAACTGTGTAAAGTTTTATGTTTGCGAATACCACTTTTTGCCATCTGATTTTTACAGCTCGATACGAATAGATACTGCTTTTGTTTTCCCTTTTTTTCAGGATACTTCCACTGCCCTGAGTGCCGCTGCTGCTGGCCCCTGGGACCATTTGGTGTCTGGTGGCTGTTGCAGTCAACAGAACTGCATGATTTTGCATACTTAATTTTTGATCTCAGATTAGACTTTAGGAATGGAATTTCTAATATACATAGTAGTAGTTTTTAAAATTTTAATAAATGTTTTTCTATAATAATCCTTGTTTCGTTTAGGATGTTTGGAAATATATTTAAGCAATTTATAGTCATAATAATAAGTAAAATAGGTTTTGTTTGTAATATCATAATTATTGAATTTTGAAAAATATTTCTTTAAGTAATTGTTTCAAAATAAGAAAGGAGCACGCCTATACATATTTTAAAGAAGAAAAAAATTAAATTAACATTTAATTTTTTTGTTTTATAACGCATATGTAGTCTTGTCCATAATTATTTGGAAACAATTACTTAAAGAAATATTTTTCAAAATTCAATAATTATGATATTACAAACTAATCTTTTTAAATATTCCCGCCAGTATCGTTCGATAAAAACGCTATCTTTTTTACCGATACTGTCACCTGCTAAGTCGGTAAAGTCATTTGCCATTGTACCAATGAAACCGACAAAATTAGTAATGCCAGGTGGCTCATAGATGGCTCATGATTCGACGCAATAGCATTAACGCGACATTTCTTAAACCCTTTATTTTTCTGTGATCCTAGCTTCAGGCTAGGATAACTTAAATGGTGAAGGTCGTCCCCTGTTCGTTTAATTTAGCCCCCCGGTCGCTAGTGGCGCTATTGTAGGAATTTTGTTTTATAAGGTTGTTCATCTCCTAACGTTGGTAGGAACAAAATATTCATTTAGAATGAGCATGGCCAACATTCTGTACCTCTCTCTCGCTCTGTACCTGCATAATATGTGCGAGAAAGATAAAAATATGGCTTGTTGTGACAGATCCTGAAGTCTTACCTGGACTGGTGAAAGATTGTCATTGTCATTTTATGATTGATTTGTAAAATATATAAAAAATAAAGTTATTATTAAATAATTATTCATATATAATTTATAAACTTAACATGGCGCAGTCGGTAGTTTGAGAATCGTAAATAGGTATATATTTAATATGTCGCGACCAAAGAAATCGGGAAGAAAAACCAAGGCAATTAACAAGAGCCTGGAACCTCCTGAAGACTTCATTAATGTCGCCCAACGATTGGAAAGTACAGCGAAAGCTATTAAAGATATAGAAAGAAACTTTACTTCACAATTTAATGAACTACAAGGTACAATAACTAGTTTATTAAATAAAAACTTTGAAAATAACACGGAATTGTTAGAAAAATCTACAGAAAATAATAATATAATAATGTAAGCTGTTTTTTTATGTAAACCATATTTATGTAAATATCTAATATTAATAAATCTTGTCGCCATATCATTGGTATAATTTCCTTTCGTTCTCCCAAATTATTTTAACTTGAATCAGATGTTTCGCGCTTCAAACTTTTCCGTTAAGTTGGAAGCGCGAAAATTTGAATTCAAAGTAATAATAAAATTTAAATTTTTATGCTTGGCGCCTACCCCCACCACGACTATATTTAGTTTTTCCCCCGGTCGCATGTGGCGCTATCAGGGAACCAATTTAGTATGTTAAGTTGCCTATCTATCCTTGAGAGCGCGCAACTCGCTTGTCTATGCCTAGCTTCGAGAGAAGTAAGAACGAATACCTATAAGGTGAGATTCTTTAGGTTATTTTAGGGTTAACGAGTAGTAAAAATTATTTATTTCTTGCTATTGGGCTTGTACCCCAAAATAGCGGAGCCCTATTTTATCTCGGCTATAGAGAACACACGCGGTGACCTGACACGAGTGTGATTCTCCATAATAGTAGAGATTTATTTTATTTAGTTCCTGCTGTTAGATTTGAACCCCATAACAGCGGAGCCCCACTTTTATTTCGGCTATAGAGAATTTACATGTTAGTGCATCATTAGACACACTTGTAATAATTCTCCTTCATAGTAGAAATACATTTTATTTATTTCTTGCTATTGGGCTTGTACCCCAAAATAGCGGAGCCCTATTTTATCTCGGCTATAGAGAGCACACGCGTTGACCTGACACGAGTGTGATTCTCCTTAATAGTGGAGGTTTAATTTATTTAGTTCCTGCTGTTGGATTTGAACCCCATAACAGCGAAGCCCCACTTTTATTTCGGCTATAGAGAATTTACATGTTAGTGCATTATTAGACACACTTGTAATAATTCTCTTTCATAGTAGAAATACATTTTATTTATTTCTTGCTATTGGGCTTGTACCCCAAAATAGCGGAGCCCTATTTTATCTCGGCTATAGAGAGCACACGCGGTGACCTGACACGAGTGTGATTCTCCTTAATAGTAGAGGTTTAATTTATTTAGTTCCTGCTGTTGGATTTGAACCCCATAACAGCAGAACCCTACTTTTATTTCAGCTATAGAGAAATTACATGTTAGTGCGATATTAGACACACTTGTATTTCTCCTTCATAGTAGAAATATATTTTACTAATTTCTTGCTGTTATATTATTATCATAAAACAGCGGAGTCTTATTGTTTATCTCAACTATAGAAGGTTATACGTGGTGACCTGACACGAGTTTAATTCTTCATAATAGTAGAGATATTTTATTCATCTATATTATTTTATTTTAATTACAGTATTTCGGATTTATTCCTATTTAAATAAAAATTATTGGTTGCAATTGTCACAAGTCATCAAAAGGCGTTAAGAAATTTTGACAAGACTGGTTTGACAAAAAGAAGACAAGTATGAACAGGGTCGGAGAACTTTTGTAAAGGACCATAATATATAAAAGAAGATAGAAATAGAAGACAGTAGAAGGCAGAAGCGGAGCAACTTATTTACAATTAAATATTTTTATTAATTTATTACTTATTACCAATAAAACAAAACCTTAAAAATTGAGAATTGTTTATCTGAGAACCACTAATTCTCCACTGAGAACTACCCAGGTATTGTGACAGGTTATCTTAACCACGTTTAAAATAATCTACGTCACAGTACCTACCTTAATATTTCCGGCCAGTTATGATTTATACAAAAAAAAATTTATAATTTTCTGTTTCTTAGCTGTTCTTTCCTATTGAGGTTATAGAAATAAAGATAACAATATAATTACGGTCACGACCGGCCAATAAAGAAATTGCTCGGATAATGGGATGACGTATTAAAGTTTTGATCTCATGTTTTCAAACGTCTTTTCATTGTTTCTAGGAAGATTTTTATTATTTTATTTTTAATTAATACTTTCATTAGGTTCTACTAATTCAGGATGTCAGTACTGAATATGATGAATTCGGTTATAGTAAAAAATCGACAAAGTAATGATTTTTTATTTAAAAAGTACTTTAACATCCTCAGTTGGTTCTCTTGACGTCGAACTAGTTTTCTCTCTTTTTTGCCTACTTTTATCTTCAATCCTTTTACACGTCGCCTGCTTTGCGCTTCATCATCTCAGCGTTGCAATTCTCTTCTTCTGATGATGACATATGGACTTTTTTTTCGTTGTCCCTTGCCCATTTCTCTACCTTGGCCCAACATTGGCAGTCGAAAGGATTGCCGTTCAAGTATGTCATTTCTGATGCTTTTATTATTTTACTTAAATCTCCTAAAAAATAAATCATTCTGAAACAAATAATTCAAGTAGATTTTAACACCCATATGCACTAATGAGTTTTAAATTGAATCTACCAAGGTATTTAAATCTTATCCAGCCATATTTACTATAACGGTGTCTAAATTCAATAATTGACATTTTGATGCACTAAATTTAAAACTCTTTTTTGAATACGGGTTAATGTCGGGTAGCATAAAAATGTTAATTACCAACTACTAACTTACCATATATGCAACTTTGACTAAAACATCGATGACATTGACGGAAATGATTTTTTTTTACAATCATAATGGCCTAGTTAACTTCATTCTTGATTTACTAACCAAATAACTTTGAATGTAAGTAAATCATTACTGGCAATGCAATTGATGTCACAATCAAAGCGTCTGGTAAGTTAATTGTTGTTAAAAATCTTTGTGCAACCCTACGAATAAAGAATACAAAGAAAGTAGGATTTTGCATAAACCGCCTTACAACGCAACCGACGGAAGTCGGCCATTTTGAACCCCCATCTAATGTCTAAATATGACTCCATGTTTGTTTTGGTGGTTGACCGTGGTTGACACTAGTTGACAGGTCGAGCTGTGATTTCTGCTTTCTTTGCTGTTTTCGAGTTATTTTCCATTTTAATTAGTTAAGAACCATATTTAACGAATTCTAGTAAACTTATAATTACTTTAGTGTGACAGTGGAGTATACTTTTAGCGCTGGACAGCGATTAAAACAGTTTAATTGGTTGGTATTTAATAAGCTATAAATATGGTTAATTGTGCTGCTTGTGGGTGCTCCCAAACGCTAGGAAGTAAAAAACTGGGCATTACATTTCATCGGTAAGTTTATGTTTAGATATATAAACTTTTTTAATCTGTAAAGAAAAAAAAATGTAAATATTTTAATTTAATATCAAAATACACATAACCTCCGAACCTCTCATGTCATTCGTCATTCATGGGCGTTCGTCTTATAAAACCAGAAAAATATTATTTATTTATTAATCGACTGGGTTACCCCATTTCTAAAGAAAAGCAAATTAAAAATACTAATTGGTTTTTAGTTTTCCACATAATTACCTAAGAAAAAAGGCATGGTTGAAAATTGTAAACCGAAGTGATTGGGATCCTACACGAAATAGAGTTCTTTGTTCGGAACATTTTTCTGAAGATTGCTTTGACAGAACTTCATGATTGAAAGTTAGATTGGTCCCAACTGCAGTAGTGCCTACTTTGAAGTAGCCAGGTTAAAAAATGTAAGTTTTGAAACTATTGTATCGGGTCATTACATAACATATTAGAAAATATGTAGGTAGGTACTTAAAAATATGAATACAAATAATTCTGCATTATTTATGCTTCTGAGAAAGCTGCTTTGTCACTTTTTCATAAATTATGTATCGATAAAAGTTTTTAGATGTTTTATTGGTTTAATCTACTTTTAAAATTTTAAACCCATGGATAAAGAATGTAATAAAATATGGGAGTGTAGGTACGATAAACAAAGAAATTCATATTTAAAGATTGAAGACAATGATGTTTTGTTTCTAGAATGATAGAAACGTTTTTCCAATATTCACCTGAGGACGACTGGAGATACCATTGGTTAAAAAATAAATTCAAAGCAAGTCCCAAACCTTCTATCATTCAAAGAAATTCATATCAAAATATAAAAAAAACAATTTACAAAGAGAGGTAGTATCACGTTATAGGTACTTTTGTGTCATTTGGTAAAGGTGCCAAACAGATAATTAAAAAACTTATGGCTCTTCCAGGACATGGCTCTTCCAGGACATTTTACTATCCAACAACACACCTAAGATTTTAGTATCTTCCTTTAATCTTATATGACAATCATTAATGGTTACTGTTCCCGGATTCTCCAAAGTGTATCGGTTAGTCTTAAACAAGGTGATAACGGTCTTTGATTTATTTAATATCAGTTTATCTTTAGAAAACCAATAATTATTTACTTCAATCATAATTGTTAAATATGTTGCTCGAGAAGCTCATGGTCTTTATATGCTAGGATTTATTATAGGAACTTGTAAATACTTCAAAAATGTTCACGCCATAATAACTTTATATTAATTCCTGGTAGTTACAAAACTTTAGTATGCATGCACTATTTGGGGTCCTCAGTATGCCAATGAGATTGCTCTTTTAAAATATATTCAGTGTAAATTTTTAAAATTTTTGTACTACAAGTCATTTTCAGTTTATCCGCCAAGAGGTACAGATCAAGGGCTTTTGTGTAATTTGTTTAATTTCCCTTCTTTAAGACTATTGCGTATAGAAGCAAGAATTATTTTCTTATATAAAATAATTAGAGACAAAATAGATAATAAAGAGTTCTTAGGACTGCTTCCGTTTAGAATAGGCTTAGTCAATACTAGATCCGCACATGTATTTTATATTTCTACACCGAGGACAAATCTATACAAAAACTCACCACTTGTAAGACTGTGCTCTATTTTAATAAATATTGTGGAGACATTGACATAATATATAATTTAAACTATGAAAAATTAAAATTAAGGAATGAACTGCTTAGACAAATGCTAATTGAATATTTATTATAGCTTAGGATAGCTTTTAGAAATGGGGTTTATGTATATATAATTAACTTGTTAAGTTGTTGATACTAGAAATAAATAAAATGTTTGTATTATCTGCATACTTTGTCATTTGACAATTTTCTTGTATACTAGAAATCTCATTAATATTATTTAGGAACATATATATAATAAACAGGACTATATTATATTATATTTTATTATTTTCTTGTGATTTGGTTCATGAAGAAATAGTAAGTTTTTTTTAAATTTTATTTTTTAACGTAGACGTTTTGGCAATAATTTTGCCTTCATCAGTATTTTTTATTATCTGAAACGAATTGTTTCCTGCAATTTTTTTTAATGTATAATAACAGGTGTTTTTTAGTTATTTAACCAGATATTTACATTAAGGACCTTTTCACCTCCGTTACCGTATTTAAATAAATAAAATTGAAATAGTTGTATTGTTTTATTACACCAACCTTAACGTATCTTATAGGTATATATGAATCTAAATATTTTTTCTATTTTCTTCGTCAAATAAAATTTCATTAATCATTTTATTATTACCATTTTAATGATACGCCACAGGTGGACCGGAAATGCGCATGCGTCAAATGTTGCCGCCATCGGCCCCCATCCCGGACAACTGTCAATCTACAATACCCCACTTCCTTTGTATTCTTTATTCGTAGGTGCAACCCAACAATAGTCTTCCAGTTGTGTTTTCACCATATCGTTGCTTTAATACGTCATATGACGTTTTCGCGTTATTTGATTTTTTACAATTAAATCGTTTTACCGATTAACAATTTTATAATAATTTTAGTTTTATTAAAGAAGACAGTAGGTATAAAAAAAATATTTTAAATACCTATATATAGGGGAAGGTTACCCATATTGGACCAATTTCCAGATTTCTTATTATAGATCCCGATAATAACTGAAAATCGATCTTAAAGCTATACCTTATACCTTTTTGCAGAATTTTATTTCAAAGTATCTACGATATACCAGGCTATAAAAAAAACTCTGCAAGTGGTTCAATATAGGAAACCGGTTGCCTAAATTGCACCTGGGGTTCCAAAATTGGACCACATGATTTAAATCGGAAGCTTGGGTGTTAAATAAATAAATAAAAAATAAAATTGTTGGTATAGGAAGTTTTATACTTATATTTCAAAAAAACATCAAATTTACAATCAAAATTTCGGTAGAAGACATCCTAATGCAAAAAAAAGTACCTATTAGTTTCCTATATTGGACCAGTCATAGTTTCATTTTTAACTCAAAGAAAAAATATTTTAACAATAATGAAATGGTGTTAGTTTATGACATTAACTTATTTAAAGAGAAAAATTATTTTTGCACAATTTGGAAAAATTGCCTAAATTGGACCGGTTCAATTTAAGCAACTACCACGTGTTTTACAAAACCACCCAGGAAAGAAACAAGAAAAACCAAATATGGCATGGTAATAGGAGAAATAGGAAGAGAAAAACTTACTTGATAACTTGCATAAAAAAGATTTTGCTTAGAGTTTTATGGTTCTAAGGTAAATTCTTAGGAAAATCCTAAAAATATTACATTAAAATTGTGTAAATTACGTTTTGCTCTGTACACGCCAAGCACTAACGGCCAACTAGTTGAGTTTGTTGCAATTTTTTTTTATGACCGGCCATATTGGATTTTCTATTTTCCAAAAAATACTTAATTTTTTTCTATAAAATGATACCAGATAGGTACTATTATAAATTAAAAATGTAAGTATATCCTTAAAACTAACATTTTTAAGGAAAATTCGAACATATTTGGCAACATCGACATAAAAATGTTATTTTTAGTTAGGGTAAAGGGTACAGTTGTTGGCCAGGTATCAGTTATTGGCCACCTTGGTTTTAAAGCTAATTACTAAGGGATCGGTACAAAAATTCATAAATCTGACAATTATAACACTATCTGGCAACATCTTTCTAGGGAGCGCCTCATGCCTTTGTTTATAGTGGTGGAAAAAACGGTTCCACGTCTGGAGCGTTCCAATCGCGAACGCTCCAAAAAAATACCGCTCCAAAACAACGTTACTTTGGAGCGACCAAAATTTTCCAACCGCGTGCTTATAGGCTACAATATTAAACGAACTGTTAAAATCCCAAAGAACCCATTGCAATTTTATGTAAGGGTCGCCGTAACGTGTGCAGTATGATGATTTACATGATTCATGATTTTTATTATAGTATTTATAGGATAACTTTCATTACGATTCATTTACACAACTATAAATATTTCTTTAGAAATATAAAAATCGACGTTAAAAAAGTGTTTTTACTGTTTGTTTATTTATTCTTAAACTTATAAAAATGTTGGTATTATATTTTATTTTTACTATTCTTATTTTATTAACAGTAAAATTCGGTAAATCTAATAATCTAGCATCAGTCTTCTAGTACAGTTCTGAAGGTCGTGGAGTAAACACGTTGTTTTGCGCGGCTCTCGTGAATTTTGTTTACATTTCGTTTACGGTATATAACAAAAAACATAAACTCTCAGAACATTCCAGAAACAAACAATGGATGAACACGCGGGTGCCTCCGGCACCCAACAACAACAAGAAAATGAAATCCATGAAACAGAAGACGATAACCTAAGCATTGCCAGTAGTACACCGAGTAATCCAAGCCTGAGTACACAAACAAAGAAACCAGGAAAAACCCTTATCAAATATCTCATAACACACAAGGGATACTGCGGCACATGCAGCGATTATTACAAAAAATGTAAAATCAAAGTTGAAAGAGACCGACATAGAGCAGAAGTCATAGTCCACCTCCGAAGAAAACATGCGGTCAGAAACAATATACCACTGACGCCGCCACTTCCCTCCAAAATAGACGAAAAAACTCTACAAGCACAAAAACAAATCCTAGAACAAATCAAAAAGCAACCACAACAACCAATCATAACAGAAGAACAAACACTGGAACAAGAAATAAACCAAATTACAAAAATTGACGAAAACTTCATAAAACCTAAACATACAGCTAAAAATAAATACAGCACCATATTACTTGACAGAACCATAAGACTGTCAAATAGCTTCGCCACCCTGTCAGACGAATCGTCTGCAGATGAAATGGAAGTCGACGACGAAACCAAATCAACCACCGAGTCAATAATTTCGAACAAAACCAAACAATCTTTTACGAACAAACAAACAAAAAAGTCAACAAACGCAGCGCCACCGTCGAAAAACCCCACTCAAGCCAGGAAAGTAACAAAACCACCCCCTATAATATTAAAAGGGATTATCAAAAACAAAGAAGCCTACAACGAAATGACAACTGACCTTAACAAACACATTAAAAAAGGATACACCCTTAAATTCACGAAAAACAATACTATCATATACATAGAAGACAAAGACGAATTCAATAATTACAAAATACTACTACAAAATGAGGAAGACTTACAATGGCATACGTACTCACTACAGGACGACAGAACCCATGCATTTGTTATCAAAGGGCTGGACCATGTACCCGATCCACAGGACATCAAGGAAGAACTCATACGACAACATAAAATTAACGTCAAAAATGTATATATAATGAAAACTCAGTATCGAACACTTTTCATGGTTACAACTGACAATAATACAACATTGCAACAGTTAGATAAAATCAAATTCCTGAGCTATGTGAGAATTTCATGGGAGAGAAGGAAGCAGTCTACACTAATAATCCAGTGTAAAAAATGCGGCCAGTGGGGGCATGCCACCACAAACTGCTTTCGAAAACAACGCTGTTTACGGTGCGCAGGACTACACGCTACATCACATTGCGATCCAAGTAACCCCGAAAAATGCATTAATTGCAATAAAAGTCACAGAGCAACATCTCCTGTCTGCGAAGTGTACATTTATAAAGCCAAGCAGATAACTAATAACAGGACAAACCAAACTCCCAAGTATAAGCCAGCACCGCTTCCAACCAACAACGCATGGACGGCCAGGGCAAGTGGCCCATCTAATTACGCTAGGGCAAATAGCGCAGCAAATCATCCCCTAAACGAAGAAAATGGACAAGAAACAGACGATTACGAGCAATCCTTCCCAACATTACCGAGAACAAGACAAACTGCAACACTACCTAGGCCCCGCCGACAAGGAGACGCCCCCTCAACCGCCCACAACGACGATACACCCGGAATCGCACAGGCAAGTGGTTTATTTTCAGCTATGAGGGAATTTAATAGTCTAATTAATATTAATGAATTTATCCGCTTCCTAAACGACTGTTCTAGAGAGCTGAGGAAAGCTAGAAATCCTGAAGAACGCATATCACTAATGATGACCCTTATGGGAAATCTTAATAATTATCAAATATAGCTTTCTTCAGCTCCCTAAAAATAGCAACTTGGAACGCAAACAGCTTAACTTTCAAACTAGGTGAACTAAAATATTTCATGACTAAACATAAAATAGGTATTATGTCTGTGACTGAAACCAAACTAACCCCCTTGACCCAAATTAAATTTAAAAATTATAGTGTTTATAGAAGTGATAGAAATGCTAGAGGGGGGGGCGTAGCACTACTGATTAAAAATTCCATTCCGCATACAAAACTTAATAACACAAATTCGCGCATAGAACATGTATCTATTAAACTAAAAAATGGAACTGTGATCAGTAGTTGCTATGCTCCCCCCAATTCATACTACAATGACAACGATTTAAATTTAATAATGAACCAAGCAAACAAAACACTCATATTAGGAGATTTAAACGCAACACACACATTAATGAAAGCACACGTAACAAACAGACACGGACGGACAATTATGAACTACATAAATAATTTTGATGTTCAAATTATTTTACCACCTAAACCAACATACTATAATTTAAATTACATACCATCGTACCTAGACATATTTTTGTATAAAAACATACCTGACCTACCTGACGCTATAGTACTTGATGAGCTTTCCTCTGACCATCTACCTGTCATGTTAAATTGGGAAACTGATATTCAAAGAGACACTAAACAAACTGCCTGGATCTATAGCAACGTAAATTGGAACCTCTACAGACGAATATTAAACCAAGATACACAAATAAACAACGAAATAACGTCTATACAACAACTAGAAAACGAAGTGGAAAAACTGACCAACAATATCAAAAAAGCCAGGAGCAAAGTAGCAAGGAAATCAAAAAACTACAAAAATGAAATCAAACTTCCACAGAATATCATCAACCTAATAAAATTTAAAAACGCAATCAGGAAAAGATGGCAGAGGCAAAGAGCTATACAAGACTATTTGGACATGAGACAATTAATGAATGAAATTAAAATTAAAATCCAACAACACAAAAATAAAACCTGGACAAATATTTTAATTAATTTAACAACAACAGACAATTCATTATGGAGATTAATAGCACGGACTAAAAAGACAGAGACAAATATACCTAATTTCACACAATACCCACAGACCAACAAGGAAAAAGCGCAAACTTTAGCCGAGCATTATGGACATACGTGTGCTGGAAAACCTAACATTACACAAGAACAAAATGAAATAACAAATTTAGCTAACAAATTCACAAAACACAAATTTCCAATTCCACCATCAATAAAATTAAAACTTTTCACTAATCCAACTGAGGTCAAGGGGGTAATAGGGGAGCTGAAAAACAATAAAGCTCCCGGAGAAGATGAGATCGCCAATACTTTGATTAAAAACCTACCCCGAAAAACCATTGTTCAATTTACTTACATAATCAACGCAATTTTTCTGTTACAGCATTTTCCAAGCGGATGGAAGAAAGCTATCATAAAACCAATTTTAAAACCCGGAAAACCGGCAAATTCACCAGGATCTTACAGACCGATAGCTCTCATAAGTTCGCTTGGAAAAATCGCTGAAAAAATAATTTTCAAAAGAATAAAAACCAGTCGGTTGGACCAAAAAATACCCGAACAACAATTTGGTTTTAGAACTGGCAGGGGTGCTGTGCTGTTGGTGGCGCACATTGCACAACATGCTATTGAAAAATTTAACCAACAGCAGTCAACAGTACTCCTGTCACTCGACATAAAACAAGCCTTTGATAGCGTTTGGTACAACGGGCTGGTTTATAAATTAATTAAAACACACAATTTTCCACTTTATTTAATAACCCTTCTTTATTCTTATATAACAAATCGTACATTAAAAGTCAAAGTAAATGGTAATCTCTCTGATCCGGTAGCACTACATGCAGGCCTACAACAAGGCACTGTATTGGCAGCTCCCCTGTTCAACTTATATACATCTGACATACCGTTCTTCCCAAACTCGAATCTTGCCATTTTTGTGGACGATGTTTTACTGTATGCTAGTTCTTACTATGCAAACGCCGCAAGGCAACTAATTACAAATCATCTACGCATTTTACTGCCCTGGTATAATAAATGGAAACTTGAAATAAACGAAAACAAATGTGAAAGCATAATATTAACCAGAAAATTCACAAACAACACAATAAATCAAAATATTAAAATAAACGAAAAAGAAATTATACCAGGGCAGAAACTAAAATATTTAGGGGTAGTTTTCGACAAAACTCTTCGCTTTAAACAACACACAAATTTAATTTCTTCAAAATTCATTATAACAAATCATACATTAAATAAATTATTAAATAAAAATTCACCTCTATCTCCTTACAACAAACTAACAATGTACAATCAAATTATAAAACCGACTTTGACTTATGCAGCACCAGTCTGGTGTAGCATGGCGGAGTGTCACTTTAAGAAAATTCAAAGACTTCAAAATAAAATATTAAGACAAGTACTTAAAGAAAGAAGTTACGCACCAATCCGCCACCTACACCAGGCTACACAAACTCCTTACATCTTCGACTATATTCAAGAAATATCAACTAAGTTTTATATGAAGCAACCTCAACAAACAAACATGACACAAAATTTGACAAGAATAAGACACAATAACAATGTTATACACAAACCAATTTATTCGAAACTACCCTTATATTTCCAATAAAAAGCAGCAAATTGCATAGCATAGACAAAATGCAACGTCCACTGAAATGGCATAGAAACTAAGCTCCGCTCACAGTCAACAGACACACCTACCTACTTTCAAGCCGCAAGGCAACACTCTCCGCGCTACAGTACCTGTTTGAAAGTTAAGCTGGTTTTTTCAAAGTGCTTTTCCAGCAAACAATAATACAAAAATTTTCTCATTACTCTCATTCAAATCAAAACATTTTTAAGTTCTATGAACAAAATTAAATTTCCTCATGGCGGTAAAGAACCACGGAACCGTCCGATCCGAATGCATCAAGTAAATCAAGGAAAATTGATTAAGGGCTAACGTCAACCCCACTGGCGTCACCAGTGCCGTGTCCTAGGTAGTGACAGTTGCACAAAACTGACCTAACCAACGGACGACCAATGCTACATAAACAGTGCTTATATTATATATATTATATTGTATCATGTAAGAATCAATAACCTGATATGTACAATACTATTATAAACAAATAAAGATCTTTTTACTACTACTACTACTATCAGTCTTCTTTCAAATTCAAACCGCACCGCAAGACATTTTTCATAGTTCCACGTTGCAGCGCGATTCACTATTGTTCGTTCCTGAAGTTTGGCTCGCTCCAGCCGGAACGTAGGTTCCGACGAGTGCAGCGTCGCTTCGACAGGAGTGACGCTCCAGTCCACTCCAAATCGCCCTGATACCTTGTTTTATTATGCGTATTCAAGGGTATACAACCAGTCCTAACGATGTATTTTATGTTGCGGTCCAAGCACGTGGGCTTGCTAGATCTTACGCTCCGCTCCAAACCGTGAAACGTCGTTGCTGCAAAGCGGCATTGAAATGTAACGCAGAAAATGCAGCCGTCGCGTCGCGTCCTCTATGAGCGGTCTCGACCGTTCGCCGTTCGTTCTGTAAACTGCGGGCGCGGCTGACGTTTCCGTTGCCGGTGTCGCTCCACGGTAACTAGTTACTTAGTCGTTGTGGAGCGCGTTGGAGCGTTATCAAAATATACCGCTTCAAAATCGCGTTATCTAAATACCGACCCACCTCTATTTGTTTATCAGTTGTCGACATTGAAACGTCAGTCGGTTGTTTGTGTGCGCTCTATGAATTTGGTCAGATTTTAGTCAAATATTAAGGATTCATTAAGAATTGGTGTACCTAGGGTGAGGGATTATTTGATAGTATTTTATTAGGTATACCCCATAACTTTTGGTTTTATAGCATGCTAAAAGGTTATTTTTACTTATTTATAGAGATTGGGCTACTCGGCATAAATATTTTGGAGGTATTTTCACGTGGCCAACAACTGTAACACATTTTACAGAAATATAGTTACTGGCCGGCCGGTTAATAAAATTATTACTAAATGTTAGGAAATCGTTTTTTTATTATTTAATAAGTATACCTATTTAAAGTTTTCCATACCTAGGTAGGCCATATTTTTAATTTTTCATTTGTATTTTTTAAAACTAGCCAATAACTATGTAAATGTGTAGGCCATTAACTGTTTTGACTGGCCAATAACCATATATTTAAATAGGCCAATAACTAGGTTTACTGGCCAATACCTGTTGATTTTTGGGAGTTTTTTTATTTTATTTTTTTTATATTTTTTGTACTTTCTAACTTTTAATAAAGATATATTTAAAAAAAATCAAGTGTCTTCTTTCAGAAAAAAAATACAGTTTGTATTTATATAAATATCTATTTGAACTATCCTAAAAGAAGAAAAGTCAAATCCTTAAATGGCCAATTACTGTACCCTTTACCCTATTTTGAGGTTATAAATAAGTACTTTATTATAGTAGGTATTTAGTATCATATTTTAGAAAAAATAAAGTACTTTTTGATAAATAGAAAATTCAATATGGCGGTCATAAGAAAAAAAAATTGATGATGGTTCCAGGAACCCAAAACGATGTAACTAAAATATTACTGAGTAGGCACATTCTATGTAAAAAGTGGCTATGAAATTATGTTTACAGATTTTAAAAAATATTGAGAAATAACATAGTTACAATAACCGATCTAAAGGAATGCAACATTCAAAATATCTTAAAAACCAAAAGAACCAAAATCAATCCGCAAGCAACAATAAACTGCTAACATAATTGCCTAAAACTTTTTCCACATAACCGTCTATCTATCTCTTATAGTTTTGGAGATAGCAATACTGTCAGCACCAACTTCAGGCACATCGTATTTAATACAGAGTCCTGCAATAGTTCATCAGGCTTCCATAGCTCATTTATGAATAATTAAGTTAGAAATTTCATTCATATGCGACTTATACTATAACATGGGATGTATTTCAGGAATATATTTTCATGTGTATAGGGTGGAGCAAAAAAGTGTGCTAAATAAAAGTTGTCTTTTTATATGGTATTTTTTTGTATTTTTAACTTTGCATTAGTGTCTTTTACCTATAGTTATTTAAATTTTATTGAGTTTGCTTTAGCAGTTTAGGATTAATAAGTTTACAAGAAAAAGTTTTGCAGCCCCGGAAAAAAATTCAAAAAAACAATCGAAAAGCATTTTAAAATTTAATTAGTATTAGTATAAGGTATGAGATTAGTAAAAAAGGGTTAAGATATACTATTAATAAAATAGAATTTTATTTATTTTATACAGTGTCTTAAAAAATTACACATTTGAAACAATTTTTTCTCAATTTTTTCACACCCTGTATTTTATTTTTACCATTATTTGATAAATAATTTCAAAACAAGCGCAATTTTAGTATTTGCAATTTTCTTAAAATTCTAACCCGTTTTCAAAATATTTATCAATAATCATAAATGTTGCTATAAAAGAAAAAAATACTGGCAAATTTCATAAAATTTCGTTTTTGCTTCTATTTATTTGTCAAACAAACGTTTTTGAACTTAAAATTGTAATTAGGTAAATTACACACATCATATACCCAAAGACGGGTATCCCGTCAGTATTTACATGAAACGAAAAAGAAACGAAATAATGATTAAAAGTGAAATCACGAATGTTTCAGGTACTGGCCCTAGCTCTGAATGTCATATAGGATTGGCAACATTTTTCGCTTGCGAAGCCTGTTGAAAACATTGTCGGAATAGTGCAATTATAATCACATAAACAATTTTTATGCTTTAAAACTACGGGATCAAACGAACTTACCTGTGAAGTTCGATCTTGATTATATGATACATCCAGTCCGAAGACATACATTTTGATTACCACGTAGTCCACCATAACTTGAGGTTCCCCGCAAAGTTTACAGACCAAACAACTCCTCTAGTCCCCCGCCTGCTTTCATACACGTTGCTGGAATCTCACTCAGTTTAAAGATGTTTTCCTCGCAAGATAGTGGGTTTTGGACGGAGGGTCAGAGGGACGGTATGCCTTTGGACTGGATGTCTCATATAATCAAGATGAAACTTCACAGGTAAGTTCGTTTGATCTTGTTATTATATTTCGACATTTAGTCCGAAGACATACCTTTTAATTACCACGTAGATGTTTAAAGATTTGTTGCAAAAAACACTCTGCAGCCAGTAGGCACATAGAGTAACTAAATAAATGATTTAACGCTACTTCCAATAGCATAAATAATCCATAAATATACCAAACAAATATAATATTTTCAAAACATTTTGGGTGCTTGAAAATGCGTACTCCTACCCTACCATAAGGTTAAAACGAATGGGAAAGTATAACCTAATACGGTACATAATTATAGTATCAATAACTTAATTGCGGTAGGAAAATGATTCATTATAACATTTGGCGAATATTCCAAAAATTGAAAACCATCCTGCGGTAAGCTGAATAGTGTGGAAAGCCTTTTTTTAAACCGCGCCGCCGGAATATGTAAAAAAGTGGCGGGTAAAATGAAATGGAAAAATGGTAGTATCAGTTCCTGCATATATTAGGAATTTTTAAACTGCATAATTATTTCCAGGTTTCTTTAGCGTTATAAAAGAAAGTTAACTCGGTTTACCGAAGCAACTTGTTTAAATAAACAAATAGACTTTAGTTTCAAAATCCCAAACGTTATACAAAATATACCTACCTAAGTTATTGACCTACTTGAAAAATAATGATGTGTTGGCAAAAAAAAATGCAAAATTTAGCTAAATAAATCTTGGCGTATTGGTTTTGACTCTCTGGAATAAAAACCTGAACCCTATGTTATTCAGTCTGATAGGTAACAACTTTATAACCTTTGATCCCTTATTAGGGCAAATATTATAATTCAATTTTATGTTTTCTTTCAGTTCTATGTCGTTTTTAGTGGAACTAGTAAAATATCAGAAAATATGCTGAGTCTGCCAGACAAGAATATAATTCACTTGGACTTGGCGGAATTTAACTTGAACTAGGCGATTCCTTTCAGAAGTTGTTTTATTAAGGAGTTCATTCCTAAACTTTTGATAATATTAGTGATATAGCTGAAAAATAAAATAATTAAATATACCGTACTGGTTTTCCCAGTTTCCAGCTGGGTTTGGAAAAAAAATAATCACTGCACAATTCTGTAACACGCGGGAAGCGCAAGATGATGAGTGAGGGTCCAGCAACGTGGATGGGAGCATGCGGGGACTGGAGGAGTTGGTCTTTAAACTTTGCGGGGAAGCTCAAGTGATGGTGGACTACGTGGTAATCAAAAGGTATGTCTTCGGACTGGATGTCGAAATATAATTACGTCTAAGCGTTCTTATACCAATAGCTTTTGTGTGCATTTCGCTTACAGAACAAAAATGTCTTCGTTTTCCAGAACAGCTGTAAATCTCTAAGAGTTTATAAATATTGCGTCACAAAATAGAACCGGTAAAATTTAATTACACAAGTATCAGATTGATATTGCGACGCACTTTCGTGTCTTTTATTTAATTTAAGTGATGTTGGTATTATGACGAATACCAACACAAGAACTTACCACTTAGACCTTTATTTGTAAAACAGGAAAATCAATAAACTGATATGAACAGACAAAACCCAGTTGAATTACTCGTACTCAGAACAGTGTAGAGGTTATGGTGCGTGCAATTCACCGACTAGTCCGGAATAAAGGGTTCGAGCGCCACCAAGTTTAGATACGGACGTAACTTGGAAGTCCCCGCGGTCTTATGGGCTCTACGCTACTCTGAGACGGTTAACCAACTAATAAAAAAGAATAAAGGTTGTCATGTGAGCTGAATAAAACAATGCACCTTAATACAACAACTTCTTTATTAAAAATCTAAATTCTCTACCTCTACAATGAGGGTAGTACTTTCAGTAACATTACCAGGTACATAAAAAAGAAATAAGTGATCACGTGACCCAATTACTATATGTTTATCAGGTGATAATAAAAGTAACCCTGACAACCGAAAGGTTATGCAGTGAAATGAATTAACTAGAAATCATAAAGTCGATATATAAAAGAGAAATAATTAAATTATTAAATGTAAGAAAAATAAGTAACCGTTATAACCTTTTAGTCATCGAGCTAACCAGATACTAATCTAATTTATCCTAGGACTTATCTGTACGGTCATTAGAATGGTTGTTTGGCGGTTAAATCTTAGGCCAGTAAGTTGTCCGCGCTAGGCCATTTAGAATGGATGCCAGTAAGCAGTAGTCCCAACGCTAGGTCAGCTAGCAGGATGACCAGTAAGAAACAGTCGGTAATCAAACGTTACAACGTTAGAACATAACGGGAAATTTAAATATTTATCTAAAACCTTATAAAAAGTCTGCAGTATGGCAACCCAGCAGTGAGAGATCCGCCCACAAAGATGAGGCAATGATGACTCATTTCCGTTTAGGGATATCCACAGAAAATGTATCACGGAAAAACATCAATGTTTTCATCACAAAATCACAATCACAAAACAAATCACAAATCTATTTATCAATCTAACTATTCTAAGCAAATCAAAGGTAAAAGGTATAGGGTGAGATTACAGAAGCTCTGCATCTGACACCTGCAGCTGGAAATAGCAGTTTGCAGATGCAAATAGCAGTTTGCAGATGTAAATGACAGAAGTGGGATGCCAGAACACGATTATCATACTTGGCGTCTGCAAGTCGTCTGCAAATTTGCAGATGGTTTGGAAGGAGCTGCAAACTTGCAGAATGTATAAAATTTATTAAAAACTAACCTATATTTTGACGATTTGACGGATGGTAGTTATTTCATATTTGCAATAATAATTTTTTAATAAAAAGAAGAGAGGGAACGGTTCATTAATTAATTATTACCATGGATTTGGGCCATTTGCTGGTGTTAAGGAAATGTTCTCTACAAACCCTTAAAAGTGATAAAAATTATAATATTTTGTATTATGTTACATAATATAAGGCTAGCTATAACTTGTGGCATTGCAAGAGCTTCGCAAAAACTCCACCACTTGTTTTTTGAAAATAATCAGTTTTCCAAGAAAATAATTGTTTTTTTTTATTTCTTTCAAGATATTCTCTTGATTTTTGATGACATTTCTAGAAGTTAATCCTTTATTTTTGTAACTGGCCTTCGTATTATTTTCTTCCTGGCGTTTTCCTTTCCCTTGGGCGATTATTGCCGTTTTGCAGGGGTTATATTTGCCTCAACCTCAGGGATATCACTTTTTATGGTCGTTTCTACTTTAATTTCTGCTAATGTTTTTTATTATTTTATCTATTAATTTAAATCCTAAATGGCCACGGCCACAATAATTTGCACTATTTTTCCTCCAACTTCAGCTTTCTTGTTGAAGGCTCACCTCGTCCCATTGTCTTCCTATGTTGTCTAATAGCTGCTGCTTTTTTTTTGTTTTGGTTTTCATATCAGCCAGCTTATTTTTTATTATATTATTTCATCGCCACTTCTATTTAGACACTCTGAGGCATTTATTTTAATAGCGATTTGATTCCATCTGTGCTTCAAGTCCAAAAATAAGTTGAAGAAGTAAAAAAAAACAGTTAGAAAAAATGTTCTACCTCTGCCGAGTTCGGGCTCTTGCAATACTTTATCAATCGTATGTTCATCTCTCGTGAGGTAAAATTTGGCCTGCGATTTTTTCTTTTTTCATAACTGAATGGACCGTCTTCTTTTCGAAGCAAAAAATTAAATGTGAGGTTAGAACTTCACATATTTGACAGTCAATATTAATAAACCAGTAGTAGTAAAACGGTTTAACTACGGTAAAAATGGCGGATTTGCAAATGGTTTTTGGAATGTCAAGTTTCTGCAAATTATTTTGCGTCTGCAAGTCCGTCATAATTGCAGATCTGCAAAGTTGCAGGTATGCTTTTTCTGTAATCTCAGCCATAATCAAGATTCAGAAGCAATGGCAAAATTATTATTTTACGAATAAAATTAAAGCCTAATTCATGGATTGAAATACATCAATGCATCGACAAATTTAAAATGGCCTCTATGCATCGCTTTAAAACGATTCATCTCATTGAAAATATCGATGTATCGATGTATATCGAACATCCCTAATTCCGCTTGGTGTTTCTTTGACGACGGTTTACAATTTTGTTCAGTTTATCGGTTTTGTGTAATAATTGCTGCGTTTCTAGTGTTTTGTGATATTTTCTGAAAGCTAATTAAGATGAGTCGCAAGTACCAAGTATGCAAGAAATCGCACAATAATAATTCTGCAGTTACTTTTCATAGGTGAGTATATAGAGGGTTGGGTTATTTGTAGGTTATGTTTCTTCTATATTAGCAAGGTCACATTCAAACGCAACTCCGGCGTAATCACCACTACCTCCTCCTCCCAGCTCTTCACCGCCTCTCTCCTACAAGCGATGTTGTCAACACATTTTAATAGCGTTTATGGTACAGGGTGTTCCTAAATTAATGGTACATCCGAAAGTAGGCGATTCTTTGGCTTATTTCATAAATAAAATGTTATATACATGGGACCGAAAAAGCTTCGTTTCCGAGATACAGGGTGTTAATGGTAATTAAATGGGTTATGTGTTTCCAGGAATGTACAATAAAATGATTTTTATTTTTTACTCGAAAACAGTGCACCGTAAGAAAATAAGTCAAGAGACCGAATTTGCTCTAAATTAGACAAGAATTTCAAAAACAATTTTTATTTGAAGAAAAAGCAGTGGCGCACCATTTTTTTCTTCAAAAATAATAAATGCATGCCCTGCACAGACGCCACTGCTAAAAAAAAAAAAATTTTACACCAAAAAAGGCCTTTCAATGCTTAAAAGACGTGTACCAAATTTCATAAAAATATTGTGTGGTTTGAAAATGGCAATGAAAAAATATTTTTTAAATTATTATCTCGGAAACGAAGCTTTTTCGGTCCCATGTTTATATAACATTTTATTTATGAAATAAGCCAAAGAATCGCCTACTTTCGGATGTAACATTAATTTACGAACACCCTGTATAGGTATGGTATCATTGGCCGCATCCATTATTTCTTGAGGTGTCTCACTATCGCTATCAGAACAAACCCGAACAAACTTGAGCAAAAAATTGTAAAATTCATGACACGAAAAACGATATATTTGACAATCAATAAATTTTAAACAATTGCAGATTTTCATGGTAATCAGAGCAGGTGTAAAAAAAAATGCCTTAAAAGTTATGAATTCTAATTTTGAATTTTTGTTCAAAACACACGTTATTTTTAAATAGCAGGAAATAATATATAAATAATAAATTTAATTTAATTGAATAAATTTTTAGGATTCACTCACACTAGTAAATAACATAAATTAGCGATTTTTTCAAATGCAAAGTAATTTTCTCGAAATCCAATCATATTTTATTGGGTTTTTAGATCGCGCCTAAGGTGTAAATTTACAAATACAAAGATAATCACACTGGTTGTGTCACTTTTACGAAATTTTGTATTTGTGGGTTTGGAGGGATACCAAATTGATTACTGCTATTGATTTTTTTAATAAAATAATTGCCAAAGGTACTTTTCGAGTGGCTGCTAACTCCGTTAACTTTTAAATGTTAGAGAACCATTTTATAAAAGTTCTTCTTTTTATATTTGGCTTCTTTGAAAATTTATTTAAAAAATTAAATTATGGGTACACAACTAGAAGTAAAAGATATAATAATGTATAAAAATGTATAAAGTATAATTTAACTTTAAAGCAACAACATTGATTTTATATTGTTACGAAAATATTCAATAATGTTGAAAAAATAAATTAAATCATGAAGTAAACTTTATTTTAAAAAAATATATAAAAAATTGGTTACTGGATAATAAAGCTCAAAGTCAACTTCCAATTTTTAAATAATTAAAATTATTATATCAAAATTAAATGTTCATTAAAAAAAAATTAATTTTCATATAAATAAATAACTTTCTTATTATCTGTTTATCTTTTAGTTTTTATGTTTAAAGTATATTTAATGGGTTTATTCAAATTCGTCTATTGTTACATAATTATTCATTTTAATTTTAATTTTCTTTGTTTATTTTTACTTTTTCGAATAATTTTATTTATTTTTTAGCGGACAGGTTGTAACCTATACAAGGGAAAAATTAAAGATATATTCTTTTAATATTAGTATTATTATTTATATAATATTTTAAAATTGTAAAATTAATAAATAAAAAAATAAATTTAAAAAGCTTTAATTAAATCCAGTAAAATGGCTTTAAATTTGTTAAATCGGTTTAAATCCACAAAAAAACACCTACAATTGGTAAATCATCGGCATGATACAGAATAACGCATAACACTTTAAATCTTAATTCTCTATTTAAATCATGTTAAATCAAAATAAATCAAAACTGATTTAAAATCCGTGGATACTTTTTTTGGGGGTTGACAACCTCTCGGTTCTTTCTTTAAATTACATCATAATACAGTACGTCACTGAAATTTTAAACATTGAGAAACTGCGCCCGGGCGTAAAAACAAAAAAAAATCATTTCAGCAAAAACGAAGATATAGGCTTTTGTCCATTTATAAGTCAGTGACATTGATATATATGTCGTAGTCTTATAGTGAAATCCGTCATTTCATGAAAAGCCTAGTCATATCATGAAGCGTGGCTAAAAAGTATATTGGTAACTGGTTTGTTCGGGTTTGTCAGAGCATTTTTTTTTATAAAATAATATTAGTTGAAAAAATTGAATTAAAAAAAAATTCTCTGACAAACCCGAACAAACCAGTTACCAATATACCTTTTAGACGGAATTACACAATCTGCCGACGCTTCATGAAATGACGGATTTCACTCTCAGCCTACGACATATACATGTACAGGGGGAGAGAGATTGTGGCGGGTGAAATACCCAGGTAACACAGATTGCTTATAGCGATTCCTGAGATGTTCTGTTTAGGCTCAGATGCGATATGTTATATGTGACCTCGCCAGTATAACTTAAGGCAGTAACTAGTCAAAGTTTGCTTAAAAAGATTTCTTAAACACGTAGTCTACAGGAGACTCGAAATGCACTACTTGTTAAAATTTCTTTATGATATCCTACAGCTGTCCTAAAAAGACAAGCTGATTTTATTCACAGAAAAACTGCTTAGAGTTCTCTTTGAGACAACTTAAATGTAACTTTCACCTGCACAGCCACACTACAACCTCTCAGAGATAGCTTACCCTGGACGTCTTAGCGAAAACAATTTAGTTCTCTACAAACCTACCTACTGTTCTCTTTAAGACAACTTACTGTCACTATCCCTTTCATAGCCACAGAGAGAACTCTCAGATATAGCTTACTTAGGACATCTTAGCGACAAAAGTTTAGTTCCCTACAAAAGTGCCTAGTGTTTTCTTCGAGAGAACTTATTGTAATTATATCTTTCATAGCCACAAAGAGAACTCTTAGAGATAACCCTCCTAGGACTTTTTAGCGACAACAGTTTAGTTCCCTACAAAACTACCTAGTGTTCTCTTTGAGAGAACTTATATTGTATTTATCCCTTTTATAGTTATAGCGAGAACTCTCAGAGATAGCCCTCCTAGGACTTCATAGAGAGAGAAAACAGCTTTTTGTTAAAAAAAGTTTACCCTGCCGGATTTAAATTTGGCGCGCATATAAGTTGTCATTTGTCTGTTGTGTTGGTAAAGGACATGGCCGGGTGGCGTCGCCTTTTATTATTATCGTTGCCGTTGCATCAACTTTAGTGCATTTTTGGTTTATTTGTTTTACTTTGAAGCCAAATCTATGAGCTCATTTTATTGTATTGCCAGTGAAGTTGATTTGTTGATTATATTTGCGATAATATAAGTTTATAGTGGAGTACACGGTGGGCGTGAGGTGTGTTTTGTGTTTGGAAGAGTTTGTTTGATGTGCAGTCTTTGAGGTAAGTTGAAAATCCAAAACATTGTATTTATATTTGCTTTTCATTTGCTTCTTTTAAACAGCTATAAGCAAAAATAGTTTTGTTGTGCTAAGTTGTTAAAGGAATGCTTCGCGGACAACTTCGTATACCTACATCGCATGAGATGAGAAATGTTGCCCCTCTCTACATATGGCACAGTGGTTTGTTAAAGTTTACATCGGGGTTTACTTAAGCTGCTTTTATTAGTGTCATTCTGTTACAAACTGGCATTTTTACTGTTTTTAAATTTTGGTTTGCTTGCTGGTCTTGGCATCTCTCAAGCTAAATTCTGTCAAATATTTCTTAGGTGTAATATACCTACATATTATGTTAATGTCAAAAACTATTTTGTTCTTCAAAATAAAAACATATTAAAAAAATAATTGTAGTGTTGTCCTTGTACTTAATACTTTTAAGCAAAAAATATTTTATTTATTACTTGACATTTAAAACAACAGAAAAATCTAGTATTGTTTTAAGTGTAATTTTTGATTTTATTTGAATTATTCTTAACAAGCGTTAATTTTTTCCTTATTCAGAAAGAATCATCCGTATTTTTAATTCACTGGAACCTTTTCATTTTTCTTACATTTTAATTTTAATTAATATTACGTACATCCTCAGGTACCTACATCTTATTAAAAAATGTTTTGCGTATCCTTCAGACTCCATCTAGGTATCAGCTGATTATGACATTTTTTTTAGACTACAATCGATTGGTTGAATAGTCTCTCCCAACTTGTACTGTTTCTGACAAGTTTAAATTCAAAATGTTGCTAAACTAACAAAATAGGGTTTCAGCTATAGTTCTAAAAGGAAGCAAAGAAAAAATCATGTGGAATCTTTTTTGGTTGCCTATGTTGATGATTCAACCAATATCTCAAGATGGAGAAGACAGAATGTAGGATCGCCTATGCCAACAAGAGAGGGCTACGAGGCCTATAACGGTTCAACTTCGAAGGTCAACGAAACATTTTGGTAAATATTTTTATGAAGCTCTGGCAATTTTTATAATTTCAAAAAATGTTGTTCTTAAGAGGATTCTTACTTTTTCTATAGTCGTCGCATTATCAATTTTAAATTACTTAATATTAAATTATGCAATGCTCGGTTAAATAATTTGTCACGTGCCGCCACCGCATTATAGCAAAGAAAGAAAGCATGGGGAGGATATAAGTGTAAACACATAACTTAATAGTTTTTAAATTCAATGAAGTAGTCCATTCTCCAAGAGACCCGTTTCTATTACCAAATAAAAACAAAAAAAAAAAAAAAATAAAAAAAAAAAAAAAAAATAAAAACTTTGACGTTTTTAGTTTTTATTTGTTAATAGTTTTTGTCGTTTCTAAAATATTGAAGTAGTTTTTCTTTATTTTTAGGTTACAGAATTACGAAGAATTGGAGAAGACTCGTATTCGCAACTAGTGCGAAAGATTTTTATATAGATAGAACATTGGGAAATGAAGTAGCCGTTCATTTTTCGTGGGATAGCTACAAACAAAAAACGGCATTTAAAACTTTAAGCCTAGTAAGGACGATTATAGGTTAGTAATGTTAATATCATTTGAAAAAGTGTTGGGACAAGTTTTATGGAACTTGTAGTGCTTAAAATATGAGCTATGGGGTGTTATGTGACATGACATGTTTGACCCTGATGTCAACCCTTTGATATGATTGCTTTGATAACCTTTAAGCTTTCCAAGAAAGCTTTAACTTCCTTATATAGTGAATGTGCCTACATTTTTATCAAAGCCCCTTTTTTTTTAGATGCAGTTACGATGCACTTTCTCCAATCGGTGGATAACGAAATAATAAATGTTATCAAACTGTAGCTATAAAAGCAAAAGAAAGACAAACCCGGGCGTTAAAATTAACTGATGATATATCAGGCTTAATCACGAACATGTATGTGTCGCGTGTTTTACTTGCAGCGTAACCCCTTGCAATTACATAATAATATTACTTTTGTACTACTCCGTCTAAATTTAAAAAATAAAATATGTTTTTAACTTATTTTGTTGATTTTTTATAGCTGCTTTCATTAAAAAAATACCCCATAAATACAATACAATGAATCTACAATGCCAAAAACAAGAAATAGTAATAGGTAATATGAAAAAATATAGCTGATAAACCCACATAAAACCTCTTAAAACTTATAGCTGATAAACCCTCATAAAACTTCTTAAATCTTCTATAAACGATTATTAAATCTTATAAAAAACTGTAGGTAATCATTTAAATCGCAGTAACTTCTAAAGGACTTATCCGATTTTACTAAATTTAAGCTTGTTTGGAAGGGAAAGGTAAGTTCTTTTAATTGTTATGATAGGTTCTAATAAAATTGTTAGAGGGCGCAATTTATAGTAATTACGGTTTTTTTAATTGTATCCTAAAAATTTAGATCATACGGTATAACAATGACATCACAATTGGAAAGTAGATTAAATTTGCAAGAAAAAATGTAAAGACCGCAGTTCGATACTTTTGTTTGTTTCAATGTTATTGCCAAAACTATCATTTTTAACACTTTTAATCGAAGAAATTGTTTTTATAGCTTTGTGGTCAAAACATTCAAGCCAAATAACATTTTCAAACTTTATGATTGTGTAATGTGTAGGTTTGTTACTCATTATTCCAATGGCCCAAAGAACTACTTTAGAATAAATGATATAATCATGGAAAACTCTAATTTAGGCATAATTATAATATGATGTTTTAAAAAATAAATATAGATAGCCGTGAAACAAAATCGGCAAATTTCCGTGGAGATAAATAAATAAAGTAAGTAGTTTTCATTTTATTTTGATAGGTGTCGACAAAAGTTTATTATTTTTTAATTACTTCTTACCTAATCAAAATTTAAGCTGTAGGTATCCTTCAAAAATGGCTTATACCAATACTGAGGCTTACGACATGCTTGCCGTATATTTTGAATGTTTTCAAAGTGCCCCATGAAAATCTCCCGATTTTGTTTCACGGCTATCTAGATTTATTTTTTAAAACATCATATTAGAATTATGGCTAAATTAGAAGTTTTCCATAATTATGTCGTTAATTCTAAAGTAATTCTTTGGGCCATTGGAATAATTAGTAACAAACGTAACACATTACACAACATAATAAAGTTTAAATATATTTTTTGGCGTGGAATGCTTTGGCCACAAAGCTATAAAAACAATAATTTCTTCGATTTAAAGTGTTAAACATTATTGTTTTGGCAATAACTCTGAAACAAAGGTATCAAACTGCGGTCTTTACATTTTTCTTGCAAATTCAATCTACTTTCCGATTGTGATGTCATAGTTATAGCATATGATTTGAATTTTCGGGATAAAATCAAGAAACCCGTTATTATTACAAATAGCGCCCTAGCTGCCTTAAGCAAAAATGATGCAGAATTATCTAAGCTTTCTAATGATGTAACCAGAGGTATACCTTAATATAAAAATTTCCTGAAAAATTTAGAATTAAAAAAAATAATTTTCAATTATGCCCCCTTGCGGCGAAATGCGGAACTTAAAAGTAATTTCCAGAAATTTCTTATGTCCACTTTAATTAAAGAAAATGTTTTCCCAAGTTTCTATGCTTAGTAGTTTCTGAGATATGGCCGGTGGCCACCCTTAATGTATATAACCCTATAATGTATTATACAGGGTGTCCGGAAAATACGTGTACAACGTTTGACGACAGACTCCTGACGTCAAAATAGGTCGATCTAAGCCGACTTAGTTATATCTAAAATTGTCTCGTTTAGCCGGTAGAGGGCGTCAAAAATTTGTAAAAATATTGGTTTTTCCTAATTTACGTGAAATCCTGCTAATCGATTTTAATGATTTTTAGTATGTAGACTAATACTATAAAATGACGTTTTCTAGTAAGTAGTATAGTCACCATCTGTAAATAAGTGGAAGTGTTATAAAAGTGATATAATACGTCAACATTTCTCCTCATTTTTTATATGAACGGCGTTATGACAACCCAGATATTTTTGTAGAGTGACTGGATGTATTTGGAAGCTATTTTACCTCTTTAATATTTTTCGTTGAATGAGCTGTTTTGCCAGAAGAAAATATTTACAATTACCTGCATACATCAATTATTAACAATAAAAATAAAACAAAGTACAACAAAGTTGAAAGTATGTATTCAGCAAAATGGCGGTCATTTTACACATTTGCTTAAGTAATGTTTTTGTTTTACTTAGTTTCTCACAATACAAACTTTCAACTTTGTTGTTCCTTGTTTTATTTTTATTGTTAATAATTGATGTATGCAGGTAATTGTAAATATTTTCTTCTGGCAAAACAGCTCATTTAACGAAAAATATTAAAGAGGTAAAATAGCTTCCAAATACATCCAGTCACTCTACAAAAATATCTGGGTTGTCATAACGCCGTTCATATAAAAAATGAGGAGAAATGTTGACGTATTATATCACTTTTATAACACTTCCACTTATTTACAGCCGGTGACTATACTACTTACTAGAAAACGTCATTTTATAGTATTAGTCTACATACTAAAAGTCATTAAAATCGATTAGCAGGTTTTCACGTTTTCACAATATTTTTAAAAAAATTTTACGCCCTCTATCGGCTAAACGAGACAATTTTGGATATAACTAAGTCGGCTTAGATCGACCTATTTTGACGTCAGGAGTCTGTCGTCAAACGTTGTACACGTATTTTCCGGACACCCTGTATATGTGTCTATTTAAAAAAATAAGTAATTCAAGTAATTTAAGTGCCATACTCGTTATATGTGTGTATTTAAAAAAATATATAATCGATCGCTTTTACAGTAGGTAAGGTAAATATAAAATGTTAAAGGATACAATAGATGGACCTGTTTTTACCCCCATGGACACGAACTTTAAAAATAAGGTAAATTACATTGGAACTTCTATAAGCTTTCTTAAAGATGATATTAAAATACTAATAAACACCTCTCAGCGTATGCCCTGTTGCGATCAAAATAGGAAATTCGCATTGGGACTTCTATAAGATGTCTTAAAGATGTTATAATGAATACTAACAAACGCTTCCCAGCGTATTCCCTATTGCGATCAAAATAAGAAATTCGCATTGAAACTTCTATAAGATGTCTTAAAGATGTTATAATGAATACTAACAAACGCTTCCCAGCGTATTCCCTATTGCGATCAAAATAGGAAATTCGCATTGGAACTTCTATAAGATGTCTTAAAGATTATATCATGAGTAGTAATAAACCGGTCCCATCGTCTTCCCTGTTGGAATCAAATTAAGAAATTCACATCGGAACTTCTATGGGATGTATTAGAGATGCTAATTATGTGAATACCCCAGAAATACCCGTGTTGCGATTAAAATAGGAATTTCCCGTCGTGACTTCTATAAGCACGCAATTAGATTATGTATGTGGCGGACATTTGGAGCAGTTTGAGCTTTCTTAGTGACCTCTTAAAGAAATTATAAAAGTCGTCACATATTCTTTAAAAGATTTCGCCAGATTATCTCAGGGAGCTCTTTGTGCTGCCTGGGTAGGTCATAGGTAAATAGATCCGAATGAATGATAAAGCTCTATTTATATGTTGTTTTGACTTTGCGTTTAAAAAGAAATGTTTGCTAAAATTCAGATTTCATAGAAATCAGTACATGTTTTTTTTATAATTAATTTAATAGGCTTATCATTATTCGCAACATTTAATTTTTAAAATTTATATTTACGTTGCCATGGCGTTCAAAACGACATTTTTAAAGTGAAAACTTCTTTAGGCGCGTTTAGCACTTTTTGTGGGCACTGAATTAAACTGAGCCGTCACGCGTCAGGCTCGGCTGTGTTATGCTCGAATTCAACTGCTATATTCAATCCGAACTGACCCGAATGAACGTTATATGAAAGAGCATGCCGCCCGCATCAGTCGCATTCAGTATCGACGTGGAAACAGTGTGCGTTGTATAGACACTTGTTGCGTCTCAGGTATGTTCTGGCATTTTTTAAATTATATTAATTTCACCTTGTTGATGTTTTCACTTCTGTCGTGTGGTCTTAAGCACACACAATTTTTTTTTAATCAAATTAATTTTGAAGAAGTAGTACATACTCAAAGTGGAGTTGAATGATACAGGAAAAAGAAAAGCACAAAGTCTTTCTCCAAGGTCAAGGACCAGTTTAGTGTGTTAAAATGTTTTCTGTCGTTTGACTATAATAAGTTTTTCACTCCTCATGTGTGCCATTAAAAGCTCCATTACGGATTAGTCCCACTTCTTATTTTCTCTACTGCTAACAACATCAGCTTTTTACTATTTGCTTCATTTTCCTGATGATGAGTGTTTCTACACTCGAAACATGTTAATTCTATCATAGGTTCGCCTAGTTTTTGAATTAAAAATTGTGGAGAAAGATTTTGTGCTTTTCTTTTTCCTGCAAATTAATTTTACTTATTTCGGTATTTTAAAAATAACAACTTTTAAGCCATTTAGGGGCTTACCTGTAATTATGATAGTTTTTCCTTTCCAACCTCGACACCTTTGGAATGCAAAACTATTGTTTGGCCACTTTCCTTGATGTGGCAAACTGAAAGATTGTATAGTGCCAATTTTTGCCATTCCTACGTCATATGAGCACGGCAAATGAACTGCATTGGTCAACATATTCTTATCATTTTATTATTTTGGAATGGGCAGCGTTTGCTTAACTTTTGTCGCCAAACAGAAATGCAAAATCATCTGGCTTTGCTGCACTTTATATCCTCAGGCTGAAACAATCGTATTTAATGCAATTGTTTCTCGCACCGTGATCACCTTTTTATATTTGAGGATCAGTAGGTGGATTAAAAATTGTTTTTTTTATATGGCCTCTTTAATGGTCGCAAAGCCAATTACAGGTTAAAATTTCACTAATATAAAAATCATTAATGAAAACGATAATGAAATTAAGTATGTTAAATTTTATAATATTTCGTTCTTCGGTAAGTTTTTAAGCAATATGCTTCGAACTGTAGATTTTGGTTATTTAAGTTAATCTAAAAATTTTAGAAAAATTCACAGCCATGATTTTATATAATTTTTTAAATCTAATTATACATAAATATATCGAATTAAAATCTAAAGACAGCCTATTATAGGCACGAGTTACTAAACAGAAAGGAGTTTCTTTCAAAATTAGTATTTCTAAATGGAATATTAAAAGTATTTTGAAGCCTTAAGTCACTAACCGGTACATTAAAGCTTAATTGTATCTCAGTGTTGGTGAATCACCATGACAGTTTACCAATTTGTAAATTATAATAAGATCGAAAAACCATCGGTCTTTCAGTAAGTGTAATTATTGAAAAAATTTGGATACTTTATAATTATTGGTATTGACTATAGCTATGTCTGAATGCTATCCAGTCTTCGCTGATAAGAATCGTACTAAAGGTTCCAAACAACTGATGCAAAATTAAGTTTACTAATTTTAAACTAGTAATACAAGTTTAGAACAAATAAAGTTATCAAAAAATTACCTTGTCGGACTTCCATTGTCTTTATTTTGTTACTTAACACAACGCTTCGGTTAGTTAGTATCTCTAACCGTTTTCAAGTTTAAACTAAATTATAATTCCAAGGCTACTGTCTTAAATACTATCCATGTGCAATGAAGCTTGATGACTTCGCCTAGGTGCTTATTGGAGTGTGAAGTTTGAGCTGTTGGTTTTGGACAAGAAGAGGCTTCCAGATATTGGGGATATCTCTACTTGGTTTACTTAATATATGTGTATTTTGATTCATAAAAGCTGCTTCTTTGAATTTTCGTTTTCTCCGGTGCTGTTCCGTGTCGAAAACCTTGGCTTCTGACCACTGTATATTATGTTGGTTGGTCCATACATGTTCCGCTCTACCTGATCTCGAAGTTTCACCTCTTTGAGTATGTTTCAAATGTTCTTTATCTCGTACGGGAAGAGGTCTTTTTGTTTCTCCAATGTACGCCGAACAAAACTAACACCACACCATAGCAAACCTCGTCATCTCTATACGGTCTTTTTAAAATTTATAAGATCAATATGCCACTAAGACCAATCACCAGCTCCAGGGATTCTCCTACAAGCGCATTATCAAAATTTCTTCCTGAGATAATTACCCGTAATATGAAACCGTTACAGGGTAAGTCATTTTCTTTTGTTCAGAACTCTAACGATTTTGTAAATATTCTGAAAACCGTCAATCTAGAACCACAAGACACATTTGTCAGTTTCGATGTAGAAAGCTTATACACCAACGTCCCAATAGGGGAATCACTGCATATTATTATCATTAAGCAAAAGTTACAAGACGACCCAACCTTTTGAGAATGCACTAGTTTGCCGCTGGACGGAGTGATGGAACTATTGGAGTGCTGTCTACGTAGTTCCTACTTTCAAGTAAAATATAGGTTCTATGCCCAGGATGACGGTCTTTCAATGGGTTCATTTCTCTCTTCGGTGGTGGCTATCCTGTAAATGGAACGGTTCGAGTAACACGCTATTAACACTGCCAAGATTAAACCTAAACTTTGGCTTAGATATGTTGATGATACCTTTATTATCTGGACAGACAGCAACGAAGAACTGATACGGTTTTTGGAACATATTAACAGTATAAGACAATCCATTAAATTAACCATGGAAACGGAAAAACATTCCACTCTACCTTTTCTCGATGTTCTCGTCAAACGAAGTGCTGATAACATAAAAACTTCAGTATACAGAAAACCCACTCACACCGGGCAATATCTTAATCACGGATCGAATCATTCAAACTTCATAAAACAGGGTATAATTCAAACTCTTTATCACAGAGCATCTAACGTTTGCAACAATCCGAAAGACCTAAATATTGAAATTTCAAACATTAAAAAAGATTTAAAACAAAATGGTTACCCTGAAACTTTTGTAACTAATACCATCTCAAAACTTAATAATCGCGAAGTAACAACTAATACAGAAGCGACAGAGGAGCATGCATTTCTTATAATATCTTATGTCAAGGGGATTTCTGAAAAGATTAGAAGGATAACCAAAAACTATAATATCAAAACAGCATTTTAATCCGAAAATACGCTTAGAAGCTTTCTTACAAAAGTAATAAAAACACAAAAAATTGTATCTATCAAATCCCTTGCGAGTGTGGCGAATCGTACGTTGAAGAATCAAAAATACCTCTTCCCGTACGAGTTAAGGAACATCTGAAACATACTCAAAGAGTTAAAACTTCGAGATCAGGTATAGCGGAACATGTATGGACCAACCAACATAATATACAGTGGTCAGAAGCCAAGGTTTTGGACACGGAACAGCACTGGACAAAACAAAAATTCAAGGAAGCAGCTTTCATGAATCAAAATACACATATATATTTAGTAAACCAAGTATAGATATCTCCAATATATGGAAGTCTCTTCTTGTCCAAAACCAACAGCTCAAACTTCACATTCCAATAAGCATATAGGCGGAGTCATCAAGCTTCATTGCACATGGATAGTATTTAAGACAATAGCCTTAGAATTATAATTTAATTTACACTTGAAAACGGTTAAAGATACTAGCTAACCGAAACGTTGTGTTAAGTAACAAAATAAAGACATTGGAAGTCCGACAAGGTAATTTTTTTTATTTTACTTCATTGTCTACCACCTTCAAACAAACAAATAAAGTTATGAAGGGAAAAAAAACACTTTAAGTCTTCCTCCACTGGTATATTAAAAGTTGAGGTTATTAATATAAGGTGAAATCTCTACATGTTTCGAATGCAGCAGCATTCATCATCAGGAGAAAAGCACAAGGAATAAGGAAACGTAAGAGGTGCAAACAGTCCTAACGGAGCTACAAGCCGATGGACAAATAAACAAAATGTGAAAACTACCAACGTAATGGTAAACCTATACCGAGAGGCCATTAGTGGAGTGTAGAAAGAAAATTAGTAAAGTAGGATAATTGTCATATTAATAAGACAACATCATAAGTGTAAGAGAAAATTTAAATTGGACTGTTAGAGAAGCGGAAAGTTCACTTACAATGAAAAGAAAACTTTTTTCCATTTTACCTTCACAGTAATCATTTTTTAAATAACTTTAATTTATTTAAAATGTCAAGAACTAAGATTAGAAACTACTATTACTTCTACTCCTAAATGAGGATACCCACCTTACATCCAAGAACTTTAGTTTAAGACTCTAAAATATAAAAAAAAAATATTTTTAAATATTTCTCACAATCATGTAATGTCACTAATTTTGTGACTTAACACTGTATTTTAGTATTATTTTTAGTTTTGATATTTATTAAGTTCAAAATGATATGTTACCTTTTCATTTATAAAAATTGCTTGTTGTAAATTGTGATTACCATAATTATTACTACGGAACAATAGTAAGTTTTTTCTTAATTATTTTTCAAAAAACATAGTCTATAAATCCGTATTTTATAGGAGACTTATTGAGTTTAACAAATTACACAGGTCAATTAAAAAATCAAAAAAGTTTAAAATCATTTAAAAACGGTTTAAAAAAATATTTATTTACACCACAGGAGGAATACGGGTTCAAAAGGTCACTTAAAATTTAAAGAACCAAATTATTTATTTATTATGTAGCCGTGTGTTAAATAAATCTTTTTACTTCATAACTACACCCTACGCCGCCGCTGCCACTCGGAATCCTCGAGCCGTTGCAATACCGGGCGAGATGTGAATTTTAACGCGTTCTCTCTTGTTTGTCTCTGTTTTCCACGTACGAATGTATGATGCAAACAAACAGGCTATTGACGAATAAATGATTTGGTCTATACTATAAGAGGCCTTTGGTTGATACATAATCGGTATTCAAAATTTCGTTATTTCATCAAGTTGTTTTTGAGCTATCATGACAGATAGACAGGACAACATGTTTTTCGTGCGATCTATATAAGGACCCTAAAACGTAAACATCTGATAGTATCTTAAATATTTTTTGCGCTAGGAAAGTAATAAACGAAAGTGTGCCAAACTTGCCCATATTGTAACAATCACGTCGTGATTCTTACAACTGATTTTGGTAATTTCCTAAAAATTTAATTACTTAAAAAATTTCAAGAATTTGTATCAGGTATCATGGTTAAATTTCCTACTACACCCCTGTCAAATCACTTTGGTTGTAAAACCTTGAACATTACCTAGGCCCTTAGCATAATTGGTAGGCAACTTTCGATGCACATCAGCTGGAAAAACAGATTATTCACCTTTTCTGATTTAGGGTATGGTCCGAATATCACCACCAGTAACCACGGTTAACCTCGACAAATGACAGATCAACCATAAAAATCCGGTTATATTCGGGACGAAAAATCACAGTGTTCGTTAAAATCATAACCTTTAATTTTGAAAAGTTCACGACGTACTGATAATTTACAGAAATGCTAAATACACTTACTTATAATTTCATTGAGATTCATTCTCTTAATAAATTACCAACCATCGGCCAAATATTTTGAAATTAAATTCATAACAATATTTTATAATGACAAGTGACAGAGGAAACCACTTATAACCGGCGTTTAAAGCCGGTGAGCATTTTGACATTTGGGTGGCGTCATATCCGAAAACCGTGTTCCAAAATAAACCTATTTTTTGGTTACCGCTATCATTTGGTTAAATACGGAACGCTAAACCACGACACTAGTTCCTTTCGGACCATACCCTTAGTAGGTTAACAGTATGGAGAACTATAGGGTAGGAGGCCGATCGACAATGGCAGCATTTTCAAATTCTGTCCCGGTTTTTTGGTTAGTTCGCTATTGGCCGATAGATGGCTCTCGCGTCCGAAGTGGGCTGATGTTGTCTTCTTCTTCTTCGTTTTTAATATGGAAAACTAGATCCTCCATAGTTTTTAACTTTTACTTAAACCCTTTAGTTTTCTGTGCTTTTACTTTTGACAATTGACATTTTATTTTTCAAAATAACAAATAATGTTTGAAGGCAAGACAAGACAAACTAGACTGGGTACATATCGCTAATCGTCAGCCGAGAGTGCATCTAATATTAGTACCAAAAAGATTTACAAAAATTTACAATAAGAAAATACTTTTCTTTTTTTCTATTTACTATTGCTTTTTTTACCTCACCTTCCTGCGGAACGTGAAGGGAAAACATATCGCCAAATTGTCATTATAACAACTGACCAAAACTACACAATGGTGCAAAATTTCCGTTTTCTCGTATAGATAGGTAGTTTTCTGAGACGGCGCCGTATAGGTGCTCTTTAAACTCGCACACCTTTGTGCAATGTGGGATATACTTTCCATATTTGCTCTATAAAAATATGTAAGTATTCAATCGATTAAAACATAAGGAAAAAATTATTCTTACATGGAAGCCATCAATTATCAGCTAATAAATTTATAGAAATATTATTGTGCCGAGCCCTTCGGGCACGGCACTGTTCTAGTTCGTTCGTTTAATTATACGAGAGCTGTCACTTTGACAGGTAAGTGTCATTTTTTTTAGCTTTTTCGTAGCGAGGGTTATAGCTGTAAGAATTCGAAATTAAAAAATTTTCAGGTACCTAAATAAAAAAGTTTTTTACGACAGCTGTCAAATTTTGACAGGTAAGTGTAATTTTTTTTAGCTTTTTCGTAGCGAGAGTTATAGCTGTAAGAATCTGAAATTAAAAAAAAATCAATACCTACCTAAATAACAAAGTTCTATACTACAGCTGTCAAATTATGACAGGCGGGTGTAAATTTTTTTAAGCTTTTTTCATATAGAGGATTGTAGCTATACGAATCCGAAATTAAAAATTTTTTAGTACCTAAATAACAAACTTTTATACGACAGCTGTCAAATTTTGACAGGTAAGTGTCAATTTATTTAAACTTTTTTCGTAGCGAGGGTTAAAGCTGTAATAATCCTAAATTAAAAAATTTTTCAGTACCCAAATAACAAAGTTCTATACGACAGCTGTCAAATTATGACAGGCGGGTGTAAATTTTTTTAATCTTTTTTCATATAGAGGATTATAGCTGTACAAATCCGAAATTTAAAAATTTTTCAGTGATTAAATAACAAAGTTCCATACGACAGCTGTCAAATTTTGACAGGTAAGTGTCAATTTTTTAAAAGTTTTTTCGTAACGAGGATTATAGCTGTAAGAATCCCAAATTGAAAAAATTTTCAGTACCTAAATAACAAAGTTCTATACGATAGCTGTCAAATTTTGACAGTTAAGTGTCAATTTTTTTTTAGCTTTTTCGTAGCGAGAGTTATAGCTGTAAGAGTCCGAAATTATAAAATTATCAGGTCCCTAAATAACAAAGTTCTATACGATAGCTGTCAAATTTTGACAGGTAAGTGTCAATTTTTTTTTAGATTTTTTGTAACGAGGGTTATAGCTGTAAGAATCCTAAATTTAAAAATTTGTCAGTACCTAAATGACACAGTTTTATACGATAGCTGTCAAATTTTGACAGGTAAGTGTCAATTTTTTTTTTAGATTTTTTGTAACGAGAGTTATAGCTGTAAGAATACTAAATTAAAAAATTTCTCAGTTCCTAAATAACAAAGTTCTATACGACAGCTGTCATTTTGACAGGTAAATATCAAGTTTTTTTTAAGGTTTTCTTGTATCTAGGATTATAGCTGTAAGAATCCGAAATTTAAAAAAATTTCAGTACCTAAATAACAAAGTTCTTTACTACAGCTGTCAGATTTTGACAGGTAAGTGTAATTTTTTTTTAGCTTTTTCGTATAGATTATTATAGCTGTAAGAATCCAAAATTTAAAAAATTTTCCGTACCTAAATAACGACATTAAAAAAAAAATTTAAAAAAAAAGAAAAAAAAAACACTGGGGTTTGAACCCACGACCTTCGTCTCCAAAATCAACAGCCTCTACTACTACGCTACCGAAGCTTAGAGAGTGATTTGTGGTAAATAGGATATTAATGACGTATTCGATATTACATAGAACGTTGAGTATTAAAGATACACACAAATAATACACTTTTTTCAATTATTTTTGGTCAACCACAAAGAAAAAGGTGCAAGACAGGTGTTTCATACATTAAATTCTCTCCAAATATTATAAAAACTATAAAAATTGAAGGTAATATGCCTCCTGCAAGCCATTTTTATTATTACAAGTACGGGATAAATGCGATATTTTCCCCCTTATTTTTGGTCAAACGAAAAAGATAAAGGTTCAAGGTAGGTATTTCCCATAAAAGACGTAGTCTAAATGGTCTAATTCCTCAAAAAAATCAATTTGGAAATCGCATTTTTCATCTATTTTTGACAGATGGTATAAAAGTTAAAGTTCAGGAAAACGCACGTGGTTAAAACCATGGCCAACTTTTTCTAAATCGAATGGTGTTAGAATTTGAAAATTGTGCCTGTTTCCGCACCCAAAAAAGCTACTTTGCTCAAATTTGCGAATATATTTTGATAAGTTTGGACATGCAGGAATATTGAGAAGTAATCAGCGCATATTTTGAGAAAAAAATAAAACGGTTTTGTTAAAAATTGAATAAGCTACAGTCGATATAGTAAAACCTCTGGTGAAGGAACCTATAAAAAAATCATAAACTAATTTTTTTGAGCCACAAAATATGTTTTCCCAAAGATCGCTTATAATACAAATTAAAGCTTCTTTATCCGTTGATATAGTGTACCAAGAAAAAATTCAAAATGTTATATATTATAGACACTTGCAGAATTATTTAAGCAAACCAGTGCAACGCCAACAGAAATTACGGGAAAAAGTTTATAAGCTGCCGTTTTTTCCGTATTAAAGATAAAAAAACGAAAAAATATCTCTTAAATACAATTTGACGGCTCTATCCGCTAAAGTATACAACGTTTCAATCAAAAGTCGTTTTCCGTACGAAAAAAAATAAACGGAATAAAAACGGAGAAAAAAATCACGCCTTACACTGTGGTTTCCAGTTTCTTACCATTTTCGGCAATTTCCATTCCAGTTAGGTATAGAACGATATATTGGAAAAAGGTAGATTTTGAGATGGCCTAACCGATTATCCAAACCGCATGACGATTGGATGCACCCAATTCGACTTATTAGCGATCCAAGAGGTACCATTTTCGACCAAATTTTGACTTTGAAAAAATCAAAAAAATTACTTCCAAACTTTCGATCGCGCTCACAAACAATAGGGTTCTGTAGCCCACGGTCGTCTACGCGTCGAAAAAGTTTAAATCGAAAAAACTAATTTTTGTGGCCTGTATTGAATGCCAACGAGATCCCGATATTTCTCGACTTTAAAAATTAATAACTTTTTTCCGGCACACCCTGTATATTCGAAATTTTTACACAACGTACCCCCACTATTCCTTTGTAAACCCAAAAAGTTTCAATTGTCCCACATTAACCGTTTCCGAGAAAAAAAATCGCAAATGTGAAAATGTCGAAACTGACGACGCCGCCGACGCCGACGCCGCCGACACGGACAACATACGCACATATTTCAAATGAAGCAGACGATATAGTGCAAAATTTTCGGGAAGCAGTCGGGGTTGCCGTGATTCCGCGTGAAGGCGACGAATAACATATCGCGGAAAGCGATATGTTAACTAGACTGGGTACATATCGCTAATCGTCAGCCGAGAGTGCATCTAATATTAGTACTAAAAAGATTTACAAAAATTTACAATAAAAAAATACTTTTCTTTTCTTTTTTTTCTATTTACTATTGCTTTTTTTGCCTCACCTTCCTGCGGAACGTGAAGGGAAAACATATCGCCAAATTGTCATTATAACAACTGACCAAAACTACACAATGGTGCAAAATTTCCGTTTTCTCGTATAGATAGGTAGTTTTCTGAGACGGCGCCGTATAGGTGCTCTTTAAACTCGCACACCTTTGTGCAATGTGGGATATACTTTCCATATTTGCTCTATAAAAACATAAGGAAAAAATTATTCTTACATGGAAGCTATGAATTATCAGCTAATAAATTTGTAGAAATATTACGAGAGCTGTCACTTTGACAGGTAAGTGTCATTTTTTTTAGCTTTTTCTTAGCGAGGGTTATAACTGTAAGAATTCGAAATTAAAAAATTTTCAGGTACCTAAATAAGAAAGTTTTATACGACAGCTGTCAAATTTTGACAGGTAAGTGTAATTTTTTTTTATCCTTTTCGTAGCGAGGGTTATCGCTGTAAAAATCCTAAAGTGAAAAATTTTTCAGATCCTAAATAACAAAGTTCTATACGACAGCTGTCAGACTTTGACAGGTAAGTTTCAATTTTTTTTGTTTTTTCGTAGCGAGAGTTACAGCTATAAGAATCCTAAATTTAAAAATATTTCAGTTTCTAAATAACAAAGTTCTATACGACAGCTGTCATTTTGACAGGTAAATGTCATTTTTTAAGCTTTTCTTGTATCTAGGATTAAAGCTGTAAGAATCCAAAATTTAAAAAAAATTCAGTAGTTAAATAACAAAGTTCTATACGACAGCTGTCAAATTTTGACAGGTAAGTTTAAATTTTTTTTTAGATTTTTCGTAGCGAGATTTATAGCTGTAAGAATCCCAAATGAAAAATTGTTCAGTTCCTAAATAACAAAGTTATATACGACAGCTGTCATTTTGACAGGTAAATTGCAAGTTTTTTTTAAGCTTTTCTTGTATCTAGGATTATAGCTGTAAGAATTCGAAATTAAAAAAAAAATCAGTACCTAAATAACAAAGTTCTATACGACAGCTGTCAGATTTTGACAGGTAAGTGTCAATTTTTTTTTAGCTTTTTCGTAGCGACGGTTATAGCTGTAAGAATCTCAAATTTAAAAAAAATTCAGTACCTAGATAACAAAGTTTTATACGATACCTGTCAGATTTTGACAGGTAAGTGTCAATTTATTTTAACTTTTTTCGTAGCGAGGGTTAAAGCTGTAATAAAACTAAATTAAAAAAATTTTCAGTACCAAAATAACAAAGTTCTATACGACAGCTGACAAATTATATATACTTAAATAGTAATTCTTATTTTTTATAATTTGCTACCATTTCTATGCTGTTTAGGTATAGAACAATATATTTGAAAAAAGTAGTATTTGAGATGAGCTAAACGAATATCCAAACCAAAAGTATATCGGACGCACCTTATTCGATTTATTAACGATCCATTATGACCCTACATTGATTTTAAAAAAATTAAAAAAATTACTTCCCAACTTTCGATCGCGTTCGCAAACAACAGTGTTTTATAGCCCAACGTCGTCTACACTTCGAAAAAGTTTAAATCGATTAAAATGATTTTTGCCACCTGTATCGCCCTACAACGAAAAAAAACATATTTTTTAACTTTGACTTTAATAACTTTTTTCCGGTACACCCTGTATATTTGAAATTGTTTCCAGAACGTGCCCCGACTATTCCTCTCTACGTCCAGAAAGTTTGAATCGTTTTTCTCCAACCGTTTCCGAAAAAAAAATTCGCGAATATCGAAATGTCGAATAACCTTCTACCACGTGGCGACGGATTATCAATGTCGGAACGCCATCTTTAAAATCGAAATTACAACTATTTCTAAAACATTTTGGGCAAATATTTTGGTCAATAAAATTAGAAGAAGGTTCAAGGTAGATATTCCACCCGATTTAAAATCTGGAAATTTTCTTATTATTCTAGCAAGTCACGCTAAAAACACCCATTTTTCGCCATTTTTGACAGCCGGATTTTTAGAATTAATAATTAATTTAGATACATCAATATCAAGGCACTCTTAGTCAAAAGTGAATGGTGTTAGAATTTGTAAAGATTGCCTGTTTCCACACCCAAAAAAGCGACTTTTCTCAATTTTGCGAATATATTTTAATAATTTTGGATATGTAGAGGTGTTGAGAAGTAATCAGCGCATTTTTTGAGAAAAAAATAAAACGGTTTTGTTAAAAATTGAATAAGCTACAGTCGATATAGTAGAAAAAAAGCTGCCGTTTTTTCCGTATTAAAGATAAATAAACGAAAAAATATCTCTTAAATACAATTTGACAAGCTCTATCCGCTAAAGTTTACAAAGTTTCGATCAAAAGTCGTTTTCAGTACGAAAAAAAATAAAAACCGTCAAAAAATCAGGCCTAGCTTTATGATTTCCACTTTCTTACAATTTTCGGCAATTTCCATTCCAGTTAGGTATAGAACGATATATTGGAAAAAGGTAGTTTTTGAGATGGCCTAACCGATTATCCAAACCGAATGTACATCGGATGCACCCAATTCGACTTATTAGCGATCCAAGAGGTACCATTTTCGACCAAATTTTGACTTTGAAAAATTCAAAAAAATTACTTCCAAACTTTCGATCGCGCTCACAAACAATAGGGTTCTGTAGCCCACGGTCGTCTACGCGTCTAAAAAGTTTAAATCGAAAAAACTAATTTTTGTGGCCTGTATTGAATGCCAACGAGATTCCGATATTTCTCGACTTTAAAAATTAATAACTTTTTTCCGGCACACCCTGTATATTCGAAATTTTTACACAACATACCCCCACTATTCCTCTCTAAACCCAAAAAGTTTCAATCGTCCCACTCTAACCGTTTCCGAGAAAAAAAATCGCAAATGTGAAAATGTCGAAACTGACGGCGGCGACGACGACGACGACGACGCCGACAACATACGCACATTATTTTCACCGAAGCGCCGTATAACATATCGCGTTGTAGCGCGATATGTAATAACGTTGTATTGTAATTAATTTCCATATTTATAATAAATAATGGTACACTTTATAAAAGTAGAGTTTGCTTTGTGTCGGGGTGTAAGACAGGATCTTTTTCAGAGAGAAAACGCAGCCAAATAAGTCTCTTTCTAGCTCCAAAGGTATAGCTAGAATGTTTAATACCCTGTATTTTAAAAACCAAGCATCGTTGGAACTTTATACAGGCCGAGTTTACTAATAAGTATAACAAAGTAAGTGTAAATTCATATAAAAGTCCTTATTTGTTCCTTAAAGAACTAATTTAAATAAAAATAGTTATTGCGTCCATAAGAAACCATTATTTGATAGCCCACTTCGAACACGAGCGCCATCTTATGGCAACTCGTAAAGCTGAATTACCGATGCTAATTTGTGACCGAATCCAATGCATTGCGATCGGCCTCCTACCTCAAGTCCTCCATAGTTAACAGTATGGAGAACTATAGGGTAGGAGGCCGATCGACAATGGCAGCATTTTCAAATTCTGTCCCGGTTTTTTGGTTAGTTCGCTATTGGCCGATAGATGGCTCTCGCGTCCGAAGTGGGCTGATGTTGTCTTCTTCTTCTTCGTTTTTAATATGGAAAACTAGTTTTACTTTTACTTTTGACAATTGACATTTTATTTTTCGAAATACGTTTGAAGACAATAATAATAATATACAAAATTGTCTTCGATTTCCGGAGATTCCGATAGGGACTTACAAAGTTTCAACTCCTACTCCCACCCGAGGCAATTCCACCTGTGTGTAGATCTTCCATTGCCCGAGATCGAGAAAAGTTTACTTGTCTCCTGTGTTGTGTATGTCTAACTAACACCCGAAGGAAAGAGCAGTGAAAAACACACAAACAGCACTTAACGCTTAAGAACACTCGAGCCCAGAGTATGACCAAGAGTCAGACCCCCTCTGGCCTTACAAAAAATTAGCTGGCAAATTGATCTTCAAAGATTAGAAGCCATAACCCACGCAAGACAAGACAATAATATACTAAATATATTATTATTAATATATTACAAATAATGTTTTATTGTAATTGATTATATATTATATTTATAATGAATAAGGGTAAAATTTTTAAAAGTAGAGTTTGCTTCGTGTCGGGGTGTAAGACAAGATCGTCTTCAGAGAGAAAACGCAGCCAAATAAGTCTCTTTCTAGCTCCAAAGGTAAGTTAAAATTGGTTTATTAACTTTAATAATTAAGTAAAGTATAGATTGTTGATATTCAAAGGTAAAGGCCCACAAACTCATGAAAATATTATGATGTCGATTTTATAGATATTATTTTCCACTGGAAAATAATAAATGTCTGAACATATAAAATATTCACACATTTATTATTGTTGTAAAAGTTGCACAAAACATAACTTAAGAATATATTAAAAATTTAATTTTTATAAGCCTACCTATAATAATAGTATTTAGATGTACAATTTATTTATTTATGTATTTCTTATTAGGACTCCATAATTTTTCAACAATGGCAAGGAGCAATTAATAGGACTGATAAAATAATTTTCACCACTAATGATGTTGTTTGTGCACTACACTTTCCGGCAGAAGATATTTTGGACTTTTATGAAATTGAATTGGCTGATGGTACCATAAATAGAATCAAAAGAGGGAAACCAAAATTAAAGAATGGGTCAGTACCAAGTATATTCCCTGATACAGCTTCATATTTGTCAAATCCTAAAAAAAGGCAAAAACCACCATGTGAACAAACTGAGATGCCCAACATAAAAAGAAAGAAATGTATGTCTTTACCAGATAAAAGTACTGTTACTTCGGTTGAAGTTGAACCCCTAGAACCCATTTTAGTAAAAACTCCAGATAAGCCACTTCTCGGTGTTAGGACATATTATGCTGAGATGGCCAACATAAAACAAAAGAAAGATGTTCTTTTACCAGCTACAAGTACTGTTACTTCGGTTGAAGTTGAACCCCTAGAACCTATTTTAGTGAAAACTCCTGATAAGCTTATGTTTAAAAAGTTAAAAAATAACCTAAGTTTAATTCGCACTCCAAATAAGCAGTGGTCAGGTATATTTATTCCTGGAAAAAACCATGTACTATTTGTGGAATGGGATGAAACTTATACTGCTAAAAAGAAAATTGCGATACACCAAGATATGTCTTTTAAGGTAATGAATTTTTTTTTTAATTGATAGACTACTAACATTGGTTGCCATATAATTCTGCAATTTAGCTTTATCTATTTCACAAATTTTTTAAGGTTTTGTTTGGAGAAATTGAAATTAGGCTCGATGACGAAGACAGAATAATAACTAGTTTGGTTAAACTTAAAAATTTATTAAAATTAATAAATAAAATGAGAGTATGTGCAGGGATTAAGCCAAGGTAAAGAAATATAAAATCTTTATAATATATTAAAATACCTAGATATTTTGATAAAATCTTTATAATATATTAAAATACCTAGATATTTTGTCCTTTTATCAACTCTGGAATAACGTTAAAAAAATACTTGACCAACTGAGTTAATAATTATTACTTACCTACATGTATGTAAATATTAATTCAATTCATCTATATAAATTTTAGCACATTTGAGTCATGCTTAGGAACTGTTCCTATAAGGAAACCAGGGCAAAAAGGAATGCTCTCAAGTAGTTGCTTGCCTTGCAAATTAAATCATACAAGCAATCCAAAGAAAACTGTTAAAAAGTTTATATTAAGACGGCATGAAAAATTAAAAGGAGTTGTACGTTGTGTTACTCGTAAGAATTTACGACTAAAACAGAAGGTAATTTTACATTTTATGGCCATACTACTTTTTTCTATATAATTTTTTTGTAGATTACTAAGCTTATAAAGGATGTAGAGAACAGTAAGAAAAAGTGTGCTAGGGTAGCAGTCGATACTTTGGAAGAAATTATATTAGACTTGCCAAATGCTCAACAAGAAGCAGTAAGGACTTGTTTCGCTGCAGCTAAAGTAGCTAATTCTAAAAACAGACGCTATACACTTGCCTGGATTTATGAATGTTTATTAATAAGAATTAAGGGGAAAGCAGTTTATGAACATTTACGAAGTCAAAAACTTTTACCACTTCCTTGCTTAGATACTTTAAATAAATATATAATCAAGATAAATGGCTGTTATGGTTTTCAAAAGTCAACTTTTGAACTCCTGAAAAAGAAAGCATCATATATGAAAGCCGAGGACAGAAGAGGTAAACAATATCTTAGTAGGTAATGGCAAACATTTTAACAATTAACTTTTTAGTTTTATAGGTACTCTGCTTATTGATGAAATGAAATTAATAGAAACAGTGATGTTTAATACAAAAACATTGCAAGTACATGGTTTTACTGACTTTGGGAAGTATACGCCAATGCATCAAAGAAATGCAAAAGGCGACCACGCCTTAGTAATGATGTTTCAGCCATTTCGAGGATCCTGGATACAGTCTTTGGCATGCTTTTTAAGCAAGGGATGTGCATCTTCAACTGTGTTGCACCACCTTATCATAGAATGCATAATTATTTTAGAGAAAACAGGCTTTTCCATTGATGTAGTCACAACTGATGGTGCTTCATGGAATAGGGCTATGTTGAAAAAGTTCAATATTTCAGAAGAAAATGTTTCTTGTTCACATATTTCTGATGTTTCTAGACAACTATGGTTTTCATCTGACTTTCCACATTTGATTAAAAATTTTAGAAACTTTATTTCTCAAAGAAGTGAGACATGGGTGAGTAACTTTGTGATATATTTTACCTCAATAAAACTAACATTTTGTTGTATGACAGACTCCTGACGGTATTGTTAAATTAGTACACTGGGATAAAGTTGTGGAATTGGAGCAGCACAATAGCTTTTCCCTTAAGATTTGTCCAAGACTATGCAGCGATGATATTCATCCAAAACATTACCAAAAGATGAATGTTGGCAGAGCTTATCGGGTACCTAAATAAATAAAACTGAAGTTTAAAAGTAGGTACCTATTAATGTTTTATTCAGTTTTTTAGTGAAAGGACTGCTGCCGCCATGGAAATATATAAAAACGAAAATTCTGACTTAGAAGACTGTGAGCCAAGTATACAATTGATCAAACGTATGTCCACATTGATTAAGATTATAAGTTCAAGGACACCACATAGCAAGACTTTAAGACAAGGGTCTAAAGAAGAGCAGGTGTGTTGTTTGGTGATTTTATACTTTTAGTGGCCTTTTTTATGCAAGGTTTTTTCTTTGTAGTTTATAAAGGACTTCTTGGTTTATCTAAAAGGATGGGCAAGATATGCCAAAGAAAACAATATTTATTTCTTGTCCGATAGCACTTACCAGGGACTACTTGTAACACTAAAAACAACGCTTGGAATAATGAACTTTCTGTGTGATAGTTATGGGTATAAGTATTTAATGTCGTCAAGATTAAATCAAGATGCTTTGGAAGTAAGCCAAAGTATAATTTATTAACCCTCTCCAGTTATTATTGTGGATATAGGTAGGGTTTTTTTATATTTTTTGAGGAGAATCTTCTAAAGACTGGCACCCTGTTGTGAAGCAGAGTAGTGTCGGATTCAACCCTGATGGGGCCGCCTACCGACTAAACTCCCTGAAAAAATTGACTTACTGCGTTCTTTCTTTGGACGGCAGTGCTAGTGTTTGCGTAGTGTGTTTGTGCATCCAGGGGTGCGTTACCAGTATGGAAAATATTTATCTCAATGCCTATGGTAAGTAATGATTATTTTTTTCTAGCGTTTTTTTGGAATGATGAGAAGTGCATGTGGTTCCAATGACCATCCAGATTCAAGACTTTTTATCCAAATGTTCAGATTAATTAGTACCTATTCGCTAGTAAAACCACCCAAAGGCAGTAATATTGAAGGTTCTGAGATGTTAAGAAGCCTTTTACATGTTAATGAAATTATTAAATCAGAAGAAAATACAAAAAGACTTCAGAATAGTCTTGATAATATCATTGAGAATGATTTTTCGTTTGATAATGTAACTGACATCAACTTAAATGATCACAACTATAACATTATGAGAACTTCGCCTTTTGTTTTATCATACATTTCTGGGTATATTGCAAGAAAGGCTAGTAGATTTTCTAAATGTCAAAATTGTTTACAATATTTAAAAAGCCCAGAGCCTCATGAAAATGACCAATTAATTAATTTATTGAGTAAAGGTTTTCTTATATACCCATCAGAAAAACTCTGCCATTTAATATCGACATTGGAGTCTACCATACTTGATGTTCTATCAGCAAACCCAGTTCATCATGAAACGTTATTTGAAATACTAGCCAAACTGGAAGAAAGGTATATTTCTTCTGTTGGGTGTGATGAACACAAAGAAAACTTTACCGCCGCAATAATTCGATTCTATATTGTCAGTAGAATGCATTTTATTTGTAAGCAAATGAATCGTATTGATGAAACTCGAAGGGAGAAAACCAAACGTTTGAGAAAACAATCAAAATTGTAAAGCCATAGTCACTAAAGGGGTATTTTTCTTTGGTTTTCTTTAAATTTAAAAAGAAAAAAAAATCATAAATATTAAAACTATAATAGTATATTATTTAACGAGCGTATAATGTAGGCCATAATAAAACGAGGATGAAGTTTACGGCACGAGTCAAAGGCGAGTGTTGTAAATCATCCTAGTGTATTATGATTCATTAGACGCGAGTCAAATACTATACTTTATCTAAAACCATCCATTTATGCAGTGCCTGAAAAAAAGTTCAGTTCATAATAATATGGGAAATTTATTAATTACATTTGTTGTTTTATGATAATTACACTTGTTGTAATATGGATAGCATAATGCTTTTATTATCAGAAAAAAAGTTGAGTTCATATGGGAAATATCATAATTACACTTGTTGTCTTATGATAATTACACTTGTTGTATTATGGATAGCATAATGCTCTTATTATCAGAAGTATTATATACCTATTATTAAATGGTTGTAGATAAAATTATTTATTGATAAAACAATTTAATTGCAACAAAATCAAATTAACGCGATAACGTCATATGACTTAATTAAAAAATGTTACTGTGAAAACACAACTTAAGTAAAAAGATTTAAATATTTTGTTAGGCTAAATTTAAAACTAATGAATAGGGTGTTATATATAAGATTTATAGGTAACTGGAATCATTTTTTTGAGAAAGCATCTTAATTGGGACCAGATCAGACAAGTGTCGTTTTTTTGCAACAAAGTTAGAGAAGTCTTACCTTCAAATTCAACACTCAGAGATATTTTATATTAAAACAAATATTTGTGATGTATATATAGAGCACTTTTAATACATTTATGGAATATTTATCGAGGGGGAAGCCTACAGCATTTATGTAGAACAACTTGTAGTAATTTAAATATATGTTAGTTGTAGTTTTCCTTAGATTGCTTTTAAAAAATACTCTGTGATAGAATGTATTTACGCCAGTTTAAGCGATTGTTAATGAATTTAAAATTGTTAAATGTTACTGTAACTTTTATTGTAAAATTTAAAATTTGGGTTTGGTCACATCCATCCCCAGACGCGTTTCGCCATATCATAGCTCATCAGTGAGGCTAGGATCAGGATCCGACGAAATAAAGGAAACATAAAGTTCAAACTTGAACAAGCTACGGCGTTGATCGTCGAAAAGATGCAGCGCTAGGCGCCATAAAATTTTGTTTAGAAATATTGCGCATACCTATGTATGCAGCAATAAATGTGATATATTATTAGGTAAACACATTATTTAAAAGTTGTTAAAGTTTGAAAGTTCTTTATAAATTTATTGAATTGAACCCTATTTAATAAATTCTGTAGAATAAGGCATGTGTAGGTACCTTTAGTAGACCAAGTCCTAATGCCGTGTGTCAGACGATAAAAACTAACTAAAATAATTTCTCTATTGATATTAAACATCCAAGTAGTCCACTACCTATAGATTTAACCAAATTCATAATTATGTTAACATTTTAAATTGAGCTTTAGAAATCCCGGCCTATAATTATAATATAGGTAACAAGAGAATTAAGTTTTGTTATGGATGGAAAAACCAAATCATAAATTTTACAACGCGGGGAATCATTCATCTAGCTGATCATTTAATAAGATAGGTACTAAATTTTTTATATTTTGTTTATTTCCAGAGGTTCTAAAAAAATGTAGATTTAAAGATTTATTTCTACATTTCGTAGAGATTTATCCCCATTCCCTTATCAGAAGAAAATGATAAAGAACATTTTTTAGAAAGTATGGAAATAAACAAAAAATATAAAATATTAAATATCTTATTAAATGATCATCTTAATGATTGTATTGTAAAATTTATGATTTGGTTTTTCCACCCATAACAAAACCTATTATTTTGATAGTTTAGCAGCATAGTTTTCCTCAAGTATACATCGGCTAATATCAGTCGAACATAATTACCTAATAAATATATATTTTTTTATAATAACTTTGTGTTTTTTTATTTATTTATATTCTAATAATAATGTAGGGTAAAATTACCCCCTATTTTACCTTCACCCTATAATTTGTATATTTGTGTTACTATTAAATGTTTAAGTATTGTTATAATCACATATTATCATTGATATAGGGTATCCAATACCGCATGATAATTATTATTAATCATTTACTAGAACAATAACAAATACCTTTAGAGTTCAAGTTTAAGCTCAAATTAGTTTTAGTAGGTATTTATAAAGACTTATAGATTAAGATATAGTCAAAGTCAAGTCTAGTCTAGAATATTTATAGTCAATAGACAAAATAATAGTCATAGAGGCGCTATATATCAAAAATGTAGTGCCTAATTTAATATACGTTGTATACAGATCCTCTAAGTTCTCAATTCACAAGTAAACCCGATAGTTCCAGTACAATAAAATAACATTATAATAGTTAAGTTGCTCAAACCCTCTGTAGCTAGAATGTTTAATACCCTGTATTTTAAAAACCAAGCATCGTTGGAACTTTATACAGGCCGAGTTTACTAGTAAGTATAACAAAGTAAGTGTAAATTCATATAAAAGTCCTTATTTGTTCTTTAAAGAACTAATTTAAATAAAAATAGTTATCGCGTCCATAAGAAACCATTTATTTGATAGCCCACTTCGGACACGCGCGCCATCTTACAGCGACTCGTAAAGCTGAATTACCGATGCGAATTTGGGACCGAATCCAATGCATTGCGATCGGCCTCCTACCTCAAGTCCTCCATAGTTAACAGGTTATTCGAGTCTGCACGTTTATGCTGTCAGAATGATCGTGAAAATGTGTTGATTTTGTGATTTTTCCGGTTTAAATTTGAATTTTCATCTATTCAGCATGTCGTTTTGCTTCCCATACGTCAAAGTTCATCGGAGGTCATGTGATTTGAGTTTGATTGTGTATTGGAGACATTGAGGTAGGATTATACAGAGACGCCATAACGTGGCTAAAAGTGACCACAGGTAGATATATTGAATCGACGTTTATGTCAAACAAATGTGACCTTTTGACGTTTTATGACGGGAGAGTGTTTTTTTAGTTTTTTGTGTTTTATATTGTTTTTCGAGTGATATTTATATTAACTATTTAAATACAATAATGGTTTCTTGTGCTCATCGTTCTTGCAATAGCAGGGATGCAGTCGACAAGAAAAAATCTACGGGAATAACATTTCATAAGTAAGTAAACAAAAAACAGGGTTGTATTTAAATAAGATGTATTTATAGATTCCTTAAAGCTTTAAGATTTTTTTACTTTACGCACCTTTTAGCCATTTTAAGAAACCTAAGTGGTAAATTTTAGCTTTTTCAAGGTTAAATTTTTCAAAAAAAAAAGTTAAAACTTAACTAGTACCTAAATAAATTTATTTTTAAGTCTTATTTAAGCATGGTTGTATAGTATTTAAATTGTACGTTTTCCTTTTAGATTTCCTAAAGATCCTGCGCGCCAGCAGATCTGGTTGCAGTTTATTAATCGGGGGGCTTGGAAACCAACAAAATATAGTGTTTTGTGCTCAAAGCATTTTTCTGAGATGTACATTGATCGAACCTCAAAATGTGTCGTTCGCTTAAAAGAGAATGCCATTCCTACCCTTAATCCCTCCCAGGTATATATAAAAATATATACCTATTGTATTTATACAACTTTAGTACTATTTTTTTAAATTTTATTGTTGTTTTGGTAAATTACAAGGTTTTAATAATTTTAATACGATAAGAATATTCTTGTTCTTATAATAAAATAGTATTTATATTATTTTTAAGTTTTTTTTTTTTAATTCCAGGAGCAAATGGATGACGAATTGACAGAACCACCAGCCAAGGTTAGGATATTGTCAAATATTTTGATTGTACCAGCAAAATGTAAAAATTTTGACCAAGATATAAGTATCCCTTCAACAAGTACTGCAGGTTTGGCTAAAGATATACTAGCAAGGCCATCAACTTGGCAAATAGGTGAACCTGTTTCTCCCAGGAAAAGAAAATTACTGAATAAACTAAAAACAACACAGCGTATAAGCAGGGAAAGAAAAACAAAGCTGATATATTTGAAACGAAAACTGATGCGAAGGGAAAAACGCATAACAAATATGAAAAAAATTCTTAATGAACTAAAAAAAAAGAAACTTTTACAAGATGAGCATTTAGACGTGCTTTCTAAACTTGGAGGGCCTCAAGAATTATTTATGAGGCAATGTAAAAAAGCATCCAGCAAAGCTCTACCAAAATACTACTCAGAAGAGATAAAAACGTTTGCATTGACACTTCATTATTACTCCCCCGTTGCCTACAATTATGTAAGAAAAACATTTAACGTATGTTTACCACATACACGAACGATAAGCCGGTGGTACCAAAGTATCGATGGAGAGCCTGGATTTACTAGCGAATCGTTTCAGGCTTTAAAGTTAAAGGCTTTCTATGAAAAAAAGAAAGTTATATGCAGCCTCATTATTGATGAGATGTCAATTAGACAACATGAGGAATGGGTTGCTCAAAAAGACAAGTGCTACGGGTATGTAGATATGGGAACAGGAGTCAAAGAAGTTACTCTTGCTAAAGATGCTTTCGTCTTTCTTTTAAACTGTGTAAACGGTTATTGGAAAATACCCGTTGGTTTTTTTCTTATTGCTGGTATAACAGCAGAGCAAAAAAAAGGATTGGTGTTGCAGTGTTTGGAAAAGTGTAGTAAAATAGGAATTGAGGTGGTTAGCTTAACATGTGATGGTCCTCCAGTAAATTTAACCATGGCAAAACTTTTGGGTTGTAACTTGGACCATGAAAATTTAAAACCATTTTTTAAACATCCATCGACCAATGATGATGTGGTTTTTTTTCTGGACCCATGCCACATGATAAAGTTAGTGAGAAACACTTTGGGTGAAAAGGGTTCCCTAGTGGATGAAAACAATGAATTAGTTTGTTGGCATTTTTTAAAAGAACTAAACAATTTACAAAGAAGTGAATCCTTCCACTTGGCCAATAAATTAAGGGATCAACATATTGCTTTTGGCAAACAAAAGATGAAGGTTAGGCTGGCAACTCAAGTCTTTAGTGAGAGTGTTGCAACCGCCTTATCATTTTGTAAAAATGAATTAAAAATGAAACAATTTGCTGGGGTTGATGCGACAGTGAGATTTATTTTAATTATGAACAATTTGTTCGATATTTTAAACTCTAGAAATTTAGCACAATGTCATTACAAAAAACCAATATCTGCAAAAAATTATGAAACTATTGATTTTTTTTTGAATTCTGCAGATAAATACATAAGCTGTTTAAAAACACACGTAGGTGGTCCTTTACTTTTAGATTCACTGAGACATACAGGATTTTTAGGGTTAAAAATATGCATCTCTAGTCTTAAAGTATTATTTAAAAATTTAGTTACTAGGAATAGATTACAGTTTTTGCCACTTTATAAATTCTCCCAAGATCACATTGAGCTATTCTTTGGGTCCATTCGGTCCCAAGGAGGTTACAATAATAACCCCACTGCACGTCAGTTTCAATCAGCCTACAAAAAATTGCTTATTCATGTGGAATTGAGTCATAGTTTTCATGGAAATTGTGTCCCGTTAGAGCAACTCCACATTTTAAAATGTGACCCTGTACATCAAATAAATGTCACTTCAAGAGATTACAGGGCACTAGGAATGGAAGAACATTCTGACAGCGAGTTAAATGATATTATCAGAGATCATGATTATTTGCCAGACCCGCTGTCAGAATATTCAAAACATATTATTACCTATATAGCTGGATTTATCGTACATTCTTTAAAAAAAAAAATATTCTGTACAGAATGCATATCTGCTTTAACAAGTGACACGAGGGATATGTATCTATATTCTTTTATAGATAAGAAAAATAAAGGTGGACTACAATATCCCTCAACAGATGTTTTGGAGATATGTATTCTTGCGGAAAAAGTTTTGAAAAACATTGTTTTTTCTCAACAAATATCTGCAGCAGCTTTAGTTACCACAATATTAAAAAAGTTTGTAAATAAAAATATTTTTTTTAATTTAGTAGTTCATAGCTTTGATCAGTCGGCTTTGGACAGTCACCGAGTATTGCTAATCAAAGCTGTGGCAGAAAAGTACATAAATGTAAGGTTGTACCATTTCGCCAAACAAAAATCCAACAAATCAGAAAGTATTAGGCATCATAGTAATAAGATTGTTTTATTTAAGGGACAATAAATTTTTGTTTTTCAAGAATTTGTTTTATTTTTTGTGTGTAATAGCTGCACATTATCTTATTTTAGAATATAAAAAAAGGATTGTCAATAAAATTATAGTAATAAATATGTATACAGTGTTCGACAGTGACTTATATTAGATAAATCCTAAAATTTAGACAAACTGCACTTAAAAAGAAAATATGTGAGCTATTTAAATCAGTAGAAACCCTAGTCCCAAAGACTTTTATTTAAAACATTTTTTTTTTATTCAAAAAGTTTTCGAAATAAAGCATATTGCGGGACTTTTGCTAGACACTGTATTTTAAAACAAAAAATGATATTTACCGAGATATTTACATTATATGATTATCTTATTATAAGCTTAATGCTAGCGTAATACATATAAATATAAATAGTCCGGACCTGGCGAGGCATCCATATTGCAACTACTATTAGCCACGCCTAGTGGTACCGTTTTCTCGACGCGAAATTAAATCTTATGGCGCCTCCTTATAATCCTACCTCAATGATTGGAGACAATCCGTCATTTTTTGTGGGTTCGGGTCAATAAAAGTGAGTGCGGAAGGTCAAATCGCCCCTTATCATTTCTGTGCCTGCCCAGCAGTGAAGGCGAAAGTGAAAGAATGAATTAATGGCAGACTAAGAGGCATTTCATGCCGCAGGGGTTCCTGGATTAATAGTTTTTGTCAAGTAAATTCTATTCTAGTCTTCAATGGCGTTTAACTTCACCTTCGAGGGCTGAAAAGAAACCGAACAACAGGTTTCAAGTCACGTTCAAATCAACTTCAAGGTCAACTTTATTTAGGAGTTCAATTCACAATCGTGATGCTTTGATTTCAACTATCCAATTTTATCCATATTTCTATGAATTTCACCTTCAATAATCAATCTCCAGTTTAATTGCTGATGCCAATATCATTTTTTACGTTTAACCTTCAGTCTGAAGCAAGAATTTTACTATCGAACTGAGGTTCATATGTAAATTTGAGTGCCATGTGGCCTCTTTAACCTCAAAATCAATGTCTCAAATCCCAACGTGAAATTCTTTTACACGATATGCTGATGCAACGGTAACTTTTCATCATGTATACAGATTTCCAAAAATATTAAAATCTAAATTTCATCCTCAAACTTCAAAATTACATCTCCGCTTAAAACTTTACTTCAAAAATTAGTCTCCACTTCAGCATCAAGGCTTTAGCTTACTTTCTACATTTGTTACCTGGTATATATATATATGGTCTTCCTGAGCTGCTGATAGAAGTCTAGTCCAGAAGCCATTAGTGGTATAGCCACTGTCCTGCTCCTGCCTGACGTTTTTGTAGAATTCCAGTTGCTTGCCGTGTGGTGTGACCGTGGAACTGCCACAGAGGGCCCCCTACCGTGAAAGGTCAAGCACCCTGACGCTGGACTTTATAAAAGATGAGTATTTTCCCTCAATATTAGCTTGTTGTTTTTTTGGTGATTTTTCTGAACTTTTTTTGATTAACACTATTTTAATTTTTACATAACTTTGGCTATTTTTTGCTTATTTCCCTTTACAATACTAACCCCGTTTTAAATGACATTTAGCTAGAGTATTGCCCAGAGGTGATTAAACCTTGAGTAAAAACTCATATTTTTATTTTCTATTATAGATAATGTTACAAAGTTAACCAAAACTCGAGAGAGTGGGTAACTTTAATTTAATTTAATACTTTCACTGTGATCACTCGATCATGCTGGCAGTTTTAATTTGTAGTGCCTAGTTTGTGGCGTAAATATTAACTTCAGTTTGTCCTACTGTAGTAAACGTCACTTGTGGAAATTGCAATATCCCTCTTTCTTCCTTATTTTTTAAATTAAGGTACTGTATCACTCGTGCATGAAGGGCTCTACGCTTTAGTGTCCTTAATTTGATAATATACTTTTTGGTATTTAATTTGCTACACCTATCTCTATTCCTGCTTTCTAAAACTTTGTATTATTTGTGCACAAAGGCTCTAAGCTTTAAAGTAATTCAATTTCTAATATACCCAATAGTATTTCCCTTGTAATACTTCTCTTTCTAACTTACTGTGCTATTTATGCATTAAAGACTTTGCTTTCAAAGGTGATATAATTTTTAATATACTTCACAGTATTAACATTAACATTGAATTTTTACAACAAATTTCACCTTAGAGAATTGAGCTTAGATAGATTTTAATTTTTTAGTACACTTGATCATATTTAAAATTTTATAGGGTGTTTTCCCTCCCTCCTATTAACTTTGTGATCATGAATTAAAATATACTGTTTACTGAAACCGTCCCTTAGAGCTTTGAGCGCTTGAGTATTTCGATTCATGGTACACGCCAATCCATTCAATTCTTATGAAAATTTCCCCACCTCTCAGGAAGCTTTTGAGCACAAATCTTACTTAATAGCTTTTAGTGTTGATTTATTTTAATTTATGGTATGCCTTGTACTATCTAATTTGCGTAGGATTTAGTCCCATATATTTTTTTTGACTGAGCTTTAGAGATTAAAATTAGCATTTACTTCTTGTAGAGTACCTAATGGCTTTAAGCTTTAAGTTATATTGTATGCTTATTTGTATTTAACCTATGTAGGGTAGTTGCCCCTTGTTTTAGTGATGCTTTTTTTAAGTGCCCATATTTATAAATTTATATTTAAGTACTGTTTTATAAAAAAAAATAAAAAAAAAAACATTGCCTATTGCTTAATAGAATTTATTTATCACACGAATTTTATTGTGTTTTATTTAGGTACTACGGATACAGTGAATATTGGTCTCTCCTAATTCTGCATTCTTTCTCTTTCTATTTACTTTTTCTTTATCGAGATCTTCTCTCGATTGGCGCCCAAGATAAAAATCTGGAAAATAAAATAAAATATAAGAACCTCACGACCTTTGGCCTTCAAACGAATCAAAACTGAGTTCCTGGAGCACCAAAGTAACGTGAAATCTCAAAAAAAAATAGAAAAAAAAAATAACGATAACTTTTAACGTTACAATATTCCTGTAGGTATCCATCCCATATTAAAGGCATCTAGTTAAAACTAATTACATATTAACATTTTAAAAAAATAATCACTACTAAGAAGTTAAAGGTTATAAGTTATCACTAAATAACCTAATTAAGTTCCTCCTAATGTTAAACAAATGTAATGAATACTATATAAATGATTACTTAAAAAAAAATCCAGTACACGCAACAAAGCAAGAGGCTTTATAATAATATGTTTTTCATACAAATCTTTCTTTTACCAATAGTTCTGGTTTTAACAACGAGTGACGTTACGTTTCAAAATGTAGAATATAAAGGATATAGTCATATTTTCATATTACAATTTATTAAAACAATTAAAAAATCGGACAGTTTGAAAGAAAACCTTCCTAGAGGATCCTACGACAATTTGGAGTTTCGGGACCAAAATATTCCAATTTTAAAAGAAAACTCTGTAAGTGACATGGACATTTTAAAACAATTCACAATAGATAATTGTAAATTAAAGGAAATCCGACCTGGAGCATTTAGAAATTTGCCAGCACTTCGAACACTACTCCTAAGAGAAAACGACTTGGAGGAGATAAAAAGTGGTCTTTTTAACAATTTAACACTAGCAGCGTTGGATTTAACCAAAAATAAAATCAAACATATAGAAGCGACTGCATTGGATCTGCCCTATATTCATCAAATAGATTTAAATCATAATCTAATAGCAAGTTGGAATACAAGGTATTTTATAAACAGTTTAGATAGTTCTCGTTTTAAAATAGTATATTGGTTAATGTCACATCCAAAAACTTAAAAGTTGTGTACATTTATGTAAATAATATATTTTTTTTGCCCACCGCTGTCACTGAACTTCTCCTGTGACTTACAATCCATTTTACTTTCAAGATCCTACATTTTTAATGGTATATAAATTTAAGGGATTTAAAAAAAGAAATTGGGACTGATGTAAACTGCTCATCACAAAGTTCGACACATCATTTTTTTACCACCTTTATTACAGGTCTGTATATAGTTGGAAAACAAAATCGCGGATTTTAATGCGATTTACAGAGTTTGAAAGATTGTTTCTTGTAGATTAATAGCATGGTACGCCTATGACGTAACCAATGCACTTTAATATTATACAGGGTGGAAAAGAGAGTCGTGGAAAAAATAAAAGGGAAAAATTATAATTGACCTCAAGATATCTACCTGGTGTCCTAAAGTACAGAGAGTTCCATAAAATAAAATTAGAATAATTGAGTTATTCAAATGTAAAAGTTTGAATTAAGATGTTTAAACTATAAAAAGTTAATACATTTTCGTAAAAACACCGTTTTTATGATTTTGTCGATCTGCCGAGATGGTTTTGGCCGTTTTCTATTTCAAGTCCTAAGACTGGAATTAAGCTGGAATTATAAACTTTGCGTTCGGGTTTGTTCGAAGAAGTTAAAACATTGAATTGTAATAAAATGGTTTATAAACTTCGCTGGCGTTCGCGCTGCCGCCGGCAGCCGTTCCACTTGGACCAACTTTAACTTTTTAGCTCTGGCGTTCGTAGCAAATCCGTAGCGGTGACGTCAAGTCAAGTCATAATTGGCAGCTTTCAAAATTATTGTCAAAACTGCAAACCGAACGAATGCTAACGACAAGTTTATAAATGCCGACTACGAACGTCAACGACGAACGCTGACGCCAACGTCAGCTTCTACGAGAGTTTATAATTCCAGCTTATCTTATGTTTTTGACAAGTATACCGGGTGTCCACGGAAGGTGGTTCGCCCCTCTAACTTTTTTGTTTTTCAAGATAATGAAATAAAATTCGGGGGAATTGTATACGACATAAAACTGCATTTTTTGACAGGTGACTTAACATTATGGAATTTTCGATTTTTAAATGGGATACCTGGTATATTTTTACTTTTTTGACTCCATATGACATTCTATATACAACGATCTGTCACTTAAGAAAAAAGAGGATTTCATTACGATTATTTTGATACCATACAATATTAGGTTTTAGAAAAGCTGCTATTAATAAACTTTAAAAAGTTAACTTGGAACTTTCCTAAAATGAAGCATCTTTTGAGAATAAATTTAGATTTAAATGCATCAAGTAGCCTGTGACCAGGAAAACTGATAAAATAAAATCATGCTTTAAAGGAAATTGAAATGCCAACAGCTTCTGCCAAAGTAAATTAGTTTGTTGTTTAAAAAGCATGGAAAATAATAGTTTTAAAAGGGGTGATTTACAAGGCATGATTTTGTTTTATCAGTTTTGCTGGTCACAGTCTACTTGATGCATTTAAATCTAAATTTATTCTCAAAAGATGCTTCATTTTAGGAAGGTTCTAAGTTAACTTTTTAAAGTTTTTTAATGGCAGCTTTTCTAAAACCTAATAGTGTATGGTATCAAAATAATCGTAATAAAATCCTCTTTTTTCTTAACCCGACGAGCCACCATGTTGCCATTTAAAAAAAACGAGTTATACAACTTTAAAGATTAAATTTTACATAGCACATAGCATTGGCCCAAAAATAGTAAAATTGTATTTTTCCCAAGATTAAAGATCTGAAATAGGTGATTTTAAGGTATTCATAGCCCTCTAGATAAAACAATACACTTGGAAAAAAAAATTTTTTTTGGTGACCAAAAGTGACAAGTGATACATCGTTGTATTTAGAATGTCATATGAAGTCAAAGGAAGTAAAAATATACCAGGTCTCCCATTTAAAAATCGAAAGTTTATGCCACTTCCGGTTAAACCGGAAGTTCCATATTGTTGAGTCACCTGTCAAAAAATGCAGTTTTATGTCGTATACAAATACCCCGAATTTTATTTCATTATCTTGAAAAACAAAAAAGTTAGAGGGGCGAGCCACCTTCCGTGGACACCCGGTAGGTAGCTGTTTTTAACACAGAAAGTGAAATTTTGATACCTAAGCAAACTAAGCATGTGTTCATATCAATTCCTTCTTCTAAGCAGGAGATATAGTTACTTTTTTGCAAATTATATTAAATAGAATACTTTTAATCTTATACCGGTTGTCTCAAATCATGTAGAAATTTAGTTAAATTCGTTGTTAAAACTGACAAGTCTTAGCTTATTAGAACTTAACTATTGATTATAATTTTTGGTAAATTATAATTTTTAATTTTCTTAATAGGTATCTGAGAACTTATTTATAATGTACAGGGTCATCAAAAACGAAGCAGTTATTAGTTATTAAGCCATCACTGACCAATAACAAATTCCGGAACTTATATAAAATTCCAATAATAGCTTACATAAAACTAACGCCTGGCTGGGCAATATTAAGAAAACAACAACCACAAGCACTAATTATTAATAAAATATTCATTTTAATAATAGTTATGTTCTTAAAATGGTTATTAAAAGTATCATATTATATAAAATGCGATAGATTTCTACAATCTACCAACATTAGAAAATATTTTTTTTGTTATGTAAAGGAATAATTGTCGGATTACAGTCGGCAAGTCTTTTTTGCCGTTTTGCAGTAAGTTGCAACCATAATTTAGTTTTATATTTGCTATTGATATTTTATATCATATTTCAAATGTGTATTGATCCGTATTCGTTTAGTAATTAATTTTTGGCGACCCTGTATATTATAAATAAGTTCTTACTTAGCTCCTTACTAAGAATATTAAAGACTATAATTTTTTAAAAAATTAGTGCATTGGTTACGTCATACACGTATCACACTATTAATCTGCAAGAAACAATCATTCAAACTCTGAAGGCCGCATTAAAATTAGTGATGTAAATTTAAAAAAAAACGTTTTTTTTTTAGAAAAAAACAATGCGGTTTTTTTTTTTCAAAAATGTTTTTTTTTTCAGAATCATAGTTTTTGCTTTATAGAAAAGAGTAAATTTTTTTTAATGTAATAATTTTATAAAATATCATAAAGTAATCTCTATTCTATTCTCTATTTATTAATAAAGGCACATAATAATATTTATTTTATTACCTATTTAAAATGCTGAAATACTTAACCTTAACAGTAGCTGTCTCTGTCGTATGATGATTTTTAATAATTTATTAGAAAAATAAAATCTTCCATTTTTCTTGTGTATTTTCCAGAATTTTGGTCCAACCGGGCACAACGCACAACCAATAAAAATATGTTTATTTTTTTTTTCATAAAAAACAAAAAAATTATTTCTTTTCTAATTAATACGATTTTTTTTTAATTCGAAAAAAAACAATGTTTTGTTTTTTTTTTTAGGAAAAAGACGTTTTTTTTTAAATCGTTTTTTTCAAATAAAAAAAAAAAAACGTTTTTTTTACATCACTAATTAAAATCCGTAATAAAGATAGGTCTTTGATTGAGTGATACTAACTGGATTCATTTTAAAGTTTATTCCAAATCCTAATCAAACCCTTAAGTTTTTGCGAGATTTCTCATTCTCGCGTATTTTTGTCTCGTCTCACGATAGTCTCGCAGGAAAACTTTCGTCTCGTGTCGCAGAAGACCGGACCACTCTCGTCTCGTTCTCGTCTCGTTCTCGTCTTGTCTCGCGAGAACGAGACGAGAGTGAAACACTAGTCACACGCATATTCTAATTACTACAATTACAGATACTTATTTTTAGTTCGGTACCCGTAGAATCTCTTCTACAGATGATACGTAGGTACAAGTACAACATTTTTTTTTAGGTTAAATACGTTGTAATTTTAATATGTACTTTGTCTTTGTATATTTTTACTTTTTACTGGTTTGAACCTAAAGCCGTTCACGTCATGTCCACCTTTAATTTTAAGATCTACATTAACAATCTCACATAAGTTGTTAGTATAGCTTTTTTCACATAATCTTAGCACATGATACATAAAACTGTTTTATTTTGTTCGACAGTATCAAATCAAACAAACAAAATGTAAAATTCCATTTTCCATGCCACACTTTTCTTTGCTCGTGGTAGTTATCTTCCACAATGCTAATTAGCAGTAGGTAAAGATTTTTTTAATATTTGTTCTTGATTTAAGGAAAACAGAATTTTTTAATATCCAACTTTTTAATATTTTCCAATTAATAAAATCCTTTTTGGACTTCTTAACAAGAAAATCTAACTTTATTTTGCAAACTTATAGTTTCTTATGATTGACAGGTTTTTCTTGTTCATTTGTAGGCTTAAAGAAGATAATAAACATTATCGAAAGCTTGGCGTAGCTTAAAAAAATATTTTCATTAAACCCAGCCCCCATCAGGGCCGATACCCCAAGATTTTGGACTTTGTTGGTTAACTAGTCGGTCAACAAGACTACCTTCTCCAGGGTGACCACCTTGTATCCAGTTGAAAACCGGAGATATTAAATTTTTTTTTCAATTCGTTTAAAAATGCGCCGTAGGCAAAAATTTTTGGGTGCCACGCCCTTTTTTGGGCTATCAAAACCTAGAGATTCTATGAGTAACGGTCAACAACTTTAATAATTATAAGTAGGTACAAGGCCGTAGCCAGAAAATAATTTCGGGGGGGGTTTGTTCCAGTGGCGGATTTAGGATTTGTTCTAGAGGGGGGGGGGGGTGCGAAAGGAAACACCGCCGAAGGCGTTCTTTTGCGCCGCAGGCGAAATTTTTTTGGGTGCCACGCCCTTTTTTGGGTAAAATAACCTTAAAGCTTAAGGTGGAATTATCAACGTCATTCAATTTATTGCCAACCTATAACCTATTTCGCCTTGTTTTTCTTAGTTTATTATTTTATTGACTAAGATTTAAATAAAATCAATATCGTCTGCACATTATTTAGGTAATATCTATATTACAAAAATATCAATTTATTTCATTGCTTATTTTGAGAGAATTGTATAGTGAAAGAAGAATGACATAATAATGAAAAAAAATCTTAACCGATATTTTTCGATATACAATTATCCTTAAATACTACTACTAGACGAGGATGGGCCAATTCTCGTCTCGTCTCGTCTCGCGGCATCACTACCATTAAGGCGATCTGCAGCCATTGTAGCCCGTAAATTAGATTGAGTATTATGTTGTGTAACAACAAAGTGAGACGGGCGCACTGTATATAACTGGAGTCTCATTAATACTTATTAAAAGTCTAAAATAAATATATTTTTTTTATTTCGGGGGGGGGGGGGGGATCAATCTCCCTTGATCCCCCCCTGGCTACGGCCTTGAGTAGGTACACAATAAAAGCTGAAATAAAAAAAATATTTTTATTTATACGTCAGGAACTGCCTTAAAAACCAATAATTATTACAGGCGGGTAGTTCTTTAACCAGGTAAGGATTATTGTTTTCAAACATTTTTATTAATAATAATTGCCACATCTAGATAAATTCCAAAATAAGTTTTTAGGTCCAAATTAAAAAAATAACAACAAACAAACTCTTAGTCAAAAGTAAAAGTTAACACAAACATAAAATAAATTTTAAAATCACGTTAAGTAAGTTACCTACTTAAATACAAGAGAATATAAAAAGAAAAATTTTCTTCACTAAAGTTATTTTTAAGGAAAGCTACGAAAATTATTAAAAACCGGAGCTGTTACTAAAAAAACCGGAGCCCGGAGGTCAAGTATAAAAAACCGGAGACTCCGGGTGAAAACCGGAGAGGTGGTCACCCTGACCTTCTCACTTATATTATATATTATAATTTCACAGACAATTAACATTTCCGTAATAATATTAACGTTTAATAGTAAAGTAATAATAAAACGAAACGTTAACAATCAAACAAGGTCACTTTTTGGATGAGAATTTAATATTAAATACATTTCAAATCGAACAAACCATTCTTCATTTATGATTTCAGATGGTTCCAGAACACTTCCCATTTAAGTATTATAGGGATGGCAAATAATTCCTTAGAAATAATGCCCAGAGGTGCATTTACGAACCGGAACTACAGATTAGGCTCCTTGAGATTAAGGGACAATAAAATCCATACAATTGAAGATGGTGCTTTTACAGGACTTAAAAGAATCTCTTACTTGTGGCTGGACAGTAACAAATTATCAAAATTAGGGGAAAACCTACTGGAAGGTATTGAAGTGAATTATTTGGGACTAGATAATAACCAATTCACTTGTTTTACAGGTAAGTGTCTTTTCACAGTGAAGTATCTATCAAATCCGACTTATTTGTTTATCCCGATAATATTACGTTTTAAAAAATGAGGTTATCAATTAAAGAAACATTTAATTTTTTATTATTGTTGTGCGCGTAACATTTTTCTAGCTTAAATTAGATTATTTTGCTTATTTTTTTTGCTTGTGATAAAGTACATAGGTTTCCTTTGGTGGGTAGCCTTTGTAATAACTAGCATTTTAATTTTTCAAAGAAAATTAGTTTAATTTCGGAAAGCGAGAAAATAAATTAAATTTAATATTTAAAATAAATAAATTTTTTCTAAAATTCTTTTGAGGCTCTAAAATAAAATTAATGTGGTTTTGCAAGCTGTAATTTAAAGTATTATAATAATAATAATAATAATAACAATAATAATAATAATAATAATAATAATATTAATAATAATAATAATAATAATAACAATAATAATAATAATAAAATAATAATAATAATTATCTGAATTGCACAATTTTTGAAAGAAAAACCGAAAGAGTTTTTAATTTTGAGAAATTCTACATAACATTTTTTATGGATGAACCGTTTTTTAAAAATGTATTACCAAAAAATCATTAAAGATTGTGATACACGGAAGTGTCTGTGATGATTTTTACGGAAAGGGTACTTTATTATGAAATATTTTTTACCCATTTCCTATCCATAGGGATTACTTAAGTATTTGCAAAACAAAAATTGGATAAAAACATGACGATTATATTATATTATTATTAAAAAAAAATCGTTTTTAATGATAATATAAAATTACGACCTTAATCATATCAAAACTGCCTTCTTTTAACCACAAAATATCTAAACTGTTTTTGACAGCTTGTCGGTTGTCATATTAAAATAACAACGTTGTCAAATGTATTCTCAATTTATACATTAAAATGAACTTAACATACTCTCTGATCGGCTTTAATAGGTGTATCGGCAACCGGTTTGTTCGTTGTTACCCAGGGCATTTTTTAAATTTTATTTCATTTTAAAACAATATTTTTTTATCAACGGGATTTATAAAACCCAGTGCGACATCTTGCGTCCCAGTACGGTACCTTAGAAAAGGTCAGTCGTAAAGGGTTATTCTGTAAAAACAGAAAATTATGCAAGATGCCCTCAAAACCGGTATAAGTGCCGGACCACAGATATTAATTCGAAAAAGGTTTTTCTGCTTCCTTCCGCCAAACCCATCCCCAGACGCGTTTCGCCGTTATTACGGCTCATCAGTGAGGCTCGGTTTGGCAGAAGGAAACAGGACTCAAAGACAAATCACTTGTCAGGATCGATCATCAACGGGATTTATAAAACCCAACTGGGTACTGGGTTTTATAAATCCCGTTGATGATCGATCCTGACAAGTGATTTGTCTTTGAGTCCTGTTTCCTTCTGCCAAACCGAGCCTCACTGATGAGCCGTAATAACGGCGAAACGCGTCTGGGGATGGGTTTGGCGGAAGGAAACAGAAAAACCTTTTTCGAATTAATATTTTTTTAACTGAATTGGCCCAATAAAAGTCTCACTCTTTATGTATTTCCTATGAATTTGTATTTTATACCAAATCTCGCAACATTCTTAAGAATGCCTAACCTAACGGGGAGTTTTCGCATGAAAATAGCTGTCGAACAGGAACTTCTCTTTTTTTTTAGAGAAAAACAAGTTTCGTCCATAAATGTTTTGCCTTTAATAAGATTTATACAAACAGTGCACCATACCATAATAATAATAATATTAATTATAATAATAATAATAATAATAATTATACTAATAATAATAATAATGTCACGAGGGCACCGAGTCCTTGATTAAAAGGCAGTACATCATGCTTAATTAAGTATTTATTAACAACAATTTAACTATGGAAACAATCAATTAAATAAAATACCCAGTCTTACCTATTAATTGTTATAGCTTCTACACCAGTGTTGGGGGAAAGTGTCGCCGCGTAAAGTTGGCGGGTCAGGAGATTGATGGGCGACGTGCCCGCTTGGCTGCGTGATAGCTGCTGCCGACCCCGGTGCCGCTCGCATATTTGTAAATAACACCCAGGATCGCCAATCGGCTTCCGCCCGAACATATCTGGTAAATAGCAGACGATATGACAAATCGGTTGGGTAACTAACACCCGTGATCGCAAAAATGTTCTTTGAAAATCATTCTGAACTCTGGTAAATAGCGGATGGATGCATTAAAGGCAGCATAGGCTTCCATACCTATTTGTTTTCCAGTTCTGTGATTAAATAAAATATGAATTTGCCACCAAAATATAAATACAGCATAGTTAATGATCAAACCGTAAGGACAACTTTATCTAGTAAGGAAGAAATAGAAGTAAGTACCAACTACAAAAATAATTATTATTCTTTAATGGTCGAACCCGGTAAAAGTGAGGTTACGTCTGGGTTATATTAACTAAACAGCTCACTATTCAGCTATTAGAAATCAAATTTACTTTTAAAATAGCCGTCTTTTTGATGAATTATAAACAAATTAATTAATAACCGAGGAGAACCAAAAAGTTAAACATAAAAGTTATAAGATATTATGTGGTGGTGCTTATATTAAAAATATTTTCGAATATACTGGGTGACCCAAAAATAAGTTTAATGAGAGTTTACTTAATTTTTTTATAGGAAACCCTGTTTGTTATTGAATGTTTTAATCATAGACAATTTACCTTTAGATAAACAAACAATAATCACGAATGTGGCAGTTTTATGGCCTCGCGCATGTAAACAAAACTGGGAACTATTAGACATGCGCACTGCAACATTATCGTTTGACGAATGGGAAAATAGACAGGTCCGTGCTTTAAAATTTAAATTCTTGCTCATATGCCACCATAGACCGGGTTTATTTTACCCCTATTTGGGCATAATACAATTATACAACGGCTGCAACTAGTGGGTACTAGTCATTGTTTATATTACAATCCGAGTCACTAAAAGCACAAACACAATTCACTAACTAAACTACACAAAAACCAGAAATCCATAAATATTAAACACCAGTCCCACAATCCACAATAGCCGATCCGATAGCTGAAAACTTTAGAAAACTACAAGGAATCCGCAAAGAAGAGAAACCTTAAAACACAACAACAAAAATGGAGTCCGAGCCGGTTCTGGAGAGTATTCTTGAGCGCGTCGATAAAGTAGGACGGCCGATAACACGAGGTTTGTGCGCATGCACGAAGGTTCCCCGAATAAAGACAGCTGACCGACGAGTCATGCGCTCGGACGTATTTTTTCACCCATAAAACGTAACTTTTGTTTGCGCAGGAGATAAGCTGTAGGTATCTAAAGGTAAATTGTCTATGGTTTTAATTTTACGCGAAGTTCCAAACACATTCCATGTAGGTAATGTCCTATACCTAACTTTAACTGTTTTTAACGCTTTTAATAGCTTCACTTGTAAGTTTGTAAGTAAATAGGTATGTATGTAACAAATCTAGACAGCCGGTTTTGACCGACTTCTACTTGTCGGATTTACTTGAAATTGGGTGCCTATTAATAGTTTTGGTGATAATACAATACCATGGTATTATTAAGTTTACACCTCACCCTCCGCCAAGGGTAATGCTCAAGTTCATCCGATTTCATTCAAAATTGGTACCTATGTGAGGGTTTTTGAGGATGAGGATGACGAATTTTTATTCAAATTTGAAAAAATTTATATGGCGGATTGAATGGCCGATTTTGGGTCAAATCTTGTAAGTTCATAATCCCGACTTCTATACATATCCGTTTAACTTCACATGGTATGCGGTTACAGTTCCGGTGACAATACATTATTAAGTTATTACTAATTTTTAGTGCATTAAAAGCGTGTTTGATAATTTTTTAAACTATATATTTTTAAATATTGACATCTGAATATCGACCATTTTGACACTTTGACGGGCTGTAAAATCTAAATGGTGTAACTTGGAGAAAAACCTTTTGCAGTTTCCTGTCTTAACTTTTCATTATTTATCAATTAACATTAACTTTTAATTTAACTAAGGGATAAATTTAACGGGACCTTTTTATCCTTTGATTAAGTGCAAAGTTAATGTCAAAGGTTATAGATAATGAAAAGTTAAGAAAGAAAAGAGCAAGTCGTTTTTCTCATGCAATAATCAACAGGGTAGCCTATTTAAAAAAAAATAAGGTAAAAGTACCAGTCCTTGAGCTATTAAGACACTTCTTTGAGTTTGTAATAGCAATAAAAAAAGCTAACATTTTTAAATGGTTAAAAAACTTACCACTGTGTTGACTGGTTATTTAACTTTCTCAAAATATCATTGTGTTTCGTTAAAAAGCTTAATAGTATAACTTTCTTACTAGTCATTGTGTTCTAGAAGATGTTTTTTTTACAGAAATGGATGACAGATTATCAGAATATTACCAAAACAGCTTGGAGCATACACAAAACTATTCAAAACCCCATTAAGACAGCTAAGAAAAACTTATTTAAAAGATACTATTATTGCCACTTTAGTACCCGCGAAACAAAAATCTCTGAAACTAATCGAAAGAGGGCTCATGCATCGCGAAACATAAATTGTCCTGCTAAAATTATAGTCACATTACATCGTATTCCTCCTCAATATTCTCGAGCAAATCAGCCTAACATTATTGCTGAAAATTGGCCGTGTCTGATTGTATTTATTAATAATCACAATCATACAGTTGATAGCGCAGCTGCGCTATCAAAAAGACCTATTGCAAATAAAACCATTCAAGAGATTCTTCAATATTTTGATAGAGGCCACTCAGTATCATCGGCTTACCACAGTTTCTGTTTTTCAAAAATGGAGACACTTGGCAATGATTACGATGAAATGATGTCAGACAGACATTATTTTCCAACAAAAAACGATTTTTCAAATATATGGAAAAAGTATTTTAATGCATCATTTGGTGCTCGTTCTGGAAAGGATATGCTAGCTGCGCTGGAAAAAAATTTGTCTTCTACTGAAACTCTATATAAAATTGAACAAATTTCAGAACATTACGTAGTTTCTCTATGTACACCGATGATGCAAAGAGCAGCAAGTTTGTAAGTTCAAAGCTCTGAAATATTATTTGTTAATGCAACTGGAAATTGCGATGTAGAAAATCACAAATTATTTTTCTTTGTTACGCAGTCTTCGGTTGGAGGTATTCCAGTTGGATGTGTCCTTGCAACTTCTGAAAAAAGTGAGGTGTTTGATGTTGCTGTAAAAAATTTAATTGAAATTATGCAAACGAAAATATCTCCCTCTGTTATTTTAACTGATGATGATTTAAAAGAGCGAAAAGTTCTTCAGACTTATTGGCCAAATGCGACATTGTTACTCTTTACATTTCATGTGTTAAAATCGGTCTGGAAATGGATTTGTGCCTCCAGCAATAATATTGAGCGCGATAATAGACAAGATTTATACAGACTCTTTAGACAAATTTTAATGTCAGATCAAAGTGAGGATCAACTTGAATCCAACATTGCATTATTTATTGAAAAAACATCCAAGTATCCAAAATACCAAAAGTATGTACAGAAAATGTTGGAAAGAAAAGAGGCTTGGTGCCTTTTTTACAGAAAAAAGTTCCTTACGCGTGGCTCTAATACGAATAATATGGTTGAGGGGGTGTTTAGGCTATTTAAAGACATACCTTTAGAAAGAACAAAAGCCTATAACCTTGTCCAATTAGTAGATTTTATAACAACAAATTTTAACGCCTATTATAAACAAAGATTGCTGGATGTAGTTGTAAACAAAGTAGATATCAGAAAATATTCAGTAAATGATAAGGATGTAAATCCAGATAACATAAAGGAATTAAATAACTTTCAATATTCAGTATTAAGTTCCTCAAGCTCTACAGAATATTATCTTGATATGAAAAGTTTTACATGTTCTTGCCCTGAAGGCTATACAGGGAAGATTTGCAAACATCAGTCAGGTGTTATAAAAAAATACAACATAACATCGGCATGCAATATTTTGTCTCAAGATCAAAAAATAATTTTATATAAGATCGCTACTGGCACTAACCCTCCTGAACACTTATTAAAACCACTGCTTTTAGTAAAGCAACCAGAATTCAGCACATCCTATGTAAAAAAAAATACCAATTATTTGTTGGAAAGGCCCACTACAACTTCTTCATTAGATACAGATGGAGTTGGAGATAGTGCAAATGAAAACAGTGTAGATGAAGTAAATACCAATGTTCTTATAAATGAATGGAAAATATTTGCAACGAAATTTACATCGGATATTGAAAAAAATTTGAAGGACGACCCTGAAAACTTTCAAGAAGGAGTAAAAGTCTTTATGAACAGTTATAACACGAATGTTAAAAGTTCCTCAAGCCTTTTAAGTGGCTTACATACTGCGTTTAAATTTGCTGGTACTAGCACCAAACGATTAGTCAAAACTTCTCGAAAAGGCATAAAAATTTCCGTGCAACCAACTACTATTATGCGTAGAAAAACCAAATTTACAGGGAAAAGACGATTCCAAGCAGGAAGAAAACCAAAAAGTGGAACTCAAAAACAGAAGTTAACACCCCATGATTTACAAGAATGCGTTAAAGATAATAAGTCCTTAGGCCGAAGAAAAATTGTTAAATAATAATTGCTTCTAATTCATTTGTTTTTTTATATTTATATGATTTTCGTTCTATTTTATATTTCCTATTAAAATTATGTTAAGTATCTACTGTTCAGAAGAAAAATTGTACCTTATAAATAATTTAAATTTATAATTGTCTGTTCAATATCGACCAAATTTGCGATTACGGGTGTTAGTTACCCAATCAATTTGTCATATCGTCTGCTATTTACCAGAGATATTCGAGCGAAAGCCGATTGGCGATCCTGGGTGCTATATATATTATATATATTATATACAAATATGCGTGCTGCTCCAAGCGGCCGTCGTACTGGGTTCCCCACTCTCGCCTAGCCATTGGCGTCATAGAGCGGGGGGAACCCAGGCGTCGTCCGCTGGGAAGCGTAAAAAACTACCCTTCGTGACACTTCCCCCCCCCCCCCCCACGGAAACAAAAACCCAACGGGTTTTTGTACAAGAATAAAACCATATTTACAAAAATATACAATAAAACATACTGGGTTTAACCATACCAAAAAAAATTCATTTCAATCAAAAAAATTTTAAAAATTAGTTTTCTTTCTTCTCTCTTCTTTCCATTGTCTTTGTCCTCGTCCGTGTGTTGTCTTCATTTGTCCTGTCGTCGTGTCTCTTTCATCCCTGCCCCGTCATGCCGACGTCATGTTGGCCCTCAGTCTGGCTGATGTTGACATCAGGCTTCCGGGGTGGCGAGGGTGACAGCTCCTGGACTCCGGCTGGATGGCTGCCCTTGGGGGTCCACTCGCCCTCGGTCGCCTGCTGTCTGGCTGGGGTTGTTTCGTCCTCGCCCTTAGTTGGCATTTGACATGAAAAGACAAAAACAAGGATTAGACACTAACTTAGAAAAACACTTTAGGACGACACACTATTTACATAACAAAAAAGAAAAGTCAGTTTGCCCCCTATACATTTGGCAACTCTGGCCACCGCTTAATCATGGCCGAACCATTTCCTCCGAACAATGCGCTCTTTACTACTTTAAAATTTTTCTTTGAAATTTTAGCTCATTAATCCCTCTTGTTTCCCCCCACCCTTACTGGAAAAAATTTTTTCTTTACTTCCAAACACATATTACATATAAGACGCGACACGACAGTTGAAAATTGACCTTACGTAACATGTTGATCAGATATGCGCTCTAGCCAAAACCCAACTGCTTCAGAGCCTCGTGCAGCTGCTCACGATCCCTAATATTTTTTTACCTTTCGAAAACATTACACATTTAATTTTTATCCTTTTTACCTTGACTATTACCTTATATTTCTTTACTTATTGGGGGAAAACAACAAAAAAAAAACTTTATTTACTACTGCATTTTCATAGTGGTATACTAAAAATAACTTAAAATTACTATAATGCATTGTTCTAATTAATTAGAAAAATTATATGGTTTATAATATGGGGCTAATCTGCTGACGTGCACTGTTTCTTGTTTTGCTCTTGCTCCTTCTCCTCTCTGTATTACGTAATTGACGGGTGATACTTTTCTTACTATTACAAATGGTCCATGGTATTTACATTGTAACTTGTCACTTTTTCCCTTTTTTCTTATATACACCCTCAATTCGACTTTATTTCCTGTTTCATACGTCACTTCCTTGTGTTTATCGTCATACCTGGTTTTGTCCTTTATCTGTTTTTGTGCAATATTTCTTTTTGCTTGTTCCCTATGTGCTGCTATATCTGGATTTGGTAGTACCAAAGTTGTCGATTTCACAAACATATTGCGTCAGGAATGAGGTTAGGGTTTCTTCCAAAAACTAAATAAAATGGCGAAAACTGCGTGGTGTCTTGTTTACTGGTATTATATGCAAACGTAACTAGCGGTAAGTACTTGTCCCAGTCGTCCTGCGCTGTTGATACATACAGACTGAGCATGTCTGCTAGCGTTCGATTGAAACGTTCTGTTAAACCATTTGTTTGCGGATGATACGAAGTTGTGTATATGTTTTCTGCTCCCATGTTCTGTACCATTTGTCTCACCATCTCTGATCTGAAGACCTGACCCCTGTCGCTCAATATTTTTCTTGGCACACCGTGTATACTTATTACATAGTCCACTAAAAATGCTGCTATTTCTTCGGCTTTTGCACTCGGCATGGCTTTCGTTATTGCAAATCGTGTAACATAGTCTGTACAAACAACTATATTATTGTTATTTTCTTTTGTTTTTGTTAGTGGTCCTAATATGTCAATTCCTATCATTTCGAAGGGTTGCAAATCGTCGATTTTTATTGGCTGCAAGTCACCTGGTGGTTTTTCGTTATTTGGACCTTTTCTAATTTGACAGTCTGGACATCCCCTAATGAACTTTTTGATGTCTATATGCATTTTGTCCCAATAATATCGTTTATTCACCCTGTCGTACGTTCTAGCGAATCCCAGGTGTCTTGATAAAGGCTCACAAGGTAGCTGGTTCATAACTTGAGCTTTAAGTCCTTGTGGAATTACTAGTTTGTCCGGTTCGTGTGGTATCACTGATTTTTTGTATAGAACACCATCTATGGTCTTGAAGTTTTTAGCACGGCGTTGTAGATGTGAATTACCATAATTTGGGTTTTGGGCAGCCTGTAAAAAGTCTGAAACCACTGGATACTCTTCTTGAAATTCTGTGATATCCACTAACGGTAGCAAAAAAGTAGGTATCTCATTGGCGCTATCTTCGTCTGTGCTTGTAGCTTCGAAACATTGTTGTCTAGATAGACAGTCTGCGTCTTGGTTACATTTGCCTGTCTTATGAATTATTTCATAATCAAATTCTTGCAGTTTGCAACTCCATCTAGCTAGTCTTCCTGTAACATTTTTTATACTCTGCAAATAACATATTGGTTGATGATCTGAAAATTTTTTTATATGCTGACCCCAAATGTAGCTTCTAAGATACGTCAAACTCCATACTATAGCGAGACCTTCTTTTTCTCCTACACCATAGTTTCTTTCAGCTTTAGTCAGCGTTCTGGAAATGTAACAAATTGGATGCATTTCATCTTGTACTTTTTGTAGAAGTATCGCTGAGATTCCAAAGTCTGATGCATCGACGTGAAGTTCTTTTTCGGCTTCTGGCAGGTAGTGTGTCAAAACTGGTAGTGAAATTAACTTCTGTTTGATTGTCTGGAACGCATTTTCTTGCTCTGATTTCCATAAAAACGGTGTTCCTTTCTTTAGCAGATTATACAACGGTCTGGCAATCACACTGAATTTTTCAACAAATTTTCTGTAATAATTTGCAAGGCCAAGAAAACTTTCGTCCAATTTATGGTAAACTTCACAGTTTCGGGTTGAGCATTGACATACGTTGATAGGCAGTGAAACTGAACTCTGCATGGGGTATTGATGACTTGCTACTTTAAAGATGAGTGGTATCGATGCCTCATATGTTGTCACTTCGGGTAGTTTTCTTAAGTATGCCCCCGGTATAATCTTTATTGGTACTGACGAAATCAGTGGAGCTTGTATTAGTAGGAAATACCTCGAAAAAAGATTATTAAAAAAAAATTTATAGTACTTATGTGTATTTGTTAAAAGTTTCTAACTTATGGCGTACATAAGTAAGTTATTTACTAAGTTAGTATGCATATTTACTTAGTAATTGGTTAGTTTTGGTATTAATTTTTTAGTAACCTTTCTGTAATCATACTATTTGAAAATATGTTAAATTTGGTAACATAGAAAAAGATCCCCTAAAATTAATTTTGTGTACTTGCAGTACTTTCTGTAGACGTGCTAGGCTCTGTTATCACCATATCGACTAGAGTCAAATTGTCGGGAGAATTTATTAACTCATGAACTTCTCGATCAAAAATATATTGTGGTGTGGATACTAACTGAGGATATCTTTCGCGTATTTTTATTAAAGTGTATGATATTGCCAAAAGTTTTTGGCATAATGGTCCCAAATTTAGACTTGAAGCCCACATGTAACATTGGTCGGCTTCAATTTGTGTTAAAACACGGGGAACTAATAGAAGACTTGAAATAAAAACCGGGCTAAGTGCCAAAAATTCAAAAATTGTGTTAGAACTTGAAAACAGTGCTAAATGCCATCGCCAACAACCTATAAAACGTGCTATGTGCCAGGATTATCGTAAATATTTTTTCTATTTGTTGAAAGATGGCGCGCGTGTATGTCCAGCACGCCGAATTAAATAGAAAACATCGATTATCTCAAAACTACAATTTTGGCATTTAACTCGGTTTTTATTTCAAGTCTTTAATATATTTTTACATTCTTTGTACGGTATTTCTAGCTTTCGCTCTGTTGGTATTAATTCATCTTAAAAAATAAATTTATATAGATCGTCCTTATCTAGGAGTCCTAAAAGTTTTGGTCGTATTTGATAAAAATAGAAATCCATCCATGATAGGAATTTTGTAGCTTCCACCTTTACATTGACAACGGAAAACGTTAATCTAAAAACAAATATATCATAAATGAAAGTTCATAATAAGCATAATCTTAGAGATAGCGTTGCTTGTCCCGTTTAATTAACCACCCTCTCTGAATATTGAGGTATAAAATTCTGCTGAAATTAATAATATTTATTTTAAATGATTCTCGCCGGAAAGGCTTAACAATTTCAGTCTTAGTCTCGGTGGCGTGTCACAATCAGCTTTCAGCGCTAATGCGGGTGTGAGAAAAAAATATATGTAATTTGGAATTATTTTTTCTTTTAGTTTAAATTAATTGAAAACTAAATATTTTATTTTACATAATTATCGGTGTATAAGACTATTTATATGACTAAACGTGTTTGCGTTCCCGAACATTACTGAAAAACAAATTTTGAGAAGTACAGTCAGTTCGTCCGACCCCTGACCCGATGTTTTATTCACAATGGGGTCCGGGGATGGACGGATTGTAGGCATTTATTTTTTCTACATCATCCAATTTTCTATTTCCTACGATTCTGTACCTGTACATATCTCTACAGGTAAGTATTTTTAAATTTATTTTAAATGTTTTCATTTGTTATTTTACATTTGTTTTACATTTTTCCCTGTACAGCAGATTTATTTATTAAACAATATTTTACTGGTCATTGACTTTATCTGATATCGAATGATCGTTGTAGGGTAAAATTCTACTGACATGTACTATGTCTATTTTAGCATTTTTCGCTGTGCCCTTATGAATAACGTAATCTACTTTAGATTGTTTTTTAACTATATAGTATGGACCGGACCACTTTAGTAAAAGTTTTTCACTTTTTCCAACATTTCTGATAGGTGTAAAAATTTTTACTTGGTCACCTTCTTGGAAATCACAAATCCTATGTTTTTCATCATAACGTATTTTTTCTTTGTTTTGTCTCAAATTTATTTTATTTACTTCATCATTTCTTACTATAAGCGCCTTTTCCCTAAATTCTATCACTGTAGAATTTTTAACATTTTTCATTAGTGAAGCTTCAGTGGGTGAAATTGGATCTCGTCCGTAAACTAGCATAAAACGAGAGTATTGTGGTACTTTGTAACGATGTATTGTAAGCAAATGTTACGTGCGGTAAATATAAAGACTAATCGGTATGAGCTGTATTCATGTATAAGCGTAGCATGTTAGCAATGGTTTTATTTAATCGTTCTGTTAAACCGTTGCATTGGGGATAATAACTAGTGGTAAATAAAGGATTAATACCCATTCACTGGACAACAGCTAAAATGTGATGATGAAATAAAATCAACTAAATCTTACTATTTTAGGTGTGCTTAAATCGAAAATAAACGTTTTTTTTAAAATATTAGTTCACGTTTAAGAGATACGTGACGTCATGTTCCCCTAATATATTAACACTGTAACCGCGAGAACGCACGTAGTATATTTGTATTGTAATAACAATATATGGATTTTATATTGCCAAATCTACATTTTCACCAAGTTAAGGAATGGTGGATTCTTAGGGACGATCCCCTATATTCGAAATCCTAAACCCTATTGCTTAAAATAAGAGCGATAGCCATTGAAACCCATGTAAATCCACTTTCATGTCTGCCTTGTACTGAACAGTCCCTATATAATAAAAATCTGTTTACAAAAATAAGAGAGCGAACGAAATGAGTTTTACATAAATTTACCTAAATAGGGATATTAACATAATGGCGACTTAGCCGGGACCACCCTAAAACAGGGATAATATTGAAATATTTAATTAAGCGGCAAATAAATAATGCTTTACTACCCGATTTTAAATAAATAAACTACTAAACGGATAAAAGGACCCTTGTTTATCCTCATTTCTATGGTTTACCTGAGCACAGTATTATAATGTAGGCCAATAAATCCATTAGTACCTGCTCAGTCGCATTGTGTCCTTTATCCCTATTTAGGTAATAACAAATAAAAAACTCATTATGTTGGTTTCTTAAAATTGTATATAGACTACTTATAAGTATAATTATAATGAAATGTATTTAAAAATCTATAATCCATATTTGGGGATATAAACAGGTAGGTAAGCGGAGAGGTTAGTCAGTCGAAGAAGTCGAATAGTTAAGATTGTAAAATGCCTCGAAAGTGTGTAAACAATCTAGATCACTTCTGTTATGTTTGTGGTGAAGTGACTTTTGCGTCTCAGAAGCGATCTATGACTCCATTGATGAAAAAAGCATATCATCTTTATTTCGGTTGCAGAATAGGAGATCAAGACAAACAGTGGGCGCCACATATATGCTGTAATGCATGCGCTTCAAGTTTGACAAGCTGGTTAAATCGTAAAAACCGATCTATGCGGTTTGCTGTTCCAATGGTCTGGAGAGAGCCTACAAATCATGTTAATGATTGCTATTTCTGCATGATACCTCCTATTGGGCAAGGCACCGGTATATCCAAGAAGAAAAAGTCTGTTATTAACTATCCAAATATACCATCTGCCATCAGACCTGTACCACATAGTGACGACCTTCCTATTCCAGAACCCCCAGAAACAGTCACTTACGAATCAGACAGCGATACAGCGTTGTGCCAAGAAGAAGATATGCCACCAACTTCAAGAGATCCCGATTTCGCACCCAGCACATCATACCGCCAACCGCACAAAATAACCCAGTCAGAATTAAACGATCTTGTGAGAGATTTAGAACTTCCAAAAAGTAAGGCTGAATTACTAGGATCAAGATTGCAGCAGTGGAACCTGTTAGAAGAAGATGTCTCTGTAAGTGTTTTTCGTAAACGCCATAAAGGTCTAGCGCCATTTTTTTACATGGAAAATAACTTAGTTTTCTGCAATAATATTGGCGGTTTATTGGAGGCTTTAAATATAAACTACAAACCAGTGGAATGGAGATTGTTTATAGACAGTTCAAAATTAAGTTTAAAGGCAGTACTATTACATATTGGCAATATTCTTCCGTCCATTCCTGTCGGATATGCAGTTCACATGAAAGAATCATACGACAATATGAAGTTCCTATTGACAACCATAAAATATGATGAGCACCAATGGTAGATCTGTGGTGACTTAAAGGTTATTGCACTTTTACTTGGGTTGCAGCTAGGCTACACCAAGTTTTGCTGTTTTTTGTGTGAATGGGACAGTCGGGCAAGGTCACTTCATTACAATAGACGACACTGGCCCGTTCGACAATCATTAGAGCCAGGGCAAAAAAATGTACAACACATGCCATTGGTAGACTCCAAAAAGGTTTTGTTACCACCACTGCATATCAAATTGGGCCTAATAAAAAACTTTGTTAAGGCACTGAATTGAGATGGGCCAGCATTTCAGTACCTACGTCAGAAATTCCCGAGGCTAAGTGAGGCAAAAATTAAAGAAGGTATTTTTATTGGGCCACAAATTCGAAATATTCTGAAAGACGAACACTTTGACAGCACTCTAAGAGATATTGAAAAAAACGCCTGGAAAGACTTTCGCCTCGTGGTAACTAATTTCTTGGGAAATAAAAAAGCTGACAATTACGTTACTCTGGTTGAAAATATGCTGTCGTCGTATCAAAAAATGGGCTGCAATATGTCTCTAAAGATCCATTTCCTACACTCTCACCTGGACTTTTTTCCTGACAACTGCGGAGCTGTAAGTGATGAGCACGGCGAACGCTTCCATCAGGACATATCAACCATGGAAAACAGATACCAGGGACACTGGAATGCTTCCATGCTTGCCGACTACTGTTGGACTCTTGTTAGAGATGCTCCAGAAACAGTTCACAAAAGAGTAGCAAAGCGACAGCGCATTTAGTGACTCTAAAGTGTAAAATTATGTAGTTTTTATTATTTTACCAAAAATAAAATATAACCACTTTTTTTTTAAAACGGCAACTAAGTTTTTAATTTCATTATTATTTTTGTATTCAGCATCCCAAAGTTAACAAAAAAAATGCATTTTGATACACGATACAACCAATAACCCAAAATTTGTTGTCCAGTGAGTAAAAGTTCGGTAATAAATTCAGATTAAAAAACTTTTCCGCGATCAATTTTGGGCTACCATGTCTGGTAATTATATTTTCTAAAATGAATCTTGCAACTGACTCTGCGTTTTCATTTTGAAGTGCCTTAGTTTCGGCCCACCTCGTAGCATAGTCTGTAGCAACTATAATCATGGTTTTATTATCGACTAATTTAGGAAAAGGACTTAAAAGGTCCATGCCAATTTTTTCGAATTGCACACCTACTTTTATAGGCTGTAACAATACAGCGGGTTTATCATTGGAACCTTTTCTAAGTTGACAGTCAGCATACCCTTCTACATATTTTTCTATATCTTTTTGCATACCGTCCCAATAATATCTTGATTTAATTTTATTAGTTGCTTTAACCACGCCCAAGTGACCAGCGAGTGGTTCGTTGTGGTGAGAAAATAAAATTTCGTGTTTTAAAGAAGTTGGCACTACTAATAATTCTTGGTTACCGCACGGTAAATAACTTTTTCTATATAAAACGTTGTCTTTTAAAATATATTTTTTTAATTTTTTACGATCTAACAATGTCAGGGATTGACTTTCTGGGTTTTTTAAAGAAAGAATTAATTTATTAAGATTTTGGTCAGAATTTTGATAAGATAAAATTGTTTCGAAATCCAGAGTAAGTATACGTAAGAATGTCAAAATCAGGCTCTTCTGACTCAAGAGCAGGACATTCTACTGGATTACGCGATAGATAACATAATGCATGATGATCAGTAATTACGTCCACATGACACCCGTATAAAAATGACGGAATTTTAATAAACTCCAAACAGCACATAACGCTTCGAGTTCACTAGAAGAATAGTTTGACTCGGGCCTTGACAAAGTTCTCAAAATATATGCAATAGGGTGGTCGTTACCTACGTCATTTTTTTGTAAAATGATTGCACCTTAACCTTGGGTAGAAGCATATACGTAATTCACAATCTTTTTTAGGATCGTAATGCGCTAAAACGGGCGGTGAAATTAATTTATTTATTAAAGTGTTAAAAGTGGTCGCCTCCTCATTCCATTTAAATTGTACATTTTTACTGGTAAGTTTGTGTAAAGGACGAGCTATTTGGGCAAAATTTCAAATGAATTTTCTATAAAAGTTGCATAAACCTAAGAAACTTTGTAATTTTTTCAAAATTGTGGGTAATGGAACATTTTTTATACCTAGCTGAAAGTTTATTTGGGTCTGGCAAAATGCCTTGATTATTGACTTAATGATTTTAACGTTCTTTATTTATTTTTAAATTTAAAAAATAATGCTATTATACTTTGTTTGGGTATTCTTATTCTTGTTGTATTCATTAACAGGGAAAGTCCTCCAAATCTTCTAAACTAAAGGTAATTACAATAACGGTTTAGGTACCTACATAAAATTCAAGCCGTAACGCAAGAAATTATTCGTAGTTACACGTTGCAATTCGATACACTATTGTTCGTTCTTGAAGTTTCGTTTCCACCGGAGCAACGTTCCACTTAACTCCAAACCACGTTTCCGGCGACACGTACTAATTTTTATTATGAGGATTCAAGGGTAGACAACCACCATTACAAAATCAATTGCTGGGCTGCGATGTAGTTTGTGTTGCGGTCCAATATGTGCATTCTCCTTGCATTCTTGAAGGGAAGCTCCGCTTCGAACGTTGCTCTCAAGCGGTGTTGGGCGTTACGGTCGTAGCGAGGTCACAAATCAAAACTTGCTGTTGCCGGGGTCGCTTCACGGTAACTAGTTACTTCGTCGTTGTGGAGCGCGTTGGAGCGTTATCAAAATATACCATTCCAATCCGCGTTATCTAAATAACGACACACCCTTATTTTTTTGCAGTTTAAGCTCCATTTCTTAGATGCATTCTCTTTTAATTTATTTGTTGCTTAATATATTATAAGGGAAATAATAACACACAGTCTGCCAGTCTGCTCCCTTATTTCCTTTATAATATCACTCCACTCCACTGAGAGATGGACTACTTCCACAAAATTAATATATTATGTTAGTATTCAGATTTAAAAAAAAGTATTTACTAAAGGACATTTAAAACAGTCGTTTTGCGACTGGCTGTATGGCTTATTGCCATTTAAACAAAAAAATTCACGGTCCTTTACAAAGATGCAACCGGGGAGGACATTGAAAATGCCGAAGCAGAGTGCAACGCTTGTGACTATTATTGTGAGATTTGACATCTGCGAAAACTCATAGATTTGAATGTAATATTTAGTTGATCAAAGTTTTATTGATTTATAATATAAAAAATAGTAAAATAGAGGGTATAAAACAGGGTTGGTACATATCATGTTTATATAAATATTCAAATATTCGATATCTATACCTACATATACCGGAAATAAATATATCAAATTTGGATATTTATTTATATTTTTAAACTATTTCATCTGTTTTGTACCTAAAAAATTTGATATAATTTTAATATTCAAAATTACTTAATTTAATAAGTTATCAACATTTAAATTTGTATTTTAATTCTATTCTATTTAATGATAGTTGCTATTACAATATCAAGTTCTATTAATACCTTGTATAGGAATGTAAAATGTAGGTAAAAAATACTAGTTTATGAATATGAACACATCATATATTTTTGCATTTAACTATGATTCAACTAAAAATAAAAATTGAGAACGGAACAACAGCCAAAAGAAAACTAAAATATTATTTCTAACATAAAACTATAAAACGCGTAAAAAAGGCTGGCTGGGAACAAGTAAGTTTATCCCAGGTTTTAATCAGTCTGAGTAATGGTTGGTCGGAATATAGATTTGAATGTAATATTTAGTTGATCAAATTATTATAAATCCAACTTTCAAAATTTAATAAATCGAACCGTTTTCAAATTAGGTTTTTTTTTCGAAAACAAACGTTTACTTTTAACACCCTGTATATCTAGAACGAGTAACATTTCTAAAAAACTTAAATGACGTAATTGATCTAGTTTGATATCTAGTATCTCCAGTTACTCTATGGCCCATAAGTTATGGGACATCCTGTATATCAGGGTATTTATCACTGATATTATACAGGGTGTTAACTAATTAAGTTTGTAAACTTTAAGTAATTAATCCTTAATCGATTCTAAGACCAAAAGTTCTTATAATTATAGGTCCGCAAGAGCTCCGTTTTGTAGATACAGAGTGTTCAACTTTTTTAAAATATTTACTTTTTTCTAAAATATTATTGAATGGTAACAGCTACTTCATTGAAGCTTGTGACACACAAATAGATATTTAGAGGCTACATTTTGCAAGTATTAATATATTTTTAATTCAACCGCGAGCGTAGATATGGGTAACGGTATTAAGACTTTCAAGCAAAAAATGGCACGCCACTGATTGTTTTAAACTTTTAAAGCATTATCTAGTAAGCCAGGCATAAAAACTGTCTCTTGATAATTTTTGATTGGGCGTATCTTTTTCAAGAAAATTTCCTTATTAGATTTTCATGCACGCCTCTGGAGAAATTTAATTGTAAATCAAAATTGCTCAGATCTCAACAAAATAAAGTACCAGATGCATCTTATAAAAATAAATTTAATAACTTATGAGATCCTTTCGGGAACCGTTTGATTTCCAGAATAAAAGAATATTATTTTCTTTTTTAAATTATTTTATTAATAATTTTAACATATGAAAACTAAAATATTTCTTAAAATTGGCTAGAAATTAAGTATTTTTTTTTTAGTTGATTTCTAAGCAATGATTCACACTTAAATTTGTCCATAGGCGTACATAAAAACCTAATAAGTAAATTTTCTCGAAAAGGGCTAATCTAATCAAAAATTATAAAGATACACTTTTTGTGTACATACTAAGCAAAAGCAAAAATGCTTTCTTACATTGGTTTCCGATATACAGGGTGCCAAAGTTTTTTTTTGGTTTTATTATTATTCCTTTAGAATTTTTAGGAATGATTAATTCAAATATTGCACAAATAATAGATTTACCAGAATCGACGAACTAATGTTTTTAATATTTGAAATAATCTAGAGGTACCTCCTTTTCTTGTGGTCATGACCCCTTTATGCCCCCCCCCAATTTCCTTAAAACGACGTCACTGATTAAGTTTAAGAACAAAATCGAATTCATCATTTTATTCTTCAACGTTTACCATTACCTGTCGTAAAGTTTTTCACTATCTTTTACGGCCTAGAAGTGATTTTGAGAACAATTAAATTAAATAATGCATTGTTAGTATTAGATAATTTGCAAGTGGTAAAAATATTGTTGGACACAGGGTCCCTATGATAAAAATAATCCAATATTAACAATACATTCTTTAATTGTTCTTAAAATAACTTCTAGGCCGTAAGAGATAGTGAAAAACTTCAAGATAAGTAAAAGTTGAAAAATAAATTGATAAATCATATTTTGTTCTTAAACTTAGCCATTGACGTCGTATTAAGTAAATTGTGGGGCGTAAAGGGGTCATGACCCCAAAAAAACGAGGACTCTGTAGATTATTTTAAAGAATAGTTACGTTCGTTCGGAGACAGTCAGTGGTAAATCTATTATCTGTGCAAAAATTAAATTAATTCATCCTTAAACTTCTTAAGAAATGTTAAAATAACAAAAAAAGGTTTAGCTCCCTGTATATCGAAAACCCAAACAAATTCGTTTTTCAAAATTAATAATTTGTTCGTGTGCTTTACCCCACCCAGCACCCCAATTCGCTCCACGGGTTCCGAAAGTTTGTTATTTTTAATAAATAGTTTTGTTGTCAAATTGACACCTGTTTAAATTAAATATAGTGTGCTTTGTATTTCCACACTCATGTTGAAATATTCTTTTTCAACACGCGTTTGATATTTAGCACTTTCTAGCCAAGTTAACCGTGCTGTTATTATCATTTTCGTAGGTGGTCGTAGGAAAAAGAAAAATCAAACTTACGTTGGTCGTATTTTACGTGTTTCTGCGGATCGCAACTATAATAATGAATAAAACAATAACAAACAATAAGCAAAACAAAAAAAATGGAACATATAGGATTCATCAACTAACGATCGAATATCGAATCATCAACTCAGAATCGCGCATTGCTTCGTCTACGTAAGTGGATTTTCGCTCGATCCTCCTGTCGCGGTCGGACGGCTAGACTCAAGTAATTTTAACTTTTAACTCGGTGTCGTTAGACTGTGGTGTGACGTCAGGGATAACTGTCCCGCAATAATTTCGAATTGTGTACCTCTACTATACATGTTCGTGCGATAATATAAACATTTTCAATGTTAAAATACCATCCTAAATTCTAGGTTTAAAATGACACGTGTCAACATCAAATAACTAGTAATGTAGGTAAATATTTAAATTATTAAGAAAACATGTTTTGGCTGTTTTCTTTAGTTGAACTGAAAGTATTTTGACCACATCAGCCAGGTAAAGGAGCTCATAGACTTGTTGAGCGGCTCGTCGAACCGTTCGAACAATATTCTATTCGAACAAAAACATCCAGAGTGTATCAGTATAAATAGCAGTTGCGTAATAACACACAAACTCCAGGTTTAAGCTAGGTGGCATAATTATTCCAAATCGGCACTCGAGGGTGCCTTTAACATTAGGACCTACCTAAAAATTAACAGAAATTTTCTCTGTGGACTGTGATTAGGAAACACATCGTTGAAATTGTCAAAATATAATATAATCTTTTGTTTTTATAGTAAATGATATTAACTCAAGACAACAACAAAATATTTTGTGAATAAATCCTTCTTATTATGGCACACTAGAAAATAGATGTGTCCTATAATTTTCTATAATGGCCAACTTCAAAGCACAAAACGCTGAAATATCAATAAAATTATTACGACGAAAAACGCTTTTTTTTCCTTTTTAAAACTTTTTGTAACTTTCAACAAATTGTCATCGGTAAGAAAATTGCATACCACCAAACTGAAAATTGAAATATAAATCGAATATATCCCTTAACCGGCTGATTTGGTCAATATAGAAACTTAAGGTCTCAAAAATAATCTATTACGTTAAGATGTTAAGTTTAAAACGTTAAAAGAACTTGAACTGAAGACGAAATACACCAATTTTGTCTAATTTTGACAGCACATAAATATATTATCTTCATAATTACGTAGTTATTTGTTAAACTGTTGAACAAAACAGCAGTCTCGCGTTCGTCATTTTGTTCGTCAAGCGGCTCGACGAACCGCTCGGCAAGTCTGTGGGCTACTTAAAATTTTTAACCAGTAAAACGATGTAATTGCAAACAATCAAATTAACGCCAAAACGTCATAATATGGCACATAAAGCAATGCGACGGTGAAAACACAACTATGAGACTATTGTTGGGCTGCTCCATAAGAGGTCTTTGGATTGCACAAAGATTTTTAGCAATATAATTAACTAACCAGGCACTTTGATTGTGACATCATTGGCATTACCAGCAATGATTTACTCGCAATCAAAGTTACCTAGTGAGTAAATCAAAAATGAAGTTAAGCAGGCAATTTTGATTGTAAAAAAAATCACTTCTGTCATGTCATTGATGTCGCAATCAAAGTTGGCTGGTTTAATGGACTAAATTGAAAACTCCGTAGTATATAAATACGGGTGTTAAAATCGACTTAAAATATTTGTGTCAGAATGATTTCTTTTTTAGGAAATTTAAGTAAAATATTACAAGCCGAAACAACAGTTATCTACAAAAATCCTTTCGACTGCGAATGTTGGGCCAAGGTAAAGAAATGGGCAACGGAAAATAACAAAAGAGTCCTATTTTCAGAAGAAGATTGCAACGCTGAGAGGAAGCAGAAAATGAGTGACGTGTAAAAAAATTGAAGGAATAAAAGTACGCTAAGAAAGAAAGAAAGAAAACTACTTCGGCGTCAAGAGAACCAACCAAGGATGTTGAAGAACTGTTTAAATAAAAATTCATTATTTTTACCGCTTTTTCACTATAACCGAATTCATATAATAATAATATATAATATATATTCAACACTGACTTTTTGAATTAATTAGAACCGAATAAAAATATATCCCAATAACAAAAATCTTCCTTGATGGTCACAAACCTTTCCTGGAAATAATGGGGGGCCTTTCCACCATAACCAAATTCATCATATTCAGCATTAACATCCTGATTTAGAACCTATTAAAAATATATCCCAATAAAGAAAATTGTCCTAGAGTCTCGCAAACCTTTTCTAAAAACAATTATAAAGACGCAGCGAAAGCAGAAAGTTTGAAAACATGAGATCAAAACCTTATTAAGTCCTTTCCTATTATATGCACAATTATTTAAAATTTGCCAGCCTCGGCGGACTATATTGCTATCTTTGTAAATTGAATAAACAAAAACACCTTTTATAGGAATCAACCTGCCCGATATCCAGGTTCCATTCGACCTTCAGTTGAATAACTGGGACCCATGGGTGAAAGCAGATATGACGTCAGTTTTTATTCCTGTGTTTTCATTAAAGACCGTATTTTGTTTATATATTTTCTTAGTAAATACTGCAATCGTAGAAAATTTTATTTCTTCTTTCTCTATGCGATAGAATGAAAACCAAAATTTAGTGAAAAAGACCATTAAAAAGACGCCGCGAAAGGATACAGTCCTTTATTTGCCAGTCGTACGATCAATTATTATATTTTTATCTTTGTTCGATTAAGGACGTAGATAAGGGGGGTTAAAGGGGAACAAACCCGCCCCCAGGATGGGGGGACAAGATGATACATGAATATACTACCCGCCGTTTAATACGTGGGTAATATACCCTTCAAGGACGGTAATTCCCCCCCAACCGCTTATCACCCCCCAGAACGGTGATTAGCCGTCCCTAGGACTATAAATTCGACCGTCGAAATGAGACATGAGTGTTTGTTTACTGTCGTGTATTACAGCAGCAACATAACACTTGAAATATAGCCCAAACGATTTTTTTAGAAGCCGATATTTTAAGGAGACCCCCCCCCCCCCCCCCGCACATGTGGCTTCAGATGTACCCATAAATGAAAGTCGATACGTGCAAACTGATTTGGACCATAAGTACCTTACAATCCATTTGTTCCCAAAGGGACGGTTTAGCCAACCATCAAAAGGAATTTGAATTTAGAATTAAAAAAAAAACCAAAAAACAAAAACTGTGTGTTGTTTCTGACGAACTCTGTATACTTAGTAATCGCATATCTAATAGTTGAAATTGTAGTTTTAACACTATCAAAATTCAAAAATGCTGTTTGTGACGAACTCCGTATAGTAATTGCAAATATGGTATTGAAAATTGTAGTTTCAGCACAAGCAGAGGTTTTTAAAAAGAACGACTTTTTCTTTTATACCTACTAATAAAAAAGTTTTTCCTCTTCCAAACTCTATCCGTGGACACACTATATGTACAAAGCATAAACATTAAACGGTTAAAACATATCTTGACCTAAAAGTGCATCTGTATAATAATTGAAGACATAAGTGGACTTTATTCTTGTACAAGTTTTATAATTTTTGGCCTACCCTGTACGCCGTTTAACTTGCAACCATTCCAAGTGCACCTAACATGATTATCGAACATGCACCAACTTTTATCAAGAGTGAAATTTTCTGAGAAATCGGTAATAGAAAAAATGCCCATATTATGTTGTACACTTAAACAACCACACTGTATACAGTGTTTAACTTAAAATAAATTCAGCAAATCCAGTACAATTTGGACATGGGTAGTGACATTTTAGGTTGTGTTATTTAAAAAAAAAGATACAGTGTATTCCAAATTAGAGATATGACGATACGTATCGATAAAACTGTAAATGGCAATCCTAGTTTTTTATTGACTATTATTAAAGCGCATATTAATTCATACATAAGTATCAAATTTAAAATTTGTATTCCTTTTCATTTGTATGATATTAAACAAACAAAACTTAATTTAATTGGAAAATAAAAAACCTTTTATCCATCTTTAATACTTTATCAGCAATAAGTGTCCAAAAGGATGCCCATTAACTATTTAGTAGGTATATAGCCTAAACATAAGTAAAACTCATTTCGAACATTTCTAATTACTTCGGGAGAAATAAACCCACAATCATGCCTTATTCCTGCTTTCGATCCTTAACTTTTGACAAGGAATAAAAATTTTAGATTTGGTACTCATGTATAACTTTAAATGCGCTTTAAAAATTGTCAATAAAACTAAAGTTGCCTTTTCTTTTATCGATATCGTCATATCTATAATTTGAGACACACTGTATTAAGATTTTTGTTATAAAAAAAGACAAACACTTAAAATGTTGATATCCGTGCCCAAGCATGTTTCCAAAAAAAAAAATAACTCCTGGATTTACTGAGTTTATTCCAAGATCCAAACTCACACTGTGTATGAGCCGCAGGCTAAACATTTTTTAAAACCCTTAGCGTACCGTGCGGGGTCCTTCTGGGACCCCCGACCCAGTATTTCTGTAATATTTTAACTATTTGACCATTTGGGCAACATTGCGTCCATGTATTCGCGGAAAACGCTAGTCTGTTGCTAATACTAGTACCGCATGGCGTTTCGTTGTGTTCGGGTCGAGTTATAGTCTATTTAGGTAAGTGGGGTCTCGCAGGGACCCCGCATGGATGTTTACGGTAGCTAATTTTTTGGAATTTTATAATGAAATGATGATAGGAAAGTAAATACAATTTGCAGCTTTTGTAAAAAATTTGTTTGTGACATACACAGAGAAAAAAAAACAAAGTATTTTACGTAAAAATTGTGTAACTAACGAAAACGTACAATTTTGCGTAGGTTATTTTTACGAAACATATATTTATTGCCTTTTTCTTGTTTTCAGTGTATTCAGTTTTGTTTCACTAGATTCTATGTATTTAAATTAAATAAATATGTTTAAGAAAATCAGAGTTGTTGTATTTTTAAATAATTATTATAACGGACACATGAACGCATCTTTTAGTGGGGTCCCTGAAGGACCCCCCATGGCATTTTACGTTGCATTTGAAGTCATGGTATGCTAAGGGTTAAAAATAAATAACTTTAAGAGCTAGGGCTATAATATATAGTAAGACATTTGCTATTTTATTTTTGATCAATATCTCGATTCCAAACTTAAAAATATGTTTTTTGTAACGTTTTCATCAGGATTTACGGGTCAAATATAAAAGGTTCTCGATTATCAGTTAATAGCCTGATTAAAATTCTCTTAAAAGCAAAAACTGTGATTATATTATTTTGTTTATAATATGTCGTTTGCTCCAAAATGCGAAAATACCCGCCTGCTTGTAGCAATTACCCACAGTTTTAAGTAAAAAAAAATTATAAATTAATCAAAGCAAAAATGAAATTTTGTCAAATTTGTGCATATTCCCTTTATTTACAAAAACTTTTTTTTACGTAAAATTGTATATTGATCAAAAAACGAAATAGCGAATGCCCCACTAGTGTTTGCTCTTAAACTCATACAAATAATGTTATGAACACTATATAAAGAAATATAAAAAAATCGCAGTACACACAAAGCAACATGCTTCATAATAAAATGTGTTTTATACAAATATTTCTTATTTTACTAGTTTTGGTTTCGACAAAGAGTGACGTTACCTTCCAAAGTGTAAAATTAAATGGATGCCATAAATGGAATAAATTTTACGGAAGTAGTCCATTATCTCAGAGTGGAGCTGTGTAGATATGGGGAAAAAACTCACAGTCATCTCCACAAATAATATATAAAAGTCAATTTATTGGGGTGTACATGTTTCGGTACTAGAAAGTACCATCATCAGCACCGAAGGGCCTAAGTGCCACTTACACGAAAGAATGTAAATACATTTTAAAAACATGAAAAGGACAAGAACGTCTTGTATAATTGGACGAAAACAAAGTTAAAATATTAAAAAAGTGTTGAAAATTAAAAATCGATATTAAAAATCGCAAAGAGGAGGAAACTCATGTTTACATTCCTTCGTGTAAGTGGCACTTGGGCCCTTCGGTGCTGATGATGGTAATTTCTAGTACCGAAACATGTACACCCCAATAAATTGACTTTTTATATATTATTTGTGGAGATGACTCTAAGTTTTTTTCCCATATAAATGGAATAGCTTAAAGTTGACCAAAACCATTGAAAAATCGGACAGTTTGAAAGAAAACGTTCCTGGAAGATTCGATGGGAAACTATTGTCGCTAGATCAAGATACATCAATTTTATGGGAAAACTCTGTAAGTGACATCGACAGTGTATCTAATTTCACAATAGAAAGAAAATTGTAAATATTAAAGAAAATCCAACCTGGAACATTTAGCAAGTTGCCTGATCTTCAATACCTGATCATTAGAGACAACGGCGTGGAAGAAATAAGAACTGGTGTTTTTAACAACTTACCACAGTTGGTGCTGGATTTAGCCAAAAACTAAATCAAAAATACAGAAGCGACTGCGTTGGACAATATGCCTGTTATGCAATATGTATAATAATAGGATAGTTCTGGTTTAAAGATATTATATGATATTTCACATGTAAAAACTTAACAGTCCATCACCGCATGTGATAATAAATACTTTTAGGCCCTCCGCTGTGTTTGAATTTTTCCAAATTGGGACGTACAATTCACTTTAGCTTAAATAAGATAATAAAATACTCTTCCTGAAACTGTACTTCTTATGTAGCGGATTATAATCTTTAACTTCCATTTTTGAAAGATACATTAAATTATGCCACGGTATAGGTAAATATTTTCTCGGAATTCGAATGTCTAGTTTACGATAAATAATATTTTAACCTTTAGTTATCAAGTTTATTTATCACTAAATAACCTGATTAAGTTCATCCTAAACTAAAACAAATGTAATGAATACCTACTATATAAATGTATACTTAAAAAAATACCAGTACACACAAAGCAAAAGGCTCTATAATAACAGTATGTTTTTCATACGAATCCTTCTTTTACTACTAGTTCTGGTTTTAACAAAGAGTGACGATACGTTTCAAAATGTAGAATATAAAGGATATCGTCGTATATCTATATTACAATTTATTAAAACCATTAAAAAATCGGATAGTTTAAAAAAAAAACTTCCTAGAGGATCCTACGACAATTTGAAGTTCCGAGACCAAAATGTTCCAATTTTAAGGGAAAACTCTATAAGTGACGTGGACATTTTATACATACTCACAATAGAAAATTGTAAATTAAAGGAAATCCGACCTGAAGCTTTTAGAAATTTGCCAGCACTTCGAACACTAAACCTAAAAGAAAACGACTTGGAGGAAATAAGAAGTGGTGCTTTTGACAATTTAGCATCACTGACAGGGTTGGATTTAAGCAAAAATAAAATCAAACATATAGAAACGAATGCGTGATGTGCCCCATATTGACACAATAAATTTATCTGATTATTTACCTCATCCATTATAAAAGCGGGTTGATTCTCACCTGATTATTCAGCGATAATCTCCCGCTCTCCGGTAAAAATCACCCTTGTCAAAAGTGAAAATCTCACCCGTCAAAACTGAAAATCGCACTTGTCAACAGTTGAAATCACACGTCTGTAACAACAGGTTTTTAATTGTCGTGGTGATGTTTGATGATTATCTAGATAACGAAAAATGGCGTTTTTGGTTGTTACTATGTAAATAATCTTCAAAATACATTTCGGGATTGGAAAATAATCAGAAAATCATTCTTAGCCTGTTTGCCATTTGGAAGTTGCTCTCGGGCAAGCCCTCGAGCGATTTCCACGGCAAAAAATCTTCGGAATGATTTTCGATATATTCCCCATCCCACTCCAGATAATCTGATCGCAAATTGGGATACAAGGTAATTTATAAACAGTTTAGACAGTTCTGGTTTTAACATAGTATATTATTTGTTAAATTCCTATCCAAAAATTTAAAACTTGTATACCTAAATGTATGTAAATAATATCATTTTTTGCCCACTGCTGTCACTGAACTTCTCCAAATTGTGACATACGATTTATTTTACTTTAAAGATCCTACATCCTTAAGGGGATATAAATTTGAAGGATTCAGAAAAAAAAAATTGTGACTGATCTAAACTGCTCATCACAAAGTTCGACACCTTATTTTTTTACCACCTATATTACAGGTCTGTAAACAGAAACTACATCATGGATTTTAATGCGGTTTACAGAGTTTAAAGGATTGCTTTTTTTAGATTAATATTATGGTACGCCAATGAGGTAACCAATTCACTTAAATATTATGCGGGGTGGAAAAGAAAGCCGTGCAAAAAATAAAAAATAAATTCATGCAAGTCATGTTTTGTCAGTGAGGTTTTTTCATGTTAAATTATCAACGTCGTTTTATAATCTAAGTTGGATATTCTTTTATAATATGCCATAGGGTAAAAATTATTCTATACTATACCTGGTGTTTCTCAAAATACGTTCACCCCTATAACTTTTGAAATTTTAAGATTATGCATAAAAAATGAGTCTGCATTAATTGGCATAATTTTCAATTTGTTAGCACTTCCGGTTTGACCGAAAGTGACCTGGACTTTGATATTTTAAATGGGACATCTTGTATAGTTTTACTTATTTGGGTTCAGCATAACATTATGAGTGAAATGACACTTTACTTGTAATTTTTTGACGTGTTTTAACATTTTTATGTTTATTTTTAATCTAGGGTGCCACAAATTATTTAAATCTGTTAATTTATAGTCAAGTAGTATATTAAAATTAAAATTATATCATAATATTGACTTTCTAAGTTTCACAAGCGTTAAAAAAATGAAATTTTATTTTCTTTACGTTTACTCCATTTTTCCAAATGAAACGACGGTGGTTCACTAGGATATTCATAGTACGCATTTTTTTTTCAAAAATTTTATAGCATACACCCCTATGCTATTTTAAAATTGACACTGAAAAATTTGCCTTAAATCCCAATCGCAAATTTAAAAGCGTTATGCATTATTGCCGCCCTCTCTTTTCGAAAGAAATATAAAGGCGGTTTTAAAAAACAATGGAATGGTTTTGAAAAGCAATATGGCTTTAATTTAAAGTTGTAATGTCATTAGTTTATAAAACATACATTTCATACAATCTTGCGGCTTCAGAAGAATTTTCTGGTCACTTCAAAAATTTGGAGCTTATTAATTTGTTCATTTCTAGTAAAACTAACCATTTTAACTGATTTACAATGTAAGTTTAATAAATAAATGACATTACAATTTTAATCTAAAATAAATAAAATGCCTTTACATTACGTAATAAAGATTCTTACAACAAGTGAAAGAAAGGGTGGCGGTATTCAACAACGTTGCTCAGACAACCACCCGATTAAACAGATAAAAATTACAAAATAATGGATAGCCTATAATTAAAAACTAGTAGTTCTAAACTGTTATGAGATTGCTGTAGGATCTCTCTTATTTTTAATAAATTGTTTAGGTTGTCTTACTAAAAGACTCAAGGGTGGGGGCTCCCCTGACCTCAGCGGGTAACGAATTATATAGTTTGCCCGCATTATAGGTAAATGAACGTTGAAAGAGGGCAGTACGGTGCTTTGGGACATTAAACAGATGCATATGATCATATTGATTTTCAAAACCATTGCATTGTCTTTTAAAGCCGCCTTTATATTTCTTTAGAAATGCAAAAAATGCAAATATGCAATAAATGCATAACGCTTTTAAATTTGCGATTGGGACTTAAGGCAAATCTTTCCGTGTCAATTTTAAAACAGCATAGGAGTGTATGGTATCAAAATGCTCGTTTTAAATATTCCAGTGAACTACCATCGTTTCATTTGGTAAAATGAAGTAAATATCAAGAAAACAAAATTTAATTTTTTAAACGCTTGTGAAACTTAGAAAGTCAATTATTATGACATAATTTTAATTTTCATAATATACTACTTGACTATAAATTAGTAGATTTAATTAATTTATAGCACTCTAGATTGAAAATAAAAAATTAACATAAAAATGTTATAACACGTCAAAAAAGGACAAGTGAGGTGTCATTTTACTCAGAATGTTATGCTGAATCCCAATAAGTAAAAATATACAAGATGCCCCATTTAAAATACCAAAGTCAACGTTACTTCCGGTCAAATCGGAAGTGCTAACAAATAGAAAATTATGCCAATAAATGCAGACTCATCTCTTATGCGTAATCTCAAAATTTCATTTTAATATCTATAAATACAGAAAAGTTATAGGGGTGAACGTATTTTGAGAAACAGCCGGTATAAGAAAAAAGCAGCTATTTTGGACATAATTGAAGACATTAACCCGTTGATGACTGTTTACGCTGTTTTTTTTTTATCTAATGCACTTATTTGACTTATTTCTTAAAATAGAAAAATTATAATTTACCCCAAGATATCTACCGGGTGTCCCAAAGTACAGAGAGTTCGATAAAATTAGGATAATTGAGTCATTCTAATTTAAAAAGTTTAAATTAAGATACACTACGCCCATTAATTATCGAATATTAAAAAATGCACCCTCAAATTAATAAGCTGTAATTTCGTTAATAATGAACCAATTTTGAACTTTATTTTAAAATTATTGATATAAGATTCTAGTATTTAGCGCAGAGTAGTTTGCGTCCTGACTCCCTGACACATCTTATTGTACGGGGTAGCGCATAAACTCTAGATGCATGTAAACTTCCTTAAATTTGAAACTGACATATCTTACATAAAAATTGAATTTAATTTATTTTTTAAACGAAAGCAATTAGACATCTATCTGCACTAGAAACTGGCCAAAAAGTTTCGCCATGCCACTAGAGGCAAAGAAAAAATACCATTTCTTCGAAATAAATTATGTTGCCGAAAAAATGTTTCGTATATAATCAATGAGTCATTTTATCACTTTTAGCTTTTAAATTTAGAATAAAAAACATGTCAACAAATAAAGTCTATAATACAGAGTGCTACGGAAATATCTAACCATTTAATTAAATTGCTTAAAATTAAAAATACAAATACAAAATCAGGGATATATTCTGTGAACGAATTAAATGGATAAGTTTTTGCGTGCCACCCTGTATTATAGACTTTATTTGTTCACATGCATGTTTTTTATTCTAACTTTAAAAGCCAAAAGTGATAAAATGACTCATTGATTATTTACGAAACATTTTTTCGGCAACATAATTTATTTCGAAGAAATGGTATTTTTTTCTTTGCCTCTAATGGCATGGCGAAACTTTTGGGCCAGTTTCTAGCCCAGATAGATGTCTAATTGCTTTCGTTTAAAAAATAAATTAAATTAAACTTTTATGTAAGATATGTCAGTTTTAAATTTAAGGAAATTTACATGCATCTAGAGTTTATGCGCTACCCCGTACAATAAGACGTGTCAGGACGAAAACTAACTCCTGGTATGGGCACTATTAAAAAAACAACCACCACGAGCATTAATTATTATTGATAAAATAATAATTTTAATAATAATTATGTTCTTAAAATGGATATTAAAAATAACATATAAAATACGATAGATTTCTACAATCTATGAAAATTATTTTTTTGTTATCTAAAGAAATAATTGTCGGACTACAGTCGGCAAGTCCTTTTTGCCATTTTGCAGTCGCTACCATTATTTAGTTTTATGTTACCTATTGATATTTTATATCATATTTCAAATTTGTATTCATCCGTGCTCGTTTAGTAACTGCCTAATTTTTGGCGATATTATAAATAGGTTTTAAGTTCCCGGCACAACGCATTAAAATCCGTGATGTTGTTTCCGAACTACACACCTCTAATAAAGGTGTTAAAAATAGTATACTAAAGTACGAGTTTCATAAGAAGCGATTTTAGTGCCCGCGTCTATTTTAAAAAACGAGCCACGAAGTGGCGAGTTTTTCTATTGACACGGGCGCTAAAACGCCTTATGAAACTTGTGCTTTATACATTTTTTTCTATTTCACCTTTTATAATCAAGAAAAAGTTACATTTATTTCCCAAAATAATCCCGCGAAAAATTTTAATATCTTAAGGTTGGTAACAAATTTAAATATAGAAACATTTGAAAATCGCGGTTTAATTCTAGCCGCCATTTTATTAACAATAATTAACAAAATCGACTCTAAATTCGACGAAAAATTTGCTCTGGGTAATTTTTTTTCTAATCTATTAAATAATGGACAGTTTAGGTCCTTCAGAATTAAGAGCAGTGGCAGAAACTACTTTAAGCAGCCTTTTGCCAAAAAAGTCCCAGAAGGTATATGAAAAAGAATATGAAAATTTTCGACAATGGTGTGAAGAAAAAGGCATTACTAACCTTACAGAAAATGTTTTATTAGCATTTTTTGATGCGAAGAGTAAAATTAATAAGCCATCAACACTATGGTCCCTATACTCCAAGTTAAAGGCCTGTATAAATATTAATAAGAACATTCATATTTCAAGATATGCTAATCATCAAACATTTTTAAAAAGGCAATCAGAAGGTTACGAGCCTAAAAAATCGAAAATTTTGGAATATGAGCATTTAAAAGCGTTCCTATCTAAAGCGGATGACAATATTTATTTGGCTGTAAAAGTAAGTACCCATTTTGAAATAATATTTACACATCTACAAATCTAAAATGTGAATGTTGTTAAATATACAAAAAAGAAAATTACCAGAAAAACCTCAAGAAAAACACTACCTACCTACTTTATAGTTATAAACTAATACTAAAATACTTATTAATTATGTACATTTTATCTTTATTTAAGGTAGCACTAATTATGGGATTTAATGGAGCATGCAGAAGGGGAAGAACTAACTAATATATTAATAGACGACATTGAAATTAAAAATAATATAATTTTAGTGAAGATTCCTAAAACCAAAACAAATGTTCCAAGGCACTTTGTAATAGTCGAGAAGTTGTGGATGGACCTAATAAAAAAATATTTAAATTTAAGGCCTAAAAACACAACACATAAACGGTTTTTCCTTACTTTTCGCAATGGGTATTGCATAAATTCTCCCATAGGTAAAAATACTATGGGAAAAATTTCTAGTTTGATCGCTAAATACCTTAATTTCCCAAATCCACAATGTTATACAGGGCATTGTTTTAGACGTTCCAGTGTTTCTCACTTAGCTAATAATGAAAGTGACTTGGTGACTATTAAGAAACATGGAGGTTGGAAGTCCTCAGCTGATGCAGAGGGCTATATTGACACGTCATTGCAAAGGAAAATAGAGGTAGCACAAATGCTTTCTGTATCGAGCCCTTTTTCAAACTCACCTATAGTAGCTTCTAGCTCTTCTATTGCTGCCACACCTTCAACAAGCCAATACATTTCTAATGAGGGTCTGCTACAAAGACATACCTCTACAACAACCGATGAAGTACAGAAAGTCATTAAACATGAAAATAATTACGAACAAAACATTGTTTCAAATCAAAATATGCCAGACATTAAGTTTAGTGCTCAGGACACTTCCACAGTTACTATAAATGTTTATACTAATTGTACTATTAAACATAGGTAGAAATATATAGTTTTGATTATAGGAACTAACATTATTTGTATTCTTCATCACAAAACACTAAAACTTTAGAATACTCACAGAAAAATAAAGGGTTAGAATACTCTAGATCTTAAGTAGAAATTGAAAAGAGTAAAATAATTGACATAATTTTTACGCTGTACTTAAACTGCCGTCAAACGGTAGCCTACTGAAATGCCGTTAACAACTATGACGTTATTAAAATGACGCGTATGACGGCTTTTTATTCGCTATGCTAAAACTGCCGTCGAATGGTCGCGTACTAAAATGACGAGCGTCTCGCCGCATATTATGTCCTCTTGACATTTTGTTATGGGTAAAAAGGTATAAAAAGGTATATCGGCAATCGGTTTGTTCGTTGTTAGCAGAGCATTTTTTTTAAATCGAATTCATTTCATAATATTTCATAAAATGTTAATTACATTTTTTTAAAATGATCTGGGTAACAACGAACAAACCGATTGCCCATAAGAAAGGCAGTCAAATGCCAAGAGGACATATAATATGCAATGGCAACATTAACATGCAGATAAGCTGTTGGAACACGAAAATTAATTAACAGCATTTTAGTACGCGACCGTTCCACGGCAGTTTTAGCATAGCAAATAAAAAGCCGTCAGACGCGTCATTTAATGACGTCATATTTGTTAACGGCATTTTAGTAGGCTACCGTTTGACGGCAGTTTAAGTACAGCGTAATTTTTATGTAGAAGTTTACAGGTATCTGTAAAAAAGCCTTTAATATTACAGATTTCTATGAATAGTCAGCCACCGAAACTATATTTAATTTTGATATCGTAGAAAGGTGTTTTTATCTTTTACACCGAAGCCATGAGAATGGGAAGTGGGAAGGTATTCAGGCATTTCCAATACTTTATATTTCTAGGTTAAATTTTCATTCACATGCCGCACACAAGATGGAAAGCGATAGCTATGAAAAACGTATCGCGTATCGTAATAGCTTCATTCGTACTGAAATCATTATGAACGTGAAATAGAAAAACAATTTTTCGAACTTGTGTGATAAGTACTTTAGTTATACACTATTATTGAAAAATGTATGTTGTATAAAAACTCCAACTTATAATGCTCTTGATCTGGAATTTTCAAAAAAACCTAATAAACAAATTGAGTCAGTCAAAACTCGCCAATTTCAAAATTTATTTTTAAAAATTATCAAAAAATAAAAGAAGAAAATGCTTATCATTCATCATCATCGACTAAATTAAAAACTCCTTAGTATATAAATACGGGTGTTAAAATCGACTTAAAATATTTGTGTTAGAATGATTTCTTTTTTAGGAGATTTAAGTAAAATATTACAAGCCGAAATAATATCTGTCAAAGGAAATCCTTTCGACTGCGAAAGTAAAGAAATGGGCAATGGAAAATAACAAATACTTCCACTTTTCAGATGATAATTGCAACGCTGAGATAAAGCGGAAAATGGGTGACGTGTAAAATAAAATTGAAAGGATGAAGTTAGGCAAAGAAAGAGAGAAAACTTCCTCGGCGTCAAGAGAACCAACTGATGATGTTGAAGAACTGTTTAAATAAAAATTTATTATTATATTATACTTCTTGAATTAGTAGAACCTAACAAAAATATATCCCAATAATAATAAAAAGTTTCCTAGAATCTCACAAACCTTTTCTAGAAACAATTAAAAAGACGCTGCGAAGCTAGAGAATTTGAAAACATGAGATCAAAACCTTATTACGTCATCATATTATAGGCACAATTCTTTTATTTGCCAGCTTCGACGGATTATATTGCTATCTTTGTTTTGATAAATTGAATAATGAAAAACATCAAAAAATAAACAATAGAAAACAACAGTCCCGATATACAGGTAGACGCCGCGTTCGACCTTCAGCTGAATCACGGGGACCCGTAGGTCAAATGTGACGTTAGTTTTTATTCCTGTATTTTCATTAAATACCGTATTTTGTTTATATATTTTCTCAGTAAATTATTTGAAATTTTAGAAACTGAAACCGTAGAAAATTATATTTTTTCTTTCTCTATGCGATAGGATAAACGTCAAAATTTAGTGAAAAAGCCCAGACGCCGCGAAAGCATACAGTTCTTTATTTGCCAGTCGTACGACAAATTATTATATTGTTATTTTTGGGAAAGAAAGAAAAAACTAAAAGTCTTCCACCACAAAATTTAATAGAATAAAAATTATTTAAAGGTCTCTACATGTTTCGAACGTAGAAACGTTCATCATCAGGAGACAGAACAATTTATTTTATGCTGATGGTGTCAGCAAAAGAGAAAATTAAAACCTTAATGGAGCTTTTATGGACTTAAAAAATTAAAGTGCAGAAGAAACATGATATGAAGAAAATTGATAATGGTTAAACCATACTGAGTATTTAAAAAGTGGGGAAGAAGAAAAACCTTTCTAAGACGGTGTCGAAGATTATTTAAATTTAACTTACTTATCAAACATATGTCTGTAAGACATTATAAGGATAAAATTGTAGTATCACAAGCTCTAAAAAATAAAAATTGAAATTAAAATCAAAGAGTGAAGGAGTACAGTTGTTTTTGAAATGTTTTAGAAAATTTTTTTAAATAAAAAAGTAAGTACTTACAAGATTACTTGGTAAAAAGCGTTTTTGGGGTACTGATGATTAAACCTCAGTAACCCCGCGAGAGTTTAATTTAAAACCAATATAGGCAATTAAAAAGTTAAACATTTTTTAAAATGTCAAAAGGTTATTCACCTCGTGCTGGGGCAAGAGCGAATGAAAGATAAATTGATTGACAAATATACTGACAGGTAGAATGGCGGTAAAATTTAACTTTTTAAAAAATGTTTAACTTTGTAATTGCCTTTATTGGTTTTAAATTAACCTCTCGCGGGGTTACTGAGGCTTAAATGGGTTTAATCCTCAGTACCCCAAAAACGCTTTTTACCAAGTAATCTTGTAAGTACTTACTTTTTTATTTAAAATTTTTTCTAAAACATTTTAAAAACTTCTGTACTCTCACTCTTTGATTTTAATTTCAATTTCTATTTTTTACAGATTTTGATACTACAATTTTATCCTCATAATGTCTTACAGACATATGTTTGATACGTTTTTTAAAATTTAAATAATCTTCGACAACGTCTTAGAAAGGTTTTTTCTTCTTCCCCATTTTTTCAAATACTCAGAATGGTTTAACCATTATCAATTTTCTTCATAATATCATGTTTCTTCTACACTTTAATTTTTTAAGTCCATAAAAGTTCCATTAAGGTTCTGATTTTCTCTTTTGCTTTTTTTTTTTTTTTTTTATGATCGAGCACACGCACTATAGGAAAAATCCTTTAAGGCGCTCTGGGAGCGGTGCGTGTGCGAAGAAAGCGATTCACGTTTTTCTTGAATCGTTGGAGGTTATATTCGGTTGGAAACACGGTCTCAGAGAGGCCGTTCCACAAAGATGACGTCCTCCAAATGAAAGAGTTCTGAAACAATGATGTTCGGGGTGTACTAAGTTGAACCACATAGGGATGGGCGGCTGTGGTTCGTCGTGTGTTTCTGCTATGCATTACTCTAGGTGGAATCGAGCGGGCAATATCTGTCGAACACTTGCCATAAAAATATCTGTAGAAGAGAGTCAAATCACCAACCTGTCTTCGATGTTCTAAGCTGTCGAGGTTCTTAGTCAGCTCGTGGTCGCCGATTAGACGAACGGCTCTCCTTTGGATGGAATCCAACAACCGAAGGGTATGCTTTGGTGTAGAACTCCAGATATGAGAGCAGTATTCCAGTGATGGTCGAATCTGGGCTTTATAGAGTGTCAAAAGTTGTTGAGGTGTATACAACTTTTTGGTACGGAAAAGTATACCGAGCTTCTGAGAAGCTGCCCTGGCGATTGCCACAACGTGATTATGCCAAGACATATTTCCTTCCAGGTTGACACCCAGCAAATTAATAGACGAAGTCAGTGGAATTGCGTGTCCTGCCATAACGATATCGGGGTCTGCAATGTTAACCTTCTTGGAGAAAACTGCTGCCTGGGTTTTTTGAGCGTTAAATTCGACTTGGTTACTGTGACCCCAAGACAAAATTTCTTCCAGGTCTTTATTGAGGCGTGATACCTCATGTTGTCTGCGAAGATGTGCGTCAGCAGCCGATGATTGAGATTTCAAAGTAAAAGATGAGATAAGTGTGCTGTCGTCAGCAAAGCTATATAATGGATTTTTTGTTTTCGCTAGAAGGTCGTTAATGTACAGTAAGAAGAGAGTGGGGGATAAAATGGATCCTTGAGGAACACCAGCATTGATGGTGAAGGTGTCTGAGAGAAACCCGTCAATCGCTACTTGCAGAGAACGGTCCTTGAGGAAGCTAGACAACCATGAACAAAATCGACCGGGCATACCATAAGAACGCAGTTTACTTAGGAGCCCCTCGTGCCAGACACGGTCAAAGGCTTTAGAGATGTCCAGTGCAATAGCCCGGGACTCCCCATGATGTTCGATTGCGTTGCTCCAAAGATGAGTGACATAGGCTAGCAGGTCTCCTGTTGATCTGGACTTACGAAAACCATATTGATGGTCGCTGATAATTTTAAGGCCTTCTAGGTATTTTAGAAGTTGTTGGTTAATAGCTTTCTCCATCACCTTTGATATAACTGAAAGCAATGCGACTGGTCGATAGTTGTTTGGCAGGGTTTTCTTGCCTTTCTTTGGTATAGGCGGGACTCGCGCCTTTTTCCAGCAAGATGGAAATATTCCTTTTTTGTAGGATAAGTTAAAAAGTCTACAAAATACTGGTGTGAGTTCATCGGCGCATTTCTTGAGCACTATAATAGGAATTTCATCTGGACCAGAACCTTTTTTGGCATCGAGCCCCTTCAGAATTCGTTTGACAGGACGCTGTCGGAATACGATATCAGTCATTTCCGATCGAACTGCTGGAATGTTCGGGGGTGTTTTTCCCTGAAAGTTCACCGTGGAGTGTGAAGCAAATAGTTCTGCGAGTAAGTTTGCTTTATCTTCGGCCTTGGTTGCTATTGTGCCGTCAGAACGTGTTAGCGGTGGAATATTTGATTTGGTAAAATTTTGACTGACGGCCTTAGCGACTGACCAAAAGGACCTAGATCCGTTAGGACTGGCGAGAAGTTTATTTTTGATCCTCATGTTGTGAGCCTCTTTGTTTTGATCTATCGTTTGCTTACACTGGTTTCGAGCGGTAACAAAGATGGTGCGATTCACATCGGTAGGATTTTTACGCCATTGTCGGTAAGCTAGATTTATAGCTCTGACAGCACGCTCGCAGTTTTTGCTAAACCAGGGCTTGCCATTAGAAGGGCGCTTCTTGGAGAAAGGAATAAAGGCTTCCATGCCAGTAAGAATGACATCGGAGACCTCTTGAGCACAAGCGGATGGATCATCTGAAGAGAAGCATACTTCCAGCCAAGGAAAAGTGCGAAAATGGTCCCTTAGGTTTTCCCAACTAGCTGATGTGTAGTGCCAAATTTTACGAGGTTTAGGAGGTTGTTCAGAACAAATTGGCAGCTCGCTTAGAGTTGAAATAAGTTTGTGATCGGAAGATCCTAATGGAGGATGAACGTTGACTGTGTATAGGTCAGGGTTGGATGTCAAAAAGAGATCTAAAAGACTAGCAAAATCTCCATCTCGGTCTGGAATTCGCGTTGGTTCTTCCACGAGTTGAGTTAGACCAGAAGTGAACTGATCGCTAACACTATCAGCATAAAATAACTTTTTCTTTCTCCTGATGATAAACGTTTCTATACGTTCGAAACATGTAGAGACCTTTGAATAATTTTTTATTCAATTAAATTTTGTGGAGGAAGACTTTTAGTTTTTTCTTTCATTCCCATACTTTAACTCCACTTTAAGCATGGACTACTTCTTCAAATTGTTATTTTTGTTTCGATTAAGGGGGTAGATAAGGGGGTGGGGGGGGGGGGGTAAAGGTGGTAAATGCCCCCTCAGGATGAGGAAACAAATGAATCTACTACCCGCCTATTAATACGAGGGTAATTTACCCTTCCAGGACCCTACCACCCCAGTTTGACTTACCGGTGGTAAAGGTTATAATTTTTCTTAGGCTTGATCTACATAAAGACGGATGCATGTGAACAAGTAAAATACAAGCGCGTTTTTTCAAATTTTTAATTATTATTTTTATACTGTTAATGAAGTCAGAAATGAGTAGTTAATTTAGGGTAAAAAGAATCATGGGATGAAACATTTAGTTTTTGAAAATCAGTAAGCAATTTTTAATTAATTTAAATTTACTGAAAGATAAATAAAACCCATCTTTAATATTTAAAATTGAAGCACATATTTTTTTGTCGAGTGCATCAGTCTATAAACTTTGTTTCAAATATTTCCATCTTATTTATAAAATCATAAAGAAAATATAATAAAAAATGATAATACAACAAAATACAGTTTTTTAATAATTAAAATTAAAATACTATTAAAGATGGCGTCGAAGAGAAGGTTGGTGTGTCCGCCGTGTAATAAAAATGTTACTAAAAATACATTTAGCTTAAAGTGTAGTTGTTCCTGTGGGCGATTTTTCCACGATGTATGCATTGGGCTATCTGTGAAACAATTGAATGATATTCGAAGACGCAAAAAACATCAATGGGAATGCAAAAACTGCAAGAACGAAAATGTGGTTATTAGTGAATCCAGTTCGGCTAGCGGAGAAGAAGAAATTTCTAACATCTCCGTTCGTAAGTCAAGTGGGAGTGGCAGGCGATCAGCTACTGCCCAATCGCTTAGCCAACGCCATATGTTTCTATGGAGAAATATATCTTAATCGTGCCTTACCAGGTAACCGAACCTTTTTAAATATTCATCGCCGTCTTAGTGAAACTGTTAGTTTCCATAAAGGTAAATCGGAAGGTAGACCTCGAACTGTCAGAACACCCGAACTTGAGGAAGCGGTGCTACGGGAAGTTGACGAACATCCTGAGATAAGTACGAGGAAGGTAGCAAGAACTCTAAACATTTGTCATCAAATTATTTGGCGAATTTTGTTTGATTATTCGTTATATCCGTACCATATTTTAAGAGTACAGGCATTACCTACTTCCCAGGGATTTTCCACAGCATGTGAACTTCTGTCAGTGGTACCTTTAAAACGTTACACTAACTCCGCAGTTTCATTCACAAATTATGTTTATAGACGAGGCAAATTTTTCTAGGAATGCTATTCAAAATTTCCACAATAATCATGTGTGGGCGGACGAAAACCCCCATGCCATAACCGAAACTCACTTTTAAGATCAATTTTCGGTTAACGTATGGGCCTGAATTGTTAATAATAATGTTATAGGCCCATTTTTTCTGCCAGGACGCCTTAACGGGCAGTCATTAATCTGCATTTCCTCCAAGAAGAACTACCTGTGTTACTTGAAGATGTACCATAATATGCGATAAGGAATCAAATGTGGTACATGAATGATGGAGGTCCTGCTCATTTCAGTGTTATTGTTCGCGACCATTTAGATGCAGTTTATCCGAATCGTTAGATAGGTTGCGTAGGAGCTCAACAATGGCCAGCAAGATCCCCTGATCTCAATAGTTTGGATTTTTTCTTGTTGGAGTCATCTTAAATCTCTGGTGTATAAAACTACCATTACCACTTTAGAAACTTTAGAAACTTTAAGGGAGCGAAACAATACGGAAATCGTCTGGAATATTTGAACAAGTGCGCTATTCGATGCGAAGACGGGCAGAAGCATGCCTATTAAGTGAAGGTGGTCATTTCCAACAATTTTTATATAACAAAATTTTGCGTTATCAATGTTAATAATTAGTAGAGCTAATTTAATTTAATTATTTTAATTAAGAACGGTGTGCCTGAGGAAAAAAATGCAAGATACAATTTTTATGAAAAATTGACCAGGCTAATCAGAAATAATATCCGCATGGAAAAATGTCAGTGGCGTACCACTTTTTTCTAAAAAATATCAGAGGACATGTTTACAGGGACGCCACTGGTAGGACAAAAAAATAACTTTTATAACTAAAGCATGTGGTTTTATGTCCTTTTAGCACATGCCAAAGTTAAAAATATTATCTAAAGTAGGTACTTTCGGAGATATTATAAAAAACGCATTAAAAAAACACCCTGCAGCGAAAAATTTAAGCCGTTTAGGACATATGTTTATATGAACTTTTCTTCATAAAATGACTTGTGGAATCACACCCTAAAATATTAGCACGTCATTGAGGAACACCCTGTATACGATACGAATTTGTAACTTCGAATAAATTCAGCAAATCCAGTACAATTTGGACGCGGGTATTACCATTTTAAGTTGTGTTCTTGTTTTTAAAAAAAATTGATACAGTGTGTCCCAAATTAGAGATATGACGATGCTTATCGATAAGATTTTAAATGACAACCCTATTTTTTCTTGACTATTATTAAAGTGCATGTTAAGTTATACATAAGTGCCAAATTTCGAAATATTATACCTTGTCATTTATAAGATATTAAACAAATACAACTTAATTTAATTGGAAAACAAAAAACAACATTTTATCTCTATTTTTCGGCAATAAATACCCAAAATGATGTCCATTCACTATTTGGTAATATCCTAAACACAAGTAAAACTCGTTTTGAACATTTCTAATTACTTCTGGAGAAATAAACCCACACTAATGCCTTATTCCCGCTTTCAAATCCTTATTATTTGACAAGGAATAAAAAATTCAAATTTGGTACTCATGTATAACTTAGTAGGCACTTTAAAAAGAGTCAATAAAATTAGAGTTGCCTTTTCTTTTATCGATATCGTCATAACTCTAATTTGGGGACACACTGTATTAAATATTTTTTTTTATATAAAAGACCAACACTTTAAATGTTGATACCCGTGCCCAAACATTTTTCCAAAATAAAACTGTACTGTACTGTAACTACTGAATTTACTGAATTTATTTCAAGTTACAAACTCCCAGCGGGTATGCGCCGCAGGCGAAACATAGTTCAAAAATGAAATAACATTAAGAACTAGGGCTATAGTATATAGTAAGTTTTGCTAGTTTATTTTTGGTCAATATCTTGTTTCTTATTCCAAACATAAAAATATTTTTTTGTACCCTGTTTTCATATCAGGATTTACGGGTCAAATATAATAAGTTCTCGATTATCACTTAATAACCTGATTAAAATTCTCCTTAAATCAAAAACTGTGATTTTGATTCGCCATTTAATTTTTTTATCAATATTTTCTTTATAATAGTATCTAGTTTTCTTCAAAAAGCGGCCAAATACCCGTCTGTATGTAGCAATTATCAGTTACAGTTTTAAGTTAAAAAAATAATTAGTTTATAAATAAATAAAAGCATAAAACCAAATTTTGTCAAATACGTGCATATTTCCTTTTCTGCTTTTCTTAATTTATAAATTCAACTTTTCTTTACGTAAAACTGTGAGTAATTCTACTCCAAAGATGGACATTTGGCAGATTTTTGGATAACGAAATATTGATCAAAAAACGAAATGGCGAATGCACCACTAGTGTTTGCTCTTAAACTCATACAAGTTATGAAGACTATATTATAAAGAAATACAAAAAAAATACCAGAACGCACAAAGCAACATGCTTGATAATAAAATGTGTTTCATACAAATATTATTTCTTCTTTTACCACTATTTTTGGTTACGGCAAAGAGTGATGTTTATACCTTCCAAAATGTAGAAGTGAATGGATACAATATATGGAATTTTTCAAACTTTACCAAAACCATCGAAAAATCGAACAGTTTGAAGGAAAATATTGCTGATGGATTCCACAAAATGTTTTTCCTGGGCCAAAACATTCCAATTTTAAGGAAAAATTCTATAAGTGACATCGATATTGTATCTAATCTCATAATAGAAAATTGTAAAGTAAAGGAAATTCAACCTGGAGCATTTAGAAGTTTGCATGATCTTCAATACCTGAACATTAATGGAAACGAAATGGAAGAAGTAAAAGCTGGTGTTTTTAACAATTTACCACTGTATTATCTGGATTTAAGCAATAATAAAATCAAAAATATAGAAGCGACTGCGTTGGACAATATGCCTGTTATGCGAACCATATATTTAGATAATAATATGATCGCAAATTGGAATAAAAGGTATTTTTAAAGAGTTAGAATAGTTCTGGTTTAAATATATTATATTTTTTATTATATTTATTTATATAACACTAAAGCGGGTTTGATGCACAAGCAATTTATTTAATATGGGTTAATAAAAAATAAGCTATCAAAACAAACTACGTCCTAGCAAACCTGTTGTATTTGATCATTTTCCTCAGTGTACTTGTTTTTTTTGATGTTGTATCACTATATACAAATAGTCCCATTGAACTCGCTATTAAATTTATTTAAAAAAAATGGAACCCAATTAAAAACTTTACTACCATTCCTGAAAATGAATTTATTGAACCAACAAAACTATGTCTTACTTCCATGTTTTTTCAATTTAATAATAACCAGTTTTATTCGCAAATTGATGGCGTAGCGATGGGTTCTCCTATTTCTGCTACCATCGCTAATTTAGTCATGGAATTTGTCGAAACAAGCGTTATCAAATCTCTCGATTACAAACCCCATTTTTTCAAAAAATACGTTGACGATTGTATTCAGTGCATTCCTCTAAACAAATTTCAATACACCCTTGATAAGTTCAATGATTTTAATGAAAAACTAAAATTCACATATGAAATTGAAAAAAATAGTGACGGCAGTATCAAAACGGACTGGTATACAAAACCCTTAAGGTCTGGACAATATCTAAATTTTAACTCCTTTATACATAATAAGTACAAAAAAAAATGTTTCAATTCCCTTGACGATAGAGCGGTTACACTAACTGACCCAGAAAAAAGAACAAAAAATAAGCAACGTGCTGTTTTGTGAACCAGTAATTAAAAACAGGCTAAACAACATTTATAACACAAATACAACTAAATCGATTACTACAGAAGACAACGAACGAACAAACCCGAACAAACCTGAACATACCCGAACAAACCACATAGTTAGACGTGATTTTTTCACGGTTTTTATTTTTTTTCGTATGGAAAACGAGTTTTAATCGAAACGTTGTATAATTTAGCGGATAGAGCTCGTCAAATTGTATTTAAAAGATGTTTTTTCGTTTCTCTTTCTTTAATACGAAAAAAACGGCAAGCTTCTGGAAATTCACATCGGAATTGGGGTTGTGCATCGCACTGGTTCGCTTAAACACGTTTGCAAGTATCTATATATAACTTTTCGAGTTTTTTCTTCGTACACTATATCAACGGATAAACAACCTTTAGTTTGCATAGTAAGCGCGCTCTGTTAAAACATTATTTGTGGCTCAAAAAAATTATTTATGATTTTTTCAGGGATATTTTTATCTGATGTTTTATTATATCGACTGTAGCTTATTCAATTTTTAACAAAACCGTTTTATTTTTTTCTCAAAACATGCGCTGATTACTTTTTAACATTCCTGCATGTCCAAACTTATCAAAATATATTCGCAAATTTGAGCAAAGTCGCTTTTTTGGGTGTGGAAACAGACAAGATTTACAAATTCTAACACAATTCTCTTTTAACGAGGGTGCTTTGATATTGATGTACCTAAATTAATTATTAATTCTAAAAATCCGGCTGTCAAAAATGGCAAAAAATGGGTGTTTTGAGCTTGACTTGCTAGACTAATAAGAACATTTCCTGATTTTAAATTGGATGGAATATCTACCTTGAACCTTCTTCTAATTTTATTGTCCAATATTTTTGCCCAAAATGTTTTAGAAATATTTGTAATCTCGATTTTAAAGATGGCGTTCCGACACTGATAATCCGTCGCCACGTGGTAGGAGGTTATTCGACATTTCGATATTCGCGAATTTTTTCTTCGGAAACGGTTAGAGCAAAACGATTCAAACTTTCTGGACGTAGAGAGGAATAGTCGGGGCACGTTCTGGGAACAATTTTCAATATACAGGGTGTACCGGAAAAAAGTTATTAAATCAAAGTTGAAAAATATGTTTTTTTTCGTTGTAGGGCGATACAGGTGGCAAAAATCATTTTAATCGATTTAAACTTTTTCGACGTGAGACGACGTTGGGCTACAAAACACTGTTGTTTACGAACGCGATCGAAAGTTGGGAAGTCATTTTTTTGATTTTTTTAAAATCAATGTAGGTTCATATTGGATCGTTAATAAATCGAATTGGGTGCGTCCGATATACTTTTGGTTTGGATAATCGTTTAGGTCATCTCAAATACTACTTTTTTCAAATATATTGTTCTATACCTAAACAGCATAGAAATGGTAGCAAATTATAAAAAATAAGAATTACTATTTAAGTATATATAATTTGACAGCTGTCGTATAGAACTTTGTTATTTTGGTACTGAAATTTTTTTAAATTTAGTTTTATTACAGCTTTAACCCTCGCTACGAAAAAAGTTGAAATAAATTGAGACTTACCTGTCAAAATTTGACTGTTAGTTGTCGTATAGAACTTTGTTATTTAGATAACGAAAAATTTTTCAATTTAGGATTCTTACAGCAATAACCCTCACTACAAAAAAGCTAAAAAAAAATTAACACTTAGGTCAAAATTTGATAGCTATCGTATAAAACTTTGTTATTTAGGTGCTGAATTTTTTTTTAATTTCGGATTCTTACACTTATAACCCTCGCTACAAAAAAGCTAAAAAAGAATTGACACTTACCTGTCAAAATTTGACAGCTGTCGTATAAAACTTTGTTATTTACGTACTGAATATTTTTTCACAATAGGTTTTTTACAGCTATAACCCTCGCTACGAAAAAGCTAAAAAGAAATTGACACTTGCCTGTCAAAATTTGACAGCTATCGTATAAAACTTTCTTATTTAGGTACCTGAATTTTTTTAAATTTCGGATTTTTACAGCTATAACCCTCGCTATGAAAAGACTAAAAAAAAACTGACACGTACCTGCCAAAATTTGACAGCTGTCGTATAAAACTTTGTTATACGTACTGAAAAATTTTTCACTTTAGGATTTTTACAGCTATAACCCTCGCTACGAAAAGGATAAAAAAAAACTGACTCTTACCTGTCAAAATTTGACAGCTATCGTATAAAACATTCTTATTATTTAGGTACCTGAAAATTTTTTAATTTCGAATTCTTACAGCTATAACCCTCGCTACGAAAAAGCTAAGAAAAAATTACACTTACCTGTGAAAGTGACAGCTGTGGTATAATTAAAGGAACGAACTAGAACCGTGCCGTGCCCAAAGGGCTCGGCACAATAATATTTCTACCAATTTATTAGCTGATAATTGATAGCTTCCATGTAAGAATAATTGTTTGCTTATGTTTTAATCGATTGAATACTTACATATTTTTATAGAGCAAATATGGAAAGTATATCCCACATTGCACAAAGGTGTGCGAGTTTAAAGAGCACCTATGAATATTAATAAGCTCCGTAACGAAAAGTCGTAGCGAATCGAGCGAGGCGGCATTGGAAACGGGAAGTCGAGCACTATACGGCGCCGTCTCAGAAAACTACCTATCTATACGAGAAAACGGAAATTTTGCACCATTGTCTAGTTTTGGTCAGTTGTTATAATGACAATTTGGCGATATGTTTTCCCTTCACGTTCCGCAGGAAGGTGAGGCAAAAAAAGCAATAGTAAATAGAAAAAAAGAAAAGAAAAGTATTTTTTTATTGTAAATTTTTGTAAATTTTTTTTTAGTACTAATATTAGATGCACTCTCGGCTGACGATTAGCGATATGTACCCAGTCTAGTTATTAAACCATCCTCAGAACTGCAAAGAGATATTGTATGTTGTATATTATACTAAAATTAATGGCCTAGTAACGCTGTGACGCCATGTCGGGAGTGAAGCTTTTACTTGTAACCACGGAAACACAATAAAAATTGTCATCTGTTTCTTACATGACGTCGAAGTCTCTACATATCGTTACGTTTAAGAATAGGTTTATTATTAATTTGCTTTTATTTTTTATTATTAAATGCAACATCTATTTTCTTATAGTTCTACCCTTTTTCATGTATAATTTCAGGTGGTTTCAGAACAATCCCGATTTAACAGGAATATTAATGGAAAATAATTCCTTAGAAATAATACCGAAAGATACGTTTAAAAATATAAAAGGAAACACTATCTTCTTACTGGACTTAAGTTACAATAAAATCCATAAAATTAAAGATGGAGCTTTTATAGGACAAAAAATCACATTCTTGAAATTGGACCATAACGAGTTATCAGAATTCGGGGAAAACGTACTGGAAGGTGTTGAGTTGACAGGTTTATTTTTACGCTACAACAACTTGACTTGTTTCACAGGTAAGTGTCCCTCAAACCGGATATATGTATTTCCCACTTTAATATTAAAAAAAATATTGTTAAAAATTTAGAAAACAGATAATTTTTTTTCACCACTGTCAAGAATTTTTTTTTGTTGCTATAAATGCACAAAACGCCTCTTTTTTCACCTTAAAAAAATGTTATTTTTTTCACCTTAAAAAAATGTTATTTTTTTCACGGCAAGAAAAATGTCGTATTAATGTTTTTGTATAAATTGAAAAATTAGTTTCCACAAAATTTTTTATAATCAAAGTAAGTAAATCAAATTAATATTTTCGATTTTTCCTCCAAATAACACAGCTAAACATTTTGTGATACGATTTTTACCTTCTTTATGTTACAAGATTCACGAAATTGAGTGTACGCTTTCTCATGTTGTATTTTTGATTTAGCGGGCAAAAGATTTGAAACAACGATCTTCGATGCATCCGTTAATTCTTGAGGTGCCACATTATCGCTATGAGACAATATGGTACTGGACAAACAGGGCTGGGAATCCTTACTCTTACAGGCGTTTTTATCTATGAATTGTGTAAATTTATTTTTCTGAATAAATCAACATTTTTAGAAAATCGAGATATTCACTAATACCTTACTCGTGGCAGACATAATCTGCATACGACAGTAAGTAGATTGAATATTGGTAAAAGTTCGCCACATAATTTAGGGCCAGTTGTCTTTAACAAGCTTCCACAGAATATAAGGGATGTCAAAAATTTTAGTGTGTTTAAAAAACAACTTAAGAAATTTTTAGTAGATCGTGAGTTCTATAATATGAACGATTATTGGACACAAGCATGGTAGAGTGGTATTACCTACCTATATATCTATAAAGCTTTATTGTTTGTTTATCAGTTATGTTATGTTATATACACTTTATGTATTTGACGGCTTCCATACATTATCATATGTCACTTTGGAAATAAAAATATTTATTATTATTATTATTATTATTATTATTATTATTATTATTATTAAAAACTTAAGCAAATTATTGTAAATTTCTTGACATGAAAAACGAGAGATTTGACAATCAATAAATTTTAAACAATTGCAGGTTTTCATTGTTATTAGAGCAGATGTAAGAAAAATGCCTTAAAAACTATGAATTTTAATTTTAAATTTTTGTTCTAAATACGGTAAATAGTCAGTTAATGAAAATAGTGTAATATCCATATAATTAATAAAATAGTTAATAACAAACAGTTTCACGAACATTGTTGTTTGTATTTCCCGCGCAAAAGTGTTTTTATGAACATTTGATTGTATTTTTAACCTCGACCTTACGGTCTCGGTAAAAATTGACAGATTACATAACAAATTAATTGATTCAGTCGATACTAGGTGAAAATTAGAGTATTATGGGATAGGTACAGTAAAACAAAGTTGAACTTGTAAATTTCCTCTATATTAACAAGAAAAATTACATGTTTCGCTAACACTGTAGCTTCGTCAGATGACAATGATTTAATAAAAGGTGAAAATAAAAAGTTTGGTGCAATAAAATTATTATTGAATAAGTAAATAAAACAGTGGAAGGGTTACAATAGCGGGAAAATCCAAGAGAGGGTTTAAAAATAAAATAAACCCCCAAATTTAAACTAAAAAAAAAATTATACGTTCGTAAATATTAATAAATAAATAGTTAGTTTTGTATTAAGTACGCAAAACAGGTGTTTTTTTAATGGCATAATATGAGATTACAGAAGCTCTGAATGTGACGTCTGCAGCAGCAAGTAGCAGTTTGTAGATGCAAATGATAAAGTTGGAATTCCAGAAAACGTTTGCAAATTTGCAGTTATGTTTTCTTTTTGTAAATTGTGGAAAATAGATATTTTAAATATAACCTCGTGTTTTTCTTACATGTAAATAAAATAGTGGAAGGGTTACAATGGCGGGGAAACCCAACAGAGGGTTTAAAAATTAAATTAAATTAAATAAGGTTCAATATGGGCAATTTACTAAATTTTAAAAATAGTCAACAGAATAAATTTAGCAAAGGTGAATTATTTAAATCTAATTGATCATTAAGTAACAGGTCCGTATTTTTAAGGTTATTTGTTTCTATAGATTTTAACAAATTCAGTTTTAAGTCTTTGTTTTCTGTATGTAAGATTTGAAATCAAGGATCGAAATTATGTTGATAATCAAGTAAATGGTTAGCATAGCTTGAGTCTGTTTTATTTTTTAGATAACTGTTATAATGTTCCTGTATTCTTTTGTTAAATGTCTACCCGTTTGGCCAGTGTATGTTTTAGGACTATCTTTGCATTTTAATTAATAGACGCCTGATTTTTTGTTCTTATCGCTTTTAGTTTTATTGTTTTAGATAAATTCACCTAAAGAGTTATTAGTTTTAGTAAAATTTATATAAAGTTTGTTAAGAAAATTGCCAATTACTTTGCTAGGTTGTCCGAAGATATAGAAAGTCTTCCTCTAAATAAAATCAATTTTCAAAAAAAACTAAACATTATAAAACAAATTGTAGTTAATAACGAATATAACTCAAATCTAATTGACCAAATCCTAAAAAATAAAACTTACAAAAAAGCTATTGACTTAGTTTTTCCTTGAAGCAAAAATTTCTACCAATTTAAACTTGCCACTTTCTTCGGACAAGCTAGCAAAGTAATTGGCAATTTTCTTAACAAACCTGATATAAATTTGTGTTATAAAACTAATAACTCTTTAAGTAAATTTATCAAAAACAATAAAACTTAAAGCGTTAAAAGCAAAAAATCAGGCGTCTATAAATTAAAATGCAAAGATTGTCCTAAAACATACATTGACCAAACGGGTGGACATTTTGACAAAAGAATACAGAAACAATATAACAGTTTTCTAAAACATAAAACAGACTCAAGCTATGCTAACCATTTACTTGATTATCAACATAATTTCGATCCATCCTTTAAAATCCTACATACAGAAAACAATAATGGCTTAAAACTGAATTTGTTAGAATCTATGAAAATAACTAAACTTAAAACTACAGACCTGCTACCTAATAATCAATTAGATTTAAATAATTCACCTTTGTTAAATTTATTCTGTTGACCATTCTTAAAATTTGGTAAATTACCCATATTGTACCTTATTTAATTTAATTTAATTTTTAAACCCTCTGTTGGGTTTCCCCGCCATTGTAACCCTTCCACTATTTTATTTACATGTAAGAAAAACACGAGGTTATATTTAAAATATCTATTTTCCACAATTTACAAAAAGAAAACATAACTGCAAATTTGCAAACGTTTTCTGGAATTCCAACTTTATCATTTGCATCTACAAACTGCTACTTGCTGCTGCAGACGTCACATTCAGAGCTTCTGTAATCTCATATTATGCCATTAAAAAAACACCTGTTTTGCGTACTTAATACAAAACTAACTATTTATTTATTAATATTTACGAACGTATAATTTTTTTTTTAGTTTAAATTAGGGGGTTTTGACTATTCCAGTAGTTTGTTCAATAAGAGTGGATATGTTTTTCATATGGCACGAGGAAGTAAATAAATTAAAACCACAGAATATACAGCTATTGCGTCGTTATATATTCTGTGCTCAAACGTTCAAGCGCAATATTGACAATTCACTTAAGTTGTGCTATAAATTATATTTTTTATTTTTTTACGACCTAACTTACTTACGAGCCTTATACTAATAATAAACTTCTATTCCTTATAAGAATTCACATAGTCTTTATAGAAGTGTTTGATACTATATGTGACAGCAAAGCGCTTCTCTACTGTAAGACAACGAAAATTGCTAGACCGTTGTGTAGTGAAAATATCACGGTAATTTAGCCAATAGGAAATAGAAGTTAATACTACCATAGAATGGTTTATAGTCATTATTACTCTGAATACTCACAGTAATTATCAAGTTCTTTTAGTGGTGTAATCTGGTTTTATATACTGTATTACTTCCGACTGGCAGTTGTAATAAATCTTGACATTAATCACAATACTAAGGCGCGCAGCCATTCCTGATCGCTACGAACCGCCATCGCACCAACTTCTTATGGATTATAGCTTTTAACGGATATATTTCGTTAATGAAACTTAAGCTATCAATGCATACTATCTCTTTGTAAACCTGTTGTATTAAATCATTTTCCTCAGTGTAGTAAGTTTTACATAAAGATTTTAAGGACACATTATATTGCAAATGATGAAAAGTCGCGTTTAAATTATGTAATCATAATTTGGGAGCATGCCTATGAAAACAAAAATAAATTTAAGCCATTTTAATTATTACTAATAACAAATTCTGATAGCCATAAATAGTGAAGATAAACACTGAAATTCACAAAATCACTTATGACCAACATTTCTACTTCTCTCACTTCTTTTGTAAGTTCTCCAACAAAAATGGACTAACATATAAAAATTATATAGGGAAAAGAAAAGCATAAAGTCTTTCTCTACAATTTTTAATTCAATAACTAGGCGAACCTGGGGTAGAATCGACATGTTTCGAGTGTCTGAAATTATTACACGTTAACGTTATTATGACAGCTTAATAATAAATTATAATATAATAAGGGGTTTTAAATTAAATCGTTGAAAATAGATAAACTTTACGTTGTTAAACTAAAATGTATTTTCCACTTAAAAAACACTTTACTGAAGACACTGTGTTCTTTTTTGTCTTTATATTAAGGTGTATTACATTCAGACACAAACTACGTTTTCAAAAATATTTATTTTATGAAGTTACCTTATACAGGGTCAAAAACAAATGAACTTTGCATCACATGCTACCAAATTTTAATAGCCCAATTTTGATTTTGTAGAAAAACACACATTTAATATGGCCATACTTTAAGAAAAATGTATCTGAAATAAAGCATTGTCAAAACTAAGAAGTTTTAAGTAGGTTGCGTTGAGTCTTATTTTGCAAAAGTGGTGCAATTTACAAAATATAGGTAAAAAATCAAAATTATCTTATGCAGCGGAAATTTTGCAAATGGGCTAAAAACTGCATTTAAAAAAACTTTTTTCAATAACTTTTTTCGATAATTTCAGAAATAACCCCACTTTTGAATTATTTTTTGGAAAAAATTTACAGACAGATAATGCGAATCACGTGACTACTATTTTTTGCTTAATTTTCATCTCGATCGAAGCAGAACTTGATGCCAAAGTCAAATTTTGAATAAAGCTATTAATAAAAAAAAATCCCATATTATGCGGACTTTACTGGTGACACTGTAGATAGATAACGGCGAATATGAAATTATATTATATCCGCTCAGTTAAGTGGAATAGCAGTAGATTGTAAAGAAAATAGAAAACAACACATGTGAGAGAAGAAAATAGTAGGTTCTCTTTGATATATTCACATTCCAAGGAATTTAGAATAAGATAAAGAAAAGTGGGTAAGAAGAGTTAAAATTTATCGGCGAAACATGTTTTAGGTCACAAATCTATTAAATAGCCATAAGCGTTTGAACCTTTTTAAAATTAGCAGATATATTAAAGTGATAAACAGGTACTTTGTATAATTAAATTTTACTGGTGTTATTTTATGACAGCTGAAAGCCTGCAACAATTTTTGGAAATATTAAACATAACTTTGCGTTCGTTAATAGCGCAAAGGTCAAATGAACAAAAATTACTCAAATATTTCTCAATAAACGAATATCTTAATATAATTTCAATAGCATCAGTTTAGTCGTTTTGGTCGTAAATGCAAGGAGTGAGTAAGAAATAACTAAAAGTGATACTAAAACATTTATGTCGATGAACGATTTCTTTTTTAGGAGATTTAGGTAAAATATTTAAAGCCAAAGCTAAATTTATCGACGAAAATCCGATCGACTGCGAATGTGGGGCCAAGATAAATAAATGGAAAACTGAAAACAAAAAATTGGTCTCATTTTCAGAAGCAGATAATTGTAACACTGAGATATTGAAGTTGAAGGGATAAAAGTAGGCAAAGAAAGAGAGAAAACTACTTCGGCGACAAAAGAACCAATTGAGGATGTTGAAGAACTGTTTAAATAAAAAATTATTAATTTTACGGAACTAGGCCATTATTTCAAAGTGGAGCTGTTGAGATATGAGGAAAAGAGGAAAATAAACTCAAATTCGTCACCACACATATACGGTGTTCCCCATTTAAAACGAAACAAGGTAAATATTTGGTTCCACGTTAATTTAAAAAAAACGCTCGTACACGTCATTAAATTTGTCAAGGAGGAGGTTTTTTGGGGCCATTTTTAACACTACAGTTTGAGCCCTCTAGGAAGGGTGGGACCAACTCTTACTATTTCAAATGGAACAAGGGGTCGAGTGGTACCTCTTTTAAAAGCACATTTAATTCTCTTTCAAATGAGATCTCAATCGTAAAGTTCGGTCAAATAGGTTCCGAGATAATTATCTAATTGTGTAATGTTTTTTCTAATCTAATTATTTAAATTACCCACTATTACTAATAATTAAATATAATTCAATACTTACGTAATTATTTACACAGATGTTAAAAATGACCACCGCCAACTTCCATGCAATGATAAATGTGTGATTCAAATTTTTCACGAACTGCCTGTAACGTTTCTGGAGTTATCAGCCGGCCTTCTTGAACAATTCGTTCCCTTAGTTCTTCTAAATCGTTGTGCTTAGTTGCATAAACTTTGGTTTTAAGATGTCCCTATAAGAAGAAGTCCAGTGGCGTTAGATCTGGAGACCTAGCTGGCCACTCAATGGGTCCCCTTCGACCGATCCATCTTCCTGAAAATGTCTGCTCTAAGTACTCTCTTACTCGTACATAATAATGCGGAGGGGCCCCATCCTGTTAAAAAACCACCTCTTGTCCTATAAGATTTTCATCTTCCTGTGCTACCCTTATAATAATAGGATTTATTTTAATCTAGGTAAATTTCTCCAGTCAAGTTTTCATTGATGAAAATGGGACCAATAATATGGTTGCCAAGAATACCCGCCTATGCATTTAATTTCTGAGGTATTTGAGTATGCTGTTCCCTGTAGAGATGAGGGTTTTCATCGGACCAATACCTGCAATTATGCCTATTAACTGCCCCGGCAAGAGTAAAGGTACATTCATCTGAGAAACAGATATTATAGACAATAATGTTATTTTCTAATATGCGATTTGACATAAGTTCGCAAAATTCTGTTTGGCGATCATAGTCATTTTCGTTGAGCTCATGAACAATACTGATTTTATATGGATAATACTTTGCACGATTTAATATTTTGTTAACTGAATTTTCAGATACCCCAGATTCTTCTGACAATGTTGCTATGCTATTAAATTGAGTACGGTCGCTTTCTAAAAGTCCAAGAACCCCTATTTGCATACCTTCATTGGTTATCGTCCGGGCACGATTGTGTTTTTTATTCTGCACCGAGCCAGTTTCATCAACTTTTCTGACAAGTTCCATCATGTATTTGGCCTGAACATTCTTGTCAGGAAACTGCGCGTTGAAAATTCTAGCAGCCGTTCTAGCGCAATCATTGTTGCGATAAGACATTTTAGCAGCTCTTTTCGTTCTTCCCAAGAGTAAACCATTTTTCACTTCACAATCACAGTATCTCACACTTTCAAACACAACTTCCACTAAGTAAAGACTCAAAATGTTCAAAAGTACCAAATACTCTTGATTCCTTTATCAAAACACACTAAACAAAAAATGCACAAAAAATTAGTTTTGCTTACGATGCAGTGGCGGCGTTAGACTTCTTTTTCTGCTGAGGGTTCCGCCGGAGAAGTATTATAAAATGCACGTCATTTTACTTGATTTTAATTATTATTTCGGAACCTATCTGGCCGAATTTCACGAATGAAATATCATTTGAAAGAGAATTAAATCCCTTTTAAAAGAGGTATCACTCGACCCCTTGTTCCATTTGAAATAGTAAGGGTTGGTCCCACCCTTCCTAGAGGGCTTAAACTGCAGTGTTTAAAATCGCCCCAAAAAACCTCCCCCTTGACAAATCTAATGACGTTTATGAGCGTTTTTTTTTTTAATTAACGTGGAACCAGATATTTAGCCTGTTTCGCTTTAAATGGGGAACCCTGTATTAATGGTTATTTATTGAGGAGGTGAACATGTTTCGATGCTAGAAAGCACCATCATCAGCACCATAGGGCTAAAATAAATTGAAATTGAATAGAAAAAGAAAGGACAAATCCAATCGACAGACTTGCCCCAAGTATCACTTACATGAATGGAAAATTTATCTTATGGTGCTTTCTAGCATCGAAACATATCAATCCCATCATTAATTAACCATTAATATATTTGTGGAGACGACTTTGAGTTTATTTTCCCCATAAAAATTTATTATTTGTGGTAATTCATTATCCATTATAACCGAATTCATCATAATCAGCACTGATATTGTCACGAATGTCTCTTCGTGTGTCGGGGACGTAGTTAGAGGAATGAAAGTCTATTGGATTCTTCTTATTAAGCTTTCCCTAAAAGGCGAACCAGCATGTCTTGTTGGGGCGAAGGTCGGTTAGGACAATGAGCAGAGACGTCACTTGGCACGTGGCCAAGCTCAAGGCTTGGCCACTTGTTAGTAGATGTAATTTGACCGGGCAATGATCACCGATAGATGCAGCTCACGCTGGCCCAGTTTATATAGCTGAATAAATGCTGAGGTCGTGTCGCACTTGACCCAGATTGGTGTACAGTGGAACGCGACCTCAACAACGCACAGTGGTTGGGTATCCGAAATATACCGGGCCACTGCGCGTTTTAGTTGACATGCCCCCCCTCTGAAAAGCATTGGTCCCCAATGCTTAGACATGCTAATTTCCCTTTTTACAATATAATCATATATGAACAATAAGTTTTATCTTAATTATTTTATAGTAACACTTTATAATTCCCTCGTATAAGTTGCTTGGCTGCTTGTATTCATTGGTTGGAGTCCGGACCTGTGTTCTACGCCATCATAATTTGTAGATCCTCACGCATCTTCGTGGTGGTCCACCCTGTAGGTTATGGTGTAGACCCCTCGTAGGCGAGTGTGGCGGGTAGCGGTTTCCCTGATGCCTGCTATCCTCCTTGGTTGCATCTACGTAGTGGTCCACCCTGGGTTATGGTGTAGAACCCTGCTTGGCTTATTCTCGCCTGTACCGGTTTTCTTGACAATGGCGAAGGCGAATAAGGCACCTGGCAGACGGATTCACTCCTGTTTCTCAGTTGGCTTGCCTCTGCTGCTTGGCTTTGTCATCTGTCCGGTGGGTACGGCCTGGCCGACGGATTCACTCCTGTTTCTGCTGCTTGGCTTATCTCGCTTGTACCGGTTTTCTTGACAATGGCGAAGGCGAATGAGGCACCTCGCTGACGGATTCACTCCTGTTTCTCAGTTGGCTTGCCTCTGCTGCTTGGCTTTGTCTTCTGTCCGGTAGGTACGGCCTGGCTGACGGATTCACTCCTGTATCTGCTGCTTGGCTTATTCTTGCTTGTTGTTGGCGAAGTCTCTGGACTGGTCTTCAATTTGGTACTGCTGGCGATAGGTATGGCTTGGCTGATGGATTCGCTTCTGCTTCTTAGTTGGTACTGGTCTGACATGAATCAATTAACAACATCTGACTTAGTAGTGGCGTCTAATATAGAGATTAGACGGCCTGGGATGCGAACGACAGTGCCTCCACCATGTCACGAATTTCTCTTCGTGTGTCGGGGACGTAAATGGAGGATTGTAGATCTATAAAAGGTCGTCTATTGGATTCTTCTTATTAAGCTTTCCCTAAAAGGCGAACCAGCATGTCTTGTTGAATGGGGCGTAGGTCGGTTAGGGCGATGAGCAGAGACGTCAAGCCCAAGGCTTGGCCACTTGTTAGTACATGTAATTTGACCGGGCTATGATCACCGATAGATGCAGCTCAAGCTGGCTCAGTTTATATAGCCGAATAAATGCTGAGGTCGTGTCGCACTTGACCCAAATTGGTGTACAGTGGGAAGCGACCTCAACAACGCACAGTGGTTGGGTATCCGAAATATACCGGGCCACTGCGCGTTTTAGTTGACAATATCATGAATTAGAACCTATTGAAAATTTATCGCAATAATAAAAAAACTTCCTAAGGTGTCGCCACGTTTTCAAAAATACTTATTTTATGAAGGTACCTTATACAGGGTCAAAAAGAAATAAACATTGCATCACATGCGACCAAGTTTTAATAGCCCAATTTTGATTTTGTAGAAAAACACACATTTAATATGGCGCTGCTTTAGACAAAATGTATCTGAAATAAAGTGTTGTCAAAACTAAGAAGTTTTATGTAGGTTGCGTTGAGTCTTATTTTACAAAAGTGGTGCAATTTACAAAATATAGGTAAAAATCAAAATTATCTTATGCAGCTGAAATTTCGCATGTGGGCTAGAAACTACATTTAAAAAAACTTTTTCTAATAACTTTTTTTCAGTATTTTCAGAAATAACAGAATCATTTTTTGGAAAAAATTAAAATTTGACAGATAATGCAAATCACGTGACTACTATTTTTTTTGCTTAATTTTCATCTCGATCGAAGCAGAACTTGATGCCAAAGTCAAATTTCGAATAAAGTTATTACTAAAAAAATCTCATATGATGCGGACTTTACTGGTGACACTGTATACCGGAAACGTAATAAATTGAAACATTTATTCCGGTTTAAAAATGAATAAACATTTAAATCGGTCAGAAATAAAATTATCTATGTACCACGGGAATTATAAGAGTCTCAATTACCTCGGTCAATTGGTGTCCCTCGGGCGAAAGGCCCTCGGGAAGTAAACTTTGCCCTCGGTAATTAAGACCCTTTTAATTTGACATTAACAGCTGATAGGGTTTCGCCATTAATGATCTCAAATTATCAGTAAGCCGTGGCAAGCTCACGCATCAGGTTGTGTCATATTATTTTCTTCCGATTTTGGTTTTTTTTAAGTGTGTCTGTGACTATTTTGTGTAGTGTGTGTTTTAAACAGTTTACTTTTGGATTATATACAGGGTCCTACACCTCACCTCCCGTCTTTTATAGCTCACTTAGTAATTAAGTGAGAATTTTCATATTTTGCAGACCTTATCTGTATCTTAGGGCGCATTTCAGGAAAATATTTTTTTTCATACAGGGTGTTCCAAAAAAGTGTGACGTCATAAGGGTGTATTTTTTTAAATTACATGCCATATATTTTCTTACATTTTGGGTGCCTCCTATAGTTGCCTACATACCCCTAAAATTTTATTAAAATTGATTCAGTATTATAGACCAAAAAAAAATATAAACTAAAATATATCAGTTTTGCGCCACTGGTATTAAAAATAAATAAAAAATAAAAATATTGCCTCGTTAATAAATTTATACAAAGGTACTTATTAAATAAGGTATAACAATTTCGTTAACCAAGTTTAATTGACACGAATTGTACAGGGTGTTCAAAGTTTAGTGTCAAACTTTGCAAACTTTAAAGCAATTTATTTTTCTTATTTCAAATAGGAACCCCTGTATATTTTTATGTCATTCGATGCAGAATTAAAAATCAAACATTTTTCCTAATTGCAGCCCTATCGCAATTTCTAACGCATCAAGAGTTATTTACAGAAAACTAATTTAATCAACTATTCCAACAGTCATTATTATGAATAAATATCGAAGGTGGCTTTGAAAAACAATTTATTGGTAATAAAGTTTATTAAAGTCACCATAGATCATTTTGACTTTAGTAATATAAAAGTTTCAAATATTGTTATATTGTTAGTAGTTATTAACTGGAAATGATAATCGTGAAGATGGTTATCCTTTAAAATTCGTTGAACTGTTCTTTCGATTACATCTACGGCATCAGCGACTGCTTTTTGAGTAACTAAAGTATTAACAGATAATAGCACAGCCAATTGATTTTGTTCAGTTCGAACCGGTTTATTTCTCACTGGTTTTGGGTAGTTTACATTTCCCGTTTGTACAAACCTCCCTAATATGTTTTGCAGGAATTGCAGGCTCCTTTTGTCTGGATGTCGTCGTTCCGGATAACACTGTGCGTAAACTCGGCTTGCCAAAAAAGAGTTCTTTTCGCATGCTCCTAATATAAAAATCATATCTACGAGCTCTTCTTGGTTGTAGTCCATCACAAAAAACAATATAAAGTAATTATAACAGCTTAAAAAATTACTAACAATTTAACAGTATTTAAAACTTTAGATTACTAAAGTTAAAATGGTCTCTGGTCACTTTAAGAAACTTTAGTACCAATAAATTGTTTTTTAAAGCCACCTTAGATATTTATTCATAATAATGACTGTTGGAATAGTTGATAAAATTAGTTTTCTGCAAATAACTCTTGATGCGTTAGAAATTTCGATAGGGTTGCAATTAGGAAAAAGTTTGATTTTTAATTCTGCATCGAATGACATAAAAGATGCAGGGGTTCCCATTTGAAATAAGAAAAATAAATTGCTTTAAAGTTTGCAAAGTTTGACACTTAACTTTGGACACACTGTACCATTCGTGTTAACCAAACTTGGTTAACGAAATTGTTATACCTTATTTAATAAGCACCTTTGTATAGTTTTATTAACGAGGCATTATTTTTATTTTTTATTTATTTTTAATACCAGTGGCGCAAAACTGATATTTTTTAGTTTTTATTTTTTTTCGTCTATAATACTGAATCAATTTTGAGAAAATTTTAGGGGTATGTAGGTAACTATAGGAGGCACCCAAAAATGTAAGAAAATATATGGCATGTAATTTAAAAAAATAAACCCTTATGACGTCACACTTTTTTGGAACACCCTGTATGAAAAAAATATTTTCCTGAAATGCGCCCCTAGATACAGATAAGGTCTGCAAAATATGAAAATTCTAACTTAATTACTAAGTGAGATATAGAAGACGGGAGGTGAGGTGCAGGACTCTGTATATTTCAGACGTTTTTCTTAATGTTTATTATTTAAGTTTAATAGTGAATACAAACACCATTTTGGTTAACTCATCTATTATGAAATCAATAAAGTGCCCAGTTAAACCATTTACTTATTGTTATATACAGAATGTCTCATAACTAAGGGGCAAATAGAGCAACAGGAGATAGTAAACTTGAAAATATGTCATTTATGCTTAAGAACGCACGGTTAATTTTCAATTTTTGATATGAAAGGTGTTTATTAAAATGTTTCTTGCCATCCAGAATTTTTGGAATTACATGACGAATCCATTGGAGTTTTAATACAAAAAAAATATACGGCTTTCCATTGAAAAAAAATAATGTTTGGTACACCCTGTATTGTGAGATACCCTGTATATTTGTAATTATTCTTAAAAGGTGCACACCATCAGACGCTAATCACAGTTTTTTTTGCTCAAGTCGACCGTTATCCGCCGGCACACTAAATGGACCCCCGGTAGCGTATTTTCAAAACCTACTTAAACACAACACCGACACGCTCACCGCCCATATTGGTTGTTTCAAAATATACTTGGGCGCAACGCTTTTTTTTTAAACATACGCGATTACAGCGCATGCCACACTATAAATAATTTGGGAAATTTATCACCTGAATGCCATAGGGGCACAAAAATTTAGTTTTTTGATGATATTTGTGTTTTAAAGTAAAAATTCGGCCACCATCAATCGCTTCGGCTACTAGTTACCCATCTTGGAGATAAGGAAATCTTTTTTTTCCAAAACCCTTATTATATTTTTTAGGTCAATAAAAAATTTGGAAACTTCCACAAGTTTTCTAAGGAGCTGTGAAAAAAAAATTTTTCTCGTCTCCAAAGTTGGCAATTGATAGTGGCCGAATTTTAAATTACTATTTTCGTCAAAAAACTTAATTTTTATGCTCGAGGGCATGTATGTAAATATTGCCCATAAAGCCTTGGAGGTGCATTTTAGAAAGAACTTTTTTTACAAAATTATTTTATTTTTTAAATCACCAAAACAAGGAAATGGTTATTCTTAAATTTCTAAATACATCATCAGTAGGTTCAGGTTTATTCGCCTAAGCCCCTCTTTCTTTGTCGACTTTTACTTCCTTCTATTTTGCGTATTATCAATATTATCATCTTTAGCTGAAGTACAATTATTATTCTTTTTTGTATAGGACAACAGTCGTTTATCGGTTTCCTTTTCCCATTTTTTTTTATATTGCCCAAACATTCGCAATCGAAAGAATTATCATGGATGAATATCTTTTCAGCCTTTAATATTTTACTTAAGTCTCCTAAAAAATAATTACATTCTGGCAAAAAAATATCATTGGAGGCGGAACAATTTCAATAAAAATCAATATACATTTTACCAAATTTGTGACATATTATATCGGATGAACATTCACAGGGTTCTTATCTGTGCAACTGCTCATGCACAAAGTTCGACAAGTCGTTGTTAGCACCTCTAATAATATACACATAATACTTGTGATATGGATTATGCTGTGCATAATACAACCATAGACATTTACCTTTAGATATGTAGTACAGCTTATCTCCTGCGCAAACAAAAGTTAAGTTTTATGGGTGAAAAAATACGTACGAGCGCATGGCTCGCCAGTCAGCTGTCTTCCCTCTAAACAGCATCGGACATGCGCTCAAACCCAGGGCCGTTTCTGGCCTGTTGGCCGCCCCTGTGCTACATAATATGAACTGGCTGCCCTTTATATCAAATCAGTTACTATTTTACAATTACCTACCTAAAATTATGGAGCAAAGAAATTGTCACAAGAATGACCTTAATATCTTTAATATGTGAAAGAGGTGTCTATTTTTATTATTTTTCTTTTATTCATACTTATACCAACAGAGGGGCTCAGCACTCCTAAATATTTCTACAAGTGTTGCAGCAATATTCTAGGTATTGCAGAGAATCGCAGATTGTAGTGCAGAGTGTTGCAGAATATTGCAGACAGAGTACCTAATGCAGTGTATTGCGGAAGTATTGTACAGGTATTGCAAACAGTGATGAGCCCCTCATTACATTACCTACCTACTAATTGTAGTCAAGTCAATTTAAAAAAAATTGTATAAATACTTATTTAATTATAAGTATAGGTAGGTATATACTATTACAAAACTTTAAAACATAACATTTTGCAAACACGTGCTAAAATCTGGAAAAAAAACAAAAACAAGAAACTAAAAACTAATTTTTGGTAATAAAAATAAACCTATATAGTAAATAAAACAGTAAAAAAAAATCAAAGAATTACTCTTCTAGCCTTTTTTGACGCAAACTCATCAATCAAGTGGTTTACCTTCAACTCTTCATAAATTTGGCTTTCAATGACGATAAGGGCCAAGCCACGAATCTTTTCTTTAGGACACAGGTGACCCCAAGTAATTTTTAATTAACTTTAACTTTGAAAAACTGCGTTCGCCAGATGCAACGGTAACCGGTAGAGTAATAAAAATTCTCAGCGCAACACAAAAATTTGGAAATGACGAGATTAAATCTTTTTCAGCTATGAATTTTAGCGTATCTACAATTGAATGTTTTATTGGAAAAATTTCTCGGAACGACAAAATTTTTCTGGTAGAGCTCTAAGCCATCAATACCTTTGTTTGTGGGACTTCCTTGATCTTGAAGCGCTATATAGAGATCTTTGCAGGATTTTAACAATTTCTCGTCATTTATGGCATTAGCTTCATAGAAGTTCGACAAAAACCCAAAAATTTCATTACACTTATTAAGTGAAACGAATCTCTCCTTAATTGATTCTATCGTAATATCCAAAATCGAAAAATAAAAATCCACATTGAAACTCTGTTTGGCCTCGATGATGGAGTCATCTTTTGATTCGTAATCAAAATGTCTGGGTACTTTTTTCGACGTCGGAAAAGTTATTTGTAACAACATTTGAAACCGGACATCGGCGGCAAATTTAAATAGGGTGCGTTCTTTAGCCCTGTGAGTGTTTTTTCCCCCACCTACCCTACTATCAAATTTATAAGACCTACATACATAATTATTCAAATATTATCAATTAGTTTTAATGCTTTAAATAAACCTAAGACAAAATGTAATTAACGCGGGTTGAAGGGCGGCCGCCTCCGTTGAGACTTATTTGTATTTTTCCGATACTTACCTATCTAAAAAGAAATCTCTAATAACCCAAAGGGCGGCTGTCTCCCTGCCTCATTCTTGACATCTACTGCATAATTTTTTTTTGAGAACTGAATTTACCATTCTTATTTGACGAAGGGCGGCCGCCTTCCTATTTTTGAAAGCGCCTAGAATTTTTTTTAAGTCTAAATTTTTTTTCTGTAAAGTTGCAGGCGGCTTTCGCCGCCCTATACTTTCTGCCGCCCTTGTGCGGGGGCACTCCCAGCACACCACTCAGAAACGGCCCTGCTCAAACCTCGTGTTATCGGCTTGTTTTTCTTTATCGATATGCTCAAAATACACTCCAGAACCAGCTCGGCCGCCATTTTTGTTGTTGTGTTTTAAGGTTTCTCTGTGGATTCCTTGTAGTTTTCTTTGCTATTGAGGATTGTGGGTGTTTAATATTTACGGATTTCTAGTTTTTCTGTAGTTTAGTAAATTGTGTTTGTGCTTATAGTGACTTGGATTGGAATTTAAACAATGACTAGTAACAACCGTTGTATGATTTTATTATGCTCAAATAGGGGTAAAATTCCTGGTATTTCGTATTTTTAGTATGTATGGAGTAGTGATGTATCTTGATATATATATATATATATATATCAACTTTTGTAATACCAAGTGGACTAATAAACGTCTGATTATTATTATTATTATTATTATTATTATTATTATTATTATTATTATTATATTATGACTACCTATCTTTTTTTATACGAATGCACAAATAAATACTTTAATGGATACGATGATTGGAACTGCCTCCATCCGTTTTAATTCTTGAAAAAACACAAAATAGCCGAATTTTTGATAAGTTAATCTGCCCACATAATTGAAGCCATTTTTAAACTTAATAAAAGAATAAAACTCGAATTTGCGGAATCTTTTTCTTTTTTTTTATTAAAAACATGGATATCTTACATTAACATAGTATATTTAAACAACTAATCCTCGTAAATCATTATATTTTTGTATTATACTGTTTAGACTACGATTTGCATGTTTTCTATATTTCTTACGAAAATTGTCGACCGATGGTGTGTCAAACATTTTTGTTTGTTTAGCTAAAATGAGATTTTGTCGCTAGTTGTATTAAAACTTTGATTGTGTCGTTTTTTCTTCGAGTGGTTTTTCGGGTTTTTGTTAATATACCAGGGTACATGCTGAATGCATGGGATTAAAAAAAGTATGCTCTGTGACGAAGAGGGTGGTGATAAAAATATACGTGGGAGTATCTTGGGTGAGCTTTTTAATCTTTGAAATTTTAGGTCTGGTAGAGATTATAGTAACTCTTTGGCTTTTACATACATTTTATTTCTTCTTCTATACATTTTGTCATATTTTTAAACTCTCCGGTTCGATATTGATTTAAAAAGTGACTCACACACATTACAAAAGAGAAAACACTTACAAAAAGTAAAAGTCAGTAGAAATATTTGGGTATTGGGATATTTGATAATTTGGCTAAGTGGCTAATTGGATATTCGGATATTAGGATATTATTTATTGAAGTTTTTAGGTGTATGAATGAGTACATGAATTAGAATGTATAGGTAGACAAAGTTACTTCACATCAGGACATAATATATCAATACAAAACAGACACTTAAAAAAACAGATAGGTACCCTGCTAGAGGAATTGGAAAACCCAAGCAGAAAAACAATCATTACAGACTTTTATGAACATATAGTTGATTTTATGCGTTATAATGTATATAATATGAATAAATTAAATAGTAACTAATTGGTTGTATTATTAAATGTTTATTAAAAAATTAGGTTTGCATTACATGTTGATAATACAACAAAAATACATTAAACAAAGAACATGCACAATTTTCATTATTTGAATGATAGAAACATTTAGGGACGTTTTTTCTAAGGGCCGGTTGCTCATCCAACTCTATAATAGGTTTGCTTGAATATTTTCTTAAAAAATCATTTTTTCCTCTGTCCTTAACGTAAATGGTATCAGCCTTTTCTGTCAAGCTCCGTACAATATCGGCAAATTTGTAAAATGGGGTAAATCCGAAATCCCAATCAATGCAATGATCAGTGGCGTAGCTAGGATATTGTCTTGGGGGGGGGCATATAGTTGCAAAGAGGCGTAAAGCCTGCCGCAGGCGAAAATTTTTTTGGACCACGCCCAAATTTTGCTAAATTTTTCTATTATCTATAATTGTTACGTAATCGCCTAAGTACAATCCGCAACTGAAATAATCTAGAAGTCCTACAAACAAACCACAACCAAACGTAATTACCTAGGTTTTCCTACGATGTTTATATCTTACTTTGTCTTATTTACGTAAATAAAAGAGAGAAAAGGAAATTTACACCACCAGACACCAGATCCGCGAATGTCACATAAAACAAGACGGTCAAGACGACAGGGATATGAAGACCAAAACAGACGCGTTGTTTCTCAAAGTAAGCCTACCTACGTTAAATTTAAAAGGGCAAAAAAATTAAATTTAAATATTGTTTTTGAAATATTGTTGATAATTACTTTTTTTCATGGCTCTTGGGGGGGGGGGGGGGGCAAATGCCCCGATGCCCCCCCCCCCCCCCTAGCTACGCCGGTGTGGTGGCAATGATAGTGTTGCATTAACCATTTCGTTTGTTTGTACGCCCCTGCTCCTAGGAAGGCTAGATCAAACGGGGTTTAAAAACATAGTTACTAATTCTATGACCGTCGTAGGCAGCAAGTTCATTAGGGATTAGTTTATTATTTTCTATCTTGAATGCTTGGAAGTCCACAACCAGAATATGGCCAGCTATTGTAACTCGGGAACGGTTTTCAAAAAAACTAAACTAAATAATGTGTGTTGCAGTTGATTTTATCTGCTTCGAGCACTAAACACATTTTTAAAGTATTTTAAGGTTGTCCGAAAATATTTAAGAGTACCCATATCCCACATGTAAAATATACTTACTTTACTTTTAAAACATCTTTATTATTTGTCAATATTTTACATGTCATCTAAATATTACATTATATTTTATTTAGTATGGTTCTGCTCGGCGAGTTGCTCGACGAGGAAACGCCCCTGTGTACACGGGTTGGCTGGTCTTGGCCGTGGTAATTTTAGAATAACTTTTAGTAAGTTATTTAAGCCAGTTCCGGTGACCTTTACTGCTATGCCTGAATTTGTTTTGCCTTGCGGTTTGAAAAAATTAGAATTTAAAATTTAATTTAATTTCAGGGTTTTGCATTGGTTTTTGCTGGAAAAGTAGATGAAAAAACCAGCTTGATCATTTTCCTATCAGGTACAGCGTAGCAATGAATTCTATAGTAAGAGATTTTGATGGGCGTTTTCAAGTAAAAGGGGGCGTGTCCATATACACGTATTACGTTATAAATATGAAAAAGTATTATCTTCATTAAAAACTTAAATACACTGAGACACAAAAAAGGTATGGCCTAATAAATGTGCGAAAAATACCGCAGATAGCGCTCCCTACTTTGTACATTAAAATTTCATTAAAAAATTAATTTCTCGAACTAAAAAAACCTTGAAAAAACGTCAGTTTTTCTTAAAGTTATTGGAGAAAAACGAAAATAAAGTTTTAACTTTAACACCCTGTATCTCAGTTAAAATCAGCTTTCGGATATATATACAGGGTGCCCGCTAATTAATGGTACATAGAAAAACCAGAGACTCCCTACTTAAAAATATTAGGATTTAACCGTACTTACCTATATCCGAAAGTTGATATTAACTGAGATACAGGGTGTTAAAGTTAAAAGTTCATTTTTGTTTTTTTCTAATAACTTTGAGAAAACCCAACATTTTTTCACAAAATTTGGCAGTTGGGTTTTTTTTAGGATGAGAAATTAATTTTTTTGTGAAATTTTAATGTGCAAAGTAGAGGGCGCTGTCTGCGGTTTTTTTGCATATTTATTAGGTCATAACTTTTTTCTGCCTCAGTGTATTTAAGTTTTTATTGAAAATAATAATTTTTAGATATTTATTACATAAAAAAGATATAGTAAGTTTAGGTCGCCCAGAGTTGCCGTTTTGGAGATATTTGCATTTAAATTATTCAGTGCACCCTGCCCAATTATTATAATTATTTGCAAACTATTTTTTTTTTCAAAGTAAGCTATGAGAAAACAAATGAAATTATGCAGTTGCTATGAAACCTCTATGTTGTTATTTGTTTGTTGAATATTGTAACATGTTGTAATGATTTTAAAATGAAATATTATTTTTCAATTTTTCAAGTTATTTTAAATAAAGTAAGTTAAAGAACAATCCAATTTTTGTATGTATTATTCCCAATTACCAGTACTAGAACATTATTTATCATGTAAAAGTTAATTGGTAAGAAGTAACAAAACATTATTTGCTTGCCTGAGCTAGCGCGCTGAATAATTTAAATGCAATTATCTCCGAAACGGCAACTCTGGGCGACCTAAACTTAGTATACCTTTTTATGTAATAAATATCGAAAAAATATTATTTTTATTAAAAACTTAAATACACTGAGGCAGAAAAAAGTTATAACCTAGTAAATATGCGAAAAAACCGCAGACAGCGCCCTCTACTTTGCACATTAAAATTTCATAAAAAAATCAATTTCTCCTCTTAAAAAAAACCCAGCTGCCAAATTGTGTGAAAAAATGTTGGTTTTTTTCAAAGGTATTAGAGAAAAACAAAAATGAACTTTTAACTTTAACACCCTGTATCTCAGTTAATATCAACTTTCGGATATAGGTAAGTACGATTAAATCCTAATATTTTTACGTAGGGAGTCTGTGGTTTTTCTATGTACCATTAATTAGCGGACACCCTGTATATATGATATGAATAAATCCTAATATTTTTACGTAAGGAGTCTGTGGTTTTCTTATGTCCCATTAATTAGCGGATATGTATATAATAATAAAATAATTTTTGGTAAGGTAATTTCGCAGGTCTGTAAGATCAAGCTAGGCTCCTTAATTGATTTGGTTGATTTTAATTTATAGAGGTGGCTTTCGCATATATAAATGTATGTTTTTGTTGTAGCGGGGGCGAACCTTGGTTTGTCTAAAAGAGGGTAAAAGGTAAACCTCTCTGATCTACCACTTTAGCCGCCGGAAAAGACGCCGATAGAAAGCGGCATTCCGGGAAACGTTTGAAGTCTCTCCGACATTATTAGCGGCAAGGTTTTAAGCTCTCATTGTAGCGATGCCAAAATTAGAGACCGAACGAAGGTTCGGTTTCGGCTAGTTTCGGCCAAAAATCGGCCGAACCTCAGTGTTCGTGAATTGTCGCGCACCGTTCGCCTAACTTTGGGCGAGTTCGTAGGCAGTGTTCTCTATACCGGGTGTTTCTCAAAAGACGTTCACCCCTATAACTTTTTTGTATTTATATACAGGGTGTTTCATTAAGGTCGAAGAGCGGCCATATCTCGGAAACTACTGGGCATAGAAACTCAGGAAAAGAAAAATGATAATAAAAGTGGCCATGAGAAAATTCTGGAAATAATTTTCAAGTTCCGCATTTTGCCGCAAGAGGGCGTAATTGAAAAGTAAATTTTTAAATTTTACATTACTCCGAAAATTCCACATTAAGGTATATGTTTGATAACACCATTTTTAAGCTTGGACAATTATGCATCATTTTGGTCTTATGCTCATTGGCGTATCGACTTTAATAAGAGTGAAACGAACGGAGGGAGATATCGAGTTGCGGTTTTAATATTTTTTCTAGCAAATTTCATCTCTTTCTCGATTATTGTATCATAATTATACCGTATAGTTTATTTTTTCGGCGGAAAATCAAAAAATGTATTGTTATTGCAAATTGCGCCCTCTAGCATTTTTTTTGAGAACTATTATAGACAACTAAATACGATTGGTCAAAGTGCATACATTTCCCTTCCAAACAGTCTTTAGTTTGCTAAAATCGGATAAGTCGTGTATAAGTTACAGCGATTTAAATGATTACACTTTCAACAGCTTCCCCCACTCTTATTAAAGTCGGTACGCCAATGAGCATAAGACCAAAATAATTCATAATTGTCCAAGCTTTAAAATGGTGTTATCAAACATATACCTTAATGTGAAATTTTCGGAGTTATGTAAAATTTAAAAATTTACTTTTTAATTACGCCCTCTTGCGGCAAAATGCGGAACTTGAAAATTATTTCCAGAATTTTCTTATGGCCACTTTTATTATCATTTTTGTTTTCCTGAGTTTCTATGCCCAGTAGTTTCCGAGATATGGCCGCTCTTCGACCTTAATGAAACACCCTGTATATTAAAATGAAATTTCGATATTATGCATAAGACATGAGTCTGCATTTATTGGGGCATAATTATTAATTTGTTAGCACTTCCGGTTTGACCGGAAGTGACCTTGACTTTAATATTTTCAATGGGACATCTTGTATATTTTTATTTATTGGGATTCAGCATAACATACTGAGCATAAAAATACTGACTTCACTTGTCATTTTTTGACGTGTTATAATCTTTATGTTTATTTTTTATTTTCAATCTAGAGTGCTACAAATTAATTAAATCTGTAATTTATAGTCAAGTAGTATATGAAAATTAAAATTATGTCATAATTGAGTAGATGGCGTGCCAGTGGTAACGGTCGTACTTAGTTTCGCTCCTGAATTTCTAAAGATAAAAGTGAAAGTCTACATCTATTAAATATCCAACAATACTGTAGGACTTAGTTGGCTGTTTGTCTATATAATCGTTATTCAAAATTACCAATTAGGTTGGCTATAGCTGGTTTTAGTCAAAAATAGTATTGAATTTGTGATTTCGACATCATGGGTCTGTCAACCGCGGATCTAAGAGAGATCAAAACAACAATTATGAACACCTTCAGTGAAAAATTTCTTCAAGAAATTGCAAGTAAAGTAGCCAAAATGGTTGAAGAAAAATTTCAAGAGCAGCTGGAATCCCATGAAAATCAGATAAAATCCCATCTAGATTGGATTCAAACTCTAGAATCTGATAATAGAAACCTAAAGAAAAAGATAGACGATCAAGAACAAAATACACGGAGTTTAAATGTGCGCATCTTTGGAATGCCAATCAAAGATGGCGAAGATTTGCGTTCGGATGCACTGAATTTGTTTACCCAAAAATTAAAAGTAAACATTAAAAATCATGATATCAGGAAATGCCACCGAATTGCTACAAAAAACGGCAACGATAACCGTCAGCAGTTCTCGTGCAGTTTGTTAGTGACGCGGCCCGGCTTAGTGTCCTTAAAAATCGAAAAAATCTTCAAAACAGCGGTATACAAATCAAAGAAGATTTAACTAAAATGCGTCTTTCTCTATTTGCTAGTGCAGTGCGTAAGTTTTCCAGCAAAAATACTTGGGTATTAAACGGTAATGTTTATATAAAATGCGATAGTGTTGTTCATAGGATCACAGAGGAAAATGATCTCTCGAAATTCTAAAAAAAAATCATTTTGTGGTTATCATTACTACAGAGGTGTATTGTCTAAATTGTAAGTACTTTTTCTTTTCTTATTTAAGTGCAGAAGAGCTTTTTTTTTTCACTTTGATATTATTTAAAATTCCTATTGTTACAAAAACTACCTAGTTATTGGTGTATTATAGTGTTTATTATATTTTTTCCTTCACAAATCACATCATACTAGTTTAAGATTAGATATAAATACTCTTTAAATTCTGGGTATTGCCCTTTTGTTGGAATGGGTTAATACAAGTTGACTAATTTTATGTCCTAACAATGTATTTTAATATTTTGGGTACATCTACAATGTATTTTGTATATATTTAATTATCACATCCTAACTGTATTCATCGTAGATTATTATCTTGTCTCAGGGATGTAGCAAATAAACCTTAAATTTCGACACAATATAACTGAGCGATTCGTGCTATATATATTTTTTTTCTTCGGCTCCATTGGAATTAAATTTCCCATTGTGCGTTTTTTTCTTTTTAATAATATAAGTTAATTTTTAAGACACTATCTATAACTTAATTGTATTTTTGATTGTCTGTCAGGAATGAATAATACTTTAAAAATTGGACATTTGAACATACGTTCTATTTTTACCGGGTTTCATGATTTCAAACATTTAGTTGAGCATCATAATTTTGATATAATGTTTTTATGCGAGACATGGCTCTCTGTTGAGGATGACTCTGCACGTTTCCATATACCAGGGTATCAGTTTTATAGAAAGGATAGAATTGGGAGAGGAGGGGGAGTTGCATCTTATGTGAGAGATAATTTGAGGGCTGAGGAAGTAAACTTTGATTTTTCTGTAAATCAAGCGCTTGAATTTATTATTTTAAAAATTAGGATAGGAAACAAAAGATTTGCTTTTTCTGCGTTTTATAGGCCCCCTAAATCAAATTTTAACAATTTCGTCTCAGATTTAGATAATATCTTTTCAAACTTATACCCCACAGTTGATGAACTTTTTTGTTTAGGTGATTTTTACGTCAATGTAATGAACCTTGGTAACACTTTAACTGCTTTGTTTGAAAACTATAATTGTCAGCAAATAATTAATGAACCTACTAGGATCACTGCAACTGCTTGTACCTTGCTTGATGTAATTTTTGCTAGTGATATCGCATTGGTTAGTGAATCAGGTACAATACCTACCGATGACATATCGGATCATAAAATGATCTATTGTTCCTTAAAAATAAATAAAAAACCAGAAGAACCTAGGATTATTCGTTATCGCTGTTTTAAAAATTTTAATGTTGATAGTTTTTTGCGAGATTTACATAATTTACCATGGAATAATATTCTTTATGAAAATAATTTAGATAATAAGATCAAAATTTTTAATGATTTAATACTACTATTATTCAATATTCACGCTCCCATTAAAGAATCACGTATTACTAAACCTAGGGCACCTTGGTTAACAGCGAATATCAAATTGTTTATGAAACAAAGGGACACTGCACTGCAAAAATTTAAAAGGACTAGGGACAATGCTGACTGACTTAGATATAAACAATTAAGAAATTTTTCAGTAACAATGGTAAGAAGGGCAAAAAAAGAATATTTAGATTCACTGTGTTTAGAAAGAAATAGTCGTAAAACTTGGGCAGCTTTAAAAAATTTTAATTTAACTTCTAGAAAAAATGTGTGTATTCCAAAAACCTTATCTGATCCTAATGATATTAATAATTTCTTTGGAACATTCCTTCAAAATGTATCTGATTGTAGTAACAAAATTGATTTTTATAATAATAATGTGTACAGTAATCATAATACGACATTTTCTTTTCATTTAGCCGAGATATTAGATATACATAAAATTCTAAATGGAATTCAAACGAACGCAACGGGAGTTGATGAGATATCCCCCTTAATGCTCAAATACTGCAGTCCATTCATTGATAAATATATTACTCATATTATAAACTGTTGTATAGAATTAAGTTACTTTCCCAATATGTGGAAAATATCGATTGGAAAGCCACTATCTAAAGTATCAAGCCCTTGTAATTTTAACGATCTTAGAATTATTAGTATTTTACCTGCCCTTTCCAAAATTTATGAAAAACTATTATACAACCAAATGTACGAGTATTGTATTAGAAATAAAATTATTCCCGACAGCCAGTGTGGTTTTCGAAAGGGTTATAGCACCACTGTAGCTTTGACTAATGTTATTGATGATGTGATTAGAGCGTCTGATAAAAAGTTAAACAGTGCCTTAATTTTGTTAGACTTTTCTAAAGCATTTGATACGATTAATCACGGACTTCTCTTGTCAAAGTTAAAGTTTTATGGATTTGAGAGGAAATCATGTTCAATTATTGAGTCTTATCTTACAGGTCGTTTCCAAAAAATATTTTCTGATGGTAAGTATTCGAACCAGGTTAGCATATTATCTGGAGTTCCACAAGGCTCCATATTAGGGCCGTTGCTTTTTCTAATTTATACTTCTGATATCCTTAAATCCTTAAAATACTGTAAAGTGCAAGCTTATGCTGATGACACACAAATTTATTTCTGTTTTGATTTTGAGGAATATTTGGAATCTGAAGAACTTATAAACGATGACTTGCAAACTCTAACTAATCTGGCGTCTGATCATAATTTAAAATTAAACCCTAATAAATCATATCTTATGTTATTTGGTAATAAAAATAAAGTTTCCCATCTTAGGAATAATATAAACTTAAAAATAAATGGCATTAAGCTTAATGTGGTTGATTCTGCAAGAAATTTAGGAATAGTCTTGGACACCGACTTAAGGTTTCGTGACCATTTAAAAAAATTGTTTCAAAAGTCCTATTTGGCTCTAAAAATTCTATATTCTAGCAGATATATTCTAAACGTTAAACTAAAAAAGACGCTGTGTGAGTCACTTGTACTTTCAAACTTTAATTATTGCGATTTTGTTTACGGTTATTGTATAGACAATATTGGGAAGTCCCGTATTCAAAAAGTGCAGAACACTTGCGCAAGATTTATATATGGCCTTAGAAAATACGACCATATTTCTCATACTTTTTCTGAATTAAATTGGCTAAGGATGGATGGTCGTAGACTTCTGCACCTTAATAGTTTTATTTACAAAATTTTAAACGAACCTGACTCTCCCTCCTCTCTTCGTGAACGCCTAATTCCTCGATATAATATACACTCTATTAACATTCGCTCTGTGAGTAAATTAACTTTACCACATCATCAGAGTGCTTTATTCCAAAGGTCTTTTACTTACAATGCAGTAGTTTCCTATAATGCTTTACCTGGTGAATTAACTGATGTCTCAACTGTTGAATTATTTAAAAAAATATATAAAAAGTTTCTTTTAAATGAACAAAATAAATAATTTCGAAGTTTTAATATGTCCATGGGTGCTTTTGTTTAACTTCATTTAGTTATTGATAGACGATCAATGATCAACGTTTTCTTTTTAAGATATATAGTAAGGTATTTTTAATAATGGATTTCTTGTTACTGGTATTGTGTCTTTCTACCTGTAATTTCTTAGTTTTAGTATAATTATAACTTTTAATATAGTTTTTTTCTAATAATTATTGTCGTATGGTTCAGTTGAGTAGCTATTTACAGCTAGACTGCGCCATGCTACAGTAAATACAACCATAAATACTTTTTTTTTCCATTCGTTTATTGTTATCATCATTTCGTAATATAAAGGCATTATTTATTTATTTATTTATTTATTTATGTTAAAGTCAAAAAACGCACATTTAAATTGTTATTGTAGCAGGCCATGGATTAAATTGTACTTGAAGCAGGTCATGGATTAAGCATGGCGCTTTCAATTATTATTTGGATATTATGTTTGACAACTTGTCAGAATTATCTGATTAAAAAAGTCCAACATTTAACTGAAACGAACAAACAGAAACGTTTGGAGTTCTGCAGAATTATGCTAGAAACTCTTGAAAGGTATCCAACTTTCTTTTTCAAAATAATGTGGAGTGATGAATCATGCTTCAGCACGGCAGGAATTCCAAATAGAAAGAACATACATTATTGGTCTACCGACAATCCCGAAAAGTTTTTTGAAGTAAAACATTCTGGTCGCCGATCTGTAAATGTTTGGTGTGGGATAAAAGACTTTAGGATATTGGGTCCGATCTTTTTTAACCGGTGAGATACCATTGCATCGGCTTAGGCGGCGTGAAGTTGCTCTTGAGTTATTCTTTGAGTCAACGTTTCGTCGCTGTGCCGATGTTCCCGGTTTCCAGGGTGGGAAGAAAAAAGCATGATGGAAGCTCCAGGACCAAAATACTCCGGAGGTAAACTCGCCCCCCGATCGGATCTCCGGGTGGGGGCTGATCCTGTGGCCTCATCAAGCGATATTAACCGAACATCCACTGTCTCCGACAATATATTGGGTTCCCCTAACAACACTCAACGGAGAAATAGTGTGGCACCTACAGTTGCTGACACACCCAAAAACAGCAGCTTCAAAATTGATTTCTGCAATATCAGAGGGCTTAATACCAACATCAATTCAGTCCACCAGCACTTACAAACATCCAAGCCCCATGTGCTCGCACTGACCGAGACAAAGGTCAGATCGTCAACGAACACCGTCAGCTATTTATATCCTGGATACGATTTTCATTTCCGATTTAGACGCAACTTTGGGGTCTGTCTCTTTATCCGAGATGATCTTTGCTGCCAACGAGAGGACACACTTGAAACAGCAGAGTTTGATGTAATGTGGTTTAAAATATCAACGCAGAAAATCACCAAGTTTATTTGCTGCCTTTACCGTCCTCCAAGTGACACCCATTACAGAGCACTATTCTCGTCACTAGCAAACACAATTGACTTCTTGCAAACCAACCATCCTAATGCCGAAGTCGCTATCTTTGGTGACTTTAACGTCCACAATATCAACTGGCTCAAATACTCAAATACCAACGATGAACAGGGTCGTGAGGCGGAATCTTTTGCGATCAGTTCTGGTCTAACTCAACTCGTGGAAGAACCAACGCGAATTCCAGACCGAGATGGAGATTTTGCTAGTCTTTTAGATCTCTTTTTGACATCCAACCCTGACCTATACACAGTCACCGTTCATCCTCCATTAGGATCTTCCGATCACAAACTTATTTCAACTCTAAGCGAGCTGCCAATTTGTTCTGAACAACCTCCTAAACCTCGTAAAATTTGGCACTACACATCAGCTAGTTGGGAAGACCTAAGGGACCATTTTCGCACTTTTCCTTGGCTGGAAGTATGCTTCTCTTCAGATGATCCATCCGCTTGTGCTCAAGAGGTCTCCGATGTCATTCTTACTGGCATGGAAGCCTTTATTCCTTTCTCCAAGAAGCGCCCTTCGAATGGCAAGCCCTGGTTTAGCAAGAACTGCGAGCGTGCTGTCAGAGCTAAAAATCTAGCTTACCGACAATGGCGTAAAAATCCTACCGATGTGAATCGCACCATCTTTGTTACCGCTCGAAACCAGTGCAAGCAAACGATAGATCAAAACAAAGAGGCTCACAACATGAGGATCAAAAATAAACTTCTCGCCAGTCCTAACGGATCTAGGTCCTTTTGGTCAGTCGCTAAGGCCGTCAGTCAAAATTTTACCAAATCAAATATTCCACCGCTAACACGTTCTGATGGCACAATAGCAACCACGGCTGAAGATAAAGCGAACTTACTCGCAGAACTCTTTGCTTCCCACTCTACGGTAGACTTTCAGGGAAAAACACCCCCGAACATTCCAGCAGTTCGATCGGAAATGACTAATATCGTATTCCGTCAGCGTTCTGTCAAACGAATTTTGAAGGGGCTCGATGCCAAAAAAGCTTCTGGTCCAGATGAAATTCCTATTATAGTGCTCAAGAAATGCGCTGATGAACTCACACCAGTATTTTGTAGACTTTTTAACTTATCCTACAAAAAAGGAATATTTCCATCTTGCTGGAAAAAGGCGCGAGTCCAGCCTATACCAAAGAAAGGCAAGAAAACCCTGCCAAACAACTATCGACCAGTCGCATTGCTTTCAGTTATATCAAAGGTGATGGAGAAAGCTATTAACCAACAACTTATAAAATACCTGGAAGGCCTTAAAATTATCAGCGACCATCAGTATGGTTTTCGTAAGTCCAGATCAACAGGAGACCTGCTAGCCTATGTCACTCATCTTTGGAGCAACGCAATCGAACATCATGGGGAGTCCCGGGCTATTGCACTGGACATCTCTAAAGCCTTTGACCGTGTCTGGCACGAGGGGCTCCTAAGCAAACTGCGTTCTTATGGTATGCCCGGTCGATTTTGTTCATGGTTGTCTAGCTTCCTCAAGGACCGCTCTCTGCAAGTGGCGATTGACGGGTTTCTCTCAGACACCTTCACCATCAATGCTGGTGTTCCTCAAGGGTCCATATTATCTCCCACTCTCTTCTTACTGTACATTAACGACCTTCTAGCGAAAACAGAAAATCCATTATATTGCTTTGCTGACGACAGCACACTTATCTCATATTTTACTTTGAAACCTCAAACATCGGCTACTGACGCACATCTTCGCAGACAACATGAGGTATCACGCCTCAATAAAGACCTGGAAGAAATTTTGTCTTGGGGTGACAGTAACCAAGTCGAATTTAACGCTCAAAAAACCCAGGCTGCAGTTTTCTCTAAGAAAGTCAACATTGCAGAACCCGATATCGTTATGGCAGGACACGAAATTCCACTGACTTCGTCTATTAATTTGCTGGGTGTCAACCTGGGAGGAAATATGTCTTGGCATAATCACGTAGTGGCAATCGCCAGGGCAGCTTCTCAGAAGCTCGGTATACTTTTCCGTACCAAAAAGTTGTATACACCCCAACAACTTTTGACACTTTATAAAGCCCAGATTCGACCATCACTGGAATACTGCTCTCATATCTGGAGTTCTGCACCGAAGCATACCCTTCGGTTGTTGGATTCCATCCAAAGGAGAGCCGTTCGTCTAATCGGCGACCACGAGCTGACTAAGAACCTCGACAGCTTAGAACATCGAAGACAGGTTGGTGATTTGACTCTCTTCTACAGATATTTTCATGGCAAGTGTTCGACAGATATTGCCCGCTCGATTCCACCTAGAGTAATGCATAGCAGAAACACACGACGAACCACTGCCGCCCATCCCTATGTGGTTCAACTTAGTACACCCCGAACATCATTGTTTCAGAACTCTTTCATTTGGAGGACGTCATCTTTGTGGAACGGCCTTTCTGAGACCGTGTTTCCAACCGAATATAACCTCCAACGATTCAAGAAAAACGTGAATCGCTTTCTTCGCACACGCACCGCTCCCAGAGCGCCTTAAAGGATTTTCCTATAGTGCTTGTGCTCGATCATAAAAAAAAAAAAAAAAAAAAAAAAAAAAACCATTCTCTGGTATACGTTACCTTGACATGCTTCAAAACGACATTGAAGATTTGTTTAATGATTTACCCCTAAATGAAGTGGAAGGTATTGTTTTTCAACAAGATGGGGCACCAGCCCATAATGTAAGCGGGGTAACAACTTTACTAAATGGAAAATATAAAACCTGGATTGGGAAACATGGAACAATTACGTGGCCGCCGAACAGTCCAGACCTAACTCCGCTTGATAACTTTTTATGGGGGTATTTAAAAAATAACATCTACCTTAAAGAACATGATAATGTCGACTTATTAAAAGCACAAATTCGAAATCAAATCGATACTATAAATAGAAATCAACACTGCATGGGTGGTCAAAGCTATTCGTAAATTTAAAAAAGCATATAGTCGTTGTATAGAGATGAACGGCGGTCATTTCCAGCACCTTAAGGAATTTCAATAGAAATATGTATTCTTAGTTCTGCTATCTTTTAGTTTTTTTGAATGTTCCTAATAAAAAAAATTGCAATTTAAATATACGTTTTTTGACTTTAACATAATAATAATTACAACAAATTATATATCATTTTTATCAGGAAGACCAGCCCTATCATTTAACTCTTTGAAGCACAAGATATGGCACATTTTTAACACCCTTTCTGCATGAAATAGGTTTGAAATATAAAATTGTGAAATTTTACCAAAAACATGTTTATTTGCTTATAAAAATATGGGTAATAACATTATTTTTTTTTTTAAAAACAATTTTGTTGCCCAAATTTAAAAAAATAAGTGGTTAGTTTAGCTAACCACCTTGCACAGGAATCGAAAAGAAATGTCATGAAATAATAAATCATATTAGGTACGTAATCTGAATTATTTTTTGTGAAAATTTTGAAAACATTCTTTTTCTTTCCGCAAGCACAAGGGAACGTTGCATGTTTGTGAAACACATCCAGATAGTACGAATGGGAACTTTGTTGGTATTGCATGCAGCACAACGTTTTGATGTGCTCCTCATTGGCTGATGGCTGGATGATTCCAATCTTATATTCTTGCTCACGTGAGGTTTGTGACCTTTAACCTAAACGCTTTTACGTTTTGGACCAGTAGTATCCAGTGGACAAACAATGGCTTTTGCTTTTGCTAACAATCCTTCATAATATACTGCCCGACGAAAACTCTTTGTTAGTTAATTTTTCATATCCAATTTCTTTGTGAATAATAAATGAATTGGTGATGGCGGCATCCAAAAAATGAAAAAACAGTCGTAAGTACCATTTCTTGCTTTTTCGATCAATTTGATAGTAATTTTTTAACCTATTAAAGTTGTCAACGAAGTTCGTGTTATAATTGTAGTCTTTTAAAATTTTAGGGCAGGGAATATCAGAAATACTTCCATCTTTTTCCTTCCTCTGAACGGTTAGGGTTTGATTGGGATCATGATAGTTGGATAAAAAATGTAGGTACATCCTTTTTATCTTTCCATTTAAACATCGTTATTTCATCGTCTGATCGCTTCCAATCTTATTCACCTCTTGGTAGTCCTTTATCGCTTATGCGCGGTGAACACGAGCACTAACCACTTAACCTAACGTACATAAATCCTCTTCAGGATAAACAATCACTGTAGTAAATATGCACTCTTATTTAGGACATATCAAAACATGTAACTTACAAAAATAACACATCCAAACTGCAATATGCAAGTTAAACTTTAAAAAACACATCAACAATAAAAGCAACTCGGTGATTTTGACGTTTACCAGCATACAATTGTCTGTGCTTTCCAACTATAACAACCAAATTCGAAAACGAGTTCGCTAGCGACATCTGTACATTGTACATCAAACTAGGTTAGGTGGTTCCAGATCTAGCCACTATGCGTAAGTGCCTGGCAATAGGATGACTTTCGTGGTTATTTACGCAAACCACCATGCTTCTTGGGTCGCAAAATTGGTGGATATTACAGCTAACCACCGTGCTTCAAAGAGTTAAGAGTATTATATAAAGGGTGTTCCATAAGAAAAAACTATATTTTTGTTTGCTACGCATTTCTGCAACACCTTATATATATTTAAACTATTTCCTAAAAAACTTTACGTTGTATCCTACAACTTTTTTATTTAAAATTTTTTTTAATACCATTGGATAAAAAAGTTAAAGGGGGGGTCCATTTATAGTGCAACACCCTGTACTGTCATAATTATCAGGAAAACCCCGAAAAAATTATAATTATATTTTTTCATATAAAAAAACGGGATCAAAAACATTAAAAATACATTGAAATACCAGTCTCAATAGGCACAAGAAAAGTTTTAACATCTGAACGCAGCGACTGTCAATATTATTATGCTTAGTTCACACTAGTGCGTGCAGATGGAACGGATTTATTGTATTGCGCAAGTAGTCATGAGTGGGACATAGACGTACCTACCTTTAGCAAAAGTAGATTAAAATATCATTGGTTCAATTTTAACCGCAGGCAATTCTGCCGGTACTCGCATCTACCGGTGGTAGTTGAAGGGCCACCTTTTTTTTGTTGCGTCTTGGAGTTAAAGGGTTAATATCTAAAGATCAGCTATTTATTATGGTTGAGCGGTGAGTTCGGCAGCTTTGGTAAGTATGTCATTAGAATCAGTTATGATGTTTTTAAGTAAAAACTAAAATTTTCAAAAATATGACATACAAGTTGTTGAATTTTAAAAACTAGAAATAGACAATTTTTTTTTAAGTCCGGAACTGAATTTTAAAACCTTTTATATGGCATTTTAATACGATCAGTATACAAAATATTTTAATCGAGTATGAACATTTTATACCAGGTGCTAAAAAAATTACAGCAACAAAAAGAAGCAAAATCTTATAAAACTAACGAGTGATGATATACCTACTAAAGGTGGATTAAAGAATCCCCAAGGTGTCCACTATCTCCTGGTGGCATATGTACATTTAGTTCCAAGTCACCCTGTATATTATAGATTATAAAAAAAGGGTTGAAAAATATGTGCACTGTAAAAGTATTAAATTAAAAAAAAAAACATGCTGCGTAAACTCTAGCGCGGATTGCGAATAGCCAGCAGATGCTCTTTAACACCCCTACAGAATGCACCAGAGCTGGGAGCCATCCTGATACAGTCCGGCAAAGAGTTAAGAGTACTAATAACGGCCGTATAGCGGAATGAACGTTGAAAAAAGCTTAATTGTGTTTGGGCACACGATACAAATCCCTGTGGCGAGTAAGAACATTATGTACATCAGAACTCTTAGTAAATTTGTTGAAAAGTTACGAAGGAAGGTCATTTAGTCTAATTTTGTAAACCAGATGTAAGATATGAAGTACATAACATTTTTTGATAGTAAGTCATCCTGATTCGATCAAATAAGGTGAGATATGATCGAATTTGCTGATATTAAAGCTAAATCTAAGACAAGCGTTTTAAAGGGATAAAATTAGAGAATTAATTAGACCTAATTTAGTATCCATATCAAAAATATCTCTATGCATATACAGTAGTTTCAATTTAGCGTATGTTTTTTAAATATCTAAAGTCAGAATTAATGTTCAGTTCAGTCCTAGATTACATGTATTTCTAGGCTTTATAACAGTGCCGTTACCAAATACTACGAGCTGAGGTTTCTTCTCGTTTAGAATTGAATTATGGGATTAAGAGACAGTAACTAAAGTAACTTAAGATAAAACTTAAAAAATAAAACTTAGTATTTTTCACTATACTTCATAAATGATTTCCACAAAGTCTAATAAAACTCCCTAACCTAAAGACAGGGCCTTTGCACCAACCCTTGTCTTTCCAGCTGAATTCTTGATTGTCGATCTTTTGACTATTCAATTTTTACACCTCTTGTACACCTTTAAAAGCTCCATTACGGCTCAATTCCACTTTTATTTTCTCTTTTGCTAACAACATCAGCATTGTAATTTATTTTGTTTTTCTGATGATGAGTGTTTCTACACTCGAAACATGTCGAATTGAATTATGAATTATTCTAGGTTCGCCTAGTTGTTCTAATTAAATATTGTGGAGAAAGACTTTGTTCTTTTCTTTTTTCAATAAAACAATAGTTTCCTACTTGATTACTGTAAATAGAGAATATAAGTTTATTTCATTTAAAAGAAACCACAGCTCTACATTAGCGAAACGAGTTCAATAACTAGCCAATAATTAAAAAGGAAAATTAGCAATCCGTTAAGTCATAATTTTAAACAAATCAAGTACTTAATTAAATAACAAAAATTTCAGCTGGACGACCGATTAAACCCTAACTGGCTCACCTTAGAATGGTGATGTTTTAATAGTTAAACAATTTTGACCAAAACAGCCGATGGCATTGTCAAAATTATTTAATTTAATTTTTATTGAATAACATGCAATGTTGTGTCGACTTTACATAAGAAAAGGCTAATGAGACGAGAACAATGAAAAGTCGTCAAAAAAAGTAGTTAGATAAGTCAAAATGTTGTAATTATTACTAATTAGTGGCTTAGCCAATCAGAGGGTTAAAAGAAGTTATGTCACTATTCCTAAGATAAAAACCAATTTAACCCTGGGTCTTTTTACTGTTAAAGTTTCTGAGAGATAGTTAACCGACCTTTACTTTGTGACAAAATGTCTTTGAATCGGTGATAAAAAGAAAGCTACTAATTTAACTGTCAAAAATGATTAATACAAAATCAATATAGAGCTGGGCAAAAACATCAATTCACAATATGCAATGACAAAGAAAAATATATAATTAGTACATAAATCATTAATGTCTCGATAACCGAACCAGATATCATAATACATAATAATTAATATACTTAAGGGTTTCCGTAATGATATTACCAATTTCCAACTAGATGCTGTAGCTAGCTTCAGCTGTAATCTGACATATCCGCTTATAATAAAAATACAATATTAATTAAGAAGGTAACATAACATCAAATAAAAAGTGTACGAGCAACTTTACTTGAGAAAAAGCTAGTGTCTTATGACAGTTTATGCAGTTGGATCAAAATTGCCTCAGCTTAGACAATCAATATAAAAGCAATATTAGAGCAAAATAAAAGTAATACACTTGTAAGACAAAGAATAATGCATGATCTAGTTCGGTATACGAGGCATGAAAAATGTAACATTGATTTCTTATCTATTCGGTTGGTTGGTGCAACGCTAGAATTGTAAAAGTAAACTAACCAAGACTGATGACTGAAGTAGTAACTTCTAATTTGACTGTGATCAATTAAAGCGGTAATAATTAGCAGACGTGACAAAAAAAAAAGTTAGATTAAGGTAAAGAAATTAGAGATTTTGGTAAATATTTAATTAAATTCTGATGGAACGAGCTAGAAAATCGTTTATAATTTGTCGATGCAAAAGTAAAATTCAAGATATCGCTATTTAAAGTGACTTACTCGTGAGGTCTTGGGGCCTCTACACGTGCAACCAATAATCTGGACGCATCAAAAATTGGCATAAGCCTTAAAAGAAAGTCTACACCACAAAAACAACCGCTACACAGCCAAATAAAACAAAACTACAACTTTCTTGGCTACATTTGGGGCCCAAAATCCAGTTAACTATTAAAAGTTGGAATCCCCAAACAGACGCGTCTCGTCACCTCGTGTCCAGCGAGAAAAGTGAGTTCGCGCACCCTTTAGAGCAGGAAGGGAACGATCAAGATGGCGGATCTACAGGAAGTGACGGACATCTGTCAACCTCGCTAAAATAGCGCGCGGAATTCGAATTTCCCGGAAGTGGTGGAAAACATCGACAAAACACAAAAAGGAAAATTGAGACTTCAGCTAGTGGTAAGACACCGTTTAGCAACCGTTAAACATAATTACTTTAAAACCAATTAAATAAAAGAAATTAATTAAATTCAACTTAGCTAGGTAGCCGGCAAAACAAAACATCTCTATTACCCACTAAAGTCATCTGATAGTCAAACAAGATCTGGGAACGTATGGAGGACTTGAGGTAGGAGGCCGATCGCAATGCATTGGATTCGGTCCCAAATTAGCATCGGTAATTCAGCTTTACGAGTCGCTGTAAGATGGCGCTCGTGTTCGAAGTGGGCTATCAAATAATTGGTTTCTTATGGACGCGATAACTATTTTTATTTAAATTAGTTCTTTAAGAAAGAAATAAGGACTTTTATATGAATTTACACTTACTTTGTTATACTTATTAGTAAACTCGGCCTGTATAAAGTTCCAACGATGCTTCGTTTTTAAAATACAGGAACATTCTAGCTAGAGTGTTTTACCTTTGGAGCTAGAAAGAGACTTATTTGACTGCGTTTCATCTCTGAAGAAGATCCTGTCTTACACCCCGACACAAAGCAAACTCTACTTTTATAAATTGTACCATTATTCATTATAAATATGGAAATTAATTACAATACAACGTTATTTGTCTCGCCTTGCCTTCAAACGTTCTTTGTTATTTCGAAAAATAAAATGTCAATTGTCAAAAGTAGAAGCACATAAAAATAAAGGGTTTAAGTAAAAGTTAAAAACTATGGAGGATCAAGTTTTCCATATTAAAAACGAAGAAGAAGAAGACAACATCAGCCCACTTCGGACGCGAGAGCCATCTATGGGCCAATAGCGAACTAACCAAAAAACCGGGACAGAATTTGAAAATGCTGCCATTGTCGATCGGCCTCCTACCCTATAGTTCCCCCCGCTGTATTCCCGGTTTGCCGTACCGGTGGGGCTTGCGAGCTTCATTGACTCAGAGAGCTATGTCGGCGGTAGGTAACTACCAGAAGGGTCTCCCATGCCGAACAGGTCTCTGTGGGTAGAAGCCAGACTAAGAGGAATACAAACGCACAGTGGTGCCCACACACACGCACACTTACACTTATACTTGTCTGCATATTTACGGTGGCATCCAAACTATAAACCCAATTGTGGTCACATGAGAATACTGGCAACAGCCGGTCTGTAAAAAAAACCAGCAACACTGTCCACTGACTTGCGTCATAATACACTCCATTTTAGCCGAGATAGAGACCATTGATTATCCTCAATAGTGGCATCGATGCCACAAGAAATCGGAAGTGTATATTGGATGTTACAACAAATAGAACCCTTGAGTGTGTATATGCGTGATGCCACAACAAATCGGAAGTGTAAATTTGATGCCACAATAAATATAACCCTTGAGTATGTGTATGCGTGATGCCACAACAAATCGAAAGTGTAAATTTGATGCCACAATAAATATAACCCTTGAGTATGTGTATGCGTGATGCCACAACAAATCGAAAGTGTAAATTTGATGCCACAATAAATATAACCCTTGAGTATGTGTATGCGTGATGCCACAACAAATTGGAAGTGTGTATTTGATGCCATAATAAATGTAACCCTTGAGTATGTGTATGCGTGATGCTACAAGAAATTGGAAGTGTGTATTTGATGCCACAATAAATATAACCCGTGAGAGGGTGTGTGGGTGATGCCAGAACAAATCGGAAGTGTATATTTGATGTCACAATAAATATAGCCCTTGAGGGTGTGTGTGGGTGATGCTAAGGCAAAAAAGGTGCATAACTATATTTTGTTGAAGTTTTTAAATATATACTTATTTTTATCTTTTATTTGAAAGGAGAGAAATCAGACACTTTAAGTCTTCCTCCACTGGTATATTAAAATAAAGTTTTAATGAAGGGTAAATTCTCTACATGTTTCGAATGTATATACATTCATCATCAAGAGAATATAATAAGGAATATAAGAAATGCAAACGGAGCTACAAGATGATGAAAAGGTAGAGTTAGGTATTTGGAGAAACTTCAAACACAATGATAGACCTAACGAGAGGCCATTCGTAAAATATAAGCAGAAACCAATTCAGAAAGTTATCACAGCAGTAAGTTATGTGTGGCAGTATTTGTAATCAAGAGAGAAAAAAGCTGATTGTTGTGAAGGAGGAACAGAAAGAATTGAGTTAAATGAAGGGTCGATTCAATTGACTAATTAAAGGGACTAATAAAGAAATAATTTTGTGTGAGGTCACATATTAGTGAAACAACACCGTACGTGTGAGCAGCGAAAGTTATATTATATAATATATATATATATATATATATATATATATAACATATTAACATTAAATGTGTGCATCAATATATGAAGTGTCAACTTCATTATTAAATTTATCCAAATTAATTTCAGTTTTAACCCTTTAAAAGGGAAGAATATATTGTATATAACTTACAGATATATTAACTAAATTATAAAGAAGCTGGAGGACTAAAAGTATAACAGTAAATAGGTACAGCAATTTAATAAATGAAGAATAGAAAAAGAAATGACCAATCAATGTCATTGTTAACCAAAAATGAAGACACCAAAAGTCAAAATTGTAATTCAGAAGATAAAAATTCATATTTGCCATTAAAGTATCCCAAAGATGAAGAATATAATAATTTTATAAAAACATTCGATATTAAATCACAAGATAGAAGAGACGCAGGTTCATCTAGAAAAGAATCATTTAATAATAAGGGACCCAATAATAATATTGAAAGGGAAGAATTACATGAAAAATGTGGAGAATGCGAACTAAAATTTAATAAAAAAACCTATTCCATTTACTGTATAAATTGCAAAACATGGTTTTGCCTTACCTGTTCTACATTATCAAAAAAAGAAGCAGGAAATTTAAAAAAAAATAAAACTGATTGGTTATGTTTTAAGTGCCTTGAACTTGATGATAAAAATGATAATCTCGAAGAAGAAAATGTATTTCTAAGAAAATATATAATTAATATCAGTCAACAAGTAGATTTATTGGTGAAAAAAGTAGAAGAACTGAAATATTTAACATATAAAATCTTAAACGATAAAGAAAAGATCAGTCCAAAACAGGAAAAGCATACCTATTCTGAAATGGTACAAAAATTCCCTGAAAATAAAATCATTAACTGCAATAATTTACCTGTATTAATAATTAAACCCAGGAACAAACAAAGCAGTAAACAAACAAAAATTGAGGTTCAAAATGCAGTTAACCCACTAACTGTTCAAGCTACAGTAAAAAAAGTCCAAGAAATAAAAAATGGTGGAATAATTATTAAAACAAATAGTAAGGAAGAACTAGAAAAGGTCAGAAAACTATCAGAAAATAAACTAAGTGCACATTACAACATAGAAGTATCAAAAATGAAATCACCAAAACTGGTATTACTGGGAGTGTCAAAAAAATATAGTAATGAAGAACTAATTGAAGAACTAACCGCTTTAAAATACATAGATGCACGGGATAACCTGACCATTAAACATACAAGGCAATCAAAGATATCAAAAAAATATATTATTTATTTAGAAACTTCTGGTCAAACATTTTCAAAATTAGTAAATAAAGATATTTCACTGGGATGGAACATATGTAGAATAAGAGAAGATTTTAATGTTTTTGTATGTCACAAATGCTGTGGATACGGCCACACAACAAAATATTGTTCTAAAAATCAAATAATATGTCGTTTTTGTTCTGGAACACATACATATTGGAATTGTTGTCAAGAAAATCATAAGTGTATAAACTGCTCTTATATAAACACAAGATATAACAAAAATATAAGCTGTAATCATGAAGCGAATAGTGTAGAATGTAATATACATCTACAAAAAATTCAGGAAGCTAGAGAACGCACAAATTACAAGTAATCCATATTCTATGTATTGTAAGAATAATAAACAAACTAACAATTTAAAAATATTATACTTAAATGCACGATCAATAAAAAATAAAATGGAAGAGCTGGAAGTAATAATATCTGAAGAAGATTTTCAAATTATTGTAATTACAGAAACTTGGGTAAAGAAGCAAGAAGAAAAATATTATAATTTTAAAGATTTTACTGCTGCTTTTGTTACTAGGGAAAAAACTGGTGGCGGTCTGGGGATTTTTATCAAAAATATATATATCTTTGATGTACTGGAAATAATTGAAAAAGATTTTTCTTACATTGCAATTAAATTAAAATTATTGGATTTGACTATTTGTGCAGTTTGTAAACCTCCATCAATGAAAAATAATATTTTTACAAATTTTATGTATGAAAAATTAGAGTATCTAACAACAGCGAACATGGATAGTATAATGATTGGTGATATGAATATTAATCTTTTGGAAGAAAGTAACGATGCCTATAAAATAGCTAGAATAAAAGAAAAAATTAATTATTATGATTACGAATAGAGAAAACAAAGTTAAAATCTTATATTTAAATGCAAGATCCATGAAAAACAAAATAGATGAAATTGAAATTTTAGCTCTTAAACAAAATGTACAAATTATAATTATAGCCGAAACATGGGTTAAGAAAACCGAAGAAAAATATTATAATTTTAAAAATTTTACTTCAATCTTTGCTAGTAGATTAAGAAGAGGAGGTGGTTTAGGAATTTTTGTTGAGTCAAACATTAACTTTGATGTCTTGGAAAAAATTGAACTTGATGAATTGTCATATATTTCTTTAAGCATAAAATGTCCAAAACTATTGGTTTGTGGAATATACAAACCACCATCAACTAAAAATGAATTTCTTTTAAATTTTTTGGACCAGAAATTGGAATATTTAAATACATTATGTAAAGACTGTATTGTTGTTGGTGATATGAACATTAATGTACTAAACAAAAATAGTGAAACTAAAAAACTTCTAGATGTGTATGCAACCAATGGTTATCAATTGTGTAACAAACTCATGGCCACAAGAGATGCTGGTAATGTCTCTACGTTAATAGATCATGTAATAACTAATTTAAATCAAAAAATAAATATACAACTAGAAACAAGTTCTCTAAGTGATCATAAAGTTCAAGTTATTTCTGTTCCTGTGGAAATATTATCAAGTAACAAAAAAGCAACAAGTAAAACTATACTTTGTAGAAAATTCAATATGGATAAATTAAAGCTTGAGCTGATGCTAATAAATAATAATATACATTTATTTGAAGATCCAAATTATTTTTATGATACTATTTTAAAAACTTTTGAAAAGTGTTCATTTACTCAATCAATCAAAATAAAAGAAGATTCAGAACAATGGTTTACACAAGAAATAGCTAAACTTATTAAAACTCGTGATAAACATTATGCCAAGAAAAAGAAGAATCCCAACAGTCCATATTATAAAGAAATTTATGATAATTATAACAAATTCGTAAAAAAAAAATTAGGATAACCAAGCAAAATTATTACAAGGAACAATTTTCAACCAGTAATCAAAAAAGAATCTGGGAAAATTTAAATTTGATTTTAACAAATCGACATAAGAAAGCCAAGCCATTGATTAATTACCTTGAAATTAATGGAAATAAAGTTGAAGATCAGCAAATTATATGTAAAGAAATGAACAATCATTTTGTAAACGTAGGACAAGTACTGGCTAACAAAATTCCACAAGTTCAAAAATGTATCGAGGAGACAGAAGAAAAATCTTTTTTTATTAATCCCGAGGAAATATCCCAAAACGAAATAGAACAAATTATTGACGACCTTGAGACAAAAAAAGCAAATGGATTTGACAATATATCGGTTAAAATTGTAAAGTGTTTAAAAAATGAAATTACTCCAATTTTATTTCATTTAACTAAATTATCCCTAAAAACAGGTATTTTTCCAGAAAAAATGAAAATTGCTAAAGTAACTCCAGTATTTAAAACTGATAAAAGATATAAATGCAGCAATTATCGCCCAATATCTGTTTTACCAATCTTTTCAAAAATATTAGAAAAAATAATAAATAATAAATTATCCGACTTTCTAGAAAGCCAAAATTTACTTTTTGCTAACCAGTATGGTTTTCGCAAATCTAAGGATACAGAAATAGCTATAGGAGATATCATAACAAATATTCAAGCCAATGTCGACAGCAGTAAAAAATGCTGTTTACTATCCTTAGATCTGTGTAAGGCTTTTGACACCGTAAACCATGATATTTTATTAAGAAAATTATACAGTATTGGGATAAGGGGAAATACACACAAACTACTTCAAAGTTATTTAAGCTATCGTAAACAATTTGTTCAAATTGGGGAAAGAAAAAGTTCGGAAAAAGAAATAATATGTGGAGTTCCACAAGGATCAATATTAGGTCCTTTATTATTCTTAATTTACATTAATTCCGTTTCCAAATTGAACTTAAAGGGCAATATTAAGCTATTTGCAGATGATACAACAATTATTTATTTTGCTGAAACTCTTGCAGAAATGTATTTTGATATTAATAATGATTTAAAAATACTTCTTTTTTGGCTTCAATCAAATAAACTTACGTTAAATTTTACAAAATCTTCTTTTATGTTTATAACTAAAAATAAAATAAATTCCATCATTAACCCATTAAAATTTAATAATGAAAATATTCAATATTCAAAAACGACAAAATGTTTAGGATTAGTTTTAGACGAAAATTTAAATTGGAAATGCCATATCCAGTATATTATCAACTCGATATCTCCTTTGGTATCTGTTTTGTACAGAGCTAGATATTTCATTCCTTTGAGATACTTAAAAAATATATATTTTTCATTAATATATTCAAAATTACAATACTTAGCTTCTGCATTGGGATCTGCTTGTTTATCAAACTTAAAACCATTACAAAAATTGCAAAATAAAGTTATTAAATGTATACACAAGTTACCACATTTAGAACCAACTGTTAATCTATATAGACCGAAAGGGTATTTACATGTTCACAACATTTATAAATTAAAAATTTGTATTCTAATTCACTCCATCATTTTAAAAGAAAAAAAATCAAACATAACACTTCAGGAGAATAAGACATTACATGATCATAACACCAGACATTGTATAAATTATCAAACTATACCAGTAAAAAGTAATTTCGGAAAAAAATCGCTTTTATATGACGGAATAATAAAATATAACAATCTTCCACAAAATATCATAAAAAATTAAAAAATTGGCAACTTTTAAAAAACAATTAAAGAGATATTTACTAAATTAAATTATTTATACTATTTTTTTTTTAATTGATTTTATTAATGAATCAAATTGGATTAACTTCAATTATTTTTATTGTTATTTTTTTTAATGGTTATTATTTTCTACATTATGTTGTCACTTTCCATGTAATGAACTGTAAAAGTTAGTTTGGAATAAAGACATTTTGAAAGTTAAATATGGCATATTAACAGTAAAGGTATCTTATTTTAACTATTAATTGAAAAGTATATTTATTTCAGTAGCATTTGTTTTAGTTTACGTTTAAAGTTGACTAAATTCAAGGATTTTAGAGATTCAGAAAGTTGGTTATATTGCTTGGTGACGTTATAAGAAAAAGATCCACGAAATTGGGTGGTTTTGTGTTGTGGCGGAGTTAAAAGATTTCGATACCTAACATTTAGATTATGGACAGAGGTTCTAAATTTCAGTTTTTTAAATAAATAAGCAGGTTTTTGATTGGTAATAATTTTATGATAGAATATCAAACAGTGTAGAAGTCTCCTCTTCTCCATATTTAGCCAGCCTATATTTTTGAGAGAATAAGTAACATGGTCTTTTCTTTTCAAACCGCACACAAGCCTAACGCAGGAATTCTGAACGAGCTGCAGTCTACGTGCATCTATATTAAGCAAGTTTGGGCCGTAGACTATATCTCCGTAATTAAGGTGCGACAGGACCAACATTTCACAGAGCATGGTTCGACATTTTTTGTTAAGTAAATGGCGATTTGAATATATTAGTTTTAAATTGCAGAATGCTCTTTTAATTATAGTAGTTACATGTTTCGAAAACTTAAGTTTGTAGTCCACAATAACGCCTAAATTCTTTGCTTCATCGGTAAGGGTAAGCTTTTCATTATTAAGAATTATATTAACATTTTCTAAGCATCTAGAACGGGCAAGAGCTCTACCAAACAACATCACTTGTGACTTTAAAGGATTGAGCGTTAGACCGTACCTGTTAGATATATCGCAGAGAGCCTCGAGGTCGCGATTAATTAGGTTACAGGACGCAAGTATTTCATTAATAAAGAATGACAAATAGAGTTGCGCGTCATCTGCGTAAAAATGGGAAAGACAATAACGAAGTACCTTATAAAATTGAGATGTGTACAAGGTAAATAAACGAGGGCCCAGGACCGAGCCCTGAGGGACTCCATTAAAAACAGGAGCAAAATCAGACAAATTTCCACCAATTCTTACTGCTTGGAATCTTTCTGTCAAGTAAGCAGCAAAGAAGCTAGTTGCATCCGTAGAAAACCCCAAATAACCTAATAAAACAAGCAATAGTTGGTGATTTATAAGGTCAAAGGCTTTAGAATAGTCAAGGAGCACTAAGATTGTCAGTTTATTGTTATCAATGTCTGTAAGGATATCATCAGTAACCTTAGTTAAGGCGGTTACACAGCTATGTTCTTTTCGAAAACCAGACTGTTGCTCGGGAAGGATGTCATTGTCATCAATAAATTTTGTCATTTGCCCCTCAACTATTTTTTCTAAAGTTTTGGAAAGTACACATAAAACACTGATAGGTCTTAGATCTTTGAATTCATTGGGCGCTGCAGTCTTAGGTATAGGTACAACATGCGATTTTTTCCATACAAAAGGAAAAGTATTGCTAGAAATGCAAAAATTGAATATATGTTTTATAACGGGAAGTATACGAGGACAGCTCATAAGTAACATGCTAATACTAATACCATCTGGACCAACAGATTTAGATTTGATGGAGAGAAGTAACTTAAAAATTTCGTCTTCATTAGTGGGTCTTAACTTAAATTCTTTTACATTTTCACAGAGCTTGTTAGCTCTTAAAAAATTTAGTGTTTCCGGATCAGGTAACCTGTTTCCTTGCATATTTAAAAAAAAATGATTTATTGTCTGAGGATCTAAAAGATGTGTTGGAAGTGATGAACTATTTTCAGATCTGAGATTTAGTTTTTTTAGCTCTTTCCATAAGTTATTTTTATTTCCATTATTAATTTTAAATTCAAAATAGGCTTTTTTCTCTCGTTTGACAGCATAGTTTGTTTCACTACGAAGTGTTTTATAGTAATTCCAATCAACTATATTTTTGGACCTTTTAAATTTTAGTAAGGCTTTATCTCTTTTGGCTCTTAGTATTTTGATAGCTCCAGTTAACCACGGTGCTTGGTTTTTTGTTATTCGAACAGTTTTGATGGGAGCATGAAAATCAAATAAACTTAAGATTATTGTCTTAAATGTATCTGTTTTAGTGTTGATATCACGGGCACTATAGACACGAGAAAAGTCAATAATATCAAGATCCATTTTAAATCGTCCCAGGTTTATGTTTTTAATGTCGCGAAAAGTATAAAGAAATGGCTTAGTTTTTATTTTAGATTTTAAAATTTGACAAGTTATAAGACAATGGTCAGATATATTCTCGGTATTTATGACTTTAGAATTTAATTTAGGTATAGTATTTGATGCGGCTATAATATTAAGTAATTTGGAGCTTGTTGGGCCATACCTAGTAGGCTCTTTAATAATTTGGGAAAGGTCAAACGAATCAAAAATTTTAATTAGATTTTTAGATTTAGTGCTGTTAAAATCAAGTAGGTCAATATTAAAATCACCCATGCAAATTAGCGAATCGCATTTAGGGTCCAAAACTGATAACACGCTTTCGAGCTCGCCAAGGAAGTCAGCAGCCGACAAGCACGGAGGCCGGTAAAGGGTACCAATAATAAAATGACTCGTAAAATGTTTAACCGAAATCCATAGCTGTTCCGTACTGCGAACCTCAGGAACCATCAATGCGCGCGTCTTCGCTGAAATTTTGCAGTACACGGCGACTCCCCCACCTCGACCGGTAGTCCTATCACGACGATATATTCTATACCCATTAAGACGTACCATCTCGTCAGGAACATCAGCGTGAACCCATGTTTCCGACACACTTATTATATCAAATTTGTTAAAAACAGCATCTCAAATCCATTAAAGTTGGCGACTAAAGATCGAGCATTGATATGACAAATACTTAAGGACATGTTATATGCAAAATCTGTGAAGACAAGAAAAGAGACAAAAATTAACAAATACTACTGTAACCATTCTAATATCTACAGTTATTCTTAAGAGTTTACAGATGCTTATATTCTAATCAACTATTTATTAAAGTGGATTTTAGCGGAGTTGCGTGTCACAATTCAATCTACAGCGTTTTTGATATTATCACATTTAATAACCTTATCACGTATTCGATAATTTAAGTACTATATATCCTTATCTTTTAACTTTAATTAAATTCTTGTTAGTAGTTGTATAGTATTATCCTTCGGTATTCCTAATATTAGAGGTTGATCGTACATATTATTATATACTTTTTTGAACGTACATGACCCTTTTTTTGGTGTTAGCTGGTCTTTATAGAAAATAACCACACCCAGGAAGTTAGGTGGGGTTCGTCTTGCCTTTGTGCTACATAAATACTCTTGTACGAGCTAACTGGTCTTTAAAGCAATATTGCCCTAAATTTCTAGGTATTTTTTCATATTAAGCATTTCAGGGGGCATTTTTTGATAGATAAGGTCCTATCCAACAGCTATTCGTTCTCTGTAATGTCTTTCGATTTAAGTCTATTTAAATTAAATACCTATTATTTCTTGCTTATTTGCAAATTAAATGTGATCGATCCTGATTTTTGTTGTATTTAGCTGTTTTTCTACTCTATTCATGTTTCTCTGTATCCCGTCCTTTAGCTATTAATTTTTTTCATATCATAAGGTGTTTTTAACTGTTGAAGGGGATAATTTCAGCATTTTTAACATATAACTTACCTATACTTTTGCGTTAGATTTCAGCAAGTCGAATCGTTCGACTACGTCTTTTGACGTAATTACCCGATCGCAATCGACTTCTTACGAATCGCTGTATTACAGCATTTTACATTGACTGTTAAGGAACTTCAATGGCCCTGTCTTCAGATCAATGGATAGTTTTTAGCCTAGAACCTCCCGACTATTTTTTAAATTATTTATTTGCGTGACTAGCCCTCGTCTATTTGAGACCTTTATTTAGTTTATATATGAATAGTTTTGGTGTATATAAGATATTTAATAAGGCTACTCCTCAACAATACACACAATTTCAGAACCGCTCACATTGCTTTTTTAAGAATTATAACCCCTAATTTAGTATAGCGGTAAGTGTTTTTCTATTGATAGACATGTTGTTAAATAAACAGATATGAATAACAGATTTTAGATTTATTTTTATGGGAATGTTGTGAGTTCTCTGTCTAACCTCTATGTTTTGTATATGATCACTTAGAGCTATATGTTCCCAAGTAGACTATTTTTTTGATATTTGTCCGTTTAATTTACACTTATTCATTCCTCGACACTTAATCTTTATGAGCTTGGCTTAGTCCACTATATTAAACTTATTATATTCTACGTCTATGATAGCCTCCTGCCCTCCTCTTAATTTTACTGAAACGTTTATCTGGTATGTCTCGAATGTAACTTTTTGGGATTTATGGTTTCATATCTTTAACATTGCTCGCTCATCATTGGTTTTTTCTAGCGACTTAAGGTGTTATACCGTGCATTCTACTATAGGGTGATGATAAGTCCGATGAGCCGTAGGCGAGGTGTGAAAACGAACTTTTGCTGCTTCAGCTACCTATTAGGTTCTTAGATGTTTATTAAACGTCTTTTGTCTGGTTTAAGAGCTGTTGAATAAACGTTTTTATAGATTCAAAGGTTGTTTTTGTGCTGCTTTAGTGGTTTGTTTTAATAGTTTTTACCCTATGAAGAACAGAGAGGTTTTAGTTGTTTATTATGTATAGGAGCTGCTAAATAGCCGTTTTGTGGGTTCAAAGGTGTTCATTAGTTGCCCTAATAGTGGTAGGTTAGCGGATGATTAGCGGTTGATTAGTAGTTGAATAGCGTCTTATTTGCTGTTCATAGCTGTTCATAACTGTGTATATCCTTTCAAAGCTGTTCATTAGCTGCTTATTAGACATAAGGATTCTAATCCGATATTCGCATAAGTTTATGTTCTTGCGTTTTACTTTCATAGATAGGATGATAAGTAGTCACTAGCCTATTGATAGAGAGTTGGTAATGATATTGGATATTAATCAGATGCTATATTTTTCAGAGATATGTATAATAATTACATATTTTCTGGTGCAATTATTCGTGTTCATGCTATTTAATATTATCTAGTTACTGTATTCGCAAGCATCTGCTTTAGTGGGTTATTCGATATTTTTATCCGGCCACGGTCAGTTCAGAGCTGTTTTTGGCTACTTATTATTGAATAGGAGCTGTTAAATAACCGTTTGATGGGTTCGCAGAACATTTTTTAGATATTTTAATGGTTTATTTGATTTTCTTTAATTCAATCAGAAAGGTTATTGGTTGTTTGTTTTGTATAGAGACTGCTAAATAGGGTTTTATAGGTTCAAAGTCCTTCTTTAGGTGCTTTAATGGATTATTGGATGTTTTTTTTATCCTATCAGAGTGTTTATTGGTGGTTTATTTTGTATATAGGTGTTGTTAAATATGTTATCATGCAATAGTATATTTATATGTCCAAACGTTATAAGACTAGTATAGGACAATCATAAACCTACTATAGGACAATCATAGTCCTACTATAGACCAATCATAAGACGGTTATAGGGCACTAATAATCATACACATAGCCCAAGTATAGGTCTGTCAAAACTTGTGTAGGTATACTGGGGGGTTTTATATGTTCAAATGTAATTTTTTAGGTATTTTAATGGTTTATTTGATGTTTTTTATCCCATCAGAAAGGTTATTGGTTGTTTAATATTTAATCTGTACTACATGATATAGATTATAGGTATTAACACGGTAGGCGACGTATAGGTTAGCTTTTATCTATTTTTTCTCTCGTTTAGTGGCGGAAACGACTAATTTTTCGTGGTTTGTCGATTATAAGCGATCTCTACCCATTGGAATCCTTTCATATATACCATAATTTAGACGCATATTAATTGCTTATTTACTTCGATCATGCCAGTTGACATTGAATATTAATTGTTTACTACATTCGCGGAATAATTACATATTTTCTGATGCAATACTAAGTTATTTTTATCCATGACATTTAGATTCCCAGCAACTAATATATTAATTCCAAACCGGATGATCTTGTCTCCTGCTAGGACTCTATGGTTTTATACCTCTAGCACTGTTTTTACTTGATATTTTAAAAATATTTCTTTACTAGTCGATAGGTATGCTCATCTTCTACCTGTTTACCAAATTTCGCCTTTTTACCTTTAGGTATACGGGCCCTAATCGCAAAAACGATATCTCCCGAATCAGTTAGCCCATCGACTTCTGGTTTTTTCGTAATGGTTTGTTACGTCATCCTTAATACAATTCACATATTATATTATCCTTAACAACTTTAACGAGTCGCAGGCGAGGATATATCTCTAGTGCCCCTCGAGCTGTGGGTCTTGGGATTTTTCATAATAACTTCTTACATCAACCTTAATACGAACCACATGTTGCGCTATCCCTAACAACCTTAGCGAGCCGTAGGCGAGCATAAAGTCCTAGTACACCTCGACCTGCGGTCTCGGGATTTTTCATATTTACTTGCTGCATCATCCTAAATACGAATCATATGTTGCGCTATCTTTAACAACCTTAACGAGCCGTAGGCGAGCATATATCTTTAGTACACCTCAACCTGAGGGTCTCGGGATTTTTTCTAAATAACTTGTTACACCATCAAATACGAATCACATATTACATTATCTCCAACAACCTTAACGAGCCGTAGGCGATCATATGTCTTTAATACACCTTGACCTATGGGGCTCGGGATTTTTTTCTAATAACTTGTTGTGTCATCCTTAATACGAACCACATATTATATTATCCTTAACAACCTTAACGAGCCGTAGGCGAGCATATGTCTTTAGTACACCTCGACCTGCGGTCTCGGGATTTTTCAAAATAACTTCGTATTCACCCAAAATACGACCCACATGCTATATTATCCCTAACAACCTTGACGAGCCGTAGGCGAGCATATATCTTTAGTACACCTCGACCTGAGGGTCTCGGGATTTTTTCATTATAACTAGGTACGTCACCCTAAATACGATCCACATGTTACATTATGTCTAACAACCTTAGCGAGCCGTAGGCGAGCACATGTCTTTAGTACACCTTGACCTGCGGTCTCGGGATAGTATACCTCACCTCTGCGGGTCTCGGGATGGTTCATAATAACTCATTACGTCATCCTAAGCATATAGCTAGCATCCCCCAAGTATCTAAGGCCTAATGTAGATTGCGTCCAACAATATGACGTTTGACAGATGACATTTGACAGATGACATTGGATAGATGACATTTGACAGATGACATTTGACTTTGACTTTGGCATTGACATATGACATATGACAGATGACATTTGACAGATGACTGATGACGTATGACATTTGCCAGATGACGCATGACATTTGACAGATGACGTGTGACAGATGACAGATGACGTATGACAGCTGACACGCGCCTGCGCACTGCCTGGCGCATGAGCAGAAGGGCCTGTGGACCTGTGGATGCAGAACCCCCCTTCTCCCTCTACTGACACAAAATAATCATTTTGAATTACTTTAAATCTATACTGGTCAATTGCGTAAAATATGTCAACGTTTTAAATCATAATCTGATTTGAGGGGATTTGAAATGCCGAAGAATGTGCTGACGCATGCGTAGCATGCAACGACTTAATCAGTTTTGGAGTACCTACCATAACTTAACCCCAAAATTTCACATTTCGGGCGGGCAGGTTGACAAAGGTCACGGGTCGCGCTGGCAGTTGGCTTTGAAATCTCGTGGTTGTTAGTTGATTGCGCAGGTACATTTTGTCAAAGTTTACATATTCCTGTTAACAATAGTTAACACAGTTTTTTTTCTTTGTTCTGTTAACTCTAATTTTGTGTGCTGTTTATTTTGTTTGCCTGTGGCTTTAGCAGTGACATTATAATGTTAGTGAAACTTAATTTAAACAACATGAAAAAATACGCAAAAATTGCAGACTGCAACGCCGATGATCGGCTCGTATAACTTAAAAGTACCTACAGGTAAGTCGATACATGATATTATACGGTTTTCGTGCATGCCAGTTATTTATTAATTTGAGTGCATTTGCCAATCGGTGCTTTGTCCAATTTTTAAGATGGAGCAGGCTAAATTAACCCTAATCAAAATTGATTAAAAGAAAAAAACTTTACATCATTGTAATATTAATTACTACCAACTAAAATTAAGTGCTCTCGGAATATATTTCCATCCTTTAACGTATGATCTTTAAAATGAGAAAAACACAGTTAGTGTGCAGTTTTTTCCCTTGTGTGCTGATTTATCTATTTGTCTTTTACTAAATAAATTCAATAGAAAAGGAGATCCAAATTCATCACTTACACACTTAAAAATAATAATTAAATTTTAAATCAAAATGAACTCCGTACTGATTAAATCCAGGTCCACACCAGATTGATATATGAATTGAAAATTGAAATATTTTTATACTAAATAATTTTTAATTTTTCTATTTTATTATTCCAAAATAAAAAATAATAAATGGATACTCTAAAGTGATAAAAAAATTAAATCAAAAATGATTAAAGGATCACCTATCATTGCCAATTTAATCATTATTAATTAAAAATATTTAATAAAAATTGATTAAAACATAATCATTAATAATTTTTAGGTTAATCATTTTTGATTAAGACTGGTTAATCACGGACTCTTTTAATCAGTAAGCAGTGTTAATTGTTTTAATCAATCTGATGTGGACCTGGATTTAATCAGTACCTACCGAGTTCATTTTGATTTTAAATTTAATCATTATTTTTAAGTGTGTAGTAGTAGTAGTAGTAGTAGTAGTAAAAAGATTTATTTAGCACGTGGCTACATGATACATTTTAACAAGTTTATACCCTTTTTTTTATTTATTTTTTTGAATTAAATGACCTTTTGAAACTTTATTTGTCCTGTTGAGTTAATAAGAAAGATTTTAAACTTTTTTTAAAAGATTTTAAACTTTTTTGATTTTTAATTGACTTGTTTAATTTATTAAATTCAATAAGACCCTTATGAAAAACTGATTTATATGCAATATTTTTTGAAAAACTATTAAGAAAAAAATTATTGTTATTTCGTGTTAAATAATTATGTTGATCACTATTTAGAACAGTCAATTGCTTTAAATGTGGCGGTAACAAATCATTTTGAATTTTAAAAATAAATATTAGAACCAAAAACAATACTAAATTTTTTACATTTAACCATTCTAATTTTTTTAACATCACATTAATTTTTGTATATCTATCCATATTAAGTAAAATTCGCATTGCTTTATTTTGTAAAATTTGTAATCTATTTATTACACCTTCATCCGCCATAAACAAAATTGTAGAACAATAAAGAAAGTGTGGTAAAATTAAAGTATTGTATACAATTTTTTTCGAATAAAATTTTAAATTTAAACTTATTCTTTTAAAATAACTAATTTTTCCCGCAATTTTGTAAATTAAATTTTCGAATTGGTTATTAAATTTTAATTTTGAATCAATCAATGTAAGCTTTTATAATATGTCCAAGTAGCGTCAGTTTTAAGTTTTTTGTACCTAGAAAATGCCTTGTGTCTAAGCTACATCATAAATTTCAAATTAGGTGTTATCTAAGGCACTGAGGATTTAGTAATTTTTGAAGGGTTAAGAGGAGAAGAAGAGGTTAAATTTTCTTAAATTAATTTAATAGGTACCCCTTAAACCCGCTAAATTAACTTCAATTTTTAAACCTTTTAATTTGAAGAAGTAGTTTAAACCTTTGTTTTATTTATCTTGAACCACTCTATGGAAATACAGTAATTTCGTTTCTCTGGCCAATTACTAATTTAGTTGGCCAACTTTTTAATATTGTCATGAAATAAGCCACATTACTATTTAACATTACTAATTAATTCTCGCCCTGTATGATGGTTGTTTATACAGTAAGCATTTGCCGACTAATCATAAACCATACACGGTGAGAGATCGGCTTGACTACGATCCGGGAGTCAAGTCTGGGCCGTGACGATGTGTGTGCGAATACCGAGTGATTAACCCATAAGAGCTGAGCCCCTTTTTAATCTAAGATGTAAGTACCAGTATATTATTTTAATTAAGCAAGCTGGGTCCTCTAACCTCTAAATAACCATTTTTATATTCAACATCACCAATTAAACTCTTCTCTTTTATCAATAAATCTGTATGTGTTTTCTACCTCTGACTTTGATTCAACCCTCTGTTCTACCCCCCAAAGCTAGGAACAACGCCAAAGAGCCCGTATTATACGTAATATGGCAGAGGCTCTGTATCTATACATGACAATATGATTGGAAATAAGAAGAAAGAAAAAATAGAGTTTTTCTACAATCTATGTTTCTCAGTATCGATGTTTGGCCGATATTTAATTTTATTATATTATTGTTTATAACAAACATAAAAAAATTAACTAATTACAAATAAATAAATTGCACAAATGAACAAGCCGAACTTTAAAGTGAATAAAAATTACCGGGTATACCGCTAGGGTCGGCCAGCGGCTGTATCTCGGAAAGTATTGATCAACATTTTTCGGAATTTTTTTTTTATCTATATATAAACCGGAAAAAGAACACATTGGAACTCATTTTTTAAGTCGTACGATGGCCGCTAGAGACCGTAAATGACGAAGCAAAATACAAAATTTAAGTTATTTTAAAAAATAACCCCATTAACGTACTTTTTAGATAGGTATCGGTAATTGAAAGCTTATCCTCTCTTGCGGCAGTTTCGTCCTGGAAATTTTTTTCGTATCTCCGAAAATAAGGGTGGGGGTGGCTGTTAAATAACTTATTACTAAAAGTACGGCAGCTTTCAAATATGTTATGCAATTTTAATAAATTTGGACTCATTTGATTTCTTGCTTAATAAAAAAGTAATTTTGTTGATGGTCGCTATCTATAAAATTTGAGTTTTTCTTAAGTTTCTTTAAAAAAATAAATGAACTACCCTTTGTATAATATTTTTGAAATCGTACATTTTGGTGCCAACCGCGATTTCATATCTGTATTCGTTTTCAAGTTATTTCCAAATAACCTTATTTTTTCACAAAGAAATTAATGTTAGCCATTTAAAATAATTTTTGTGGCTAGAATCTTGGTTAAGGGTGCCTTGGAATTGACTTAACCAAAAAATATTACGAAATAATAATATTATTCATTATTATTATTAGCGCAAAAAGTAATAAAACATTTTAATTCGATTATCTCAGAAACGGCTGCACGAACCGACACCTACTAAGTATAACCTTTTTGGAGAAAAAAAATGCCAAAAAATAAGCATTTTTAGCTGGAAATTTAATCTACCGAGGCACAAAAAGTTTTAGATGTCGGCAAAGTGCTGCTGGTGGCGCCCTCTGCACTGTAGTTTGAAACTTTCATAAGATTTTTCATCTAAAAAAACCTCTAAATACCAAATTTCGTGCATATCATGCTGTCATTAAGATAAATATTCACAAAAAAGTTGAAAAAAATATATAATAACTTTAATTCAATATTTTGGAAATTGTCAAGTTCTGCAGCAAGCAGCAACTAGCGTTTTGTACACTTATTTTTCGTATGGATGCATACAGAATGTAATAGCAGTTTAAGGTTTATAATTTTTTTTAAACTATCGCTGTTGGGCGTCAAAATCACGGCAGTGCAGGATTAAACAGCAGTTTGTTAAAATTTGTTTTAATTTTAATTATATAATATAATTAATTAATAATACAATAACACCAAACATCGATAATAATTATCGCATTGCTCCACTCGCGGACATAAAAGGTACTTTCCTTTTGCTTCTTTTAAACAGCAAAGCAAAGTAAAAATCTTTGCTTAGCTTCGTCGCTTCGCGAACAACTTCGTGTGATCGTATGAGAAATATAGAGGGGCATACTTAACAGCGGCAAGGGGGGAGGAAAAATCCTTGCTGTGCTGAATTAAATTTTTAAAATAAACGCTTAGGTAACTTAGCCGTTGACTTTACTTTGCTATTTAAAAGTATCTAAAAGGAACGCAGCTAAATACTAAAACATAACCATATTTACCAATAAAAAATAAATTCTTATTAATTTGGTCCAGTTTTTTACGTACCACTAAATAACTTAAATTGCTATACCTGTCGCCAATTCCATTTATTTAGAATTTCGAATAGTAGGCGATACTCGTTAAATAAAATGCATGTTATCAGAGTGCCGGATACTATTATAAATTAAAAATCTGGCTATGGCGCAATGAAATGGAAGAAAAGGACGGAATGATAAAGGCATAAGGCAATCTATCGCCAACATAATATGTAGTTGTTTGACGATATTTCTGTTTTAAAGTAAAAATCTGGCCATCAATCTCTGCGGCTACTAGTTGCACATCTTTGGAGAAATTTTTTTTTAAAAGCCCTAGAAAATTGATGGGTTCATAGAAAATTGAAAATTCCCACAATTTTTTAAGGGGTTTGGTAAAAAATATTTTTCTTATCTCCAAAGATGGGCAACTAGTAGCCAAGATCGGTGGTGGTTATATAGCCCGAAGGCATTCAATTATCTGATGGCCTTAAATTTCTGATATACACATGACCTAAATTACAAGTGGAAATGGTATAGTGGTCTCGTCTGCAGCGGGAGTCCTGCTGTAATTTTAAAGTCATTTTAAATCTTACATTTTTAATCCCGAGCATAATAATGTAAAATTTAACACCATATCGTACACACGCGCATATATATGTAACTTTAAAACTAGAATTACATTACAGATTATACATACTTATCAACAAGGGTGGTTTACTCACACTTTTTACCACTTGAGAATCCCGCTGCTGAATAAGCTTTATTTTCTTGCGAATTAATCGTACCTAAATTGGTGCTCACCACATATTAATAACTAAAAATAAAACGAGCTATTCACAACTGGCATCTAGGACATAAAATAACGATCACAGTGTAATCATTTGAAGGGTACAGGAATAGAACATGGAAAGTCACAAAAACTACTTCTGGAGTAATTCAACTTTTTAATATGAATTTGCTGTTAAAAAGCTTACAAAATGAAATAAAGTGTTCTTGTTATTGTACAGGGACAACTAAGTACATGTTTTATGGAACAGAAAACAAAATTTTGTAACATAACTTAAAAATGCACGTTTGTTGTTAAAAGTTCGCACATAGTAACAAAACTGCAGGAATAAAACATGGAGAGTCCATCGTTTTCACATGCTGGCGAGGAATGCGATAGGCAACCTGAAAATATAAACGTTATTACTAACCTAGAAGTGCCCATAACTACGTTTCCTGTATTCTTACCAATCTAGCTGTCACTGAGTATGCGCAAGTCTGGTATAAAAATCCGCTGCTTCTGGTTGCTGACAATATAACTTGAGTTTGTGACAATGTGACAAAATCGCCTTACGTTGCTCGTTTGTAGTAACCTAAAAACATTTTAAACGTTTACAGAAACATGCAGGACCTTGCTCATGGGAAGCCAATCGAACTTTCTTCATCACATCTTGAATGCGTCCAGTTCTAGGCCTCTTTTTTGGCCGTTGCAGTACATTCTCACAGTCCATGTTTGCCACAAAACACAGTGAAACATTCGTTAAAACGTGTATCTGTTAGCGATAAAAAGTCACGCTCGTACCGCACCGAAAGTCGCTTAAAAGCAGTAACCCCTTTTACCACAACGAAAATTGCCGAACGTTTTGCTGGTCAAACGAAAAGAAAAAATAAATATTGGTATTTAGAAAATAAATTCTACTTTGAATACCCCATCCAGAAAAGTAAATGACGATCGAAAATATTCCCAAAATTTTTTTTAGAAATTTTTTTTATTTTTAGTAATTTTGTAATATCTTAAACAATTCTTTATTGGTCAAAAGCAAAATGACTTTCCTGGGTGTAGAATGTTGTACCAAACAATTTTTCTTAAAGCCATTTTTCAATATCGGCCATACTTTTTTCTCAAAAACGTTGGGCGCGTAAAGTGAATTTAAGCGTGTAAAGTGGATTTACGCGCCCAACGTTTTTGAGAAAAAAGTAAGGCCGATATTGAAAAATGGCTTCAAGAAAAATTGTTTGGTACAACATTCTACACCCAGGAAAGTCATTTTGCTTATATTTTCGATCGTTATTTACTTTTCTGGATGGGGTATTTAAAGTAGAATTTATTTTCTAAATACCAATTTTAATTTTTTCTTTTCGTTTGACCAGCAAAACGTTCGGCAATTTTCATTGTGGTAAAAGGGGTTACTTCCTCTTAAAGACTGGCTGACTCAGTAGCTTCCAATCGACCGATGTGGACTATCCTTGTTTTAAACGTGTAGCGCGTGGACCTTCCTAGTTTTAAACCTGTCAGCCGATCTTTCTAATGTGAAAATCTATGTTTCGTTTCTAGTTTTATGCCGGCAATGTTGGTCATAAGAAAATGCTAAGAGAGTAGCACCCGATAAAGGTAAAAACACAAACCGCCATATTTTGGACCCTCCTTGTTTTATTCCTGTACCCTTCATTTACGCTAGGCATATTAGTAAAAAGTTTGACCGCCATTGCCCCCTTTCGGTAACCCGAAACATGCTATCGCGTCGTCTTCGCAAGTAATTCGAAACGTGTTAAAGGCCGCATGATGAATGGGTAGTGTTATCTCTTTTAGTTTTTTGTCCGAGGTGTTCACACATACAAGTGATACATCGCTGATAATAGAGTAATTTCTCAGTATGCATGAGTGCAATCGAACTGAATTTAAAAATTTTAAGTAACGTAACAATTCAACAAGAAGTAGAAAGAAAATCAAAACTTGATAATTGTGTTTTATAATTCATCTAAGCTGTAGAATTAGTAACTACATCGATCGATCATTTTTTATGGTTAAATTGAGTTTGTACTATGTAATAAAATAATTAAGTATTTTTTTTTATGATCGAGCACAAGCACTATAGGAAAAATCCTTTAAGGCGTGCTACGCTGAAAATCGCCTTTAATAGAATTTAAATTTTAATTAAGCATTTTTACAAATTAAAAATTAAAGAAAAATCACCATGAAACATCAAATACTAAGAACTGTCATAATTTGAAATAACTGAAATAAAATAAAACAAATCAATTTAATTTATCCGAGTTAGAGGGGCTACCGCCAGCGAGCAATATGCCCTAGCTCATATGTCGGAGATTAGGGAGGGGTTAAAAACAATAAATTTAAGGCGCCACTATTTTTGGGCCAGGCAAAAACAGAAAACCTACCAAGATGGTTTTGGGTCCTCTAGCTCGGAAAAATAGAAAAAAAAAATTAAACTAACTGAAACCTGAAAGTAAAGGAGTGTGTTGCTTTAATAGGGTGACTCAAATAATACTATAAAATTTTAAAATACATAAAACAGCTTTATTGTCTCATAGAGGTAGTCGAGTAATCGATATTACAAAAAGAAAAATAAAATTAAAGATCTTGCAAATTTGTAATTGCAATTAATGGCCGTTATAAATAAAGGCAAAAGGTTATCATACACATTTGGGTGGAAGTTAAACAAATAAAAGTAATCAATACAAAATTGGCCTTGACCATTGATACCTTAATGTAGTTGAGAAATTGAAATAACAACCAAACTACATAGTAAATCTGTGTAGTAATTATACCATCAAACTTTGATCTTCAATTGAAATGCGCAAAGAAAATAGGTGAAAATGTACCAGAACGCCTTTGGGCGTACCTTCAAATTTGAAGGTAGGTCCTGTCTTAGAGTATCCAGTGTACTTTATGGATTACTGGAACTAGGATCTGTTAATTGGGATCTGTTGGTTTGATCCGTGACCGGTAGAAGGACCCTAAGAATAAAACAGTACACGTAAGTACCAACAAAAATACTCCCAAAATAATAGATGGCTGAAGGCCTGAATAATAAAAACCAAATTAAATTAACAAAACCAGCGTTGCACCACCCAAAACCAGGCGCAAAATGTCATAAAAACGTACTGCATACCATTCAACATAATCGGTACTAAAATCTAAATCGATTCATAACAAAATATTTGAAAATGATTCTGCGCATGCGCCACGCGCATGCGTGCATAACCTCTTAAAATTATTAATAACTGTAGGTTTGTAAAAATGTTTAACAAACGAAAATATTTAAATTGAATCTCAATAAAATAAAATACGCTACTGGAGCACTCCAAAAATACACAATAATAAATTAAATGAGGTTGCAAACAAGCAGTGAACTTTTAATGAGCTAAATCACTGAAATTGGTAGAAATGGTTACTGCGAGTGCGCGACGCACATGCGCGCAGAATCGCTTAAACTCATCAATGGGTATGCAGAAAAATAATTTACAAAAATAATCAAGTAATAAACCTCAATTAAACAAAAGTATGCGGCTAGAATAATCAATAAATTCAATAAAACAAAATTAGCATAATTGCAATCAAGTAGTAAACCCAATAAGAGTTAATACGCCGAAATTAGAAGAAATGTCTACTGCTCATGCGTGACGCGCATGTGCCAACATTGCTTCATAATTTACAAATAAAAATACAAATTAATATGAATGAATATAATCAATTAAAATACTTAAGCCAAAAATTACCACAAAGCAATTAACGAAATAAAATTTATCAATCAAGTTAATTAATTCCAAATATGCAAAATGATTAATTACAATTAAGGGAATGACAACAGTTGACTACTTGATTACAAACGAAAAATAATATGAGTTTATCTTATGTAAAAGAAAGCACGTCCCTATTAACCAGCTCTATAATTAGTTATTAATTAACGGAAAATATCAATTATTAAACAATTAATTAAGTCACAATTTTAAAAATAAACCAAAGTAATCAGATACCAAAAATTAATGTAGAAAGATCATTGAGCCTAATTGGAATTTTCTTAGAACAGTGACGTATTGCAATTAAAACTATTTTGACTAAACAGCTGTGTCTTAGAATAACTAATTATTTTAATATTTATTAATTAATGTTAATTTATTGCCAATTAAAAGAAAAGAAAATTACGTCACTATTCCTGTAATAAAAGCCAATCTAATCTGGGTCCTTTGCTGTTAAAACTTAAGAGTGATAGCTAAACAATTTTTACTTTGTGATTGTGACAAAATGTTTTCCCTGAGGTTGTAAAAGAAAAACGACTTTTGAACTGTCGAAATAATTAGTGAAAAAAAAACTAACTAGTTTGTGTAGCCACAATAAGTGATTGGTGATTTATAAATGGCATGCGGGTCGTTTTAACAAAAAATAATTCGAATTTTCGTCACTCGAATTATTACCGATGATAACCGAATACTTCAAGTGATTGAAAAAATCGAGTGATCGGTTATTTTTCACTCGAGTGATCCCATCACTAGAAATAATCACTACTGAGTTTAATAATATGGAGTGGGGACACTAAGAAAGATATTGGTTTAATAAAATGGCAATAACAAAAAAAAAAAATTTAAACAGTACCCATAATATTAATTTAAGTAATGTCTCGTTCACCAAACAATAGATCATAATGCATGATAATTAATATATTGTTTGCGATAATGATATGAACTAATTTTCACCTAAATGCTATACGCTAGCCAAGGCTAGCTGCCTGTCATGTACTCGTTCAATAAAAATACAGATTTAATTAGGCAGGTAACATAGCATCGATTAAAGGGGTACGGACAACTTTATTTGAAGCAAAGATAGTGTCTTGTGACGGTTTATGTAGTTGAGTAAAAATTGCCCAGCTTAGTTAAACGATATAAAAACAATATTAGGGCAAATTAAGGCTAAGGTCAAAAAAATCTAGTTTGGGTGTACGAGACATAAAGATTGAACACTGATTTCCTACATATATACGGTAGGTTGGTAGATGCAACGCTATACTTAATTAACCAAAACACATTACATCATTAAAAGCTAACTCTGACTCTTAAAATTTTGATAAATTTTTGCTCAAATTTAATGAAAAACTAGAAAAACGTTTATAATTGTGTCGATGCAAAGGTAAAATTCAAAATATCACTATTTAAAGTAACTTACCTTAGATATTGGAGGGGAGACATGTGCGGAGACATGTGCAGCGATCTGGACGCATCAAAAATCGGCCTCGGCCTTAAAAGAAAGTCTCAAAGACAACACGGCTGCATAGCCAAATGAAGATAACAAAAACTGGGACTTTCTTAAGTAACTTTGGGGCCAAGATCCATTTACATGCTAAAAAAACTTTTGACTCCCAAAGTGACGCGTTTTCGTCGCCGCGTCGTTCACAAGGAAGTGCCGTCCTCCAATCTTCTTGGAGAAGCTACAGGGTCAGCAGGAAGTGACGTAAGCCTCTTAACCATCCTGCCAACCTCACAGAAAAATCGCGCGGAATTCAAATTCTCCTGAAGTGAAAAATAACATCGTCAAAACACAAAAAGAATATTGATACTTCAGCCGCAGTGAGACTCCATTGAGTAACCCCTACACGTAATCACTTTTAAACTATTTAAAATAAAAGAAATTAATTAAATTCGACCAAAGTTGTCGGCAAGCAAAACAAAAACACGTCCAATATCCACTCCGCCGTTCTGTCGAACGACGTCCGGGGAAAATTGATGCATAATGTCGAATTAAATGACAGCTCGACAGCGCGAACGAAAAGTGACAGAACTAAAAATATCTACAACCGAAGAAAATTAAGATTTCCACAATTAAAACAGAAAATTTCCAATGGGGAAGGCAAGTCTTCAAGTAAATAGTGAACTGGAAAGGATATAACCTAGCTTCCGTAAGTAAATAAACAGTGTTTCGACGTGTTATTGTAAAAGATAGACTTTCAACACTTTTAGCCAGAAACCGCCCCTCCAGAAGCAAAGTTGGGGGTCATTAGTGAAAATTTAAACGAAACTAGGATCTAGGATTCTGGAGGCAACCGGCCAACACGGCTACTATAACTGTAAACTTGAACGTACGTCAAAATCGAGCTAGAAAGTAACAGCTGTTTATGAGGGAAGAACCGAGGTTTTGGCCCCCTAAATCGAAGAGTATGGAAGACTGCCTAGGAATAAAGTTAGCTATAGTGTTAATTATTGAGCTATACCATAAATAAAGTTTATACAAAGCCCCAAAGAGGTCTGGATTGAATGTTCGGGTACTCTTCGGAAAGTTAACCCCAAAACCTAGTTTAAACGAGTAGCAAACAGCTTAAGACTTGTATTTTAGGTGGTACAGCAGTATCCACTTCTACTACCCCTCAAAATCGACCCTACAGGGTTCCAGGAAAGCTACAATATACAGGGCGTTTGATAAAAAAGTAAACAAAGAAGGTATCGTGCCTCAAATTGGCAGAAGACTGAAATTCTGCTACAAGAAAGCACTGGTCGGTTAATGTACAGTAAGAAGAGAGTGGGGGATAATATGGACCCTTGAGGAACACCAGCATTGATGGTGAAGGTGTCTGAGAGAAACCCGTCAATCGCCACCTGCAGAGAACGGTCCTTGAGGACGCTAGACAACCATGAACAAAATTTACCGGGCATACCATAAGAACGCAGTTTACTTAGGAGCCCCTCGTGCCAGACACGGTCAAAGGCTTTAGAGATGTCCAGTGCAATAGCACGGGACTCCCCATGATGTTCGATTGCGTTGCTCCAAAGATGAGTGACATAGGCTAGAAGGTGTCCTGTTGATCTGGACTTACAAATACCATACTGATGGTCGCTGATAATTTTAAGGCCTTCTAGGTACTTTAGAAGTTGTTGGTTAATAGCTTTCTCCACCACCTTTGATATAACTGAAAGCAATGCGACTGGTCGATAGTTGTTTGGCAGAGTTTTCTTGCCTTTCTTTGGTATAGGCTGGACTCGCGCCTTTTTCCAGCAAGATGGAAATACTCCTTTTTTGTAGGATAGGTTAAAAAGTCTACAAAATACTGTTGTGAGTTCATCGGCGCATTTCTTGAGCACTATAATAGGAATTTCATCTGGACCAGAAGCTTTTTTGGCATCGAGCCCCTTCAGAATTCGTTTGACAGGACGCTGACGGAATACGATATCAGTCATTTCCGATCGAACTGCTGGAATGTTCGGGGGTGTTTTTCCTTGAAAGTCCACCGTGGAGTGTAAAGCAAATAGTTCTGCGAGTAAGTTCGCTTTATCTTCAGCCGTGGTTGCTATTGTGTCATCAGAACGTGTTAGCGGTGGAATATTTGATTTGGTAAAATTTTGACTGACGGCCTTAGCGACTGACCAAAAGGACCTAGATCCGTTAGAACTGGCGAGAAGTTTATTTTTGATCCTCGTGTTATGAGCCTCTTTGTTTTGATCTATCGTTTGCTTACACTGGTTTCGAGCGGTAACAAAGATGGTGCGATTCACATCGGTAGGATTATTACGCCATCGTCGGTAAGCTAGATTTTTAGCTCTGACAGCACGCTCGCAGTTCTTGCTAAACCAGGGCTTGCCATTAGAAGGCCGCTTCTTGGAGAAAGGAATAAAGGCTTCCATGCCAGTAAGAATAACATCGGAGACCTCTTGAGCACAAGCGGATGGATCATCTGAAGAGAAGCATACTTCCAACCAAGGAAAAGTGCGAAAATGGTCCCTTAGGTATTCCCAACTAGCTGATGTGTAGTGCCAAATTTTACGAGGTTTAGGAGGTTGTTCAGAACAAATTGGCAGCTCGCTTAGAGTTGAAATAAGTTTGTGATCGGAAGATCCTAATGGAGGATGAACGGTGAGTGTGTATAGGTCAGGGTATACTTAAGTCTTTAAATAAATGTTTAAAATGCACTTTTTCATTTTATTATTTAACGTCTTATTCTTTCGAAACAATTTAAAATTGATGATGAATAAAATTATGATTACAGCGTGTAGCAGAGTGGCGTAGGCGTGGGGCCCTGGTCCCAAGGCGGAAATGGGGCACTGGGAAAAAAAATTTGGTGCCACGCCCTATTTAGGAGTAGTAGTTTGGAAGGCGCTCTTTTGCGCCCGCTTAAAATAAATAGTTAGGAATTCGACCAGCAATATAATTATTTTTAAATATTAGGTTTCACGAGAAAAATCTTCAATTTGCAAGGTCAGTGTCAAATTTTCGTAAAATTTAGTCGAATTTTGACAAAATATTTTAAAATCGAATAATTATTTGGACACCTGATGCTAACTGTGTTTGCTCGATTTCATATCCTAACTAGGATGGATATGAAATTATATCCGTTCAGCGATTTCATACCTAACTAGGATGGATATGAAATTATATCCGTTCCGTTAACTGGAATTGCCTACTTATCTATTCTGTAGATTGTGCAAGAAATACCTAATATGCAGATGGAAGTAGAGAAAAAACTATTTATTCTAACTAAAATATAAAGATGAAATCTCATCCTAAAACATTAATATTAATAACAATAACTGAAAATAATCCGCTCTATATGTAAATTATTGTTTTCTAGATTGTCTATTATGTCATCAAAATTTATTTCTAGTAAGATCTCATTTTCTATGCACATTAAGGATATACTCTTTAATCTCTCTTGCAGGATGGTATTCCTCAGTTCGTTTTTGATTCTAGCCAATTTAGAAAATGAACGTTCTCCACTGCAGTTAGTTATCATTATTGATAATACATATATTCTCAATGAAATGGCAACATTAGGAAATGTATCCTCTAATTTGTTAGTTGTTATAATATTGTATAGGTCCAATAAACTGATTTCTTGGGTTTTATATTTTTCGTCTGAATTTAAAAATTCTGCCAAAAAAATGCATTCCAATCATAATCATTACTAGTTTTATTGATGGTTTTTGGTGCTGGGGCCCCGAAGACGAAGACAGCGGGGACCGTGGGGCCCCTAAGACAGCGGAGCCCTGGGCCCGTACGGAAAGACGGCACTGGGCGTAGGCGGAAATAATCTCGGAAGGGACAAGATTTTGTTTAATTTACTTACCTATTTTTCGTCAGAGAATTTCGACCGATTGTTAAAAATACATTTTCAAAAGACGGGAAATTTAAAAATCTCATCGTTGTTTGAGGAATGAAGAACTAAAAATAACCTAACTTTTCGTAAGATTCGTCAAGAATATATAACTTTTAATCTGTAAAAGTAAAACGTCCTCGACGTCAACGACTAATTTTTAGTTTAAACTTGTTTATATAAAAGTCGTTCGGTAAATGTCAACGTCGTCTACTGAATTCTCCGTGATTATATGATCTAAAAATGTTCTTGCTCTGATCTCAGCTGCTAGGTCAAAACCGAAATCGCTTATCAACTTATTAATTTAAAAAGAATAATTGTTTTAAACAAAAAATACACTTTTTTAAAAAAAGTTGTAATGTATTATTTTTTAATAATTTGTGGATGCTTATGATCTTGGAATATGTAAATTTAAAGAATTTACGTTTTTGTGTTGAAAGGATTATTTCGATGGCCGTATTAAAAAACGCCGTTTCTTTATTTTAAAATTTATTTGAATTGATTTAGAAAAAACTGCAATTGAAGACAAAGGAGTTCACTCCTTTTGTTGGTCCACTTTTCTCTTCTTTAATCTCTTTTCAATTGATCCATTTTGCTTTTGGTCGTCTAATCGGTGGTGCAATTATCCTTTGACCAAATTCCGACGTTATCGGTTTTTCCGTTTTCCGTTATCCACTTCTTTATATTGTCCAAACATTTGCACTCTAATGGATTGCCACTGATGTTGGTATCTATGGCTTTTAATGTTTTATTTAAATCTAAAAAAATAAATAATTCTTTCACAACGGGTTTTTCTGGACTTTAAGTCTCTACTATCACTTTTATGTAATTCTTACTCGCTCCGTTCACTTAAACCGTTGCGTAAGGCTATCGAATTTATTTTAAGATTTTTGTTTATTGAGAAACTATGGAATAATTTTTATTTATTTGACTTTTGCGCTATTAACGAACGCAGAGATATGTAAATATTTTAAAAATTGTTGCAGGCGTTCGGCTGTCATAAAATATCACTAGTAAAATTTAATTACAAAAGCAGTATCAAATGGATATCTCTGTTATTATTAAAAAGGTTTTTTATCATGTGATTTGTGACATAAAACAAGTTTCGCTGCTACATTTTAACTCTTCTTAGCCACTTTCCTTTATTTTATTTTGATTTCCTTACAATAAGAACCAACCTACTTTTCACTACTCCCACATATTTTATTTTCTACTGCATGGATAAATAAATAGATGAACTCATATCCGTTTTTGTTAGTATCTGAAACTGAATGTTAGTCCATTTATTTTCGATTAAAAACAATGACAGGAATTCGTTTTACAAACAGTAAAATTCCTTTTTTTTAAAATTTATGACCACTTACAAAAGAAGTGAAATGTCATAAATGTGCGTCATAAGTGATATATATTTTAGGGTTTATGTTTACTATTTATTGTGATTAGAGTTTGTTATTAAAATTGAATATGTAAATAATTATTTGGAAGATTTTGTTTCTCTTATCATAGACATGCTCTCAAATTATGATTACTAAAATTAAAGGCGACCTTAGATCGAATCTTTATGTAAAAAACACAAATCATTTTAAACCTCTTATTATTGGTGTAAGTTTCGTAGGTAAGTTTGATCGAAAAAAAAATTAAAAATATATTTTACAACACAACTCGAGTGGATTGTTGTCCATATTGCGCTCGGACGGTTCTGACAATTGGCTTCCTCGTGCGATAAATGCTAATGAATCATATCAACTCTTATTGTACATACTATATGTACTATATCACACGCGAGAAGAATAATCAAAATCGGTTAATTTTAGTTAAATAGTACGTTATTCAATAAGCATATAACGATGGCTGTTAGTCACGCGGCGCGGATGATGTTTATGACACGAGCCGTAGGCGCGTCTCATAAATCATCCCAGTGATTAGTAGGATACTCTCTTGTGTCCAGGACTACCAAATAATTATAGCTGTGAGCCTCATAAATCATCCAAGTGAATAACAGTCATAACATGCGAGCAGAAAACTATATTTTGTCCAGGACTACCAAATAATTTTAGCTAGGAGCCGTAGGCGAGCCTCATAAATCATCCAAGTGAATAACAGTCATAACATGCGAGTAGAATACTATATTTTGTCCAGGACTACCAAATAATTTTAGCTAGGAGCCGTAGGCGAGCCTCATAAATCATCCAAGTGAATAACAGTCGTTACATGCGAGTAGAATACTATACTTTGCCCAGGACATATCTTTATTTTTAAATTACTAACATTTGACGTTCCAAAATAAAATTAAAAACCCAAGCGCAATAATTGTCAAAACAGGTAAAAACAAAGTGCCATGTGTTGCCACGGCAACAAGCGCTGCGACTTTCATGGCATGCTCTGTTTCAAATCGTATTGACATCATATGATCACTAGTAAATAATACGATATTATACACTAGTGTATAATGGTTATTATTATTATTATTATTTTTATTATTATTATTATTATTATTATTATTATTATTATTATTATTATTATTATTATTATTATTATTATTATTATTATTATTATTATTATTATTATTATTATTATTATTAAGGAAACACAGACATGTATAATAATCATGTAATACAATAGTCGTGGAAAAAAAGTTACACATTCGACATTAAAAATAAAAAAAATTAAATGTTTCAAATGCATAAGATATTTTTTTTGAAAAAATGAAAATATAGTGGGAAATACATAGGTTGGGGGTTTGAGGGGCACTTAACTGCGGCATGACACTTACCTGTCAAACAAGTCAAGTGGTTGTTTTCTAAATGCAAAAAACGCACCTCAGCACCTTCCAGTACATTTTCCCCGAATTCTGATAACTCGTTATCGCTCAGCAACAAGTACCCGATTTTTTGTTCTATAAAAGCGCCATCTTCAACTTTATGGATTTTATTGTTACGTAATTGCACGAACATAAAGTTTCCTGTTATTGCCAATGCATTTCTGGGTATTATTTTTAAGGCATTATTAGCCAACGATATCACTCTTAATTGGGGTTTGTTTTGGAACCACCTGAAATCATACACGAAGAAGGGTAAAACTACAAGAAATTATGTCTTGTATTTATTATGAAAAATTTATAGTAAATTAATAACCTGTACCTAAACGTTATGAAATTTAGAGACTCCGACGACATGTAAGAAACCCTAGAAACAGATGATCATTTATTTTCATTGTATTTCGGCCATTCATTCATTAATTTTAAACATCTTTATTTATTTCACATGAAAAAAGATATTAACATCATTTCTACTATTTACTAACGACCTTTACACTGCACACGTTACACGAGTTTACATTGCAAACCAGCTACCTAGACACAGCAGCCGGGGTTGGTATTAACCCTTGGTAGAAAGTTGTGCCTTTCAGTCGATTGTGTCCATCATTTCCAGTAGTGACCTTACATAACGATCAGCGATTTTTCTTTGGTGAGAAGGGTTTCGATGTAGTTAGCTATCATACAAGTGTTATTTTTACTTTGGTTGGAAAATAAGTTAAAACCAACTCTTTCCACCAAGTCAAGACCTACAATCTTCGTTATAAGGGACAAAAACGACCATACTTAAATCTTTCGATTTGATTCCAGGATATACTTGATTATTGAGAAATACTAAAGTGACTTTTGCATATTTGACTTTGGTGCTATTAACGAATGCCAAGATAAATAATATAATATCAAAAATGGTGGCAGCCGTTCAGCAGCCGTTACAAAATATTACCATTAAAACGAAACGCGTATGAGTTTGGCGGAAGGAAACAGACAAAACTTTCTTGAATTAATATCTGTGGTCCGGCACTTGTACCGGTTTTGAAAGCGCACTTACAAAATTTTCTGTTTTTACAGAATAACCCCTTTACGACTGACCTTTTCTAAGGTACCGTACTGGGACGCAAGATTTCGCACCGGGTTCTATAATTCCCGTCGATAATCGATCCTGACAAGTGATTTGTCTTCGAGCCCTGTTTCCTTCTGCCAAACTGAGCCTCACTGATGAGCTGTAAACGGCGAAACGCGTCTGGGGATGAGTTTGGCGGAAGGAAACAGACAAAACTTTCTTGAATTATTACCATTAAAGTTGATTTATTATACAAATTAAAATTTGATTTTACTGGAAAGCAAAAGGTTAAAAGATTATTTGTCGTTAACTAGACTTTTAATTTAGAAATTTCATTTGGAGACAATAATTCCTAAATATATTATTTATACTGGCATAAATTAATGTATCTATCTACCTATATTTTGAAAAATGAAGGTTAAATCCGTCACAAGAGAAAGACAGTTTAAGGATGCGCCTTTTAATATCTTAAAGCTAAAGTAAATCGTTGCTTGCACTATAAATTTAACCCATAATATCTTTAAACCAGAACTATCCTTTGTCTTTGAAAAAATACCTTTTATTCCAATTTGCGATCAGATTTGTAGATAACCATATGCTTTCCATATTAGGCATATTGTCCATCGCAGTCGCTTCTATATTTTTGATTTTATTATTGGTTAAATCCAGATATTGCAGTGGTAAATTGTTAAAAACACCAGCTTTTATTTCTTCCAACTCGTTTCCATTAATATCCAGGTATTGAAGATCAGACAAATTTCTAAATGCTCCAGGTTGGATTTTCTTTAATTTACAATTTTCTATTGTGAGACCAGTTAAAATATCGATGTCACTTACAGAGTTTTCCTTTAAAATTGAAATGTCTTGGCCCCGGAATGACACTTCGCTGTGGAATCCTCCAGGAATGTTTTCTTTCAAACTGTCCGATTTTTTAATGGTTTTGGTAAACATATTTGATCTATTCCATTTCTCGTATCCATTCAATTCTACATTTTGGAAGGTATAAACGTCACTCTTTGCCGAAGCCAGAAACAGCGGTAAAAGAAAAAATGTTTTTATGAAATACATTTTATTTAGAAGCATGTTGCTTTTCGTGTACTGGATTTTTTTTTAATACATTCTTTTATATATTGTAGTCTTCATAAGATTTGTATGGGTTTAAGAGGCAATTAATAAGTTACGAAGTGATAACCTTAAACTTTTCAAAAATGTTTTTTTATCAGTTCTAAATACAGTAAAGTATCTTTTATTTTCAAAACACCCAAAAAATTGACTTCTTATATTTGACCCGTATATTCTGATTCTGATATAAAAAAAACATTACAATAAAATATTAATAAATTTCGCGGTATTCAACTATAACTGCTTATACAACCACCCAATTCATAGAAATAAATAATAAATAGAAAATCGAGGTGATGGGCAACAGTAATAAAGACAGAACCAAAACACAGGTGTCTTTAACACTTTGTTGTCTTATAAACATTTACAATATTTAAAAAAAAAATCCTTGGTGACGGATCATGGGCGTAAATTTGACAGTCAACACCATTTTCTAGGGAACTAAAAATGTAATCAGAATAAACTACTAAATTTGTTGTTATTGACATTCCCTTTATGAAGCCATGCTGGTCAGTGACAATAACATTTTTAATACAATCCTCAAGAAAATTTTTAACTAAGAATTCCATTAGTTTAGGAATAAGTGAAATTTTGGATATGGGCCTATAATCAGTAACACAATTTATTATACCAGTGTTTAAAAAAAAAAAAAAATTATTGAAAGTCTATCTAGTATTTTGACAAGTCGCATAATAATATATACTTGTTTTTTAATTATTTCTCAAAGTGTTTAGTTGAAAATCATCATTTCGTTACTAGAGGTACATTCTGTTTCTTTTTTATTATAATATTTTTTTTTTTAATTAATTTATTTTACGTCGGCCTTTTTCCGCAACGAGGCCAATCACCGACGCCAGGGAATTTGTCGCACACTATCTGGTAATTTTGCCGAATCCCTCTTTGTCGAGGGTAGGGTTCTTTAACGTGCCAACATCCATGACACGGGGCCCACAGTTTAACGTCTCTTCCGAAAGACGGCGCACCTCTTAAACCAAATTCCAAATTTAACATCGACGTTGCCGGCACCGGGAATGGAACCCGAGCCTATGATCTGTGAGGCCGCTGCGCTGACCAGTAGACCACAACGTCGATGTTATAATATTATTTAAAATGATAATTTGTCTAAGAGAAGAATGGATTTATAAGACTTTTATTCTTGGAGAATGTCTGCAAAACTGCTTACTGACTTCATGGATTTACGCTAAAAAATTTCCCAACAGAAATGATCCAAATAAACTATTTTCGAAAGACTGTTGATATAATTTAGAGAATAATCTGGGAGTGTTCAGTCAGTATAAAAAACCCTTGCTATAAGCAATTGTTTTGTTGTATGTCAATTGTTTTGTTGTATGTATATCATTTCTTTTTTTTTTGTTCCCTTTACATTACTTTAATTAGTTGTAGTGTATTTACCACTGTAAACTTTCTGTTTTAACAACCAATTCTGACCTGTTACCATACCATAACTGACTTGAATAATATTAAATTGAATAAAATACTGCATTATGAAAAAAAAAGGTTTATAGACATAATTCAACAAAATGATTAATTATCTGTAATACCTAAATTAATGTAGAATTATAATGTAAATTACCCTTAGCTATGTTTGTCGCTAATATTCCCTTTCTTGGTTTATTATGGTTTTTATTTCAAAGGTACTAATTTAAGTTAAAAGAGGGTGATTTTTTGAAAAAAGGATTTCCTTATACCTTTAAGATAATAGGTACAATAAACAGGACAAAAATATTATACAAAGTTGTTCACATATCAAATGTATAACGGTATGACTACTATAAAATGGCTCTAATATATTAATTTCGCTTTGAATTTACGCTTGTGGAATACTGGATATTGGTTCTATAATCTTCATTTCTTGAACAATGTATAGATCAAAATTTAACTTAAAAAATTAATTTCTATATATTTTATATCTATTTATGATAAAGTTTGTCTATATTGTTGTTGTTTTTCTTATGTCTGTGTGTGAGAGCCCTTTATTCACTAGCTGACAAAGTTTAAACGGCGATGATTCCATATTATGACTACCTATCTTTTTTCATACGAATGCACAAATAAATACTTTAATGGATACGATGATTGGAACTGATCCCTTCCGTTTTAATTCTTGAAAAAAACAAAATAGCCGAATTTTTGATAAGTTAATCTGCCCACATTATTGAAGCCATTTTTAAATTTAATAAAAGAATTAAACTCGAATTTGCGAAATCTTTTTCTTTTTTTTTATTAAAAACATGGATATCTTACATTAGCATAGTATATTTAAACAACTTATGCTCGTAAATCATTATATTTTTGTATTATACTGTTTAGACTACGATTTGCATGTTTTCTATATTTCTTACGAAAATTGTCTACCGAAGGTGTGTTGAGCAAACATTTTTGTTTGTTTAGCTAAAATGAGTTTTTATCGCTAGTTGTATTAAAACTTTGATTGTGTCGTTTCTTCTTCGAGTGGCTTTTTAGGTTTTTGTTAATATACAAGGACACATGTTCAATGAATGGGATTTAAAAAAAAAGTATGCTCTGTGACAAAGAGGGTGGTGATAAAAAGATACGTGGGAGTATCTTGGGTGAGCTTTTTAATCTTTGAAATTCTAGGTCTGGTAGAGATTATAGTAACTCTTTGGCTTTAACATACATTTTATTTCTTCTTCTATACATTTTGTCATATTTTTAAACTCTCCGGTTCGATATTGATTGAAAAAGTGACTCACAAACATTACAAAAGAGAAAACACTTACATAAAGTAAAAGTTAGTAGAAATATTTGGATATTAGGTGTATGAATGAGTACATGAATTAGAATGTATAGGTAGACAAAGTTACTTCACATCAGGACATAATATATCAATACAAAACAGATACTTAGATAGACAGATACTAGAGGAATTGGAAAACCCAAGCAGAAAAACAATCATTACAGACTTTTATGAACATGTAGTTGATTTTATGCGTTATAATGTATATAATATGAATAAATTAAATATTAACTAATTGGTTGTATTATTAAATGTTTATTAAAAAATTAGGTTTGCATTACATGTTGATCATATAACAAAAATACATTAAACAAAGAACATGCACAATTTTCACCTAGATAGCTACTTGGTGAGAAGCTCTTTTGCAAGAAGGGGCAATAGGGGGGGTGGCTCTGCAATTCTCAGCGTCCCTACACTTGAAACGTCTACCCTGGATTATATTAATAGTCTAAGTATTGAGAACTCGGTAGAAATAAGTGCAATTTTAATAAATAAATATAATATTTACTTGATAACCCTTTATCGACCACCTACTGGTGATTTTCAGATGTTTATAGGAGCTATTGAGGATATGATCGCCAGAATTGGAATAAATAAAAAAATTATTATTTTGGGAGACTTCAATGTCCATTTTGGGACGAATACACCAGAATGCATCCGACTTTGTGATACTCTGAGGAGCAACGGTTTTCGACAGATGCTTAATGAGAGCACAAGGGGGGATGCTTGTCTGGATAATGTCTTTATAAATTTTTTCCCAGAGTCAATATCAATCGATACCATAAATCCAAATCTCTCGGACCATTCTGGTCAATTACTGCAACTCACTCTTGACTATAAAAACAAAAAAATAAGACGGGAAAAAAAAGTATGTAGACCGATAACTAATGAAGGTTTGTACAAATTTTACAATACTGTCGATACTTTCTCATGGAGTTTTATAAACCAGGAACAGCTTACTATTGACAAAAAGTTTGAGATCTTTTTAGGTAAACTAGAAGACGCATACATGCAGTCCTTTTCTCAAAGAACATACCTAGTACGCTCAGACCAATCAAAGAATATCAGTTGGTTTAGTGACTCACTTAGGGAAATGAGAGAAACACTGGGATTTCTCGGCGATCTTAGTCGACATAGCGGTTCAAAACGTGATAAACTTGAATATAAAAACTTTAAAAACATCTACAAGAAAGCTCTGAAGGATGCCAAAATTAATGCAAATGACAGACTAATACATACATCACGTAACCAAGTTAAAAGTATGTGGCAAATTATAAATAAATTTACAGGTAAGCCCCCATCCCACAATAGCAAAAACTCTGAAATAACTCCGAAAGAGTTCAATGATTATTTCACGAGCATTGCCCACAATCTTATAAGAGAAATTAGTGACCCTAACATAAGTCCTTTTCAGAACTTGGAGAAAACTATACACACTCCCAATACTTTTAGCTTCACTGAGGTAACCTATATAGAGGTAAGAGATATTATCAATAAACTTGTCAATAAAAACAGTGCTGATGTATATGGCCTTAATGTTAAAATTATAAAAAGTATTAAAAACATTATACAGTGAGGACAAAAAGTATGGAATAAATTCATTATCTAAAAGTCGATTTATTTTATGAACAATCGCTCGGACACGTCAACTTTCTTTTTATTTTCTACATATTTTGAAAATATTTTTCCTTATACAGGGTTGCCCAAAAAAGTAGGACACAAATCAACTTAACTTTTTTAAATAGATCGCCCTATATATTATTACATTTTCGAATTCTACGTAAAATTCTAAACAATTTTCGTATAGCATGTGATATACCTATGTCGAATAGTTTCAGAATTACACAGGTTGAAAATTAATTTGTAATACCTATTAATAAAGTAGGCTTTGGAAATCCAAAAAGAAACAAAGCGTTAAATGTAATGTCAGCAAATTATTTCATTAAAGTTTACTGTCAAAGAAGAAACATCAACATTTTTTCTAGTCAAAAATTGCGTGAATTAATTTCATCTAATAAAAATGAAATTAACCGAAACAGAAAGAATTGAAATATTAATGATGAAGTTTTTCCAGACAGGTGGATCGGGAGGAGGGGGTTTATTGAGTGGCCAGCGAGATCACCTGATTTGACACCTTTGGACTTTTTTCTATGGGGTTATTTGAAGAGTAAAGTGTTTAAAACAAAACCTATAGATCTTGAGGACTTGAAAATTCGCATTCGAAATGAAATTTGACTAATACCTCCTAGTGTAGTGCGTAACAATCAAAATGAGTTTGTAAATAGACTTGGATATTGCTAAGTAGCAAATGGTGAACATTTTGAACATCTAATTAAATACCATTAAATTACCTTCAGAGTATCCAATATTATGCATTACTTACTATTAGTGTTAATACTGTTAATTTTTCTAAAATTTAGCATTGTTGTTACTAAAAAAAGTTTCTCAATGTCTATTTTTTGAGCGACCCTGTTTAATTAAAAAAAAAACATATATTGAAATCCATTTAGATAACTTTCAGACGTTCATAATTTCCGTCATGTTGGAAAAGATTTTGCAGTAATTAATAACTTCGTTTTTTTTTGCTACTACACCACAGAAAATAAGAATTCAAATTAATTTTCAACCTGTGTAATTCTGAAACTATTCGACATAGGTATATCACATGCTACACGAAAATTGTTTAGAATTTTACGTAGAATTCGAAAATGTAATAATATATAGGGTGTTCTATTTAAAAAAATTAAGTTGACTTGTGCCCTACTTTTTTGGGCAACCCTGTATAAGAAAAAATATTTTTAAAATATGTAGAAAATAAATAGAAAGTTGACGTGTCCGAGCGATTGTTGATAAAAAAAATCGTCTTTTAGATAATGAATTTATTCCATACTTTTTGTCCTCACTGTACATATACATTCCACTAACAAATCTAATAAATCTATGCTTTCGTAATAACACTTTTCCAAAATCCATGAAAAAAGCAATTGTAACTCCAATTTTCAAGACAGGAGACATTAACTTACCCTCAAATTATAGACCTATTTCTCTACTCCCGATCTTGTCAAAAGTGATGGAGAAGTGTATGGCCTCTAGGATTGCTAGTTTTCTTGAAAATAACAATTTACTTTGTCCAACACAGTTTGGTTTTAGGCAGGGCAAGGGTACAGTCCCGGGTATACTTAACTTAGTCTCTGATATAATGGAATCTTTTGAAAACCAAAGATATCACGCAACGACATTTTGTGACCTGAGCAAGGCTTTTGACTGTGTCACACATGACATACTTCTGCGCAAGCTTGAATACTACAACTTCAGCCCTGATAGCATTAGGCTGCTTAAATCTTATTTGAAAGATAGAACCCAGGTTGTTCGGGTGGGGGAAACTTTATCCGAGGAGAGGGTGGTGGATGTGGGTGTGCCGCAGGGATCAGTTCTGGGACCACTGTTGTTCCTTATCTACATAAATGATCTCCCACTTGGCGATCAACTGGCCTCACTTACAATCTTTGCGGATGACACCACACTGTCCTGCCAGGCGGACTCGCTTAAAATGGCGACAGAGATGTTGTGTGTTGCACAGTCACAGGCTGAAGATTGGTTTAAAGCCAACAAGCTTTTACTTAACAAAGACAAAACTCATGAAATGATCTTTTCCCTAAGAGACATGTCTGAATTGCTCAACAATCCAGAAAAAATAAAATTCCTTGGTATACAACTCGACAACAAACTTACTTTCAACTATCATATCGACTATGTTTGTGAAAAACTTAGAAAATGAGCTTTTGCACTAAGAGGACTTAGCACTTCTGTATCAACCAATACGTTAAAAACTGCATATTACGCATTGATACATTCATTTCTTACATATGCGATTATTGTGTGGGGTCACTCGTGCCATACTGATAGGGTTTTTGCTATGCAGAGAAGAGCTATAAGAACTATTGCGGGGCTGTCTTTTAGGGAGGACTGCAGGGATGCCTTCCGAAATCATGGAATACTTACCTTTCCATCGGTCTATATGCTTGAAACTCTTCTTTACATAAAAACCAATGAAGATAAATTTAAATCTCACTCTGAGTTGCATAATTACAATACACGTAATAAAGAAAATTTAGCCATAGTTTAAAAACGGTTAAAGAGATGCCAAAGTGGGCCCGACTTTCTTGGGATAAAGCTCTACAACAAAATTCCCACGAATATAAAGCTTTTATCTACTAAAGCTTTCAAGAACAGGGTTAAGTCGTTTCTCGCGAAGGGCGCATTTTATTCTGTAGATGAATTTTTAAATTGTGATGTGCAAATTATTTAAGAATTGTTTTTAAAAAAATGTTATTTGTAATAAGTTAATGTTGTTTGTAATAGTATGTAATATCTGTAGTTTGTTATTTTCAGTAATTATTTTCTATTTATATGACATGTGTAAGTACAATGTACAATAACACCAATAAATTATCTTTATCTTTATCTTTATCTTTATTATTTGAATGATAGAAACATTTAGGGACGTCTTTTCTAAGGGCCGGTTGCTCATCCAACTCTATAATAGGTTTGCTTGAATATTTTCTTAAAAAATCAGCTTTCTCTCTGAATGGCATCAGCCATTTCTGTCAAGCTCCGTACAATATCGGCAAATTTGTAAAATGGAGTAAATCTGGAATCCCAATCAATGCAATGATAGTGTTGCATTAACCATTTCGTTTGTTTGTATGCCGCTGGTCCTAGGAAGGCCAGATCAAACGGGGGTTTAAAGACATAGTGACTAATTCTATGACCGTCGTAGGCAGCAAGTTCTTTAGGGATTAGTTTATTATTTTCTATCTTGAATGCTTGAAAGTCCACAACCAGACTAGGGCCAGCCATTGTAACTCGGGAACGGTTTTCAAAAAACTAAACTAAATAATGTGTAATTCGAAGAAGGTTACTGGGACGCAAGATGTCGCACCGGGTTCTATAATTCCCGTCGATAAATAATGTGTGTTGCAGTTGATTTTATCTGCTTCGGGCACTAAACACATAAAGGTTTTTAAAATATCTCAAGGTTGTCCGAAAATATTTAAGAGTACCCACATCCCACATGTAAAATATAAGTATTAAATACATTGAATGAATGAATCAGTGGCGGCTCGTGGTTATTTGAAGTAAGGGGTCATTTAGTATTGTAAGGATATAACAACAGCGCCGCAGGCTAATGCAAAAAATTTTTTTGAGTGCCACGCCCATAAAAGTCTTTTTTGGCCTATTAAAATTTTAATTTTGATTTATTTACACTACTTATATTATTTTTTCGCGGGAAAAAAACTAATAAGTACTATAATTTTGTGATAAAAAATCAAAAAATAACCTATACCTACTTAGATTTTAAACAGATTTGAATTTGAGGTGGATTCTTCTCTCCTTAGTTTCTGCAAAGTGATCAATTATCAATTACGAAAATTTCTATGCACTTCCTTATTTTTGTCCTTACTTGTTTGTGTAATTATTAAATTCGGTTGAGGACGACCATTTGTTTTAAACATTAAGCGTTTATCAAAATCCAAACTATTACTGCTTTTTAAGTCTTTAATATTTTTTCCAACCGACATTTTGACTATTTTGAGAGAGACACAATAAATTATTTAACACAAGACTCTTTAAATACTTTAAATAATAACAAACAACAATTTATTAAACCCGACCGGCACCCGTAAGTAATTTAAAAATTAAAAAAATGTAAACAATGGCAAACTGACAATGAATATTTGAATATAGTGAATATACATTATACAACCCTCCTTACTGCAGCAATCAGTTAAGCCAATAAATTTAAAATAAACGAACTGCACCTCAACGTAACTCCCAAGATCTTCCTACACGTTTCTGCAAAATGGCGACGTTTGTCGGAACTTCATCGAAAATTGATACGGCTTGAAGCCCGGACGGACTCTTTTTCTTTGTCTTTCCTTCCAGTAGCAGCATATGTTTATTTCTTTCTTGCGCGCTTGCGCATTAAAACATCACTGGTAATACACAGACAGCGGTGGTCAAGCGTTGCCTGGACCGAATATACGAGGAACATACGATAAGTACCGTTATTTGTAGTGCGTGGCTGCGATCATAAACGCGAATCTGGTACAATACGAGGGATATTTTAGAGGTAATAGTAATAGTATACGAAACAAACGATGTTTGTAAACTTAATAAGTGTTAAGTTACATGAGAAGAGAATTAGTGAGGGAGGTCATTGACCAAATGACCTTAAGGAAGAGCCGCCACTGGAATGAATGTTTTAAAATTTAAATAATCGATTTATTTCACTATAAGGACAATAAAGGCATCTTAATGAAAAGGCCAGAAGAACTTTCTATTTCGCAAATTTTGAAGCGGTATTGAGATTTGGTATTATTTTTTGGGCATCCAATTCAAAAATTCAAAACGTTCTTATTATTCAGAAACGAGTAATTAGAATTATGTATAAAATGTCATATTTGCAGAAGTGTAGAGGAGTATTTAGAAACAAAAATATATTAACGGTAGTTGCTTTGTATATATATGATTCGGTAATGTTTTTTTATAAGAATAGAGATAGGTTTAACACCAGTATACGGCATGAACACAACACTCGTTCATACAATATCATTTACCCTATACATCGATTAACTCTGCTTGAGAAAAGTCCATATTATATGTGCATAAAATTCTTTAATAAGTTGCCTCTTAATATAAAACAGGCATTTAATGAGAGAATTTTTAAAAAGAAGTTAAAACAATTACTTATAGAATTGGAACCTTATAGTGTTGATGACTACTTGAACATGTAATTTCTTGCCGTGTATATGTATTTTTGACGTCATTTCATTTTATGTTTGTATTTATATGTATATATATATATATGTATATTTGAAATCAAAAAAGAAAGATCTTTCATTGTGACTCATAATATACAGGGTGTTTCATTTAAAAAAATTGAAATTACCTATATTTTCCCATTTTTTAAAAGCGATATTTTTGTAATGATAATTTCAAAAGATAACTTAAAAGACAAACTACAATTTTTATAAAAAAAAATGTTTTTCTATCTTCAAAAACAAAGATTCCAGAAGCCACGTAAATATAATCAAAGACCCTGTACACGTTAATGATAAATAAGATCATAATATAGGTGATAAAAATAGGAACCATTGCATAGTTTGTCTGACCAAAAACAAAAATCGGTTTGTGGTTCGTGGTAAAATCCGTAGGATAGACGAAGTATATAATTTTAGCATGAGAAAAAGGAATAAACTTATTAGTGGTTCTAAAAAGTTGTGATGAACATATTATGTCTATTTTGTGACTTTAACAAGTTGAAGTGACAAATTTGTCAATTCGAATAATAAAAGGCAATTTTCTGGTGCTTTGAGTCCCCCAAGTAAAAACAATCATACAAAATTTGATTAACTATTTAGAAAATGAAAGAGTAAGTTGAAATTCCCCAACTAATATGCAAGAAATAATAGCAAAAGCACTGGGAATCAATTTAAGGACTGTGTAGAACCTTTTGCATGAAAAAAGCCGAAAATATAATACCGATGAAGACTATAAATTGTAATTTTAAGTAAATCACGTAACATGCATTATCTATTAATATTCATTATCATTAGACATCAATTAAGCATGCATTTTGATACGTATACGACAACAAGAAATAGGAAGAATAATACTATAAAGATAAATAAATATGTTATAAAATATAAATTTTCCATAAAAAAAAACGTATTACTCACTGGATGTGATTTTTAAAAATGAATTACAATGATGAAGTAATAATACTTGTGTGCACTTTAATTTTTCTTATCTGCATCAATATTCGGCAACACATGCTTTAAATCTAATTTTCATCCAACTTTGTGGATTGTAATATTTAATTTATTATATTTCGGATGCGAAACAGCCAAGTCTAGATAAATTAACCCAAATTCATCCCCATTAACTAAAAAGCTCCTTATAAATTTAAGTAATTTTTACCTACTGGTCAAAAAAGGGATTTCCTTCACAAGAGGTAGCATAGATTATCAACGAAAGAAAAATAATGAAAAAAGAATAAAAAATTAAGCATGTTTGCAAAGTTACCCATACAAAAGGACACTTGCACTCTTTTAAGGTTAAATAAGCCCATAACAAAGAGCACAGACCCTATTTTAACGTTCATAGTAGAAAACGATATATACCTGTACCCCATTCGATATTTTAGAACAGAATGCTGTCAATAAAGAAAAAAAATACTTCAAGGTGTAAACGGAGTAGCCGCTTAAAGAGTATACGATACTCAGCAACATAAAAACCACCTGCACCCTGAACCAACACAAGGTCATCGTAAATGAAACGTGCCTGCACCTCATTCAATATTTTAGAACAAAATTACTTCAATAAAAAATAAAAATTCTTCAAGGCGTAATAACCAAACACTTGCGTCCGAGCACGTCTAAGGTCGAAAATAAACCCAACCCAATGTCAAAAATAAACATCTGCTCAAAAGTTTATTCAAGGTTACATAAAGCCATCAAAGGACATCTGCATCCACTATAAAAATAAATCCAAAAATACCCTAAGAAATAAAGAATAAAGTAAGAAAAATAGCAAGCGCTCAATGGTACCCATAACAAAAGAACAGAGGCATGCCGCCTTCGAAATCATACATAACAAAAGGGCAGCTGCACTCTTTCAAGGTGTGAAAATCCGATAACAAAGAGACCCAGACCCTATTGTTTCGACTATAATAGCTCTTTCAAGGTGTGAAAATCCCATCAAGGTGTGAAAATCCCATAACACCCTTTAAGAACATAAAGGTATAACAAAACACAAAATATATTACAAATCTAACTTTTGGGAAAAAATAATGGTCAAGGTAACATCAATAAAACAGACCTGCATCTCTTTAGATATTTTCGAACAAATAAATGACGACAATAAAGGCAATAAAAATACTTCATGGTGTAAAAATTTGTAACGCAACAGTGTCATAAATAAAAGAACACCTGCATACCATAAAAATACGCTCGCCCACGTGCATTATGGTCAAGGCAACACCATCAAAGAGCAGCTATATCCTTCAAGGTCCAATGATTCACATAAAAGACACCCGCATACCATAAAAATACCCTCGACCAGGTGTATGGTCAAGGTCAAATTAACAAAGGGCAGTTGCATCCTTTAAGGTCGAATGAACACCTGCATACCATAAAAATACGCTTGCCCACGTGTATGGTCAAGGTCAAATGAACACCTGCATACCTGTGCTCTCAAGGTCAAATTAACACCTGCATACCTGTGCTCTCAAGGTCAAATTAACACCTGTGTGGTTAAGGTCGCGAGGGGGTAGGGGAGGGGGGCTGGGGTGTAAGAGCGGGGGGGGGGGGTGAATCTCAAACAGGGTTTCACCTCTACTACTCACATGACCTAAATTACAAGTGGAAATGGTATAGTGGTCTAGTCTGCAGCGGGATTCGAAGCTAGTACCGATTGTAAGTAAAAAAGGTACTTTTCTTTTGCTTCTTTTAAACAGCAAAACGACGTAAATATCCTTGCTTTGCTAAGTTGGTAAAGAAACGCTTTGCGAACAACTTCGTATGAGCAAGGGGAAAGGCAAAAATATGTTCTTTGCTTTGCTATTTAAAAGTAACTAGAAAGGAACTCGGCTAAAGTATTGGGTTCTAAATACGTATACACGTCCTGCTGAAATTTTAAAGTCATTTTAAATCCTACATTTTTAATCCCGAGCATATAAATGTAAAATTTAACACCATATCGTACACCCGCGCATATATGTAACTATAAAATTACACAGTGAGGACCTAAAGTCCGTCCCCCCCCCTCTAACTTCTTAACCGTTCGGTATATTTTAATTAAATTTTGAACGATAATATTTGAGCAAGTCTTGCACTTTTTGACATACCAATGACAGCTTTAAATGTCAAGATTACAGCTGGGTCCGCTTTTGGAATATTTTTTTAAATGGAACACCCTGTCTATTTTTACATTTTTAAATTCCACATAAAATTATAATTATTTTTTATTAAATGCATTATTAGTCTATACTTCATCGTTTCCGAGATATTGACTCTCGAAAAGTGACATTTTTGAACTTTGACAGCTTATAACCTTCTAACAGTACGTCTTAGAGCAAAACGGCTTACATGTCCCTATCTTCAATTTTTATTATCTTCCCAAAAAAATCAACTTCCAGTTAAACCGGAACAACTATATTTCCTGCTTTCGAGTTACATCCGGTTTAACCGGAAATTGATTTTTTTGGGAAGATAATAAAAATTGAAGATAGGGACATGTAAGTCGTTTTGCTCTAAGACGTACTGTTAGAAGGTTATAAGCTGTCAAAGTTCAAAAATATCACTTTTCGAGAGTCAATATCTCGGAAACTATGAAGTATAGACTAATAATGCATTTAATAAAAAATAATTATAATTTTATGTGGAATTTAAAAATGTAAAAATATACAGGGTGTTCCATTTAAAAAATATTCCAAAAGCGGACCCAGCTGTCATCTTGACATTTAAAGCTGTCATTGGTATGTCAAAAAGTTCAAGACTTGCTCAAATATTATCGTTTAAAATTTCATTAAAATATACCGAACGGTTTAGAAGTTAGAGGGGGGGGGGGACTTTAGGTCCTCACTGTAGAATTACATTACAGATTATACATACTCATCAACAACGGCAGTTTACTCAAACTTTTACTAACTGATAATACAGCTGCTGAGATAAGCTCTATTTTCTTGCTAATTAATCGTACTTAAATTGGTGCTCACCACATACTATAAATAAATAACACAACAATAAAAAAATTCACAGATCTTGCACCTTACGCAAGCATCCTATGTATTGAAAATACCTGACACAGCTTTAAACTGTTAATGTCCTATGTGCTGTAATCAAAGCCCACATTCTAATTTGTATTTTGAAAAAGTTTAAAAAATGTTCTTTAATTCTACAGGGTCCGCCCAAATTTGGTTAACAAATGGGATAATTTTTTATTATTGATTTCTCAGAAAATTTTATTCTACATAAAAGTTTTGCATCTTGAGTAAATCATTTTGACGTATTCAAATCTTCTGTGGCATATACAGGGTAAATATAAAATAGAAAAATATGACGTCAGTCACTCAAAAAGTTTTAAAAATAGTTAAAGCCCACATTCTAATTTATATTTTGTAAAAGTTTAAAAAATGTTCTTTAATTCTACAGGGCCCGCCCAAATTTGGGTAACAAATAGGATAATTTTTTATTATTGATTTCTCAGAAAATTTTATTCTACATAAAAGTTTTGCATCTTGAGTAAATCATCTTGACGTATTCAAATCTTCTGTGGCATATACAGGGTGAATATAAAATAGAAAAATATGACGTCAGTGACTCAAAATTTTTTAAAAATTTTAAAACTGAAACAGCCATATTAACAGTTAATATGAAAAGTGTAAAAATTCAATAAGAGCAAAAATTTGATTTTTAACTTGACTTTTCTTAAAAACTATTAGCACTAAAAAAACTTTATTTAACTTTTTATCTTGGATTTATTAGTTCTTTAATATGGCTGTTTCAGTTTTTAAATTTTTAAAAAATTTTGAGTCACTGACGTCATATTTTTCTATTTTATATTCACCCTGTATATGCCACAGAAGATTTGAATACGTCAAAATGATTTACTCAAAATGCAAAACTTTTATGTACAATAACATTTTCTGAGAAATCAATAATAAAAAAATTATCCCATTTGTTAACCAAATTTGGGCGGACCCTGTATATGCAATTATTGTGCTCCCACTTTTTGCCTCCCACTCTTTTTTTTGATATAATATTCCGATTTAAATAACGTGAACTTACCTTATTTAACAAAATTATTATGGCAGTCTTCAAAACACAAATATACATAATTATATAACTTATCTCAATAAAACACTTTTTAACAAAATTATTATGACATTCTTTAAAACACAAACTAAAACTAAACATTATTTACTTGCCGACTTTTACGCTGTTATTCATATTTATATTTACCAAGTATTATCAGAGTATTATCTTACAAGACCGCTCGAGATATTGCGGTGTTGGGTCGCGACAGATCGACACCGCGACGCCAATGCAAAGTTTGCATAAAAACGATCCCAATAATATTTTCAATACTAAAAAAAATCGAGCTATTCACAAGTGGCATCTGGGACATATAACGGTCACAGTGTGATCATTTACGCTAGGCATAGTAGTAAAAAGTTTGCCTCTACGCCCGAAACGTGCTATCGCATCCTGTTCGCAAGTGTGTTAAAGGCCGCTTGAAGAATGGGTAGCGTTATCTCTTTTAGTTTTTTTGTCTGAGGTGTTCATGCGTACAAGTGATACATTGCTGATAATACAGTGATTTCTCTGCATTATGTGCAATCGAACTGAATTTAAAAATTATAAGTAAAGTAACAATTCGAGAAGAAGTAGAAAGAAAATTAAAACTTGATAATTGTGTTTTATAATTCATCTAAGCTGTAGAATTAGTAACTACATCGATCAGTGGTAATTTTTTATGGTTAAATTGAGTTTGTACTATGTAATAAAATAATTAAGTATAAGTATTTAAATAAATGTTTAAAATACACTTTTTCATTTTATTATTTAACGTCTTATTCTTTGGAAACAATTTAAAATTGATGATGGAAAAAATTATGATTAGAGCGTGTAGCAGAGTGGCGTAGGTAGAAATAGTCTCGGAAGGGACAAGATTTTGTTTATTATAATGTTTTAGTTAAATATTTTTCGTCAGAGAATTTCGACCGATTGTTAAAAAGACATTTTCAAAAGACGGAAAATTTAAAAACCTCACCGTTGGTTGTTTGAGGGATGAAGAACTAAAAATAACCTCACTTTTTGTGAGATTCGCGAAGCATTTATAACTTTCAATCTGTAAAAGTGAAACGTCCCCGACGTGCGTCGACGACGAATTTTTCGTTTAAACTTGTTTATATAAAAGTCGTTCGGTAAAAGTCAACGTCGTCTAATGAATTCTCCGTGATCATACGATCAGAATATTTTTTTGCTCTAGTCTCAGCTGCGAGGTCAAAACCATAATCGCCCATCAACTTCATTTAAAAAGAATAATTGTTTTAAACAAAAAATACACGTTTTTTAAAATTCTTTTTAAAAATGTTGTAATGTATTTTTTTTTAAATAATTTGTGGATGCTTATGATTTTGTAATATTAGTATGTAAATTTGAAAAATTGACGTTTTTTGTTAAAAGGATGATTTCGATGACCGTATTAAAAAAAGCCGTTTGTTTATGTTAAAATTTATTTGAGTTGATTTAAAGAAAAACTGCAATTGAAGACAAAGGAACAAAGGAGTTCACTCCTTTTGTTGGTCCACTTTTATCTTCTTTAATCTCTTTTCAATTGATCCATTTTGCGTTTGGTCGTCTAAGCGGTGGCACAATAATAACTTGACAAAATTTCGACTTTATCGTTTTTTCCGTTTTCCGTTATCCACTTCTTTATATTGGCCAAACAGTTACACTCAAATGGATTGCCACTGATGTAGGTATTTATGGCTTTTAATGTTTTATTTAAATCTAAAAAAAAATCATTCTTTTACAACGGGGGTTTCTCGATTTTAAGTAATTCTTACTCGCTCCTTTCACTTAAACCGTTTGCTCAAAAACGAATAAGGCTATCGAATTTATTTTAAGATATTTGTTTATTGAGAAACTATGGAATAAGTTTTGTTTATTTGACTTTTGGGCTATTAACGAACGCAGAGATACGTAAATATTTCAAAAATTGTTGCAGGCGTTCGGCCATCACCAGTCACCTAATCACACAAGCAGTATCAATTTGATATCTCTGTTAATATTAAAAAGGATTTTTTATCGTGTAATTTGTGACATAAAACAAGTTTCGCCGCTACATTTTACCTATTCTTAGCCACTTTACTTTATTTTATTTTGAATTCCTTACAATAAGACCACCAAAGGAACCTACTTTTTACTACTCCTACATAATTTATTTTCTACTGCATGGATAAATAAATAGACTATTCCGACTCTTCCAGTTAAATATAATTTCATATCTCTTGTTGTTAATATCTGAAACTGATCAATCATATTCGTTTTTAAAACGTTGGTCCATTTATTGTCGATTAAAAACAATGACGGAAATCCGTTTTACAACAGTAAAATTCCATTTTTTTTTAAATTTATACAACATACAAAAGAAGTGACAAAAGTATAAATGTGCGTCATAAGTGATATACATTTTAGTGTTTATGTTTACTATTTATAGTGATCAGAATTTGTTATTAAAACTGATTCTGTAAAGTGTTAAAGGATTTTGAGGAACTTGTTTCCCTTTTCCTAGGCATGCTCTCAAAATACGATTACTAAAATTAAACGCGACCTTAGATCGAATCTTTATGTAGAAAACACAAATTATTTTAAACCTCTTATTATTGGTGTAAGTTTCGTAAGTAAGTTTGATCGTAGAAAAATTAAAAATATACTTTACAACACAATTCGAGTGGATTGTTGTCAATATTGCGCTCGGACGGTTTTGACAATTGGCTTCCTCGTGCGATAAATGCGAATAAATCATCTTATTGTACAGAGTAGATACTATATCACACTCGAGAAGAATAATCAAAATCGGTTTTTTTAAGCTAAAAAGTACGTTATTCAACAAGCATATATAACGATGGCTGTTATTCACGCGGATGATGATTATGACACGAGCCGTAGGTACGTCTCATAAATCAATGAAGTAAATAGTAGAATACTATATTGTGTCCAGCACTAACAAATAATTTTAGCTAGGAGCCGTATGCGAGCCTCATAAAACATCCAAGTGAATAACAGCCATTATATGCGAGTAGAATACGATACTTTGTCCAGGACTACCAAACAATTTCAGCTACAATTAAGTACCTACTACATATCTTTATTTTTAAATAACTAACATTTGACGTTCCAAATTAAAATTATATGATCAAACGAACTTACCTTAAGTGAAGTTTGATCCTAATTATATTGGGCCTCGTCGAAGTAAATCATTAGATTTAGTTCCCTCATTCCTGTATCGATCGCCACAATTTTAAAGGCTCGAAAAAGCCCATCTCTATGTTCTAGTGCACCCTGCGCCTAAATGCCTCATTTTCTTTTAAAGTATACATCCAAAAATTGTGTTTAATCCTGGGTGTTGGATGGGACTTATTTACTTCGACGAAGCCCAATATAATTAGGATCGAACTTCACTTAAGGTAAGTTCGGTTGATCATAATATAATTATATTTGGCCTCGTCTCGTAAATAATTAGATGTAGATGTTTAAAAAATAAAAACCAATTTTTGGGATAAAACACTAAATAAAAATACATAAATTGTATAGCTCTACAAGAAAAACTACTTTTATTACGCCTTAGAACATGCTAACAACATAAATATGTAGTAGAAAATAATTTTAAAAAACAAAAGTTTTCTATTCTTAACAAACAATAATAATCATATTATTAAGCATCTAAAACGGCCTGTGCAAAACTATTCTGGTTGTGGATAGGACGGTTATAAAAATTTGAAAAAGTTTGGGAACCTGCAGTTCCCCCTGCAGCCAACCGAATAACATCTAACGAAACGCCCTTTTAAAAGGCCACAGATGTAGCAGCATGCCGTGTGCTGTGAGGTGTAAATTTTGAAGTATCCACTCCAGCTTTCTCCATAATTTTTTTGATCCACCTCGATAATGTTTGAGATGAAGCGTTATGCGATAGGGCTTCTTAAATGTTATTAAAAGATTGTTACATTTGGCGCTGTACGTAAATCCATAGTTTTGTTAATATAATACAGAAGGGTTGATGCAACACATATATTTATATTTTGAGTAAAAAAGGGTAAAATTAAAAGCGGTTGTAGCCTGTTTTTCTCAGATGTTTTTATTCGTTGAGAAATTTTAATTTCTATTCCTTTTTCTGATTTTAAAATATTTTTTAATTCAATTAAAGCTAGTGTTTGCATTCTCTGCCCCGTAGCTAACGCCAACAAAATTGACAGTTTATATGTAAGAAATTCTAAAGATGTCATCGTTTTTAAGGTTTTTGACAAAGTTTAAAACAACCGATGGGTCCCACGTATTGGTATATTTTGGTTGACTTGGTCGTAAATGGGAAACTCCCTTAAAAAACCGCCTGATTCTAAAATCTTGCGCCATACTGGGACCCAAAACCTGAGCTAATGCGTATCGGTTGGAGTTTTTTGTGCCATAGGATGCATTTCGTGTAAAATGATAAGTCAAAAAACTTAACACGTCTGGTATTGAGGCAGTGAAGACATCAATATTATTTTGTAAACAATAGTCACATCAAAATTTTAAGCCCGTATTGTATTGTTTAAATGTTGATAAACTTATGGAAGCCATGCAGACCTCGAATGCCGCTTCTGGAACCTGTCCTATTTGAAGCGCTCGCCGGACAAGACTCCCACCTCCAGGGTAAGTTTAGGTCAAACTGGATGTGGAGTCGGCCTATCAATAGGAAGGAGCAATTTTTTTTGCTTAAAAGAAAGATATTTGTCTACTTATAATGACTTGAAAATGGTATACCACGGTTGAGTTGGCCATTGTGGTACTATTACGATACCCATAGTCTTTTCATTAATAATTTTTTGAAGAGTTTTTAAGATGATGGAAAAAGGAGGAAAAGCATAGAAATTTAAATGTTTCCAATTTATCGTAAACGCATCAACATTAGTCGCTTTTGGATCTCTATGCCAGAAAACGAACTTTTTGCATTTGCGATTAAGTCTGCTTGCAAAGAGGTCAATATCTGGTTTATAAAAAGAAGGTAATGATTTGGAAAAATATTTGATGGGTTCACTATACGTGACGCTGACGCACCGGTCGACACAAAAACAAAGAATAAGGTATTTAGGCGCGGGGTGCACTAGAACATAGAGATGGGCTTTTTCGAGCCTTTAAAATTGTGGCGATCGATACAGGAATGAGGGAACTATATCTAATTATTTACAAGACGAGGCCAAATATAATTAAAAATCGAAGCGCAATTGTCAAAACAGGTAAAAACCAAGTGCCATGGTGTTGGCACGGCAACAAGCGCTGCGACTTTCATTAAATCGTATTGAAATCATATGAATTCATTATTAACTATACTTAAAACCCAATATTATATGCAGTGACGTAGCAGTCGAAACCATGGAAACTGCCAAAATAGTGTGTTATCATTGGCGGCTTGGCTTGATTTCCATGGTTTCGACTACTACGTCACTGCATATAATATTGGGTTTTGAGTATAGTGAATAATAGGATATTATACACTAGTATTTGTAATAGTAGTGAATAATGGGATATTATACGCTAGTGTATAATGGATATTATTATTAAGGAAACACATGTATAATGATCATGTAATACAGTAGTCGTGGACAAAAAAAGTTATCCAGTCGACATTAAAAATAAAAAAAAATTAAATGCTTTTCAAATTCAAAACATAGTTTTTTGAATAAATAAAAATTTAGTGGGGAAATACATAAGTCGGGGGTTTGAGGGGCACTTAACTGTGGCATGACACTTACTAGTCAAACAAGTCAAGTGGTTGTTTTCTAAATTCAAATAGTGCACCTCAGCACCTTCCAGTACATTTTCCCCGAATTCTGATAACTCGTTAACGTTCAGCCACAAGACATGGATTTTTAGTCCTTTAAAAGCGCCATCTTCAATTTTATGAATTTTATTGTTATATAAGTAAATGCGCATCCATTCCTCTGTTATTGCCAATGCATCTCTGGGTATTATTTCTAAGGTATTATCAACCAATGATATCGCTTTTAATTTTGGTTTGTTTTGGAACCACCTGAAATCATACACGAAGAAGGGTAGAACTACAAGAAATTATGTATTGTATTTAATATGAAAAATTAATAGTAAATTAAAAATAAACCTGTACCTAAACGTTATGAAATTTAGAGACTCCGACGGCATGTAAGGAACCCTACAAACAGATAATTTTCATTGTGTTTCCGCCATTAAGTCATTCATTTTAAACCTCTTTATTTATTTCACATGAAAAAAATATTAACATCTTTTCTACTATTTACTAATGACCTTTACACTGCACACGTTACGCGAGTTTACAAAGCAGCCACCCTAGGCCAGCCGGGGCTGGTATTAACCCTGGGTAGAAAGTAGTGCCTTTCAGTCGATTGTGTTCATCATTTCCAACAGTGACCTTACATAACCATTAACGATTTGTTTTTGGTGAGAAGGGTTTCAATGTAGTTATCTATTATACAAGTGTTATTTTTACTTAGGTTGGAAAAGTAATTCAAAACCAACTCTTTTCGCCAAGTAAAGACCTATAATCTCCCTTACGACCATACACCACGACAATCTTTCGATTTGATTCCAGGATATAATTGATTATTGAGAAATACTGAAGATACTTTTGTAGGATCGGCCTTCGTTGGGGAAATAAAACTAGATTTTCTAAAAAAGGAGTCACTCTTCTTTATTTTTTCACGTGAATCCTCCAACACATCCAATGACAAGTGGCCAGTGACAGTTCTGTCAAAACCCTGTTGCCAACCTATCATTTGGCGCGACATTCAAATATGAACTTAACCTACACTTTTAAATATTTGACTTTTGTGCTATTAACGAACGCCAAGGTAAATAATATATTAAAAATGGTTGCAGCCGTTCAGCAGTTACAAAATATTACCAGTAAAGTTAAATTATTATACAAATTAAAATTTGATATTACTGGAAAGCTAAAGGTTGAAATATTAATTTAGAAATCCAAAATAATTTCTAAATATATTATTATACTGGCATAAATTAATGTATCTACCCATATTTCAAAAAATGAAAGTTAAATCCGTCACAAGAGAAAGACAGTTTAAGGATGCGGCTTTCAATATCTTGAAGCTAAAGTAAATCGGTGTTTGCACTGTGTATTTAACCCATACTATCTTTAAACCAGAACTATTCTATGTCTTTTAACAAATACCTTTTATTCCAATTTCCGATCAGATTTTCAAATAACCATATCTCTTCCACATTAAGCATATTGTCCAACGCAGTCGCTTCTATATTTTTGATTTTATTATTGCTTAGATCCAGCCTCAACAGTGACGGTGTGTTGTTAAAAACACCAGCTTTTATTTCTTCCAAGTCGTTTTCATGAATTTTCAAATATTGCAGATTAGGCAAATTCTTAAATGCTCCAGGTTGGATTTCCCTTAATTTACAATTTTCTATTATAAAATCAGATAAAATATCGATATCACTTATAGAGTTTTCTCTTAAAATTGGAATGTCTTGGCCCCGAAACAATAATTCGCTGTGGAATCCTCCAGGAATGTTTTCTTTCAAATTGTCCGATTTTTCAATGGTTTTGGTAAACATATTTGATCTATTCCCTTTCTCGTATCCAAGCAATTCTACATTTTGAAAGGTATAAACGTAACCGTTTGCCAAAACCAGAAATAGTGGTAAAAGGAGAAAAAATTGTTTAAAACACATTTTATTATGAAGCATGTTGCTTTTCGTGTACGGAATTTTTTTTAATACATTCCTTTATATATAGTAGTCTTTATAAGATTTGTATGGGTTACGAAGTGATAACCTTTAACTGAACTCAAAAATGATTTTTTTAATCTGTTAGGAGATTTTGACTGTCGTTCCCAACATTGGTTGTAGTGGACTGTACAGGGTGTCCCAAATTCGAGCCTCATCATGGGGATCTCGAAAACTATAAGAGATACAGCATCGGTTAAATTGTGGCAAAGTTGCGCAATTTCGTACTGAGCAATATCGCAAAAAAATATCTGAGCTATCTTTTTTAGTTTTTGAAATTTTTGCAAAAAACAAAAATTTTGAGTTTTTGTTTTTTAAATTGCTCGACTTATTTTATCCGCTACAGAAAAACAAGCACAACATTGTTAAGGCAACTTTTTACGCTCCATATTGTGACGTTTTTAGAATTTCGTTACAGCGTTTCGTTTTTGTGGAACTATTATCAACTTTAATTTTTTAAATACGGACCTGCATTTTTATTTTATTTTTTAATAACCCTTTAAGCCCTGAAATAAACCATGTATCACACTTAATAACATTTAGACGTTTTGATGTCATTATTACATCTTCAGGAATGTGATAATTATTTTTAAATACGGCCCTGGTGTTAGTTACTTAATCTTTTTACCACATACAACATGTAAATGGATCCGGGATTTTATACAAATAATTTACTATATTTAAGTTTTTATATAAATTGTAACAAAGTAAAAATAAAACCAAACAAAAGTTTGCTATGACAAGAACTTTTACTTGATTGTTTGGCTTAAGGTTGAATTCTCAACGTCATTTCATCAATTGCCAACCTATAACCTATTTGGCGTTGCTTTTTTTTAGTTTATTATTTGATTAACTAACATTTAAATAATATCAATATCGTCGGTACAATATTTAGGTAATAGATTACAAAAACATCAATTTATTTCATTGCTAATTTTGGGAGAATTGTATAGTGAAAGAAGAATGACATAATAATGTTTAAAAAAATCTTACCCGACATTTTTCGCTATAAAATTCTCCTAAAATATTTAATGAAATTCCTTGATATTTATTTAATATGTCAATTATTACCTATAAAATATGAAGACGATAATGATTTTATTTAAATTTTGTGTGAAAGCTAGAAAAATTAAATAAATATACGCGAAATAGGATATAGGTTGGCAAGCATGTTGATACTTCCACCTTAATTATCTTGACAACTGCAGTCACCATTTATACTGAATATTTCAGCAAAATTATGTTTTCTGCTTTAGAAAAGCGCGACATGTTACGAGATTATTATTCTTCTAATAGGAATTCACAAATTTCTTGTGACCGTTATTTACAGGGCTATCCTGAAGGCTTGCAGCCTCATTATAGTTATTTTGCTACGCTTGATACTAAATTAGCCCAGTATGGTAGTTTAAATAAACCAAGAGGCCACCAGGGCCGTATTTAAAAATAATTATCACATTCCTGAAGATGTAATAATGACATCAAAACTTCTAAATATAATTAAGTGTGGTACATGGTTAAATTTAGGGCTTAAAGGGCTATCAAAAAATAAAATAAAAAATGCAGGTCCGTATTAAAAAAATTAAAGTTGATAATAGTTCCACAAAAACGAAACGTTGTAACGAAATTCTAAAAACGTCACAATATGGAGCGTAAAAAGTTGCCTTAACAATGTTGTGCTTGTTTTTCTGTAGCGGATGAAATAAGTCGAGCAATTTAAAAAGATAAAAACTCAAAATTTTAGTTTTTTGCAAAAATTTCAAAAACTTTAAAAGATAGCTCAGATATTTTTTTGCGATATTGCTCAGTATGAAATTGCGCAACTTTGCCACGATTTAACCGATGCTGTATCTCTTATAGTTTCCGAGATCCCCATGATGAGGCTCGAATTTGGGACACCCTGTACAGGGTTTTTCCGTATATTTTGGAGCACCCCTGGAGCTTTTATTTGAAGACCGAGAAAAAACTTTAAATTACCAAAGTTGCATGATTTCTCCTGAACCGCCAGAATTTGTTATCGGACAAAACAAATGAACATCGTAAATTTGTTTAATAATGCCAATGTCGATTTTTTTAAATGGAACACCCTGTATCTTAATTTTTTTTTTAAGTCCTCACTCTTTTCTGATTCCAAATATGTATACAGGGTGTTACAAATTCGAGGCTAAGTACAGGGATCTCCGAAACTACGAGAGATACAAAGTCGGTTAAATGGGGGCAAAGTTCCGCAATATGGAGCTCAAGAAAATGCCGCTATAAAAATTTCAAAGTTCCGACTACCTTCGGAGATATCCGAAAATAAACGAAAATTAGCAAATTCGTTTTTATTTTTTCCTGATTACATTTGTTGAAATAATTTCAAACAAATGTCACATATCCATTGCCACTTTTTCTTCTCTACAAGATGACATAATTAGTTTTTAATTCCGACGTTTCGTTGGCGGGCCACCATCATCAACTTCATTTTTTTAAATACGGACCTGGAATTTAAATTGCGTATTTTTGATCCTCATACCTCTGAAACCTAATATTTGATGTCTTCTAAATGTCATGCAGACGTTTCGTGTCCCAAAAATGCATCAGCAAGGTTTTTGGATTTAAAAAAATTCTACCCTAGTGAAAATACCAGTATTCATTTGAAATTGAGCAGATGAGGTGTATAAGAGAAAATTAAAATATTTTTGTCTTTAAAACACTTATTTAATAATAATAAATGTAATAAATTATGGGTAAAGGAAACAGAACAAAAACAAATTCATATTAGATAAACTTACTTAAATAACCACATTAAAACAGGATTAACGCACTGGTAATATCATAACAAAATTAAGAAAAGGTGAGAATATCCTTCAAACTTATCTCAAATGTTCGAACAGATTGCCGTTTACGTTTAAACACTTTAATGCTTTGGTATTTACTTTTCTTACTGCCCTTAAAATTGATCTTTTGCGTAAAGATCGGCATGAAGTTAAAATTTTTTGACGTAACTCCGCCAAGTTTTCAACAGGCCCATTTTTATATACTTTATTTTTTATTGCACCCCATAGAAAAAAATCTAGGGGTGTCAGATCGGGCGATCTCGCTAGCCACTCTACCACACCTCGGTTTCCTATCCACTTTTCTGGGAAATTTCGATGTAAATATGCACACACATATCGACCATTATGGGGAGGTGCACCGTCATGTTGAAACCAGAGATGTGGAAGGGTTGCCAACGGGACATCCATTAAAAAATCTTCAAATTGGTTATTTAAAAAATTAAGATACATATCTGCGTTTAAATTATGGTCATATAAAAATGGACCCAAGATTTTGTCCCCACACAATCCTGCCCAAACATTAATGGAAAACCTGATTTGAGGACGAAGTTCTCTATTTTCTCTTGGGTTCTCTACAGCCCAAACATGTTCGTTATTTCTATTAAATAAACCACAATTTGTGAATTTTGACTCGTCCGTCCAGATAATGCGATTTAAAAAATTCGGAATTATTGTAGCCTGATCTCTCATCCATTGGCAAAAAGTAACTCTTCTCTCGGCATCTCCAGGATGTAATGTTTGAGAAATATGAATTTTGAAGGGCTTGAAGTCATTTGATTTTAATATTCGCCAACATTTAACATGGTGTAAAGAGTGCAAGTTTGCTTCCGACTTAATTTGTCTGGTGGACACAGAAGGGTTTTGGTTTACCTGTAGATACAATAGACAGCATTTATTAAAAAGCATATATTATCATAATTTATAAAAAATACTAACCTGGTTTAGAACTGTATCAATTTCCCCATTTTCGAATTTATTACCATATTTCTTTCGTGGTTTTATAAATGACCCATATTCCTTCAAATTAAACTCCAACCTTTTAAAGTATGTGTAGTGTGGTTGAGGTTTTTCCGGATATTGCTCAAAATACATCTGAGTGGATCTATAACAATTTCTTTGGCATAAAAAGTAAATGCGAAGCATATCACTTTTTTCTTGGTTGGAGAATGGCAATTTGTGGCATTAAAATAAAAAATCCACAAACGTTATCACCGCAGTGCCCCAAATGTCATTAGTTTTTAATTTTTCATGGCACTCTTATTTATTTTACACATACTTGCTGTTTCAAAGGTTGGAATTTAATAATGGTAAAAGATAAATATGGTTCAACGCCAAAATTATTCAGTCAGTGTATGAATACACCTCAGCAATATTTGTAATTTCGTTAATCCCGTATTAAAGTAAGTTTGTCTAATAGGAATTTGTTTTTGTTCTGACTTTTACGAGGGTAGAATTTTTTTAAATCCAAAAACCTTGCTGATGCATTTTTGGGACACGAAACGTCTGCATGACATTTAGAAGACATCAAATATTAGGTTTCAGAGGTATGAGGATCAAAAATACGCAATTTAAATTCCAGGTCCGTATTTAAAAAAATGAAGTTGATGATGGTGGCCCGCCAACGAAACGTCGGAATTAAAAACTAATTATGTCATCTTGTAGAGGAGAAAAAGTGGCAATGGATATGTGACATTTGTTTGAAATTATTTCAACAAATGTAATCAGGAAAAAATAAAAACGAATTTGCTAATTTTCGTTTATTTTCGGATATCTCCGAAGGTAGTCGGAACTTTGAAATTTTTATAGCGGCATTTTCTTGAGCTCCATATTGCGGAACTTTGCCCCCATTTAACCGACTTTGTATCTCTCGTAGTTTCGGAGATCCCTGTACTTAGCCTCGAATTTGTAACACCCTGTATATGTTATATGTTTACTTTAGTCGTTTAGGCAAAATTTAATTTCAAAATATTGGGGATTAGAAAATCTAGATTGCCCTGAGAAACAATTTGGTTGTCATTAATCGCTTATGGCAACTGACTTATGTCTCAAAAATAATATTTCATACCTTGAATGGTCTTGTCTTGGTATAATGGGTTACTCTAAAGATGAAAAATTCAATAATTATTAATAAATCGCAATATTTTGAAATGAAATTTTGCCTAAATGACTAAAGTAAACATATAATATATACACATATTTGGAATCAGAAAAGAGTGAGGAGTTAAAAGAAAAAATAATATACAGGGTGTTCCATTTAAAAAAATCGACATTGGCATTATTAAACAAATTTACGCGGTTCATTTGTTTTGTCCGATAACAAATTCTGGCGGTTCAGGAGAAATCATGCAACTTTGGTAATTTAAAGTTTTTTCTAGGTCTTCAAATAAAAGCTCCAGTGGTGCTCCAAAATATACGGAAAAACCCTGTATATTATTTGTAGTAAAAGGCATTAGTTCAACTTAAAGTTTTATTGTAAGTCATACGTCAAGTATTTCCTTATAATTTATCCAATGTCAGTGTGATGACATTTCAATCATTCCATATGGCGGTTAGGTTAGGTTAGGTTGAAAGTGAGTGGGTTACAGCCAACGAAATAAGAATACAAAGGAAGTAGGATTTTGCATAAACCGCCTAACAAACCGACCGACGGAAGTCGGCCATTTTGAGACACCACAATATGACTCCATGTTTGTTTTGGTGTTTGACCGTGGTTGACACTGTTGACAGGTCGAGCTGTGATTTCTGCTTTCTTGGCCGTTTTTGAGTTATTTTGCATTTTAATTAGTTAACAACCATATTTAACGAATACTAGTAAACTTATAATTACTTTAGTGTGACAGTGGAGTATACTTTTAGCGCTGGACAGCGATTAAAACATTTTAATTAGTTGTTATTCTGGGTTAATTAATAAGCTTTAAATATGGTTAGTTGTGCTGCTTGTGGGTGCTCCCAAACGCTATGAAGTAAAAAACTGGGCATTACATTTTATCGGTAAGTTTATGTTTAGATATATAAACTTTTTTAATCTGTATAGAAAAAGAAATTTATTTTAATTTAATATCAAAATACACAACCTCCGAACCTCGCATGTCTTTCATGGGCGTTCGTCTTATAAAACCAGAAAAATATTATTTATTTATTAATCGACTGGGTTACCCCATTTCTACAAAAAAGCAAATTAAAAATACTTATTGGTTTTTAGTTTTCTAAATAATTACCTAAGAAAAAAGGCGTGGTTGAAAATTGTAAACCGAAGTGATTGGGATCCTACACGAAATACAGTTCTTTGCTAGAAGCATTTTCCTGAAGATTGCTTTGACAGAACTTCAAGATTGAAAGTTAGATTGGTCCCAACTGCAGTAGTGCCTACTTTTGAAGTAGCCAGGTTAAAAATGTAAGTTTTGAAACTATTGTATCGGGTCATTACATAATATATTGGAAAATAGGTAGGTAGGTAGGTACTTAAGAATATGAATACAAATAATTCTGCATTATTTATGCTTCTGAGGAAGCTGCTTTGTCACTTTTTCATAAATTATGTATCGACAAAAGTTTTTAGATGTTTTATTGGTTTAATCTACTTCTAAAATTTTAAACCCATGGATAAAGAATGTAATAAAATATGGGAGTGTAGGTACGATAAACAAAGAAATTCATATTTAAATACTGAAGACAATGATGTTTCTAGAATGATAGAAACGTTTTCTCAATATTCACCTGACGACGGAGATACCATTGATTAAAAAAAAAATTCAAAGCAAGTCCCAAAGCTTCTATCATTTAATGAAATTCATATCAAAATATTAAAAAAAAAAATATAAAGAGAGTTAGTATCACGTTATAGTTACTTTTGTGTCATTTGGTAAAGGTGCCAAACAAATAATTAAAAAACTTATATTTTTTTGGCAGGTACGTTCCTATGCATGATCTTATAAGACACCCTGTCAAAACCTGCCTGAAGATAATTATCCTACTGTGAATCTAACTGGAACACCTTCTGGTTACAACATATATTGGACATGGCTCTTCCAGGATATAGCTCTTCCAGGACATTTTGCTATCCAACAACACACCTAAGATTTTAGTATATTCCTTTAATCTTATATGACAATCATTAATGGTTACTGTTTCCGGATTCTCCAAAGTGTATGGGTTAGTCTTAAACAAGGTGATAACGGTCTTTGATTTATTTAATATCAGTTTAGCTTTAGAAAACCAGTAATTATTTACTTCAATCATAAATTGTTAAATATGTTGCTCGAGAAGCTCATGGTCTTTATATGCTAGGATTTATTATAAGAACTTGTAAATACTTTAAAAATGTTAACGCCATAATAACTTTATATAAATCCCTGGTAGTTACAAAACTTTAGTATGCATGCACTATTTGGGATCCTCAGTATGCCAATAAGATTGCTCTTTCAAAATCTATTCAGCATAAATTTTTAAAATTTTTGTACTACAAGTCATTTTCAGTTTATCCGCCAAGGGGTACAGATCAAGGGCTTTTGTGTAATTTGTTTAATATCCCTTCTTTAAGACTATTGTGTATGGAAGCAAGAATTATTTTCTTATATAAAATAATTAGAGACAAAATAGATAATAAAGAGTTCTTAGGACTGCTTCCGTTCAGAATAGGCTTAGTCAATACTAGATCCGCACATGTATTTTATATTCCTACACCAAGGACATATCTATACAAAAACTCACCACTTATAAGACTGTGCTGTATTTTAATAAATATTGTGGAGACATTGACATATATAATTTAAACTATCAAAAATTAAAATTAAGGAATTAACTGCTTGGGCAAATGCTAATTGAATATTTATTATAGCCTCGATTATAGCTTAGGATAGCTTTTAGAAATGGGGTTTATGTATCTATAATTAACTTGTTAAGTTGTTGATACTACAAATAAATAAAATGTTTGTATTATCTGCATAGTTTGTCATTTGACAATTTTCTTGTATACTAGAAATCTCATTAATATTATTTAGGTACATATTATAATAAACAGGACTATATTATATATATATTTTCTTGTGATTTGGTTCATGAAGAAAGAGTAAGGTTTTTTAAAAATTTTATTTTTTAACGTAGACGTTTTGGCAATAATTTTGCCGATTATCTGAAACAATTTGTTTTCTGCAATTTTTTTTTAATGTATAATAACAGGTGTTTTTTAGTTATTTAACCAGATATTTACATTAAGGACCCTTTCACCTCCGTTACCTTCTTTAAATAAATAATTAAAAGAAATAGTTGTATTGTTTTATTACACCATTCTTAACGTATCTTATAGCTATATATGAATCTAAATATTTTTTAAATTTTTTTCGTGCAAATAAAATTTCATTAATCATTTTGTTATTACCATTTTAATGATACGCCGCAGGTAAACCGGAAACGCGCGTGCGTCAATTGTCCGGGATGGGGTCTGATGGCGGCAACATTTGACGCACGCGCGTTTCCGGTTTACCTGTGGCGTATCATTAAAATGGTAATAACAAAATGATTAATGAAATTTTATTTGGACGAAAAAAATTTAAAAAATATTTAGATTCATATATAGCTATAAGATACGTTAAGGTTGGTGTAATAAAACAATACAACTATTTCTTTTAATTATTTATTTAAAGAAGGTAACGGAGGTGAAAGGGTCCTTAATGTAAATATCTGGTTAAATAACTAAAAAACACCTGTTATTATACATTAAAAAAAAATTGCAGAAAACAAATTGTTTCAGATAATCGGCAAAATTATTGCCAAAACGTCTACGTTAAAAAATAAAATTTTAAAAAAACCTTACTCTTTCTTCATGAACCAAATCACAAGAAAATAATAAAATATAATATAATATACCTAGTCCTGTTTATTATAATATGTACCTAAATAATATTAATGAGATTTCTAGTACACAAGAAAATTGTCAAATGACAAACTATGCAGATAATACAAACATTTTATTTATTTGTAGTATCAACAACTTAACAAGTTAATTATAGATACATAAACCCCATTTCTAAAAGCTATCCTAAGCTATAATAAATATTCAATTAGCATTTGCCCAAGCAGTTCATTCCTTAATTTTAATTTTTGATAGTTTAAATTATATATGTCAATGTCTCCACAATATTTATTAAAATAGAGCACAGTCTTATAAGTGGTGAGTTTTTGTATAGATTTGTCCTCGGTGTAGAAATATAAAATACATGTGCGGATCTAGTATTGACTAAGCCTATTCTTAACGGAAGCAGTCCTAAGAACTCTTTATTATCTATTTTGTCTCTAATTATTTTATATAAGAAAATAATTCTTGCTTCTATACACAATAGTCTTAAAGAAGGGATATTAAACAAATTACACAAAAGCCCTTGATCTGTACCTCTTGGCGGATAAACTGAAAATGACTTGTAGTACAAAAATTTTAAAAATTTACGCTGAATTTTGAAAGAGCAATCTTATTGGCATACTGAGGATCCCAAATAGTGCATGCATACTAAAGTTTTGTAACTACCAGGGATTTATATAAAGTTATTATGGCGTTAACATTTTTAAAGTATTTACAAGTTCTTATAATAAATCCTAGCATATAAAGACCATGAGCTTCTCGAGCAACATATTTAACAATTTATGATTGAAGTAAATAATTATTGGTTTTCTAAAGATAAACTGATATTAAATAAATCAAAGACCGTTATCACCTTGTTTAAGACTAACCCATACACTTTGGAGAATCCGGAAACAGTAACCATTAATGATTGTCATATAAGATTAAAGGAATATACTAAAATCTTAGGTGTGTTGTTGAATAGTAAAATGTCCTGGAAGAGCCATGTCCTGGAAGAGCCATATCCTGGAAGAGCCATGTCCAATATATGTTGAACCCAGAAGGTGTTCCAGTTAGATTCACAGTAGGATAATTATCTTCAGGCAGGTTTTGGCAGGGTGTCTTATAAGATCATGCATAGGAACGTACCTGCCAAAAAAATATAAGTTTTTTAATTATTTGTTTGGCCCCTTTACCAAATGACACAAAAGTAACTATAACATGATACTAACTCTCTTTGTAAAATTTTTTTTTATATTTTGATATGAATTTCATTAAATGATAGAAGGTTTGGGACTTGCTTTGAATTAATTTTTTTAATCAATGGTATCTCCAGTCGTCCTCAGGTGCATATTGAGAAAACGTTTCTATCATTCTAGAAACATCATTGTCTTCAGTCTTTAAATATGAATTTCTTTGTTTATCGTACCTACACTCCCATATTTTATTACATTCTTTATCCATGGGTTTAAAATTTTAAAAGTAGATTAAACCAATAAAACATCTAAAAACTTTTATCGATACATAATTTATGAAAAAGTGACAAAGCAGCTTCCTCAGAAGCATAAATAATGCAGAATTATTTGTATTCATATTCTTAAGCACCTACCTACCTACATATTTTCCAATATATTATGTAATGACCCAATACAATAGTTTCAAAACTTACATTTTTTAACCTGGCTACTTCAAAAGTAGGCACTACTGCAGTTGGGACCAATCTAACTTTCAATCTTGAAGTTCTGTCAAAGCAATCTTCAGGAAAATGCTTCTAGCAAAGAACTGTATTTCGTGTAGGATCCCAATCACTTCGGTTTACAATTTTCAACCACGCCTTTTTTCTTAGGTAATTATTTAGAAAACTAAAAACCAATAAGTATTTTTAATTTGCTTTTTTGTAGAAATGGGGTAACCCAGTCGATTAATAAATAAATAATATTTTTCTGGTTTTATAAGACGAACGCCCATGAATGACATGCGAGGTTCGGAGGTTGTGTATTTTGATATTAAATTAAAATAATTTTTTTTTTCTATACAGATTAAAAAAGTTTATATATCTAAACATAAACTTACCGATAAAATGTAATGCCCAGTTTTTTACTACTACTATACTCCACTGTCACACTAAAGTAATTATAAGTTTACTAGTATTCGTTAAATATGGTTGTTAACTAATTAAAATGCAAAATAACTCAAAAACGGCCAAGAAAGCAGAAATCACAGCTCGACCTGTCAACCACGGTCAAACACCAAAACAAACATGGAGTCATATTGTGGTGTCTCAAAATGGCCGACTTCCGTCGGTCGGTTTGTTAGGCGGTTTATGCAAAATCCTACTTCCTTTGTATTCTTATTTCGTTGGTTACAGCCAACCCTCCACCGCGACCATGCGGTCTATTGTGGCTCTCCGTGTTACAAACCATTGGTAACTTTAGAATAAAATCGGTACACTTCCTTGGCAATCAATAAAAGTCTTTTGAAATATTATAATTTTAAATAACACTACTTAATCTGGGTACAATAGTGTCCCGCGCGACTAATATATATAGTAATAAAATAACCGCGCGCCAAATTTACAGATAAAATAAATTAGCAACAAAGAATTTTCTTATCGTGAGCTCATCTCTCGACCTTTCTCGTCGGGTTTCATCGGAGGGGTAATAAGGGGTAACGCGAAGACGCAAAAGGGAACCAATAGCGGTTAATAGAAAGTGACGTGGCGTCCAGACTAGGGCTGGGCGATATTGAAATTCCAATATCGAATATCGATATTAAAAAAATATCGATATAGTCGATATATCGATAATATCGATGTATCGATATTTTATTTTTTTAATATCGTTATTCGATATATACATAAAACATAAAAATATTATATTATAAATACAGTGTCACCAGTAAAGTCAGCATCATATGGTTTTTTTTTCATCAATGGCTTTATTCAAAATTTGACTTTGGCATCAAGTTCTGCTTCGATCGCGATGAAAATTAAGCAATAAAATAGTAGTCACGTGATTCGCATTATCTGTCAAATTTTAATTTTTTCCAAAAAATAATTCAAATGTGGGGTTATTTCTTAAAAAATCGAAAAAAGTTATTTGAAAAAGTTTCTGTCCCACATGCAAAATTTCAGCTGCATAAGATAATTTTGATTTTTTAACTATATTTTGTAAATTGTAGGTACCACTTTTGCAAAATAAGACTTAACGCAACCTACATAAAACTTCTTAGTTTTGACAATGCTTTATTTCAGATACATTTTCTTTAAAGTAGCGCCATATTATTAAATGTGTGTTTTTCTACAAAAACGTTTTTATGGCATAGCTTAATAATAAATAATTATAATATAGGTTTTAAATTAAATCGTTGAAAAAAGAAACTTTACGTTGTTGAACTAAAATTTATTTTCCACTTAAAAAACACTTTACTGAAGACACTGTGTTCTTTTTTGTCTTAATATTAAGGTGTATTACTTTTAGACACAAACTAAGTTTTCCAAAATACCTATTTTATGAAGTTACCTTAAACAGGGTCAAAAACATATAAACTTTGCATCACATGCGACCAAATTTTAATAGCCCAATTTTGATTTTGTAAATAAAGCTATTAATAAAAAACTAATCCCATATGATGCGGACTTTACTGGTGACACTGTATATCAATAATTGTCTTATGTGCCCTGTAAAACTCCGTACCTTCATTTCAAGGGAAGACTCTAATTATGAAAACATGAAGAAAAAAGATTGAATTAAAATATTGGTCCTTAAATGTGTTATAAGGACGATATTGAAATTCCAATCGAATATCGATAATATCGATAAATATCGATAATATTGATAATAACGATAATATCCATAATATCGATAAATATCGATATATCGATATTTTATTTTTTAAATATCGTTTATCAATATATTGATAAAAATATCGATATATCGAATTTTTGCCCAGGCCTAGTCCAGACATTGGTTGTCAATACGGCTTGGAGACCGGAGAGCGCAGAGAAAAAGAGGGATGTAGCGGTTTACATCAAAGGACGCATTTTTGTTCGTCGAGTTTAAAAATAGAATAATTTTATGTTATTTTGTTAGCAAGAGTGAGTTTTATTTTAATATTTTAGAATGGAAAGTTTTATTTTATTTAAGGAGTTTTAATAGCATTATAATTAAAAAAATACTGCCCCCCGGTTGAATTGTAGTATAATTCGAGGGTTGAAAGAAATATTACCAAACTAGGGGCAAGACTCTGGAAGCGGACATACTTTTGTTACAGGATTGGGAAAATGTCCTTCACTAGTCTTTAATTTAACTACTCGAATTTTATTATCTTTTCCGGGTATAAGTTCTACTATTCTGGCTCGTTGCCATTTTAGGCATAACATCCTCGTTGGCGAGTAGACATTTAGGTTTAGGATTCTTGTTGAAACTTTTTTCGCTAAATGTAACAGCATTCCCGATAAAGTAGGAGGTTAAGTAAGGAACAAATTAGATGTAACTGTAAAAAAGAATGAAGGATTAAAATACTTAAATGCAGTAAAAAGCATGTATAAATTACGTCCAACGAAGTTGTATATTGGCCTTATATTTTGCTACCTAAGTTGTAGTATTGTACGATTACATCAGTAGATGTTGAAAGAAGCTTCTCTTTATACAAACATATTTTTACTAATATGAGACAATTCTTTTTAGTAGAAAATTTTGAAAAATATTTAGTAATAAATGCATTCTGTACAATTATAGGTTAAAAAATTGTTAACTTTTATTTTTCTTTGTTTTTTTTTGCATTTTCTTTAAAAATAAACATATTTTTTAGAACCCAATGTGTTTCTTTACCTCATTTTAGTATATTAAATTAGGAAATATTGCATGCCAGGATGCATATTTGGTAAAAAAAATGCAAATAACTGCATATTATAACGGCAAACATGGCATATTATGCGCATATTTTGGCTGAATTTGAGTACATATAATCCGTCATATAATTTCTTTTTAAAAATTCTCCAAATATATATCAAGTTTTTAAAGTAAGAATTCCCTTAAGGAAGCACTTTGTAATATCTTTACAGTAAAGTAAATCGTTTGCCGCAATTTGCAGAAGTTCAGTGACGGCGGTAGGCAAAAAAATGAGATTATTTATATTTACAGCACATTTTTTGGATGTGAATTTAACCGATGTACCAGAACTACCCAAAACCCAAACTGTTTATAAATTAATTACCCATTATTCAAATTTGCAATCAGATTATTAGATAAGTGCATTTGTTGAATATGGGGTATATCAATCGCAGTCGCTTCTATATTTTTGATTCTATTATCGCTTAGATCCAGCCTCCATAGTGATGGTAAATCGTAAAATATATCAGCTTTTATTTCTTCCAACTCATTTCCATTAATGTTCAGGTATTGAAGATCAGACAAATTTCTAAACGCACCAGGTCGGATTTCCTTTAATTTACAATATTCTATTGTTATTATTTTATACCATTAATGTCATTTATAGATTTTTCCCTTAAGATTGGAATGTTTTGGTACCGGAACGCCAAATTGTCGAAGGATCCTCTAGAAAGGTTTTCTTTCAAACTGTCCGATTTTCCAATGATTTTGGCAAATTGGAATGTCCAATGCTGATATCCCCAAAGTTTAACATTTTGAAAAGTCAAGTTACTGTTTGTTGAAACCAAAACTAGTGGTAAAAAAAATATTTGTAAGAAAAACATATTATTATTGTAAAGCATCTTACTTTGTGCGTACTGGTATTTTTTTTTAAATATTCATTAATATAATATAGTCTTCATGATATTTGTGTAAGTTTAATCAGGCTATTATGTGATAACCGATAACCGATTTCTTGCAAATTTTTATATTGAAGATTTAAACTAAAAAATATCTTTTCAAAACTTATTTAACCCTTAAAACAATTTTTGAATATTGATTTCGTTTTCTGTTCAATGAGACGGTGTCTCGTTGTGGAACAACATTTTTCAACGTGTGAGTATCTAATGATTTTCATTTTATTTTCATGTTAGGGTCAAAACTATGGCTCGTGGAAGACAACGAAAATAGGAAAAAGAGGTTCTTTCACAGAGGACCAAATGAAGGCAACTGTGCATATGGTTCTTGAGGAAAAATTAAGTTTACAACAAGCATCTGAAAGGACAGGCATTAAATTTCAAACGCTTCATCGCTACGTCAAAAAACAAAAACTTGCAGGCTAAAATGTGAAAATAAGAGTGTTTAAAGAATCTTCTAGTGAAGACTCTGATAGGGAATCCTATAAGGAAGATACTAGGGGATCCTCTGAAGATGCTAGTGATATTAAAAATGCCTTGGATAAAGATAACTTTCTTGCACTGGAGCGACAACCAATCGCTGGGGACTGCGTTTTAGTTCAATGTGATGAATTAAAAACTGTTGTCTTTTACGTCGGAAAAATTTTAAATAAAAAAGATGAATTTGAAATTTAATTTCTTCGTAAAAGTAACAAGTCTGACAACTGTTTTTTCCACCCCGTAACAGAAGATATAAGTATGATCGAAGAAAAAAACAGCAAAATAAAACTTTCCAAATATTTAACGACTGGGAAAACTAAGAGGCAACAGGCTTTAATACGTTTTGAACTAAATTTCAACTCATTAAATGTGCGCTAATATTTTGAAGGATAAATAAGTTTTTTGGATACTGTTTTTTTCAAAAGAATGTTAATTTTCCTTTAATATATATTTTTTTTCATATTTTTTTTGTACTGTTTTTTGGTCTAAAAAGTTCTGTCTCATAGTGGAACATACTTGTTCCACAATGAGACAAAAATCACGATTTAAAAAAAAAACCCTATTTATTTTCTAAATCGATATACTAATAAACTTAATGCGTTAAATGACGAGGAATATGTCAATCTATGTGCATGAAACAAAAAAATTATAAAATTTAATCATAACCTCTGGCAACTTACCGAAACGTAATTTTTGCTTCATTGTGGAACACTTTCCCCTATATTATTTTATTTTCAAAACACAGACAATTGATTATTTGACCCGTATACAGGGTCCTGCACCTCACCTCCCGTCGTCTATAGCTCACTTAGTAATTAAGTTAAAATTTTCATATTTTGCAGACCTTATCTGTATCTTAGGGCGCATTTCAGGAAAATATTTTTTTTCATACAGGGTGTTCCAAAAAAGTGTGACGTCATAGGGGTGTATTTTTTTAAATAACATGCCATATATTTTCTTACATTTTTGAGTGCTTCCATTAGTTACCTACATACCCCTAAAATTTTATTAAAATTGATTCAGTATTAAAGACGAAAAAAAAATAAAAACTAAAAAATATCAGTTTTGCGCCACTGGTATTAAAAATAAATAAAAAATAAAAAAAATGCCTCGTTAATAAATTTATACAAAGGAACTTATTAAATAAGGTATAACAATTTTGTTAACCAAGCTTGGTTAACACGAATTGTACAGGGTGTCCAAAATTTGCAAACTTTAAAGCAATTTATTTTTCTTATTTCAAATGGGAACCCCTGTATATTTTTATGTTATTCGATGCAGAATTAAAAATCAAACTTTTTTCCTAATTGCAACCCTATCGAAATTTCTAACGCATCAAGAGTTATTTGTAGGAAACTAATTTTATCAACTATTCCAACAGTCATTATTATGAATAAATATCGAAGGTGGCTTTGAAAAACAATTTATTGGTGGTAATAAAGTTTATTAAAGTCACCATAGACCATTTTGATTTTAGTAATCTAAATGTTTCAAATATTTTTAAATTGTTAGTAATTATTAACTGGAAATGATAATCGTGAATATGGTTATCTTTGAAAATTCGTTGGTTCTTTCGATTACATCTACGGCATCAGCGACTGCTTGTTGAGTAACTGAAGGATTTTCTATAACAGATAATAGCACAGCCAATTGATTTTGTTCAGTTCGGACCGGTTTATTTCTCACTGGTTTTGGGTAGTTTACATTTCCCGTTTGTACAAACCTCTCTAATATGTTTTTCAGGCTCCTTTTGTCTGGATGTCGTCGTTCCGGATAACACTGTGCGTAAACTCGGCTTGCCAAAAAAGAGTTCTTTTCGCATGCTCCTAATATAAAAATCATATCTACGAGCTCTTCTTGGTTGTAGTCCATCACAAAAAACAATATAAAGTAATTATATCAGCTTAAAATTACTAACAATTTAACAGTATTTAAAACTTTTAGATTACTAAAGTCAAAATGGACTCTGGTCACTTTAATAAACTTTAATACCAATAAATTGTTTTTCAAAGCCACCTTCGATATTTATTCATAATAATGACTGTTGAAATAGTTGATAAAATTAGTTTTCTGCGAATAACTCTTGATGCGTTAGAAATTTCGATAGGGTTGCAATTAGAAAAAAAGTTTGATTTTTAATTCTGCATCGAATGATATAAAAATATACAGGGGTTCCCATTTGAAATAAGAAAAATAAATTGCTTTGAAGTTTGCAAAGTTTGACACTAAACTTTGAACACCCTGTACAATTCGTGTTAACCAAACTTGGTTAACGAAATTGTTATACCTTATTTAATAGGTACCTTTGTATAAATTTATTAACGAGGCATTATTTTTATTTTTTATTTATTTTTAATACCAGTGGCGCAAAACTGATATTTTTTAGTTTTTATTTTTGTTCGTCTGTAGTACTGAATTAATTTTAATAAAATTTTAGGGGTATGTATATATGTATAGGAGGCACCCAAAAATGTAAGAAAATATATAGCATGTAATTTAAAAAAATACACCCTTATGACGTCACACTTTTTTGAAACACCCTGTATGAAAAAAAATATTTTCCTGACATGCGCCCTAAGATACAGATAAGGTCTGCAAAATATGAAAATTCTAACTTAATTACTAAGTGAGCTATAGAAGACGGGAGGTGAGGTGCAGGACCCTGTATACTAATTCTGATATAAAAACACATTACAAAAAATATTAATAAATTTCCCGGTATTAAACTATAACTGCTCATACAACAACCCAATTCATAGAAATAAATAAGGTAGGAAACAAGAAAACAAATTAAAATATACATAAAACAAAAATCTAGAATAACAAATACTATTTTTGAATATAAAAAGAAAAAACAGGGTGTACATAATGTTATCTTAAAGCAATATGAGGGATAAAGAATAGAATATATTAACGTATTGGATCAAAAGGAAAAAAATATATACAGGGTGACTCGGAACTAAATGTACATCAAATGAAGAAAATGTAAATTTATTACTTACTAGCTATACCTTGCTCGCGTTGCTACGCCCATAATAATAAGGCGGGTTCACCATCGCGTCAACAAACATTTTATATTATTTTTTATTAGTACCCGGCATGCGTTGCGCCACTTTTTTTTATGCCGAAACCTTCCTCGGCCTGCACACAACAACTCACCAAAAATCGGATAAATGGTATAGGAACGCATGCGGGACATACAGACAGACAAAGATTAATTTTTATATATAGATAATCATCAAGTAGTCAGCCAGTTTCTCCTTCTTATATTTAGCTACGGCCGTTGTCAACTTCCTGTTGAAAGATTAATCTGCATTAAATCTCTGATACTTGGAAGACCTGTCAATAATAACAAATACTAATTAATTCTTCGTTTTTCAATAAATTAGTTTAAGTCAAGTTAAAAGTTTCCAAGTCGCTGCAAATAATTTGTAGTATTTTTGGATCAAAATCTCCACTCAGTGACTTCATTAAAATACTGGGTTTTTGTTAATTCTATAACTCGTTTCAGAGTAAATAATTTCAGAATTTCACGTTTTTTCTTACATATTGGTATATCATTATCTCTAGATATTATATGGAAAACATTATCTTCCTACCTCATCTCGAAGTCGGATTTCTTTTCTCTTCGTTTAAATATTACTGAATATAATTTTTTGAAAATTGGTACATCCATTAAAAGTAGTTAAAAACGGCACACCCACGAAGAAGGAAGAACGAGTCAGTTTCTGTAATGAGCCTAGTATTCACTTAGTTGTGATTTTAGGAATAGCCCTAATAAATTGCTGTGCCAAACTTTTTACATTAATTTTACTTGAACGTATCACTTCATTCGTAGAAGCTAACAATATTCTTCTGGAGTGCCAATCGGGATTTCGTCAAAAACGTGGTTGTCTTGATAATATTTTTATTTTAAATTCCTTGATACAGATCCATCTGAGATTAAAGGGCCGAAAAGTGTATGTCGCGTTTATTGCCTTTAAGCAGGCCTTCGATTGCATTAACCATGGCTTGATGTGGGAAAAACTTTATAAAACGGGCATCAGTGCCAAAATAATTAGAATACTAAAGTACATGTACGATAATGCCACAATGTCTATAAAAACAGGTAACTCTCACACCAGGTCATATGATATAGTTGAGGGAGTCTTACAGGGCGAATCCCTTAGTCCATTGCTCTTTTCAATTTTCTTAAATGACATAGAGGAATTCTTCTATTCTATGGGGCTACAAGGGTTAAGTATTGACAATATGGTTAGCATTATTTTGTTGGCATTCGCGGATGATCTGGTATTGGTAAGCGACTCACAGCAAGATTTAAATAGGAAACTTCAGGTTTTGCAAGAATATGCAGACAAAAACTATTTAAAAATTAACACCAAAAAAACAAAAGTAATGATTTTTAGTAAGGGCGGTCATTTTCAGAATTCTTCCAGTCACAATTTTTATTATAATAACCAACAATTAGAAATAGTTAATAGCTATACTTATTTGGGGGTTGAATTTTCGGCATCTGCTGTTTTTCGTGAAATGTCTAATAAGACGGTGACGAAGTGCAAACAGGGCTTCGCGGCGGTCACAAGCTTAATGGCAAGAACTAAAATGAACTATTGGTATTCTAGAAGAAGATTGTATGACAGTGTTGTTCTACCCTCCTTAACGTATAGCATTGGACTTTGGGGTTTGGGATACGATAGCATCGTTGAAAGGGTTCAGGTTGGGTTCTTTAAGCGACTTCTCTGCTTGCCAAGGAATACGCCCGATTATTTGGTACGTCTTGAAACGGATTCAGTTAAATTAACTTTACTAATTTTTAAGGCGGCACTGTCTTGGCTGTTTAAATTAATCTCAATGCCTGACGATAGACTCCCAAAAATTGTCTTTTTACGATTAAAGGCCTTAATCCATAATACCTACGAAAAATATAACTGGCTTCTTCAACTAAAAAACTATTTTGAACAGTTAGGGTGCGTAAATATTTTTGAAAACTGTCTTAATGGGATAGCACATCCAAAAAAAACCATAAGTGAGTTAACAGTGAGGTACAAAGCCTTCCTCATTCAGAGGGACGCAGACATTCTGTCTCGCTCATCTTTTCTGTTGTTTGCCCCATATTTGTCTTACATAAATCTACCAAAGTATTTGTCTGTGAGAGCTCCAATACACTTGACTAGAGTAGTTGCACAGATTAGAACATGCAATAAAAACTACTTAAAAATTACTTGTCAAAAAAATACTTACATAATTCACACTGATCAAATCTGCTCCATCTGCAATTTACTGCGCAACGAAGATGTCTATCATTTATTTTTTGAGTGCCCCTTTTATTATCATTTACGTGAAACTTTTCTAGAAAGCAATAATATAAACAGCATGCATGGTCTGGTCTGTGCGATTGATTCAAACTCTTTCCAAAAACTATCTGCAATTTATAATTTTGTTGTTGGCGCAATGAGGGTGCGATCATTTCTACGAAATGAGTAGGTAGCCTTTGATTTCTTTCTAATTTAATTTGAATTTAGGTCATTTATTATTAATTATCATCATGTTATTAAACGTATACTTTTGGTTTTACTTTTTTTAGTGGGTTTAGAGTGTATTTCGGATTTAGTTAGCATTTTGTTTCAAAATAATATTTATGTGCTTAATAATTATTGTAAGTGTAAGCAACCAACCCTTGTAATAAGGATTTTAGTTCCTTTTGATACAATAAATGAATAAATAAATAAATAGTTGTGATTTTTCGCAAAATCGTTACAAGAATTCGACTAGTCGCAGTGATTCTTTCTGAAGGTCGACCAGCTGCATCTACTGGAACGATGTCTCGAGTGTTGTTTTCTGTTTCTAGCTGTTCTTTTCTATTTAAGTTATCGAAACAAAGATAACAATATAATTGGTCGCACGAGTGGCAAATAAAGAAATTGCGCGGATAATTGGATGATGTACTAATTATCTTGTTTTCAAACTTTCTGCCTTCGTTGCGTATTTTAATTGTGGAAAAGTTGTGGAAAAGTTTGCGACAATGTAGGAAGTTTTTTTATTATTGGAATATATTTTTAATAGGTTCTACTTTCAGGATGTCAGTGCTGAATATGATAAATTCGGTTATAGTGAAAAATCGACAAAGTAATAATTTTTTATTAAAAAAGTGCTTCAACATCCTCAGTTAATTCTCTTGACGCCGAAGTAGATTTCTTTTATTTTTTTTTGCCTAGTTTTATCTTCAATGCTTGTACAGTTGTACACGTCGCCCATTTTGCGCTTCATCGCAGCGTTGCCATATATATTCTTCCCAAAATGAGACGGTTTTACGTTTTCCTTTACCCATTTCTTTACCTTGGCCCAACATTCGCAGTCGAAAGGATTGCCGCCGATGTTCTTTATGCTTTTAGTAGTTTACTTAAATCTCCTAAAAATCAATCATGCTATATATGTTTCAAGGCAATTCTAACACCCGAATTCACTGGGAAGCTTTAAATGTAGTCCAATCCAATTACTTAGATCTTATTTATAGGTTTGATATATAGATTTTAGGTCTGTTGAGAGCGGCGTACCGCAGGGTTCCATCGTCGGTCCGCTTTTATTTATTTTATATATTAATGATTTGTGCCGTTACTTAGCCCCAAATAAATGAACAGCTTAATCTCGAAAAAACACAGCGTATTATTTTTTCTACCAATAACACTGTTACGTGTAAATCGGCAAAATTACTATTAAAGCTTTTAGAGAGCTGAAAATGTAAAGCTGCTTAATTATTTAAAATTCAAATCTATGATAAAAAAAAATCTTTTTGCCGTCACTGTTTTTACTCAGTTTGGAAGTATATGGACAGAGCCACAATGTTGCCTGTTGTAGTGTGAGAAATATTAGAATATATTAAATTTTAAGAATGTAATCAAGAAATTTTTTGCTTTCTGCTCAGTGGTAGAATACTTTATTGTTGCTAATTCACGAGCATCAAAATTCAAATTTTAACTCTTTTTTATTATTATTGTTTGTTTATAACGTTTGTGTATATTATGTTATTATACAATTGTTTTAATATATATTATAATTTAGTTAAATGCATGCGTCAGGGATGCTTTATATTTTATATGAACTGCTACAATTTGTAATTTACAAAAATGTGGTCGAATAAATATGTCTACGTCCATGACTATAAGTCGGGTTGCATGAAGAGGTTAAACAATAATTAACTAACCAGTAACTTTGACGGTAATGATTTTTTTACCATCAAAGTGGTTAGTTTGATTCTTGATTTACTAACCAGGTGACTTTGATTGTAAGTAAATCATTTCTGATGCCATGGATGTCACAATCAAAGTGTCTAGTAAGTTAAATGTTGTCAACAATATTTCTGAAACCCAACAATAATCTCCCATAATCCGAGAGCCACAACTATATTTTAAGAACTAAAACCGCCATAGCGGATTGTAATTTATATATAATTAATAATATGAAGATATTATATCAGACAGTCGTAGTTCAAGCTGGTGTCCCAGCTTTACAATAACATAAAATTCTTCTTTAAACAGAAAATTAATCTTTTTATAATTTAAAAATAAGCGACGGATAAATATTTGACCAAAATAAATCACAGGCTCTCGGGACTCTACAGGGTGGATTATATGCACTTAAATTCAGCCAAAATATGCGCATATATATGCCTTGTTTGTCTTTAAAACATGCAGTTATTAACATTTTTTAAAACCAAATATCAGGGTTAGCCAGAAACAACATTTTTAGTTTTTTGGATTTCGTTTAAAATAATTGTACGTAAGAACAGACAACTATTGTTACTTTCCTACTTAGAATATAATTTTATATCTGGCCGAATAACGAATTTGTTGTAAGAAAAATATTTCTTATTTGTATTTTTATTATTACATGTCAAAAGTATTTCTTCATTTTATTTAATCATAAATTATAAAATATTAAAATAAATAACGTGCGATTCGAACGTGGTACCACCGAGTTTAGCGCATAGTTCAACTCGATATCTGAATTCCCGATAACAATTCCTAATTTGCTGTATTGGGATATTCGCAATGACTTCTGTTATTTTGTTTTTCAAGAGATCTAAGTTATTATTGAAATTGGTTTTATACACATGTTGCTTCAGATATCCCCACAAATGAAAGTCCATAATTGTGAGATCGGGACTCCTAGGTGGCCACTCATTTGGACCATACCTTCCAAACCATTTGTTCCCAAACTGCTTTAGCCAATCACGAACAATTATCGTGGAATGAGCGGGACGGCCGTCTTGTTGGAAATGTAATTTTATTCGATTAGCTAACGGTATATCTTGCAAATGATCATAAAAAAAGTGTTCAGAAGATGCAAATAAGTGTGTTGATTAAAATTATTTTTAATAAAATGTGGTCCAATGATTCCATTGTAAGAAATAGCACACCATCCGTTAACTTTTTGTGAATACTGTCTTCTAGAGCGGATACGAAAATTAGGATTGTCGCTGCTCCAATAGCGGCAGTTTTGCGAACTAACTACTTGTTTGTGGTAAAAGTTGCCTCGTCCTAGAAAATAATATTATTAACAAAACTTCTTTGTCTAAGGATATGTTCCCCTATCAACAAACAAAAATCCAGACGTTTTATGTCGTCATTTTCTTCCAGAAAATGATTAAATTTAGGTTTGTACCGACGAATTTTATTGAATTTTAATACTTTTTCTACTAGAGATTTTCTCACATTACCAATTTGAGAAGATCTTTTTCTTAAAGACAGTTGGGGAAATTTATTACTGAATCCATTGTCATTACAGTTACAGCATCATCTTCATCATACTTTTTTTCTCCTTTTTTTAATTTAAAACACTACCAGTTCTCATGAATTTTATTACAATTTTTTTTTTTAAACCCTTGTCCGTGAGAGGAACATCAGGCCATATCTTATGGAATTCTCGAGGAACTGCCATATTATAGATTTTTCATGTCCTAAACCATAACTTCGCACAATATAAATTCTTTGTTCTAACGTTAGCATTTTCTAATTTTACTATTATGCAGATTTATGAGAAAATTATGACACAACTATCAACAATTTAAAAGATGCAAAGTAACTAAAACATTTTATTTATTTAAAACAGGCAACTTGATATTTTATTATTTTAATAGTATCTAGCTTTGAAATTAACCACTTTGAGAAAAATATTTATATAAATATTTTCATAAAATTTAAAAAAAAAATAGCAATCGTAAACTTGGTATTTGAAATTATGGTTTCAACACAAGCCGTTTTTATAAAGAATAACTTTTTCTTCTAAACCCACAAATAAAAAAGTTTTTCCTTTTCCGAACTCTATCCGCGAACACACTGTATATGCATATTAATGATAATTATAATGTGTACGCACGCCACACCGCATTGCCGTTTATATAGAAATATGAAATGTTAACATCCTACTTAGGTAAATTGATTTAAATGTTAAAGTTTCACTTTGTGTGTTTATTGAGATATTGAAAATAGTGAAACTAAAATACGATGGATGGTTGTAGATAAAGCATGACAATACTTGACTGGCGTATAATGAATCCTATTACACTCGTATAATCATCCTGGCTTATTATGGCATACATTATATGCTTGGTACGTAATATATTATTAATTTGAAGTTAAAATTTTTTATTTGTTTTCCTTCAGTGCTTAATCCATAAATGAATGTATTTTATTTTTTCCATGACTAGGTACACTTACCAATCTTTGGAGCACAATTAGGTACTTTTATTTTTAACTTCAAAAAGATTGGACCGCCGCCGCGCCGGCGTCTGTTTATAAATAAAACGAAAAAGAAACGAAATATCGATTAAAGTGAAATCACAAATGTCTCACTAATCTAATAGAGTAAGATCCCAGAGCGATCAGACATAACTTATTTTCACACGAATGAAACCTTAAGTTTTCAGTAGCGTCTCATGTGCCTTGAATACCTACGCGCTTGTGGAACTTGCCGAGTGACACCTGGGCAGGTACCAGGTGAGAAAGGTAACTAAAAATGAGAATTATTTAACTTAAATTCACATGGCTGATTTTTATATATATCATGTAGAATATTATTTTGAAGTAATATCATAAGTGTCAGACACTTTTGATGGACCAGAGCTTTTGTCAGACGCTTTTAAACTACCCAAAAAATAAATGAACGTTACTTATTTTTACATGTCTGATTTTTGAATATGTTATTGAAGTATTTATTTAAAAGTTATATTCAATCAGTCAGACAAATTTGAGTGACCAAACATCCCGTAAGACAAAAATTATTCAGCCAGAAGTAAGAGGGCGAGAGCACTATGCATGCGTTTCAGAGTGAGTGAGACGTCCATAATAACTCGGTTAACCTTCTTAAACTCACCATATGTTTCAATCTACTGTGTATGTGCTGTTTGAGTGTAATATAACTTATAGTATACAGTATAGTTCGAGCCTGCGAGCACATGTTTTTGTTGTTTACATCGGGTTATTTGTGATTGTTTTATTAAGTTGTTTGTAATAGTGATAATCATGGAAGAAGAGAAATTGAAATGTACATTTTGTAAACAATCTCATGATAAACTTATATTATTCTCCGAAGAAATATTGAAAAAGTGCAAAAACATTTTAAAACAGCGAATAATCCATAACCTCAAATTCAAAGATGTAGTTTTACCGGATGATTTGTATGACAATGGTTACCATCGAGAATGTTATAAAAATTTTACTGCTCTGCCAAAAAAATATTTTTCTGCCATACCAGAAAAACCAAAAAATGCTGAAAAAAAATTATCGAGTATTGTTGAAAATTCATTAGTTGCATCGACATCAAGCCAACCTTGTAATCTTAGTACTACCGATGATCTATGTACAGCGTCTACCTCAAGTAAACAAAATAATTCAACAGTTCCGGATTTAGATGTAGTGTCAAAGTCAAGTCCAGCTAATTCTATGCCTAAACGAAGTGTATAAAACTCGATGATTTTTTTTCAGCATTTTTTGGTTTTTCTGGTATGGCAGAAAAATATTTTTTTGGCAGAGCAGTAAAATTTTTATAACATTCTCGATGGTAACCATTGTCATACAAATCATCCGGTAAAACTACATCTTTGAATTTGAGGTTATAGATTATTCGCTGTTTTAAAATGGTTTTGTACTTTTTCAATATTTCTTCGGAGAATAATATAAGTTTATCATGAGATTGTTTACAAAATGTACATTTCAATTTATCTTCTTCCATGATTATCACTATTACAAACAACTTAATAAAACAATCACAAATAACCCGATGTAAACAACAAAAACATGTGCTCGCAGGCTCGAACTATACTGTTTACTATAAGTTATATTACACGCAAACAGCACATACACAGTAGATTGAAACAGGTGGTGAGTTTAAGAAGGGGAACCAAGTTATTATGGACGTCTCACTCACTCTGAAACGCATGCATAGTGCTCTCGCCCTCTTACTTCTGGCTGAATAATTTTTGTCTTACGGGATGTTTGGTCACTCAAATTTGTCTGACTGATTGAATATAACTTTTAAATAAATACTTCAATAACATATTCAAAAATCAGACATGTAAAAATAAGTAAAGTTCATTTATTTTTTGGGTAGCTTAAAAGCGTCTGACAAACGCTCTGGTCCATCAAAAGTGTCTGACACTTATGATATTACTTTAAAATAAGATTCTACATGATATATATAAAAATCAGCCATGTGAATTTAAGTTAAATAATTCTTATTTTTAGTTACCTTTCTCACCTGGTACCTGCCAAGGTGTCACTCGGCAAGTTTCACAAGCGCGTAGGTATTCAAGGCACACGAGACGCTACTGAAAACTTAAGGTTTCATTCGTGTGAAAATAAGTTATGTCTGATCGCTCTGGGATCTTGGACTATAAGCTCTTAATGTCATTTAAGCTTTGCAACATTTTTCGTCTGCATTGCATATTGAATATGAAATTAAAAAAATTGTCGGAATGGTGCAATTCATTTCATTACGTTCAGATAAACACTTTTATGCTTTAAAATTAGGTCCAAGCATGCTGATTTTGAAGTTTATCAATACTTTTTGTCTGTATTGGGTTTACAGAACAAAAATGTCTTCCTTTTCCAGTTTAGCTGTAAATTTGTAAATATTGCGTAACAAAATAAAATCGATAAAATTTAATTACACAAGTACCTACCTTATCAATTTGATATTTTTGTTAAATGTTCAAAGTTCAAGAGTTGTTTGTCATGTTATATAATTATGACATAAAACATGTTGAGCCGCTACATTTTAACTCTTCTTAGCCACTTCCCTTTATTTTATTTAAAATTCCTTACCATAAGACTATACCAAAGGAAAACTACTTTATCACACGCAAAAAGAATTTTCAAAACGCGAACCAAAATTTTAAAAAGATTAAATGCTTTTCAAATTGATAACCTCCTCTTTTGGAAAGTAATATTTTCGTCTAAAATACATAACAAAGCTTTAAGGGAAGAACTGTGACATTTTAGGTACCTGTCAAACAAGCCAAGTGGTTATACTCTAATAGTAAATCTTGCACTTCAACACCTTCCAAAACGTTTTCCCCGGATTCTAATAATTTGTTACTGTTCAGCCACAAGAACAATTTTTCTTGAGGTCCTACAGAAGCGCAATCTTCAATTGTATGGATTTTTTGTCACTTTAGTCCAGAAGTGTGTAATTCCGGTTCCAAAATGCATCTCTGGGTATTCTTTTTAAGGAATTATTTGTCACTGTTATAGTTCTTTATTGGGAAGTGTTCTGGAACCACCTGAACCTGAAATCATACAGCAAGAAGGGTTTGTATGTAAGTATAGTCTCGATATAGTGAACTAACTAATGAACGGCTTTATCACTCCACCGAGCTCGTTCATTATTTAAAATACCATATACGTTGCATTAACTTTTATTTATAAGTAGGAAATAAAATGATTTTAAATGCGACTCAAAAAACCAAATTTTGTTATTGGAGTGCAATTTCCTCACGCATATAGACGGGTAATAACACGTTCTTAGAATGATGAATTTTCAAAGGATATATTTATTAAAAACATTGGAAAATATTACTAGACAAGAAAAGTTTTTTTTTCCTTATGCGAGTCCTTAGAGTAGCTTTGTGAATCCCAAATGATCCTTCAACGTCCCTTATCTTCCTGCCGGAGTAAATTGCTGTAAGTGCATTTTGAAATATCTCTGTAGTCTATCTAGCTTTTTTTGTATTCCTTTTATATCTTCTTGGTATCTGAAAAGAAATAATAAACAACATCGGACAAAAATAAAAAAAGCTAGACACTAATAAACATTTAAAAAATTAGCATACATATTACCGTTTAATATAATGTCGGGTAATGGCACACAGACTGCGGGTAATAACATGCACGATATTTTAGCTTCAATTCCTTCCCCACCCAGCCATGATACCTGCACCAAAAATGTCAACGTGAACGTAAATAAATCACTTACCTTAATTTTAACCGAACACAAATTTTATAATTAAAATTGCGAAAAACAAATTTAACACTTCCTTTACGAACGAGCATTTGCAATTTAAGCTGAGAATTTAAAGGCGTCGGATAATCGAGTTTTGACAAGAGCCTACACGATAATTGGCGGCAACTAACAATCCGTTTCTGCTGCTGGTCGGTGCGTGACATTACCCGCTGCGTGCAATCCCCCCGTCCTCCCCTAAATGTAAAAAATGAACTATCCTTCCAATAAGTTTCCTGCTAGCATGATGCATGGTTTTACGAAGTTTTTGTTTTTGGTACCCTTAAAAACACTTTCGGGTCCCGAAACATGTGACGCCCTTAAAATGCACTTGAGTTTATTTAGCATAACAAAGACGTTTGTTTGTGACAGAGGCTCCAATTTTACTGATAAATCTGTCAAACAAATGTTTGACTGAATTGGGTATTCAGCAACGTTTGATTGCCAGAGGCGTCCCTCGGGGTAACGGTTAGATGGAGAGATATGTAAAAACAGTTTTGAATTTGTTACGCACCAAAATCAGCGATAAAGCGGAGTGGCCACAATCAATTCTCAAAATTCAGACTACGCTCAACACGACAATTCAAAAAACTACAGGGTTTACACCGATTTATTTATTAACTGGTGTTGAGGGCAATGCGCCGGATATTGGAAAACTGACCGAAATTATACTGCCAAACCGCGATATTCCTGAATGTTTAGAACAGGATAGAAAGCTGGCATACGAGCGAATACGGAAACGAGCCGACGATGCGAAAGTTTTATTTGACAAAACACGTAGGTCGAATAAAGTTATAAACATTGAAGATCTGGTATTCCACCCTTCGGGCAATAGCCATTTAGCTAAGTTAGACCAAAAATATGAAGGTCTGTTTGAGGTTGTTAGTACATTGGAGAACGATAGATTTGAAGTAAAAAATTTGTCGACGAATAGTAGGAGTATTGTCGCCAAAGATATGCTTCGTTTGTGGCCCGGAGAATTTTCTAATTTATTAGAGTAATGTTAAGGTGAATATTTAAAAATAAATTGTTTTTATGAAAATGTGAGCTAATTGTGATCAACGCTAAATTATTGTTTCATGATAATCATCGGTCTTATAATATTAAGGTTAACACGATAACGCTTCTTAAGAGAAAAGAAGAGTTATATATAGTTCGATGCAAATGCTACGACGAAATATTTTAAATTCTACGATGAAATATTTTGTATTCTACGATGATATATTTTAAATTCTACGATGATATATTTTGAATGCTACGATAAAATAAATATTTTGAATGCTACGATGAAATATTTTGTATTCTACGATGATATATTTTGTATTCTACGATGATATATTTTAAATGCTACGATGATATACCTACTATGAATTCTACGATGAAATATTTTAAATTCAACGAGGATATATTTTACACCCTGCGATGGTACCTATACCGCTAACTCTACGATGCGCAATACTGTTAAATTCTACTATGATGTAATTTTAATATTGAACCCTACGATCCTATCAAATCTTTCTCCGACAATATAATTAAAATTAAATTTCGAATCATACGATAACGCTCTGTTAAAGAAAAGGATTCACCAAAAGAATAAAATAAATTAACTAATAAAACTATTCTTTGGAAATATACTTCTTGACTATTTATGTTGTTCACGATCGGCTCACCGCTCAACGTTAACTTAATGACACAACAAAACCGAATCTGCCGCTTTTCTAATTGTTTCAGATTTTGCTATAATTCGAGAGCGAATTAGGTGTCAGGTTGGCCGTGTCAGGATTCACCCTTAAGTTAAGATGTGCACCCTTAAGCTGGACGGGAGACGGGACCACCATTCTAAGACGCTGAGTGCCACATATGTTTAATTTTAATAGTTTTTAAGTTTGAAATAAAGGAAAAAGATTAACAAGTTGACAGACCCTTTTTGGGCAGGTCAAGTTCTTGGAAAGGGAGGTGGTGTTATTTTGTAAAAAGGATGTATGTAGAATTATAAGAAGGGACTTGCTTTTTGTCGAGCGTATTGAACGCATCGCTTTTCCTCGGCGTATTTTATTCTTGTAAAATTGTGGAAAATAGATATTTTAAATATCACCTCGTGTGTTTTCTTACATGTCAATTATTACCTATAGAATATGCAGTCGATATTGATTTTATTTAAATTTTGTGTACAAGTGTACAAGCTAAAAAAAATAATAAAATCTGCGTAAAATAGGTTATAGGTTGGCAAGCATGTTGATACTCCCACCTTAATACTTTTATTTTGTAGTTTTTTTAAAGGTTTTAGTACTTTTGAATTGGCTGAACCCTAAATAGAAATATACTGAATTTGCGAATGTACCAACGCATGATAAATAGTTTTTAAATAATTTAAAGCTGGGTTATTTATAGGTTAGGTTTCTTCTATAGTAGCAAGGTCTTATTCAAAAATAACTCGGGCGTAATCCCCACTATATACCTGTCCCACCCGGCTCTTCACCTCTTCTCTCCTACATACGATGTTGTCAACACATTTTAATAACGTTTATAAATGACATGTGTCATTTATAGGTACCAGATCATTGGCTGCATTCGTTATTTCTTGCCTATCGCTGTCAGACATTATGGTACTGGACAATCTTGAGCAAGTTATTGTACATTTTTTGACACGAAAAACAATAGATTTGACAATCAATAAATTTTAAACAATTGCAGGTGTTCATGGTAATCAGAACAGGTGTAAGAAAAATACCTTAAAAGCTACGAATTTTAATTTTTTTTTCCAAACACAACAAAAAAATGTTGTTTGCGCAAAAGTGTTTTTATCGCACATTTGATTCAATTTTTAATCTCGATCTTACAGTCTTGGTAAAAAAAATCGTATTTTGCGCACTTAATACCAAAATAACAATTTTTGTTTATATTAATTTATCAATTTAACTTTAAGCCGAGAGTTAAAGCTACCCAAAGACTGGTATTTGACGGCTTTTTAAATAAAACGAAAAATAAATGAAGTATTGATAAACAATTAGATGGCCAATACCTAGAGAGCTCTTAACTTTATAATATACTTATATATAAAATAAAATTTTGCAAAACTTTGTGCCTTTAGATGAAAAAAATCGTCCTCGGAATTGTGCAACTCATTCCACTATACAGGGTGTACTATGTCCACTTACTACAAAGCTACAGCCAACTAAAGATGGTATGATGGTAATCTGGAGATGGATTTTTCTAAATATTTTCGAAACCTTTAATTAAATCAAGTAAGCATTTTCTTACATTTGTTTCAAATTAACCACCGTAGGGCGGTCACCATGACCGCAGCGGATTTTCATTCCTTTATATCTTATTCCAACTTTAATAGAACGGATTCATATTTTCAGTACCTTCAAGTGGCTGCATCGCCAGTTTGTCTTAGAGTTTAGGTGGTGACAGTTGCGTTGGCATTTAGTAAAAATAGGGATAAAATTACGAGCGGTCACAGGGACCGCACTACGGCGTCTGTGTTAGTAATAATTGGGTTGTGCTCTTTACATGACTATTTATTTTTTTGCAATTTTCTGACTTATATGTGTTTTTATTGACGTTTAACTATGAGTCAGAATCCTAGCACCTCGGTTTGGTGATCCAGACTTTAAAAGTACTTTGCTACAGTGGGAAGAATAAGAGGCGGGAGATCCCCCTCCAACGAAGCGGAAATGTTAGAATAAAAGCTGGAAAAACGAAAAACTTGTAAGACTTGCCCATCAAGACTTAAAAGAAAGACATTTTTTTTTTAAATGTGCCGCAAGCCTACTTGCTTGGAATGCGCATCTAAAATTTGCAAAAATTGTAGTCACAATATCTGATTAATTTGTCACTTGTAGTTTTTTACTTTTTGAGGGCATAACTCAAATTATTTTGTTTTTTTTTGAAGATTAGTTTGTTTACTTTAAGAATTTAACAATACTTTCCTATAAAATATTGTGTTCTGAAAAAAAAAATATTTTTTTTATGTTAATGTAAGAAGTTGAATAAAATATGCTATTTACTGTATTTTTGTCAGTTTATATTTTTTAAAACTAAACTTTAATAAAATTTATAATAAGGGCTTTAGTTTAGGGTACACTTTATTCTATAAAAGTGGTTACAGCGAAAAAAAAATGTTTATTTAAAAAAATAAGGGTTCTTCAAGATATGCGGTCACTCAGACCGCACTATGGTGTTGACGTTACACTTTCAGCGCTACCGGCGGTTAAGGGTTAAATCCACAAAAAAATCACCTATATTTGATAAATCATCGGCGCGTTACAGCATAACGCATAAATAACACTTTAAATCTTAGATCTGTTTTTAAATCATGTTAAATTAGATTAAATCAAAACTGATTTAAAATCCGTGTATACTTATTTTGGAAGTTCAAAAAAATGACTTCAGGAAAAATGAAGAAATATTCTTTTGTCCATATAAGCCAGCGACACTGATATAAACAGGGAGAGAGAGATTGTGGCGGGTGTAATAAGTCATAGGTCAATAGATCAGAATAAATGATAAAGCTCGATTTATAAATATGTTGATTTGGTTTAAAAATAAATGTTTGCCAAAAATTCAGATTTCACAGAAATCTTTAGACGGTTTTATATCATTAATTTAATATGCTTATCATTATTTCGCAACATTTAATTTTAAAATTTATATTTACGTTGCCAAGGCGATATTTTTTCTTAATCAAATTAATTTTACTAACTTATTTCGGTATTTTGAAAATAACATCTTTTAAGCCATTTAGGAACTGACAAGTAATTATGATAGTTTTTTCTTTCCAACCTCGACACCTTTGGAATGCAAGACTAATTGTTTGGCCAATTTCCTTGATGCAGCAAACTGAAAGATTGTATGGTGCCAATTTTTGCTACTCCTACGTCATATGAGCGAGGCAAATAAACTGCATTGAAATACATAGGTACTCTTTAGTATAATAACGTACACGTTTTATAAAGCATAATTTTATAGCACGCGTTCATGTTAAAAAACGAGCCGCTTGCGGCGAGTTTTATAACGGGACAAGTGTTTAAAACTGCTTTATATAACACGTACGTTATACTATTTTTTCTAATTTGTAGTTTTTTCAATAAAAACACATATTTAAAAAGAAAATAAATCCTTCAAATTTTGTAAATTTTTATGTCTAAATTTTATGTTGATAATACTATTTTTTATCATAGTAGCCTCTGGGCAACAAAAATTATTTTGCGAACTGTCATTTTTTGATTTATTGACCCATTTTCACCACGAGATTCTAAGGTTATTTTAGCGATATGAGATTTGAAATTGGACGGAATACGTTGTGTGATCCTTGTACATTCGGTACATATACAGAGCGTTCGGAAATTCGGGCAATTTTGCTACTTTTTTTCGAATTTCAAAAGACGTGATTTTACGTCACAGCATTGCAATTTAGTATAGGGAAGATGGAAAATTCAAATAAAGTTGTAGTTAAAATCGACATTGGAAGGTTAGTTGATTGAATTTTGGATAGGATTTGGCAGCTTGAAGCATCTGCAAAAGCAAAATAGTTCTCCGTCAATAAAGTTATTATTTAATATGTGTTTTTTAATGAACTAAAACAATACATACAGATTTGTAGATCTAGGCAACCAAACATACATACGTGGGTTCGTGTAGTATTTAATAAATATTAGTTATCTAGAATGCTATGCTAAACGGTGAAAAAAACATGTCATGTAGGGCCAACCTTTAAATAATAAAGTTCGGAGTTCGAAATAGATCTGTTTAGAGACAAAATTAGAAAAATTATTTTATTCTTTTGGAATGGGCAGCGTTTGCTTAACTTTTGTCGCCAATCAGAAACGCAAAATCAGCTTACGTTTCTGCACTTATATCCGCAGGCTGAAACAATCTTATTTGATGCGATTGTTTCTTTACTTTGTTTTCTATTTATTTTTTACAACGTTTTTGGTGGGAGTAAAAATTTACCTGAATCTTTTCCGCTCGTAAAGGCTCTCGTGTTGTGTTGTGTGAAACTAAATCGCTGTTCTTCAGTAATGTGACGTGACATTATCTCATTTTTCGCAACGCATTGGTTGCGTTAAAATGCTCTACCAAATAGTTTTAAATCATCAGCACCGGTGCAAAATTTAGCCCCGTATTTATAGCGGATATATTAGCGTTTTATTAAAAATAAATATCCTCATCTAATAACTCAGTGAAAACTCGTGAAGCAGCGAATCCAGGCCTGCCAAGGTGCCAGCAGACTGTGGTATTTACGCAATACAAATTAGTCAAGGTATGAAGTATCCTAATGCCGAAGTCGCTATCTTTGGTGACTTTAACGTCCACAATATCAACTGGCTCAAATACTCAAATACCAACGATGAACAGGGTCGTGAGGCGGAATCTTTTCCGATCAGTTCTGGTCTAACTTAACTCGTGGAAGAACCAACTCGAATTCCAGACCGAGATAGAGATTTTGCTAGTCTTTTAGATCTCTTTTTGACATCCAACCCTGACCTATACACAGTCACCGTTCATCCTCCATTAGGATCTTCCGATCACAAACTTATTTCAACCCTAAGCGAGCTGCCAATTTGTTCTAAACAACCTCCTAAACCTCGTAAAATTTGGCACTACACATCAACTAGTTGGGAAGACCTAAGGGACCATTTTCGCACTTTTCCTTGACTGGAAGTATGCTTCTCTTCAGATGATCCATCCGCTTGTGCTCAAGAGGTCTCCGATGTCATTCTTACTGGCATGGAAGCCTTTATTCCTTTCTTTAAGAAGCGCCCTTCTAATGGCAAGCCCTGGTTTAGCAAGAACTGCGAGCGTGCTGTCAGAGCCAAAAATCTAGCCTACCGACAATGGCGTAAAAATCCTACCGATGTGAATCGCACTATCTTTGTTACCGCTCGAAACCAGTGTAAGCAAACGATAGATCAAAACAAAGAGTCTCATAACATGAGGATCAAAAATAAACTTCTCGCCAGTCCTAACGGATCTAGGTCCTTTTGGTCAGTCGCTAAGGCCGTCAGTCAAAATTTTACCAAATCAAATATTCCACCGCTAACACGTTCTGACGGCACAATAGCAACCACGGCTAAAGATAAAGCGAACTTATTCGCAGAACTATTTGCTTCACTCTCCACGGTGGACTTTCAGGGAAAAACACCCCCGAACATTCCAGCAGTTCGATCGGAAATGACTGATATCGTATTCCGTCAGCGTCTTGTCTTTTTTCTATTATAGTGCTCAAGAAATGCGCCGATGAACTCACACCAGTATTTTGTAGACTTTTTAACCTATCCTACAAAAAAGGAATATTTCCATCTTGCTGGAAAAAGGCGCGAGTCCAGCCTATACCAAAGAAAGGCAAGAAAACCCTACCAAATAACTATCGACCAGTCGCATTGCTTTCAGTTATATCAAAGGTGATGTAGAAAGCTATTAACCAACAACTTCTAAAATACCTAAAAGGCCTTAAAATTATCAGCGACCATCAGTATGGTTTTCGTAAGTCCAGATCAACAGGAGACCTTCTAGCCTATGTCACTCATCTTTGGAGCAACGCAATCGAACATCATGGGGAGTCCCGGGCTATTGCACTGGACATCTCTAAAGCCTTTGACCGTGTCTGGCACGAGGGGCTCCTAAGTAAACCGCGTTCTTATGGTATGCCCAGTCGATTTTGTTCATGGTTGTCTAGCTTCCTCAAGGACCGTTCTCTGCAAGTGGCGATTGACGGGTTTCTCTCGGACACCTTCACCATCAATGCTGGTGTTCCTCAAGGGTCCATATTATCCCCCACTCTCTTCTTACTGTACATTAACGACATTCCAGCGAAAACAGAAAATCCAATATATAGCTTTGCTGACGACAGCACACTTATCTCATCTTTTACTTTGAAATCTCAAACATCGGCTGCTGACGCACATCTTCGCAGGCAACATGAGGTATCACGCCTCAATAAAGACCTGGAAGAAATTTTGTCTTGGGGTGACAGTAACCAAGTCGAATTTAACGCTCAAAAAACCCAGGCAGCCGTTTTCTCTAAGAAGGTTAACATTGCAGAACCCGATATCGTTATGGCAGGACACGCAATTCCACTGACTTCGTCTATTAATTTGCTGGGTGTCAACCTGGGAGGAAATATGTCTTGGCATAATCACGTTGTGGCAATCGCCAGGGCAGCTTCTCAGAAGCTCGGTATACTTTTCCGTACCAAAAAGTTGTATACACCTCAACAACTTTTGACACTCTATAAAGCCCAGATTCGACCATCACTGGAATACTGCTCTCATATCTGGAGTTCTGCACCGAGGCATACCCTTCGGTTGTTGGATTCCATCCAAAGGAGAGCCGTTCGTCTAATCGGCGACCACGAGCTGACTAAGAACCTCGACAGCTTAGAACATCGAAGACAGGTTGGTGATTTGACTCTCTTCTACAGATATTTCCATGGCAAGTGTTCGACAGATATTGCCCGTTCGATTCCACCTAGAGTAATGCATAGCAGAAACACACGACGAACCACTGCCGCCCATCCCTATGTGGTTCAACTTAGTATACCCCGAACATCATTGTTTCAGAACTCTTTCATTTGGAGGACGTCATCTTTGTGGAACGGCTTTTCTGAGACCGTGTTTCCAACCGAATATAACCTCCAACGATTCAAGAAAAACGTGAATCGCTTTCTTCGCACACGCACCGCTCCCAGAGCGCTTTAAAGGATTTTTCCTATAGTGCTTGTGCTCGATCATAAAAAAAAAATAGTATTATCAGAAACAAATATAAGATAAGGTTTGTTAGATAAGGAGTTATATAGTGCAGCATTTTTAAATGTATGCCATCATTTCCAACAGCGTTGCTCTTTAATTAAGCTGTTAATCATTTTGTCAGTATCTACATCAGTAACTGCTTTAAGTTTATAATCATCACACTGGTTGAACCTTTTTTTTTCCGTAGTTTTGTTCAATAAAGTTAAGATCTATTGGGCCGACAATGGGTAGTGAATTAGTAAGAAAAATTTATTAAAATCACTAGAGTCACCTACTTTTAACAATGAATTAGAGAATTGAGAGTTAGAACTCAAATTTAAATAATTTATGGTGAGGCCAAAAGTTTTTAGGGTCTCTTCTAAAGGAATATTGTAAATAAGCTTTTTTTCTGCTGTAACTGCAGTGTTTACTCGATTGCATACGTTTTTTTTGTAATATGTCCAAGTAGCATCAGTTTTAAGTTTTTTGTACCTAAAAAATGCCTTGTCTCTAAGCTACATCATAAATTTCAAATTAGGTGTTATCTAAGGCGCTGGTGATTTAGTAATTTTTGAAGTTTTAAGAGGAGGAGGAGAGGTTAAATTTTGTTAAATTAATTTAATACCCATTAAGCCCGCTAACTAACTTAAATTTTTAAACCTTTGTTTTATTTATCTTGAACCACTCTATGGAAATACAGTAATTTCGTTTCTGTGGCCAATTATTAATTAAGTTGGCCAACTCTTTAATATTATTGGAAATATCATACAGTATTTCTACAATCTATGTTTCTCAATATCGATGTTTGGCCGGTATTTAATTTTATTAATGTTTACAACAAGCATAAAAAAATTAATTAAAAATAAATAAATTGCACAAATGAACAAGCCGAACTATAAATTGACTAAAAATACCGGGTATCCCGCTAAAGTCGGCCAGCGGCTCTATCTCGGAAAGTATTGATCAAAATTTTTCGAACATTTTTTTTTATGTATGGATAAACCGGAAAAATACCACACTGGAACTCATTTCAGTTGTACGATTGCCGCTAGAGACCCTAACTGACAAGGCAAAATACAAAATTTAAGTTATTTTAAAAAATAACGCCATTAACGTTCTGTTTTGATATCGGTAATGGAAAGCTTATCCATTCTTGCGGCCTTTTCGTCCTTGAGATTTTTTTCGTATCCCCGAAAATATTGGTGGGGGTGGCTGTTAAATAAGTTTACTAAAAGTACCGTATCTTTTATGCAATTTTAATTAATTTGGACTTATTTGATTTCTTGCTTAATAAAAAAGTAATTTTGTTAATGGTCGCTATCTATAAAATTTGCAGTTTTTTTTAACTTTCTTTAAAAAAATAAATGAAATACTCTTTGTATAATATTTTGGAAATCGTACATTTTGGTGCCAACCGCGTTTTGATATCTGTATTCGTTTTCAAGTTATTTCTAAATAACCTTATTTTTTCACAAAGAAATTAGTTTAAAAATGATTTTTGTGGCTAAAATCTTGGTTAAGGGTGCCTTGAAATTGACTTAACCAAGAAATAATACGCAATAATAAATAGCGCAATAAGCAATAAAACATTTTAATTCGATTATCTCAGAAACGGCTGCTCGAACCGACACCTACTAAGTATACCCTTCTTGGAGAAAAAAAATGCCAAAAAATAAGCATTTTTAACTAGAAATTTAATATACCGAGGCACAAAAAGTTTTGAAGTTTTAGACGTAGGCGAAGTGCTGCTGGTGGCGCCCTCTGCAATGTAGATTGAAACTGTAATAAGATCCCGATTTTTCATCTAAAACAACCGCTAAATAACAAATTTCGTGTAAATCATGATGTCATTAAGATACATATTTATAAAAAAGTTTTAAAAAAATAATAACTTCAATTCAATATTTTGGAAACTGTCATCTTCTGCAGCAAGCAGCAACTAGCGTTTTGTACACTTATTTTTCGTATAGATACATACAGAATGTACTAGCAGTTTAAGGTTTATAATTTTTTTTAAAAAACTATCGCTGTTGGGCGTCAAAATCACGGAAGTGCATAATAATTAAACAGCAGTTTGTTAAAATTTGTTTTGATTTTTAATTATATAATATAATTAATAATTGAACATGACCTCCACATGCACTGTCGGTGTTCACCAAACATCGATAATAATTATCGCACAGCCCTACTCGCACACATAAAAGTTACTTTCCTTTTGCTTCTTTTAAACAGTAAAGCAGAGTAAAAATCTTTACTTTGCTTCGCGAACAACTTCGTGTGATCGTGTGAGAAATATAGAGGGGCATACTTAACCGCGGCAAGGGGGGAGGAAAAATCCTTGCTGTGCTGAATTAAATTTTTAAAATAAACGCTTAACTTAGCCGTTGACTCTACTTTGCTATTTAAAAGTTTTTAAAAGGAACTCGGCTAAATACTAAAACATAACATAACCATATTTACCAATAAAAAAAAATTCTCATTCATTTGGTCCACTTTTTTGCATACCACACATGTATGTTCATTAGTGAACAAAATTTTTCAGAAAAATCAGCCGACATAGCCACTAAATAACTTAAATTGCTACCCACTAAATAACTTAAATTGCTACCTGCCGCCAATTCCATTTGGAATTTCGAATAGTAGGCGATACTCGTTAAATAAAATGCATGTTGTCAGATTGCCGGATACGATTATAAGTACAAGGAAAGTAAATCAGTTGCTAGAGCTATTGGAACTGCCAAATTAGCACCTTTTTTGAGGAATTTTACCAGGTATTGTCGACAAATATGTAAATCTTGCTATGGCGCAATGAAATGGAAGAAAAGGACGGAATAATAAAGGCATGAGGCAATCTATCGCATAATATATGAAAATTTGGCCATCAATCTCTGCGGCAACACTGGTTGCCCATCTTGGGAAATATTTTTTTTTTCAAAAGCCCTAGAAAAATTATGGGTTCATAGAAAATTGGAAAGACAATTTTTCAAGGGGTTTGAAAAAAAATTTCTTATCATCAAAGATGGGCAACTATTAGCCGAAATTGGCGGTGGTCATAAAGCCCGAGGGCATGCAATTATCTGATTGCCTTAAATTTCTGAAATACACGACCTAAGTAAAAATCGTATAGTGGTCTCATCTGCAGCGGGATTCGAAGCTAGTAGCGATTGTGAGTAAAAAATGTACTTTTCTTTTGCTTCTTTTAAACAGCAAAGCGACGTAAATATCTTAGCTTTGCTAAGTTGGTAAAGAAACGCTTTGCGAACAACTTCGTATAATCGTATGAGCAAGGGGGGGAGGAAAATATCTGTTCTTTGCTTTGCTATTTAAAAGTAACTAAAAAGGAACTCGGCTTAAGTATTGGGTCCTAAATACGTATATACGCCCTGCTGTAATTTTAAAGTCATTTTAAATGCTACATTTTTAATCCCGAGCATATTAATGTAAAATTTAACACCATATCGTACACACGCGCATATATGTAACTATAAATCTAGAATTACATTACAGATTATACATACTCATCAACAAGGGTGGTTCACTCACTATTTTTACGAACTGAGAATCACGCTGCTGAATAAGCTCTATTTTCTTGCGAATTATTCGTACCTAAATTGGTGCTCACCACAGATTAATAAATAAAAAAAAAGCTATTCACAACTGGCATCTAGAACATAATATGCATAGTAGTAAAAAGTTTGATCGCCATTGCCTCTACGCCTTTCCCCCATTTCGGTGACCCGAAACATGATATCGTCGTCTTCGCAAGTGATTCGAAGCGTGTTAAAGGCCGCATGATGAATGGGTAGTGTTATCTCTTTTAGTTTTTTGTCCGAGGTGTTGACACATACAAGTGATACATCGCTGATAATAGAGTAATTTCTCTGTATGCATGTGTTTAATCGAACTGAATTTAAAAAGTAAAGTTACAATTCGACAAGAAGTAGAAAGAAAATCAAAACTTGATAATTGTGTTTTATAGTTTTATTCATCTAAGCTGTAGAATAAGTAACAACATCGATCAGTGGTAATTTTTTATGGTTAAATTGAGTTTGTACTATGTAATAAAATAATTAAGTATATGTCTTTAAATAAATGTTTAAAATACACTTTTTAATTTTTTAATTTAACGTCTTATTCTTTCGAAACAATTTAAAATTGATGATGAAAAAAATTATGAATAGAGTATGTAGCGGAGTGGCGTAGGCGGAAATAGTCTCGGAAGGGACAATATTTTGTTTATTATAATTTTTTAGTTAAATATTTTTCATCAGTGAATCTCACAGTTGTTTGAGGGATGAAGAACTAAAAATAACCTCACTTTTCGTGAGATTCGACAAGCATATATTATAACTTTCCATCTGTAAAAGTAAAACGTAATCGACGTCGACGACGAATTTTTAGTTTAAACTTGTTTATATAAAAGTCGTTCGGTAAATGTCAACGTCGTCTAATGAATTCTCCGTGATCATACGATCTACAAATTTTCTTGCTCTGGTCTCAGCTGCGTCAAAACCGAAATCGCATATTAACTTTCATTTTAAAAAAATAATTGTTTTAAACATAAAATACACTTTTTTTAAAATTCTTCTAAAAATGTTGTAATGTAGTTTTTTAAAATAATTTGTGGATGCTTATGATTTCAAATATGTAAATTTAAAAAATTTACTTTTTTGTGTTGAAAGGATTATTTCGATGGCCGTATTAAAAAAAGCCGTTTGTTTATTTTAAAATTTATTTGATTTAATTTATATTGATTTAAAAAAAATGTAATTGAAGACAAAGGAGTTCACTCCTTTTGTTGGTCCACTTTTCTCTTCTTTAATCTCTTTTCAATTGATCCATTTTGCGTTTGGTCATCTAAGCGATGGTGCAATTATTCCTTGACGAAATTTCGACGTTATAGTTTTTTCCGTTTTCCGTTATCCACTTCTTTAAATAGGCCAAACATTTGCACTCAAAAGGATTGCCTCTGAAGTTGGTATAATTGATTTTGAATATTTTATTTAAATCTAAAAAAATAAATCATTCTTTCACAACGGGTTTTTCTCGATTTTGAGGCTCTACTATCCCTTATAGGTAATTCTTACTCGCTCCTTTCACTTAAACCGTTTGCTCAAAAACGAATAAATTGAATTTCTTTTAAAATATTTGCTTATTGAGAAACTATGGAATAATTTTTGTTTATATGACTTTTGCACTATTAACGAACGCAGAGATATGTTATATATATTTATATATATTTCAAAAATTGTTGCAGACGTTCGACTGTCATAAAATATCACCAGTAAAATATAATTACAAAAGCAGTATAAATTTGATATCTCTGTTAATATTAAAAAGGTTTTTTTATCATGTGATTTGTGACATAAAACAAGTTTCGCCGCTACATTTAAAATCTTCTTAGCCACTTCCGTTTATTTTCTTTTGATTTCCTAACAATAAGACTACCAAAAGGAACCTACTTTTTACTACTCCCACATATTTTATTTTCTACTGTATGGATAAATAAATAGACTATTAAGTTAGGTAAGGTTAGAGTGGCAGAACTCTGGCATTGTCCAAATAGTCACACGTAGTCCTATAGGGGCCGTTGTGGTACACATGTTCCACGGAACCTATTTGCATCAGCTTCCCGATGGTTAACACGATCGTAGGAGAATCTTCACAGCTCATTCAAACCAGCCACTGCTGTTAATAAACTTAGTAAGTCGACCCAGTTGCAGGCTGTTCACTTCCTCCAGATCATTAAAAAATGGTTCGCTCAGTGCATTGAACCTTCTTCTCGCGAGGCCGGGGCATTCACACAAGAAATGCTAAATACTTTCCTCCTCTTCTTCATTTCTGCAACTTGAACATAAGTCGTTAGTTGGTATTTGCATACGTTCAGCGTGTCTACCGAACAGGCAATGTCCGGTGACTACTGCAGTGATATTTCTTAGGCCCTTTCGACTGTGCTGTAATAGCGCTGCGGTTTTCCTGTTATCAAGTAGGGGCCACAATTGCCTGGAGATGCTACAAGTTGTAAGCCATGTCCATCTGCTTTGCGCAATTTGTTTAGCTATTCGGTCTATCTCTTCTTTGACTGATCCCAGTGGCCTAGCCACAGTATTCTCTGCTAGATCGACAGACATGCTTGCGCCCTCCCTAGCGAGCGCATTAGTAGTCTTGTTGCCATATATGTTGCAGTGTCCAGGAATCCAACACAAGGTGATTCGATGTTAAGCACCAAGTGTGCATAGATTGTTGCGACAGCGCCTTACTAATTTTGACTTAGTACTGCTGGAGCAAATTGCCTTGATGGCTGCTTGACTGTCTATATAGATAGCTATAGACGCAGATCCTCTCAAGCCAGGGTGATCTCGCTGGGTATTGATTGCTTTATCCACTGCAAAAATGTCTGCCTGAAAAATACGGCAGTAGTCAGGGAGTCCATACGTCCTCTGTATTAGCATGCTCTCTAAGAAGATACCAGCTCCGATCCCGACGTCCATTTTTGAACCGTCTGTGAAGATCGAGTAATCCGCCTCCATTGTTACTTGATTGCCTTCCCTACCCGGAATGAACATAGAAAAGCCCCTTCCAAAGTCTGGCAGCGAAACAGTGTAATCGGTCGGCTCTCGTAATTTTTGGCCTGGATATACCCTTAGTATGCTGCTGTGTCCGTAGTTGGTACTGGTCCAGCATTTCGACTCTTTCAGTCGTGGAGCACTTTTTGCAGCCACACTTTTTCCGTAAATATCCATGGGTATCAGATGCAGCATCACTTCCAGTGCCGCCGTCGGTGCTGAGTGAAGGGCACCGGTCACTCCTAAACAAGACTATTAACTGAACCCATATCCGTTTTTAAAATGTTGGTCCATTTATTTTCGATTAAAAACAATGACAGAAATCCGTTTTACAACAGTAAAATTCCATTTTTAAAAATTTTTGAGAACTTACAAAAGAAGTGACAGAAGTTTAAATGTGCGTCATAAGTGATATAATATAATAAATGTTAATGTTTATGTTTATTATTTATAGTAATTAGAATTTGTTATTAAAACTGATTATGTAAATAATTATTTGAAGGATTTCGTTTTTCTTATCATAGGCATGCTCTGAAATTATGATTACTAAAATTAAACGCGACCTTAGATCGAATCTTTATGTAGAAAACACAAACCATTTTAAACCTCTTATTATTGGTGTAAGTTTCGTAAGTAAGTTTAATCGTAGAAAAAATTAAAACTATACTTTACAACACAATTCGAGTGGATTGTTGTCCATATTGCGCTCGGGCGGTTCTGTCAATTGGCTTCCTCGTGCGATAAATGCGAATAAATTATATCTACCCTTATTGTTATACATTCGCGATAAAAATTAATAAAAACAAATAAATGCTTTTTAAATTCATAACATATTTTTTTGAAAAAATGAAAATTTAGTGGGAAATACATTAGTCGGGGGTTTGAGGGGAACTTAACTGAGGCATGAATGACACTTACCTGTCAAACAAGTCAAGTGGTTGTTTTGTAAATGTAAATACTGCACCTCAGCACCTTCCAGTACATTTCCCCCAAATTCTGATAACTCGTTATCGCTCAGCCCCAAGGTCCAGATTTTATGTCCTATAAAAGCGCCATCTTCAATTTTATGGATTTTATTGTTATTTAAGAACACGTACATCCCTTTTCCTGTTATTGCCAATGCATTTCTGGGTATTATTTCTAAGGCATTATTAGCCAAGTCTATCGTTCTTAATTGGGGGTTATTTTGGAACCACCTGAAATGATAGACGAAGAAGGGTAGAACTACAAGAAATTAGGTCTTGTATTTAATATGAAAAATTAATAATCAACCGGTACCTAAACGTTATGAAATTTAGAGACTCCGACGACATGTAACGAAGCCTAGTAACAGTTTATCATTTTAATTGTGTTTCCGCTATTCATTCGTTCATTTTAAACATCTTTATTTATTTCACATGAAAAAAGATATTAACATAATTTCTACTATTTAGTAACGTCCTTTACATTGCACACGTTACACAAGTTTACACTGCAAACCAGCTACTTAGACACAGCAGCCACCCTAGGCCAGCCGGGGATGGTATTAACCCTGGGTAGAAAGTGGTGCCTTTCAGTTGATTGTGTCCATCATTACCAACAGTGACCTTACATAACGATCAGCGATTTGTTTTTGGTGAGAAGGGTTTCAATGTAGTTAGCTATTGTACAAGTGTTATTTTTACTTTGGTTGGAAAAGTAAGTCAAAACCAACTCTTTTTAGCAAGTCAAGACCTATAATCTCCGTTATAAGGGACGAAAACGACCATACACCACGACAATATTTCTATTTGATTCCAGGATAATATTGATTATTGAGAAATACTGAAGTGACTTTTGCATATTTGACTTTTGTGCTATTAACGAACACAAGATAAATTATATAGTAAAAATGGTTATAGCCGTTCCGCAATTACAACAGGAATATTACCAGTAAAGCTTAATTATTTTTTAAATTAAAATTTGATATTACTGGAAAGTTAAAGGTTGAAATATTATTTGTCGTGAACTAGATTTTTAATTTAGAAATTTCGTTTGGAGAAAATAATTCCTAAATGTAGGTATTATTTATACTGGCCTAAATTAATGTATCTATCTATATTTCGAAAAATGACAGTTAAATCCGTCACAAGAGAAAGACTGTTTAAAGATGCGTCTTTCAATATCTTGAAGCTAAAGTAATTCGGTGTTTGCACTGTGAATTTAACCCATACTATCTTTAAACCAGAACTATCTTAAATTAAAAAATACCTTTCATTCCAATTTGTGATCTGATTTTGATTTAACAATATGGTTTTTATATTAGGCATATTGTCTAACGCAGTCGTTTCTATATATTTGATTGCATTACTGCTTAGATCCAGCCTCCATAGTGATGGTACATTGTTAAAAATACCCGCTTTTAGTTCTTCCAACTCGTTTCCATTAATGATCAGGTTTTGAAGATCAGGCAAATTTCTAAATGCTCCAGGTTGGATTTCCTTTAATTTACAATTTTCTATCCTGAGATCAGATAAAATATCGATGTCACTTACAGAGTTTTCCCTTAAAATTGGAATGTCTTGGCCCAGGAACATCAATTGGTCGTGGATTCCTCCAGGAATGTTTTCTTTTAAACTGTCCGATTTTTCAATGGTTTTGGTAAACATATTTGATCTATTCCCTTTCTCGAATCCAAGCAATTCTACATTTTGAAAGGTATAAACGTAACCGTTTGCCGAAACCAGAAATAGTGGTAAAAGGAGAAAAAATTGTTTGAAACACATTTTATTATGAAGCATGTTGCTTTTCGTGTAGGTGCTGGAATCTTTTTAATACATTTTTTTATATATTGTAGTCTTTATAAGATTTATATGGGTTTAATCAGGTTACGAAGTGATAACCCTTGACTACTCGAAAATAATTTTTTGTTAATCAGTTCTAAATACAGTACAGTATATTTTATTTTCAAAACACATAAAAAATTGCTTATTTGACCCGTATATTATTCTGATTCTGATATAAAAACACATTACAAAAAAATGTTAATAAATTTCGCGATATTCAACTATAACTGCTCATACAACCACCCAATTCATAGAAATAAATAAGATAGGAAACCAAGAAAACAAATAAAAATTGTTAAATTTGATTACACGTCATAGTAACTTATTTAAAAATGTGATGTTCATTTACAATGATCTACGGTGGTAAATTATAACAAGTTACCTGAAATGGTGACCTCTTTAATAAACCACTGCCTTTTACACTGAGAAAAATTTCTTTCTGGTGGCAATTAAGCCATTTTAAACATTTCTAGTATTGGTTTTTTAATTGGATAAATAAGATTATAGTTCACTACACTAAATTACTCTTGACATAATTTTGTAAAATATTTTTGATTAATTCGGGCAACTAAAAAATCGAATTGGACTATATATGGTTAAATTAACAAAAGTTTAATGCAATCAATTACAGTTTACTAATATTATTTACTCTCAATTTTCTTAATAAATATTTTATTCAATGAATTTAGATATTTGTTAGCATAGTACGCTATAAGAAATCTAGAGATTATAATTTAATACTGCAAATAAAATAGATATTCCAAAATAAGTTTATTTTGCCAGAGTTCCGCGAACTAAATTTTACTGCAGGCAAGTAAGTTGGTGATTCCCAGAATTACGCCTCTAGTCTAAACGTGAAGACGACCGCGACGCAAAGCATTTAATTCGAAGCTAGCGGGTTGGTGTCGGTATTTTCTTTTGTTTGCCTTCAAGTGGTCCAATTATAATAATATAGTTATGGATGAAATGGAGGAAATATTAAAAACCTGATGGTTACCCATGTTAGTACCTGTGTTTGTCGGTAAGTCATCAATTATTATACCTATTTTATTATCTAATATTTTAGTTGTTATCTATAGGTAGATATATGGTTCTAGAATTGCCGCGCCGCACCGGGAAGATGGCGTACATTATTATATGTAGGTATTTGTTGCGAATTGCGCTACGAAAATCCAACAATTTGACTAAATTTTCCAATGCGCACGCTGTATAACCGTACCAATTTTTCTACAAATAACAGTTATTAATGCATTTATAAATATTCAATGGAATTAAAACCAAATTATTTTCAATAAGTACCTAAGTAGTTTGAGAAATCCTGTCTTAAATAATTGTGTATAAAATATGGCTGCCAAAATAAATATGATAATAATTGTTTTAAACTTGACGATTATTTAAAATTTAATTTTTTAACCAATTAATCAGAAAATGGTAAAAATAAAATAAATACGCACATAGTAATTTAAGTAAGTGCATTATACAGGGTGTTTCACGGTAAATGGAACGTTAGAAGATTATAGAAAACAGTTCAATATCTCGGAAACTATTAAGTAAATATACTATAATAATATGCATTTTTATTAAAAAATAAATATAATTTTCCGTATGGAATATACAGGGTGGCCCATTAATAAGGGACGCCGGCTATAGGTATCTCAGGATCCGTTAATCGGACGACCCTGATAAAAAAAATATTGGTAAATCAGCAAAGTCCACCGCTAGAGGGCGTAAATCCAACCTCGGAGCAAAAAATATTGTTTTAATAAAAATTGTTTCAAGTGAACCTATATTAAAATTTTTCTTTTGTAACCTACTGAAAATATCACAACTTTTTTTTATTTAAATTATTTCCCTACCTTATCAAATAAGGGGTGGGGAAGGGGTAAACGTTGGTTTGAAAAAAAGTCAATAACTTTTTTTTGGAATAACCGATTTCAAATAACTTTTTTTAATTTTAAAGCACTTTTATGGACGCTATACTAGAATAATAACATTTTGAGTTCAGTTATTTTTCATGTCAGTAGGTGGCGCTTTATGACAAGGTCGCAGATTTTTATGTTTTTTTCGAAAATTTGAAATGGTATTTTTATTTTTTTCTAGGAAGAAGGGCATCAAAATATTACAGTTACTGGTGATAACCGCTGTCCAAAATGTTTATTCCTTATACAGTGTCCGGCAAAACGTTGGACCCATATGGAAAACTTTTTTATTGTTAATTTTACAAAAAACAGTGACTTATTCTTCATAAAAAGTTCCGCTTGGTCTAAAACCTAAAATGCAACTACCAAATATTAAATTTTTCCAGGCGTATACGAGGTTTGTCAAAAATAAAGATTATTTCTAAAACATATTGTTTTATTTCTTACAATCTGATATAATTGCGCCAATAAAATAATATTATTCTCAAATGCATGCAATAGTTGACTAAATAAAATCAACATATTGTTACAATTATAAATTAGTTTTAAAAAATATCTTGAGGGTTTAAAATTAATCTATAAATAATTGTTACCATTAAATTAACTTATTTTAGCATAATAATACATTATTTCTAAAACATATTGTTCTATTTCTTACAATCTGATATAATTGCGCCAATAAAATGATATTATTTTTGGAATAACGCATTACTTTTGAGCAAAATTGATTTCGTTTTTGCAAACTATAGTATAGTTGTCACAAGAATATTAAAATCTGTTGAAAATAAAATATATTTACCATAAAGAATTATTATTCATTACATGAATTAAATCGTCATTGTGACAACAAAATTTTAATTTTGCCAAATATGCACTATCCAAAAATCAAATAAATTATAGTTTACCCAATTTAATTTCTATTAAACATTTTTGGTATAGTTTTGGATCAATTAAATCTTTATTGAAATTCCAATTAAATTATGTAATTCTTTGAATTCGGTGATTTAGTTGCTCGTTACCAACTCGATTATTTAGTTGGGTGAAATATATCTGGGTATTGGGAATTAATCCTTTTTCTCAGTGTAGGGTGCCGACTGGCTCCTTTAAAACGGACAGTGGTGTGGGTAAACTAAACTAATAAAGCGCCACCTGTTTTGAGGGCCCTTAAAGTCAAGGCAGTGATTGGTCACAGGAAAACAGGAAATAAAGCCATAAAAAAAACACTAACTTCAAAATAACTTAATTTTAATGAACACCAAAGAATAAGTTTTCCACTACTACAAAATGATAAGATAAGATATTAAATTATAAAACAGGCTAGACTTTATAAAGCATAGTAAGCTCGAAAATTTAAACACTGAAATGATATTGGCTGAAACCCCAAAGTGGACGTACCCTTACAGGTGACCTCCTCTGTGGAGTCGGACTTTTAGTCTTCGAAAGCCGGCTCTACCAGGCGCCAGCTGTTTTTGAAAGTAGATGAAAGAAAAGTAAAAGTAAAGAAAGAGGTTAGGTTTTATCGTACCTACCCAATAAAATATGCTTGAAATATTTGCTCAGTTATTTTCGACCATTAAAACGAAACAATAATTGTGCTTACGTAATGCATTTTACTCAGGAGCAAATAGGCCTACGTACTCTGGTTTACAATATAGCATGAATACATATTTTTATAAGGTTACTTACTTTGCTTACCACGTTATTATTTGAATAAAATCGAGAATAAAATGTACCTATCTAGTGCTGTAAAATGTAGTGATATGATAATACAATAATGATATACAAGATTAACGTGAAACGTGGCGGTATTAAATAAACTTAAAAGTGGGCCGAAGCCCTAATGTGAACTTCATAATTGAAACATGATATCAGGACGTCACAAACACATCAAACCTGAGTACTTCAAGGCGGCTGGAAGATATTACATCAGATGAGACATCTCAGGCCTCGGGGACATTGAACTGCTGCATTGGTTGACTATCTAATTGTAGTTGTGAATAGTCTCAATAGCAGGTCTGGATCCAAAGCATATAGGAGCCAACTGTTTAACAGAATAAGGAGTTGCCCATGGGAAGTTGATGCCATCCACCATAAAGAACAGTACCAGAGCAGTAAACGGACACAGGGACTCACCGAAGAAAATAGCACAGAACAGTGGAAAATAGCAGTAACCAGTTGTACATAAGAAGTGCACAATCAGTAGAAGTTAGCAGAAGACAACAGGCAATAACAGGAAACAACAGGAATCAATAGAAGATAACAGTAGATAACAGTAATCAATAGAAGGCTTGTAAAGAAACCTTGTTTTAGAGGATATATATAGGTAGGAGTTTAAATGTCACTTTAATGGTTTATTTACTGATAATGCCTCATTTAAATAGACAATACAAAGGGGGGAACTTACCGAGGATGTTGTGTGGCCTTTTGGTTGAACAGTAAATCAGCAACTTGACATTTTACCTATTATACCGGCATTTAAATAGCCCAAAATAGGCAGATTGATGCAGAAAACACTCTGCCACCAAATTACTGGCTAGGATACTCAAGTACTTAAACAAAACTGGCAAAAATGCATTTGGGAGCCTCGAGATGCACCAGTGGCGCACCCAGGGAAAGGGGGCCAAGGGGGCCTTGGCCCCCCCCAAAACCCCCAATGAAATTGACTTTAACTATACCCACTAACCCGCTAAAAAAAACTTTAATTTCCAGGCGCGATACAAAGAACGATATAATTTTTATTACTTTTGTACAGTATACCTTAGATTCACTTATTACCAACCTAGACAATCGATTCATTAATCACAGGGAAATTATTTTGCTATTTAACTGTTTATTGCCCTGTCCCAATAAACAAGTAGAAAATTTGCAAAGCTTTCTCAGCCTTCATTCTTTTCATGCAAATTATTAATTTTTTGAAAATTTTTATAATGAAAGCATTCTAATATGCGAATTTAAATTATGGAACGACAAGTTTACAGATAGCAAAGAAATACCCTCCGATATGTTTAAGCTATATATTCAATATGTATGTATGTATGATATTTCCCAATATAAAAAACTTTTGCAAATTTTTGTTACCCTTCACCACCAGTACCTCTCAAAGGTCATTTTCCACATTAAAGTACTTAAAATCGTACTTTTAAGAAATTCCACCGGGAAAGTAAGACTTAATGGTTTGGCAAATTTATTTATTCATAAGAATGTTCCTGTTTCTTGTAAAGAAATTTTAAATAAACTTTCTAAGGGTCGAAGAAGATTAGATTTACATATTTAACAAATGCAAAGGTGTTATAAAAAAGTTTTGGTTTCTATTATTTATAAAATACTGTTTATTGTTGTGCTTTGTACTAATTTATATTTTTAAATAAATATATTTGTGTTATGGATATGTCGTCATTACTATTACCTATATTTTATTTGGTAAAAAGAGTGGTATGTTTTGTCCGGAATAATTATTAAAGTGGATATTTTAAAGTCAATTTTTTTAGATATTTACCTCGATTAAACTAGGCTATTGCGATCTTCCAAGAGTACCTGTTAAAAAAGCTCCAAAGTTCTAGAAAAATGCGTAACTTAAAAGTATATTAAAAAATTTGCTTCCGGCACTGGTTAGCGGCCCCCCCTAACATAAAATCCTGGGTGCGCCGCTGAGATGCACACTGCAAGAGGACTTGCTTCCCAATAAAAATGTTTTTTCTGTCTCAAAAAAGGCGGTAAGTTCTGGCGTCGGATTTTTAGGGATTTTTACTTGATAACCAAATGACTGACATTTTTACACCTAAGTACTGACATTTCAAAACAATAATAAAGTATTTTAAATCTATCTCTTTCTTATTAATTTGTGGCTAATTATGCTTAAAACAGCCAGATAAAGTATCTTTATTTTAAATAACCTTAGTTAGGTACAGTAATTTTACAGAAAAAGGGGCTCCTATCAACTTAACCAAAATATATATGTTGCCTTGTAGATAACTAACTTAACTAATTTTAGGGCTCGAAAATTGCATAACAATACTAAGTGGAGTAGTAAACAGGCTATGGGAGCAGGAGGGATAACAAGAAGCTTTCTTTGAAATAGTGACAACTTATACAATCAACAAGTACTTCGTGATAGGATATCAGGTATGCTGTGATAAATAAATGACTAATCAACAGGAGGACTAGTTAACCATAACTATATGCTAAAACCTTTAATGAACCTGCTCTATGATAGTTTTACCTAAATTTACCAATAAAAACTATACCAGTGACCGATAAAATACTAAATACATTCTGTTATTTTTAGAAAAACGAAGCACTCTGCAAGAAGCATTACTAGAGGTAACAATACTTATTAGATACTCTGAGATGTATAGAAGTAGTGCTAATAAATTGACGATTTATAGTAGTGGTGACTTATTTTATTTTAATAAAACAACTTGTGGAGGACTGGGTAAGTGCATACTAATTATTTATTTACAATCTAGTGGTAAGAAAAACAAATTCGTTACACACCTCCCTTTCCTCACAAAAAAAAATTAACATTCACACAGCGCTCATCTCGTCGCCTTAAGTTATACGTGTGACGAGTTCGCTCATAAGTCTGTTGAAGTTTCCTTTGGACATCCACAAGCATCTTACTCAGATCGGGAAACAGGGTCAAAATCAGTAGAGTCGTCAGAAGACGGACATGACTCACGATGAGGCAGTCGAACCTCACGACCAAAAACAACAAAGTAAGGGGTTAGACCGGTAACTTCATGTCTAGCGGAACGAATTGCAAAACCTGCTTTAGCAATGAGTTTGTCCCATTGACGATGGTCGTCCTTGACGTAACTTGTAAGTATGGTCTTTAAGACACGATGGACATGCTCAATTGCTCAACAGGATTAGCTTGGGGGTGATAGTTCGCAGTATGACGAATCTTAATACCGTACTGACTCATAACGTCCTTAAACAATTTACTACGGAATGGTGTTTCATTGTCCACTATAGTTGTCTCTGCTCCAAATACTAAGATAAAGAAATTTTCTAACCATCGGACAATGTTTTGGGCAGTAGCCGAACGAAGAGGAAAGAACAGAGCAAATTTACTAAACACATCACACACTGTGAGAATATAAGAATGACCAGAAGCCGAACGAGGAAGTGGGCCAACAATATCAGCACTAATGACTTGAAAGGGGCGTGAGCAGCTTGGCTGGACACTAAGCATTTGATCGGCAGGAGCTTGTTAAAGTGGCTTAGTTTGCAGACATACTCGACAGCGTTTGATATATCTAGCTACGTCACTTCTCATACTTGGCCAATAGTACTGCTGGGAAATTCTGGACAGAGTCTTAAATACTCCAAGGTGACCACATATCGGAGGATCATGGTGCTCTTTAATGACTGAAGTGCGCTGTTCGCGGGGAACTACAATTAGCCAATAATTATCTGAATCAGCAAGTGAAGGATAGGGCATTCTGAATCTCTTAAAAAGTTTTCCATTATCAATCCACCAAAGAGGGTACTTAGAGGGGTGATCCTTAACTTTTTGGATCATACTTAAATACCAACGATCTTTAGGAGGAGCGTGATCAACAGTAGTCGGTGCAACAGGTTGATCGGTAATGGTGTCCACAACTGGTACCGACCGGGAGAGTGCATCGGGAACAACATGTTCCTTTCCTTTGCGGTGTATGATCTCAAAATCATACTGCTGCAACCTAATCGCCCAACGAGCAACTCGACTAACGGGATCCTTAATTGAGTTTAGCCATTTTAGACTGTGGTGGTCTCTAACGACCTGAAATTTTGTTCCTTCGAGATAAGGACGAAGTTTTTCGATGACAAACAAAACAGCTAAACACTCTTTTTCTGTAGTGGTATATTTTCTTTCATTTTTATTAAGGGAGCGACTTAAATAGGCAATAACGTGCTCTTCGCCATCCTGAGTTTGAGATAACACGGCACTTAAACCAAAATCGGACGCGTCGCACTGCAGAGTAAAGGGCTTATCAAAATTCGGACATGAAAGAATTGGTGCCTTAATCAAATATTCTTTTACGGATTTAAAAGCTGTTTCACACTCTGAGCTCCAAACAAATTTTACATTTTTCCATGTTAATGCTGTCAAGGGGGCTAATAAGGAGGAAAAATTTGGAACGAATCTGCGATACCAAGAAGCTACACCAACAACTCTTCTAACTTCAGTTACGCTCTTCGGCGTAGGGATTCGCAGTATAGCGTCAATCTTTTCGGGATCGACCAAAAGGCCTAAAGAATTGATAACATATCCCAGATATTTGAGTTGTTTACAAAAATTGCATTTCTCAGGGTTCAGAGTTAGACCTGCACGAGTTATACGTAAAATAACTTCAATAGGAAATAAATATACAGTATGTCTCCGTAAGTTTGCATCATATGGAAAACTTTTTTATTATTCATTTTACGAAAAAAAGTTATTCTTCATAAAAAGCTCTGCATGGTCTAAAAACTAAAATGCAACCATCAAATATCGAAATTTTCCAGTCATGTACGAGGTTTGTCAAAAAATGTGAATTTTTCCCAAGAATGTAAATTTTTCCCAAGAGTAAAGTACCTTTATTTTTGACATTATCAAAAATTGTTGGTAAAAAAAGTTGATCAGGACTAAAAACCACGTCTAAATATGCAATTATACGCATTTATGTTGAAAAATTATTTTATTAATTTATTATTAATTATTTAATTTTTTAATTATTTAATTAATTTAATGCGTGTTATTACATATTTAGACGTGGTTTTTAGTTCTGATCAACTTTTTTTAATAACAATTTTTGATAATGTCAAAAATAAAGGTACTTTACTCTTGGGAAAACTTTACATTCTTGAGAAAAATTCACATTTTTTGACAAACCTCGTATATGACTGGAAAATTTCGATATTTGATGGTTGCATTTTAGGTTTTAGACTATGCAGAGCTTTTTATGAGGAATAACTTTTTTTCGTAAAATGAATAATAAAAAAGTTTTCCATATGATGCAAACTTACAGAGACATACTGTATATAGGGTGACTCGGAACTAAATGCACATACGTCTCCAGGTGATAGTGGACACCTTGGGGTTTCTTAATAATCTACCTTTAGTAGGTAGGTATATCATCACGCGTTAGATACAGGGTGTTTTATACTATTTGGCTCCTGTTTGTTTTTCTCATATTTTTTGAGCACCTGGTATAAAATGTTTATACTCGGTGAAAATATTTTTTATACTGATCGCATTAAAATGCCATATGAAAAGTCTTGAAATTCAGGTCCAGACTTAAAAAAAGTTGTCGATTTCTAGTTTTTAAAATTCAACAACTTTATTATTTATTTCTTAAAAACACCATAAAAAACTGATACTAATGACATACTTACCAAATTTGCCGCACTCACCGCTCAACCATAATAAATACCTGATGTTTAGATATTAAAAAACATACAAAAAAATAAGGATTTGACAATATTTTCAAATGCTCTTCAATAACTTCTTCACATTTTCTTCCTCCGATACTTAAATTGGAAACTGCACTACGTCTTACGTCTGGTCCATTTTTTATTTCCTGAAATGAAGTAATAATGCGTTGCAAAAGCTGGTCCCATGTGTTAATTTCTTCCTTATAAAGTAAATTTTTCATATACCTTGCTGGCCAAGAATAGGGCCCCCCGCGACCTATCCTTCTATTGAAATGAGTATTATTTCCAAATTCTGAAACAGCTCTTGTATAATGTGGAGGAGCTCCATCGTGCTGGAACTAAATTCCTCTTAAATAAACATTCTCATTATGGAGAAGATTTGGCAAAATGTTTTCTAAAAAGTGTAAATATTGGTTTCCATTTAATCTTCCTTCAAAGAAGTGTGCGCCAATTAATTTACTGACCAAACATTTACCGATAATCTATATTGCAAGTGCGACTGCTTAATAGCATTTGGCTTTTCTAGGGACCACACATGACAATTTCTAGAATTATTGACACCAACTCTGGTAAACTGAGATTCATCGGTTCATACAATCCGGTGAAGACCTCTTCGATGCCTTCTATCAACTGACAAAAGACAACCGGTTAGCATAATCACGTGGTTCTATTGTTACTACCTCTTGGATATGATAAGTATGTAAGCCTTCTTGTGGATGTTTTTGAATGTTCTTAAACCGAATTTAAAATATCTTCGTCTTCTTGAACCGGGTGTCTCACAAGCTGATCAATATTATTTTACGTCGGAAAATGCCCTTGTTCACGAACAAAAGAAAATACATTGGAAAATGGTTTAGACATCTTCTTCCAGGAGACCTCATTCCGAGTCATTCCATATTCTCGAGCAGTGATGGGGCATTTTAATCGTGAAGTAAATGTTTGTCAAAAATATCTTAAAAACACCAATAAATTTGACAGATTGTAACTGACTTATTTACTAATAATTCGTTGCTCCCCAATATTTCGATATTCTGATTTCCTATGCAGTCAAAAGAAGTAAAAAGTAATATTCAAAAACTATACGGTATTGCCATTAACTCTTTCTGATACCTACCAATTTATTAACTTGATTTTTTTACAAATTTTTATAAGCCGCTATAAATAAATAAATATTATCGTTGTTATTATTAGTATTAGTGTCGTCATAACAGTAAATATTTTTTTGTATGTTTTTCTATATCTAAAGATCAGCCGTCTATTATGGTTAAGTGGTGAGTGCGGCAACTTTGGTAACTATGTCATTAGTATCAGTTTTTGATGGTGTTTTTAAGTAAAAAAAAATCAAAAATATGACATACAAGTTTGTAAGATGTACATTTAGATCCAAGTCACCCTGTGTATATTATATATTATATAAAAAAAGGGTTGAAAAATATGTGCACTCTAAAAGAATTAAATTGAAGGACATGCTGCGTAAACGCTAGCGCGGATTGCGACCCGCCAGCAGATGCTCTTTAACACCCCTACAGAATGCAGCAGAGCTGGGAGCCATCCTGATACAGTCTGGCTGACAAAGAGTTAAAAGTACTAACGGCCGTATAGCGGAATGAACGTTGAAAAAAAGCATTATTGTGCTTGGGCACACTATACAAATCCTTGTGGCGAGTAAGAACATTATGTACATCAGAACCCTTAGTAAGTTTGGTGAAAAGGTAAGAAGAAAGTTCATTTAGTTTAATTTTGTAAAGATATGAAGTACATAACGTTTTTTGATAGTAATTCATCCTAATTCGATCAAATAAGGAGATATGATCGAATTGGCGGACATTAAAGCTAAATCTAAGACAAGCGTTTTATAGGGATAAAATTAGAGAATTAATGAGGCGTAATTTAATATCCATATCAAAAATATCTCCATTTATACACTGTGGGCCTAATTTATTTGGAACCCAATTTCACTCTGAATAACTTTTGCTATATTTGTCGGATTTTGGTGCTATTTTGTGTAAATATTAAAGGGGCCTTTTCCCAATTGTAGAACAAATATCCAATCACTATGTACAGGGGGAGCCAAGTAACAAGAAATATTTGTAATCATTGCCTTTGGGGCTGTTGCAAAATTAAATGGTTTACTCTAAAACTACAAAAATTATTTGAAATTATTAAGAGACTATCGGAAAAGAGGCTCTGAAACAATTCTACTAAAAACTTTAGGTTTTGTATTAAAAACGTTTTTTTTTTCGAAACTTTATTAAATAATATTACCATACAGCCTTATTAAATATCAAGTTAACAGAGCAGAAATGTAATAAAAAAAAATATTTTTCAATAATTTTACAAGAAATTATTGTGAATATGACCACCTTGATTATCTACAACAGCTTGAAGTCTTCGGCGCCATTGTCCAATTGAGTTATTAATAATTTCTTGATTATATTGTTGCCAACAGTAGACTATCCTCTCTTTAAGCTGGTCAATCGTATTAATCCGAGTATTTTCATAAACTTTTCCCTCTAATATCCCCCAAATGTTATAGTCGACGGGGTTTAACTCCGGGCTATTTGGAGGCCACATGTTTGGTTCAATAAAATCAGGACAATTTTCCTGCAGGTATCTTACAGTACTTCTTGACGTATAAAAGACGTATGGCTTGGTGCGCCATCTTGCTGGAATGTGTAGTTGTCACTAACTATTTCTATTTCTCGAAGCATACCGTCTAAAATGTCGCGTTGATAAACTTCGGAATTAATTTTTACTCCAGAGCCAATAAAATAAATTTTAGTTTTTCCTAGCATCGATACAGCCAAAGAAACCATAACTGACTTAGAAAACCGATCTCTGGACTAGAAGATGTTCCAGTGGTATCTCTGATTTTCTTTGTACATTAGAATATACCCTGTTGTTCTGAGAATTTTTTGGTTGGCGCAAAGAAAAAACTTTTTCATCTGAGAACCAAATTATTTCAATATCATCGCATCGTCTAAATATTCTTAACAATGCTTGACATCTTTCTACTCTTTCTTAACATCATTTGAAAATTTGTGACAGTATATTTTTTTAAAGGGTCGAAACTTCAAATCAATTTTAATAATTCTTCTTACCGATGATCTTTTAATAGTAGGTAGTCGTTTTTGTTATTTTTCTCGAACTTATCGTATTACCGGGTTCGACAGCATTAAGAATTGTCCTAACTCTTTCAACGTTTTCGATGCTTCTACCAGTTTTCTTTCTTCCTCTTCCAGGCTTCATTTGGAATGAACCATTGGTCTTGAGTAAATGCCGTAGAAAATAACTAACGGTACTTAATTTCCAATTACCCTCTGGGTAACTTTTAATAATCTTTTTTGCATCATAACCTTTGACTCTTAGAGATGAAATTAAGATTTTATCTTCAAATGACAAATACGAGTACACCATTTTGAAATAAATTTAATACACTGCCAAGTTACTAATATTTACATACTGTTGTCAAGGGCATTTTTTCTTTTGTTTCATAGGTAACTCGAGATTCAATTATTTATGTATTTTTGCTGTGTTAACTTGATATTTAATAAAGCTGTATGGTAAGATTATTTAATAAAGTTTCGAAAAAAAATACGTTTTTAATAAAAAAACTAAAGTTTCTAGAACAATTTTTTGGAGCCTCTTTTCCGATAGTCTCTTAATAATTTCAAATTATTTTTGTAGTTTTAGAGTAAACCATTTAATTTTGCAACAGCCCTAAAGGCAATGATTACAAATATTTCTTATTATTTGGCTCCCCCTGTACATAGTGATTGGATATTTGTTCTACAATTAGGGAAAGGCCCCTTTAATATTTACACAAAATACCACCAAAATCCGACATATAGCAAAAGTTATTCAGAGTGAAATTGGGTTCCAAATAAATTTGGCCCACAGTGTATATAGTAGTTTTAATTTAGCGTATGTTTTTTTGAATATCTAAACTCAGAATCAATATTCAGTACTAGAATTTTACATGTATTTCTATACTCTATAACAGTGCCGTTAACAAGGATTTGAAACCTAGGATTTGCACCAAATACTACGAGCTGAGAGTTCTTTTCGTTTAGAATCAAATTGTGGGATTTAGAGACAGTAACTAAAGTAATTTAAGATTTTCGTTAATTTTTATTACGGCAGTGGCGACATCAGAAGGTTAAAAAAGACAGGTACAACTGTGTATCATCCACAAACCAATGGGACAATGATTAAGAAACTTGGAGAAATCAGAAGTATAAATTGAGAATAAAAAAGAACCCAAAAAGCTGCCTTAGGCCACACCTCTGCTAATAAAAGGCAATTGGGAAGGATAATTATTAATTATTACCCGCAGGGATCTGTTAGAAAATTATGATAAAAAAATCACACAGGCCAAAAAATTTTGATTTTACGAAAGTAGTCCATTACCTTAAAGTGAAGCTGATGGGTATAACGTTAACAGTTCGTTGTTGATATTTATGTTGTTTTTAAACGTCACTTGGGTGCTCCGGGAACTCAGTTTGATTCGTTTAGAGAGCCACAGGTCGTGAGGTTCTTATTTTTATTTTATTATCCAGTTTTTTTTTTATTTTGGGCGCCAGTCGAGAGAAGATCTCGATAAAGAGAAAGAGCAAAGAAAATAGAGAAAGAATGTAGAATTATGAGTTATTCCAATATTAACTGCATACGAAGTGCCTAAATAAAACACAATAAAATTTTTACTTTAAGCTAAATGGTAAGCTAATCTAACTGATTTTATTACATTTCATTCATTACATCCCTTTTTTCTTTATCTTTTACAGAAAGCATCTACACTACTCTAATATAAAAACACATTTTTCTTTCTCTCCTCTTCATATCTGACATCTTTCACACCTCTTCGACATAGTTGAATCAAACTATAATGTTTTTATCACACACACTTGAACTGATTTCTACAAAGTCCTTCATTTGATATGTCCTGTTTTTTCTCTTCATTTCCCGCCTACAGTAGCTTTTTACTGGTCCCTGACCTTTCAGCGTGCTGATATATTTTCCGCCTTTTGACTGCAAAAGTTTTTCACTCCCCATGCGTGTCATTGAAAGCTCCATTATGGATTAGTTCCACCTTTAATTTTATTATATTTTCTCTTTTGCTAACAACATCAGCTGTTCATTATTTTTGCTTCAATTTCCTGATTATGAGTGTTTCTACACTTGAAACATGTCGATTCTAGCCTAGCTATTGAATTAAAATTGTGGGGAAATACTTTATGCTTTTCTTTTCCCTATATTATTCAACTCCACTTTGAGTATGGACTACTTCTTCAAAACAATAAAATTCGTTTGATGAGTAAATTCTATTATATCATACAGTTTCAATAAACAGTGAATATAAATACAAACAGGTACTCAAGGAGCCTCAATATTAAAAAGGGGTAACTACCCTACATAAGCTAGGTACACTAAAGCACACTACGCATTAAAATTAAAATTAAAGCTTGAAGTTCAATAAACAGTAAATACCAATACTACATATAGGCACTCAAAAAGCATCCATACTCTAAGGGTTAACTACCCTACATAAGCTAGGTACACTAAAGTATACTACGCATTAAAATAAAATTAAAGCTTTAGGCTATAAATCACTCATTAAGTGACAAATACAATTCTATACTAAAACCTCAGTAAAAATAATATAGGTGCAAAAACCGATATAAAATTAAGTAGTATCACAGATCATACCACAAATTAATATAGATCCGAGCTAGAAGCTATTTAGTAACGTTTCAATTATCAGTTATTGCTAATCTATGCTCAAAAGCTCTTTGAGAGGTGGGGAGAAACAATATAAAATTTGAATTGACTAAGTTGCATCATGAATTAATACACATTAAAGCTCAAAGCTCTTAGGAACGGTTTCAATAAACAGTAAGTGTAAATTTACGATTCTAGAGTCAAAGAGAGAGGGGAAAAACGGCCAAAAAGATATAGCTACAGTAAGGTACACTATAATTTGAAATGTGTTAATGCTTAACGCTCTTAGGTAAAGGTTATGATTAAAATGCAACGGTAGTAACACACTGTAAATTAAAATATGAGTTAAATGAAGTTAAGGTTTAGAACCCCTGAGGCATAAATAACACAACACTTAATAAAGAAAGAGAGGTATTGCAAGGTAAATACTAACAAGTATATTATAAATTAAATTACCCAAAAGCTAAGAGCCTCTGGTGCCTAAATAATGCAGTAATATAGGAATACAGAAGGAGGGGGTTGCAATTTCCACTACTGACGCTCACCACGGTTGCACAAACTTAGATTTTTTCTACGTTACAGACAAAGCACTACAAATTAATATTTTGCCAGCAAGATCGAATGATCGACGAGAAAATAATGATTTAAAGTTATCTACTCTCTCGAGTTATGGATAACTCTTTAACATTATCTATAATTATATAAAAATATATGCGTCTATACTCAGGGTTTTCTTTTTTCATCCTCTAAGTGAATTTTTTTTTAAAAGAAAAAATAAAGTTTAGCATCTTAAAAAAATGCAAGCAAAAATAGATAGCAAAGGTTATGCCACAATCAAAAGATTAATCAAAAATAATGTTCAGGAAAAACACCAATAAAGCAATAAGCTATTGTTTAAGAAAAAATACTCATCTTTTAAGAGTTCGATACACAGGTGCTCGAAATTCAACAGCAGGGCCTCTACATAGACGTTCCTAGGTCACACCATACGGCAAGCGACAGGTAATCTACCATATCGACGGTAACAATTCAATATGTCGTAACTCAAAATCTCCTACTTTTCAGGAAACGATAAAAACTGTAAAGTAAATATGTCGTATATCACAACTTAGTAAGGTAACTCATGGGTTCAATAATGCCTAACTCAACGTTTATAGCAGACCATGTTTTTATTAATGAAAATTAACTTAAGAATTTTCATAGCCATGTAATATGATTATATTAACAGTTTAAGCGGGAAATCTTATTTTGCATGAATTCAAAGTTACGACATATTGAAATGTTACCGTCGATATCTGAGTGAGGAGTAGGACAGTAGCTAAACCACCAATGGCATCTGGAAAAGGCTTCAAACAGCTCCAGCATCCATATAAACTCTAGCTCCTCCCAGACAAAATGGGGCTCCCATGCAACAAATGTGACGAGCAAATTAAAGCATTGATAAAAAAGTGGAGACCTTTGTCTCTAAATTGAGACGGAAACTTAAATTTTGAATATGATGGATAAAGATTAGAGTTGTGTAAATTTGTTGTTGAAATTTATACTGGTGTCTGCATACTTGGCCAATGAGTTGTAAGTTGAAAGTTGAAATCTTAAAGTTGTGTTTAAGATGCCATGCTGCAGTTAAAATTATGTTTGAACTTCAGGGTGACATTGAAATTCTTGGATAAATCTTCAAACTGAAGACTGGAACTGCGATTCACAGTGAGAGGTAAGATCAGATAGTGGGTTAAAAATTGTAGCAAAACATCATTATGAGAATTTTAAATTAAGTGAAAAGCCTGAACAATTGTAATTGAACTCCAAAATAAAATCTTGAATTTAAAAAAATATCGAGATGAAATGAAATGAAATGAAGTGAAGTGAAACCTGAAACAAAATGGAGGCCGTTAGCGTGCCATTGTCAAAGTATATTTTTGACTGTACAATCTACCTGATTTTCTGGTTTTCTTCAGCTGTTGAGGGTGCAATTAAACGCCATTGTAGACTCAATAGTATTTTCTTGATAAAAACTTTCAATCCGGATTCACCGCAGCACTGAGTGCCTTTTCGTTCAAATCAGTTCATACTATTTACGGCACAATCCTCTCTCGGCTGGCAAAAGACGTTGAAAGGGCCGATTTCGCATTCCACTCTCACTTTTACTGACCCAGACCTTGTAAAAAGGGGGAATTGTCTCCAATACCAAACCGAACAAAAATCACATGACCTCTGATGCACTAGAACGTTAGGGGAAGTAAAATGATGAAAATCCAAACTTAAACCGGAAAATTTAACCCTATTTTCACGATCATTCTAAAAGCGAAACACATGGTAACAACAAAACCGACTGACCGACTAAATAAGAAAAGGCAAAGATCGATACAACCATTTCTCGGACAGGTACCTAATTGTTTATCTGGTTGCCTACCTACAAATTAAGTTGAAAGCCGGTGTAAGGGAAGAATCACACTGAGCGACCATGATCGACCGTCCGCGATCGACCAGTGACGATCAAATTTCCAACACGAACATTCTTACCACAAAAATCACACTGAACGATCGTCCTCGACCGTCCGCGACCGATCTACGTCGACCCTGTTTGAAATTCCAACCTGCTGGAAATTTTGGTCGGTCTCGGACCATCCCACTTAATGCGCATGACAATTTTTTTTTATTTTTTTTTATTTTACACCAAGTGGAAGTGGCGTGCAACTCTAAAACCTAGCCCTACTTTTTCACGCTGGTTTTATTTGCTCTTGGTCATTTGTGTTTATATAGGCAAAGTATTATCTACAAAAGAATCTTGACATTTGACAGGTTTGACATTTTCGTATGAGCGGTCGACAGCTGTGGTCGGTCGACCAGTGTGACTAGAACCCTGAATTTAAGCTATTTTGATTGTTGGTCGTAGCCGGTCGATCGCGGACGGTCGATCATGGTCGCTCAGTGTGACTCCTGACTAAGTCTCGAGGTTTCTCAAGCAAAGCGGAGTTGACAGAGGCGTAGTAGGGAATTTAATTATGATGTTTTGATATAATTTCTTTAAATTTTAAAATAATTAGATATTTATGAGATTACCAAAATCAGTTGTAATAATCACGAAGTGGTTATTACAAATACCCCCATTTCATGAAATAAATAAATTTTAAAAATTTACAAATATACATAGCTAAATACATATAACATAATAAAAACTTATGGCAACACTTGCCTACAACAGTTCTAGGTACAAACTTATGTCTACTTATTATCTAACCATCCCTGGACGTACAATAGCTCACTCGGAATCGTCAGAGTCGAGAGAGCGATCAATCATTAGAAGGTTGTAAATCTTTAATATGATAACGGCCGATATTTCTGTCATTCTCATCCAATAATTCATAAATTAAGGGTGAGATTTTTTTAAAGATTTTACATTTAAGAAATTTCTTTGCTAACTTTTTTGAAAAATAATTGCCAGCATCAGATAAAATAAAATTTCTTTTGTAAACAATGTCACCTTCGTTAAATTCAAGATGTCTTTTTCTTAAGTTATAATATTTTTTATTCCTTTCATCGGATTGGTTTATGTTTTTAGCAACCTGTTCATAAATTTCCGGTAATTTTGAAAGTTCTCTAGCCAGGTTGTTTCTATCGTCGAAATGGCATGGGAAAAGATTTTTATTATCGATATGATCGTAATAATCACCACTAGTGGGTAAGTTACGCCCAAATGTCAGAAAAGCAGGTGAAAAAGACATGGATAGGTGGGTAGTGGTATTTATAGCATTACAGATATGGTGGATATACTGATCCCATCCGCGATGATTGTTTCCCTTAATAAAAGATCTAATAGCAGTGCCTATGACTCTATTAGCACGTTCTACGTTGTTTGTTTGGGGATGATATCTTGCATTATACCAGATGTTTTCGACTTTATAGGACTTTAAGAGATTAGAAAATTCTTGGGACTTAAATTGGCTACCATTATCCACTATGATAGTTTGGGGAACTCCAAAATACATGAAAACAATATCGTCAAGAAAAAAACAAATTTCTTTTGTTACCGCTCTTTTCATTTTATGAATAAAGGTGAAGTTTGTAAACCAATCCACCACAACTAATAAATAACAATGACCTGATTTTGATTTTGGAAATGGTCCCTGAATATCGATCGAGAGTAATTTGAAGGGTACAGAAACATTCTTGGGGGCTCCCATAAGACCTGAGCGCGCAAATTGAGATACCTTTTGCTCATTGCAAATTTGACAACGTGAAATGTATTTTTTGATGTCGGATCTCATTCTAGGCCACCAATACTGCTCGAATATTTTATCAAGGCACTTTCTAACGCCAAAGTTACTTCCTAAGGGGCTATCATGATAAGTTTTTAAAATTTCCTTTCGATTATTCTTTAGAACTACTGTTTTCCAACTTTTCTGATTGATGTCGATATTGTAGTTGGAATTAAAATGTTTGTATAAGATATTATTTTCTACTCTAAATAAGGAATATTTATGGGGTTGTTTTTGCACTTTAGCAATTAAGTCGGAGTACCATTTGTCTGGAATAGAATTAGACAGGGTAGAGATCTCAGGAAAACTGCGACTTAGTGCGTCAGCGACTACATTGGTTATTCCAGATCTATGTTTTATATAAAACTTAAATTGAGAGAGAAAAATGGACATTCTGGCTAATCTCCCCGTAGGGTTGTCTAAACGAAAGAGCCATTGTAAAGAATAATGATCTGTTAAAATGGTGAACTTTGAGCCACCTTCGACATAGGACCTAAATTTTATGACTGCATGAACTATGGCTAGTAATTCTTTTTCTGTGACTGTCATGTTAATCTCTGATTTGGTAAAAGTACATGAGGCGTAAGCGATGACGTATTCATCTTCACCCTCTACTTCGGTAAGAAAAGAACCCATGGCCGCATTCGAGGCGTCTGTTTGAATAGTGAAAGGTTTAGAAAAATCAGGGTTTCTTAACACAGGGGTCGAAATCAATCTTAACTTAATATTTTCAAAAGCTAACTCATCTTCAGGATTCCAAGTGACTACTTGTTTTTTCTTTTTACCTTTAGTTAGATTATTTAGAGGGACAATGAGTTCAGAAAAGTTTTTAATGAATTTACGATACCATGGAGCCATGCCAACAAAGCGTTTTATGCCTGTGACATCTTTGGGTTTTTGATAACTAGAAATAGCAGAGATCTTATCAGGATTGGCATGAAGGCCATTTTTATCAACTACATATCCTAGGAAAGCAAGGTTAGGTTGGCAAAATTTACATTTCTTTGCATTAATTGTGAGATTAGCTTTCTTTAGGATGTTAAAGACCTTATCTAACGTTTCAAGGTGATCATCGAAACTACTATTTACAATGATCAAGTCGTCAAGGTATACAAAGATGTTTTTCTCGATGGAGGGGTCAAAAAGGCGGTCCATCAACCTTTGAAGGGTAGCAGAACTATTCAAAGCTCCAAAGGGCATGCGCACAAACTCAAAGTGTCCTCTATTGATGACAGTAAAGGCAGTTTTAGCACAAGAGTCGTCGCTAAGTTTTATTTGCCAAAAGGCATGTTTTAAATCGATGGAAGTTAGAAATTGTGCATCCCTAACCTTGTCAAGGGTTCTAGACAAGTGGGATATGGCATAAGGATCTTTGATTGAAAGAGCGTTAAGCGGGCGCCCATCATAGCATAGGCAATACTCGCCAGGATCTTTTTCACTAGTAAAACATTAGCAGAATAAGGGCTAGTAGAAGGTCTGATTACACCTAACTCAACTAATCTATCAATTTCGTCATTCATATGTTTTTGCATGTAAGGAGACAAAAGAAAGGGTCTTTTACGAAAAGGTACGTCACTAGTAAGTTCAATTTTATGCTCGACCAAGGTGGTGAAACCAAGGGACTCTGAAACTAATACCTGGAATGTATTTATAGTTTTATCTAATTTTTCTTTTTGGACGGGTGTTAAATCATTTTCTGACTGAATGGAAATCTTTTCGAATTTTCCTTTGACAATTATTTCTTCTGACCTAAAGAGATCAAAAGAATTATTTTGAAAATTTAATTTTAAATTAACTTTTTGACAAAAATCGACGCCTAAAATAATTGGTTATCGAATACTAGGGGCAATAAGGACTTCTAAATCTACAGATTTATTTTGTAAATTTAGGGGAATTGTTGCAATGCCTAGAACTTGTTGAGGTAATTGAATTTTTACAAGGTTTTATATTTGATTGAAATCCTAGCTCAGAAATAAGTTCATAACCTCTCTTTCCTAATACACTTTGCATTGCCCCGGTATCTAACAAGGCGGTCACTATTTTATTCTGAATAGAAATATCTAAGTAAGGTCGTTAGTCACTAATGGACTCTCGAGAAAATAAGGATGAAATTTCATTAAATTTAAAAAAGTGTTTGACAGTGTGTAACCAGTGAGACCAATTATTTGTTAAATGAAAGGTTTCGGACTTTAACTTTGGTTTGGCTTTCTTCCTGCCGAAAAGGGAAGGGCGCTTTCTACGTTTTTTGAATTACACTTATTACACTTGGGCCTGATGACATTCTTTTGTGCACAATAATAACAAAATATTTTTCTCTTTAGTGTGCATTCTTGGAAAGTATGACCAACTTGATCACAATAATTATAACAAGTGACTTGGCCTAAGGCTGAAACATTGGGGGTTAATGAGGAATCAACAGGGTTCTGAAATTGCACAGGTGAATCTAAACTTGGGTTTGTATTAACAGGAAAACTTAAGTTTGTGTTTGGTGCATTTGAACTACTATGTTGTGAAATTTGATTATCTTGACAAATTGGTGGATTCGCCAGTTCCGATATATGTTTATTATTTTGATATGTTTTACTTAGGGGTTTCCTGTATACTAACTCGGGTTCTAAGGTTGATGCTGTACAAAAAGGGGAAGCTTGAAAATTGTCACTTCTTAATATGGTGTCTTCCAAGACTCAACATAAGCTTTTAAGCTCAAGTAATGACGAGAGCTGTCTCAGGGCTAAATGTTCTTGATAGTAGGGAAGTAAATTTCTAGTAATTAGTCTTTATTGAACAGTGGGATCTATGGGGTTAATAAATCTTTTAAATAAATTTTCCATGACCGCTATATAAATTAAGGGTCTTTTAGCGATACCTTGGGTTCTGGATCTAATCTCATCCCATAATGCAATTTCATAATCTATGGGCAAAAAATGTAATCTCAAATGAAAAACTAATTCGTTCTAAGTGGATAAAGTATTTCTAATGGATCGGTACCAAATGAGGGCATCATCTTCGAATAATTCATGGGAGAAATTTAATAAATTTTCACTAGAGATCTTGTAAGCCGAGCAATATTCTTCAACTTTCTCTAGAAAACTGTGTAAGCTTTGATTTTTTCCATTAAATTTAAATTTAAGCGATTAAGAGGGGGTGATCTGTAATTATCCTGATTTGCAAAAAATGTGGAATTATGGGATTGTGGAAAATTTTGATTATTACTGCTATAGGGGGTGTGTTGAAAAAATGGGGAGTATTCATTAGGGTTTAAACTGTTTGCAAAGCTATTTGCTATCCCACTATTTTGAGATATATTGGGGGGTATTTGTACATTTTGAAGATTATGAGTGAAATTTTGATAAGTCTGACTGTTGTTCCGAGGAAATGGGTGATTTTCACTAGAATTTGGTCTGTCACCAACAGGGAAAGAGGTAGGCTGTAGTTGGGGCACGAAATTAGCTATTTCGGGTCGAGGTAAAATTGAAAATATCTGATTAAATTGGGAAAGTGTTGGATTTCTTGGCAGGGGCCCTAGAAAATCGTCAATATCTTAAAGTATTGAACCATGTACAATACGTGAACAATTTTCTGAGAAACTTAGGTTTCTATTGTGGTGAGTTTGGTCTAAATTTTGAGGTGTAAAAATTCGGTTTGTAACACAGGGAGTGTCAATAATAGGGTTATTTTGCATTGTGTTATTGTGTTGGTTATTCATTTGAAAATGGTCATTGACAGTACTTTCCCTAATTGGTGGTCCGTTGAGAGAAAATGAAGGTGAATTTGAATTTTGAAAATTACTGCTATTGAGCTGGGCATTATTTCTAGGGGGTGAATTTCGAGGTGAAACCCGAACAAACCCGAATGATGGACAATCGCCTCTGTACGTATGACCCTTGCAGCACTTCCACTGGCACGAGGTAGTTGTTCATCTTCAGCAAAAGAAACTCTTCGAGGAGGGCTATTTCTAAAAGAACCTTCAAAATCGCTCTCGGAGAAACTTTCATCAGAATTTCTCAATTGAAGTAAATTGACATCATTATTTTGAGCTTTATGCTTTAATTCAGTTAAGAGAGACATAGTCTGAGATAGTTATTCAGTTTTTAAATTCTGTTCCTCTTCAGTGCAAGGAGAAACACAATTTAAACGATTTTTGATATGAGACAATCTTGACATTGCTTTTTTAAAATCAATATGGCGTTTATCAGAGTTAAAAATATTTACCAAATCCTTGAATATTATCAACTTTCGGCGACAGATGTCAGCATTTTGTTGAAAATCTAGTGGTGATACAGGATGAGTGATGACAGAGTTATCCTTTTCTGCCTTCAAAAGTTCTCGCAGAAGAGACTTCAAAGTCCTGACATTAGAGTTTGGATCTACCTCGAGTCCTCTTACTCACAGTTCAAAAACTATTTTGTCCTTCCAAAGGTAGTCAGGATTTATTTTTGACATATTCATAAAGTTCCAGCGTATCTAAAACTTCCAAGTACAATTAAAATTTTATCACGGTAGAGTATCCTTGATACAATCAAAGACACAACAACAAGTCAAAGTGGAAATGCAACAATAAGTGAGATAAGAAAAAATTAAAATCTGGAAAATGTTGGAATAAATTTAATTTTGAAAAATAGCGGCTTAGCTCAAACAACGTTTTTTTTAGGCCCCACACTTGAGCATCATTTGTAACGTTAAAAGTTCGTTGTTGATATTTATGTTGTTTTTAAACGTCACTTGGGTGCTCCGAGAACTCAGTTTGATTCGTTTAGAGAGCCACAGGTCGTGAGGTTCTTATTTTTATTTTATTATCCAGATTTTTTTTATTTTGGGCGCCAATCGAGAGAAGATCTCGATAAAGAGAAAGAGCAAAAAAAATAGAGAAAGAATGCAGAATTATGAGTTATTCCAATATTAACTGCATACGAAGTGCCTAAATAAAACACAATAAAATTCGTTTGATGAGTAAATTCTATTATATCATAAAGTTTCAATAAACAGTGAATATAAATACAAACAGGTACTCAAGGAGCCTTAATATTAAAAAGGGGTTCCCTACATAAGCTAGGTACACTAAAGCACAATACGCATTAAAATTAAAATTAAGGCTTGAAGTTCAATAAACAGTAAATACCAATACTACATATAGGCACTCAAAAAGCATCCATACTCTAAGGGGTAACTACCCTACATAAGCTAGGTACACTAAAGCATACTACGCATTAAAATAAAATTAAAGCTTTAAGCTATAAATCACTCATTAAGTGACAAATACAATTCTATACTAAAACCTCAGTAAAAATAATATAGGTGCAAAAACCGATATAAAATTAAGTAGTATCACAGATCATACCACAATTTTAAAAAATCCGAGCTAGAAGCTATTTGGTAACGTTTCAATTATCAGTTATTGCTAATTTATGCTCAAAAGCTCTTTGAGAGGTGGGGAGAAACCATATAAAATTTGAATTGACTAAGTTGTATCATGAATTAATACACATTAAAGCTCAAAGCTCTTAGGAACGGTTTCAATAAACAGTAAGTGTAAATTCACGATTCTAGAGTCAAAGAGAGAGGGGAAAAACAGCTTAAAAGATATAGATACAGTAAGGTACACTATAATTTGAAATGTGTTAATGCTTAACGCTCTTAGGTAAAGGTTATGATTAAAATGCAACGGTAGTAACACACTTTAAATTAAATTATGAGTGAAATGAAGTTAAGGTTCAGAACCCCTGAGGAATAAATAACACAACACTAAATAAAGAAAGAGAGGTATTGCAAGGTAAATACTAACAAGTATATTATAAATTAAATAACCCAAAAGCTAAGAGCCTCTGGTGCCTAAATAATGCAGTAATATAGGAATACAGAAGGAGGGGGTTGCAATTTTCACTACTGACGCTCACCACGGTTGCACAAACTTAGATTTTTTTCTACGATACAGACAAAGCACTACAAGTTAATATTTTGCCAGCAAGATCGAATGATCGACGAGAAAATAATGATTTAAAGTTATCTACTCTCTCGAGTTATGGATAACTCTTTAACATTATCTATTAGGGTTTTCTTTTTTAATCCTCTAACTAAGTGAAATTTTTTTTAAAAGAAAAAAAAAACTTTAGCATCTTAAAAAAATGCAAGCAAAAATAGATAGCAAAGGTTATGCCACAATTAAAAGGTTAATCAAAAATAATGTTCAGGAAAAACACCAATAAAGCAATAAGCTATTGTTTAAGAAAAAATATACTCATCTTTTAAGAGTCCGATACACAGGTGCTCGAAATTCCACAGCATGGCCTCTACGTAGACGTTCCTAGGTCACACCATACGGCAAGCGACAGGTAATCTACCATATCTGAGTGAGGAGTAGGACAGTAGCTAAACCACCAATGGAATCTGGAAAAGGCTTCGAACAGCTCCAGCATTCATATAAACTCTAGCTCCTCCCAGACAAAATGGGGCTCCCATGCAGCAAATGTGACGAGGAAATTAAAGCATTGATGAAAAAGTGGAGACTTTTGTCTCTAAATTGAGACGGAAACTTAAATTTTGAATATGATGGATAAAGATTAGAGTTGTATAAATTTGAGAAGTTGAAATTTATACTGGTGTCTGCATACTTGGCCAATGAGTTGTAAGTTGAAATCTTAAAGTTGTGTTTAAGATGCCATGCTGCAGTTAAAATTATGTTTGAACTTCAGGGTGACATTAAAATTCTTGGATAAATCTTCAAACTGAAGACTGGAACTGTGATTCACAGTGAGAGGTAAGATCAGATAGTGGGTTAAAAATTGTAGCAAAACATCATTATGATAATTTTAAATTAAGTGAAAAGCCTGAACAATTGTAATTGAACTCCAAAATAAAATCTTGAATTTAAAAAAATATCGAGATGAAATGAAATGAAATGAAATGAAATGAAATGAAATGAAATGAAATGAAATGAAATGAAATGAAATGAAATGAAATGAAATGAAATGAAATGAAATGAAATGAAATGAAATGAAATGAAATGAAATGAAATGAAATGAAATGAAATGAAATGAAATGAAATGAAATGAAATGAAATGAAATGAAATGAAATGAAATGAAATGAAATGAAATGAAATGAAATGAAATGAAATGAAATGAAATGAAATGAAATGAAATGAAATGAAATGAAATGAAATGAAATGAAATGAAATGAAATGAAATGAAATGAAATGAAATGAAATGAAATGAAATGAAATGAAATGAAATGAAATGAAATGAAATGAAATGAAATGAAATGAAATGAAATGAAATGAAATGAAATGAAATGAAATGAAATGAAATGAAATGAAATGAAATGAAATGAAATGAAATGAAATGAAATGAAATGAAATGAAATGAAATGAAATGAAATGAAATGAAATGAAATGAAATGAAATGAAATGAAATGAAATGAAATGAAATGAAATGAAATGAAATGAAATGAAATGAAATGAAATGAAATGAAATGAAATGAAATGAAATGAAATGAAATGAAATGAAATGAAATGAAATGAAATGAAATGAAATGAAATGAAATGAAATGAAATGAAATGAAATGAAATGAAATGAAATGAAATGAAATGAAATGAAATGAAATGAAATGAAATGAAATGAAATGAAATGAAATGAAATGAAATGAAATGAAATGAAATGAAATGAAATGAAATGAAATGAAATGAAATGAAATGAAATGAAATGAAATGAAATGAAATGAAATGAAATGAAATGAAATGAAATGAAATGAAATGAAATGAAATGAAATGAAATGAAATGAAATGAAATGAAATGAAATGAAATGAAATGAAATGAAATGAAATGAAATGAAATGAAATGAAATGAAATGAAATGAAATGAAATGAAATGAAATGAAATGAAATGAAATGAAATGAAATGAAATGAAATGAAATGAAATGAAATGAAATGAAATGAAATGAAATGAAATGAAATGAAATGAAATGAAATGAAATGAAATGAAATGAAATGAAATGAAATGAAATGAAATGAAATGAAATGAAATGAAATGAAATGAAATGAAATGAAATGAAATGAAATGAAATGAAATGAAATGAAATGAAATGAAATGAAATGAAATGAAATGAAATGAAATGAAATGAAATGAAATGAAATGAAATGAAATGAAATGAAATGAAATGAAATGAAATGAAATGAAATGAAATGAAATGAAATGAAATGAAATGAAATGAAATGAAATGAAATGAAATGAAATGAAATGAAATGAAATGAAATGAAATGAAATGAAATGAAATGAAATGAAATGAAATGAAATGAAATGAAATGAAATGAAATGAAATGAAATGAAATGAAATGAAATGAAATGAAATGAAATGAAATGAAATGAAATGAAATGAAATGAAATGAAATGAAATGAAATGAAATGAAATGAAATGAAATGAAATGAAATGAAATGAAATGAAATGAAATGAAATGAAATGAAATGAAATGAAATGAAATGAAATGAAATGAAATGAAATGAAATGAAATGAAATGAAATGAAATGAAATGAAATGAAATGAAATGAAATGAAATGAAATGAAATGAAATGAAATGAAATGAAATGAAATGAAATGAAATGAAATGAAATGAAATGAAATGAAATGAAATGAAATGAAATGAAATGAAATGAAATGAAATGAAATGAAATGAAATGAAATGAAATGAAATGAAATGAAATGAAATGAAATGAAATGAAATGAAATGAAATGAAATGAAATGAAATGAAATGAAATGAAATGAAATGAAATGAAATGAAATGAAATGAAATGAAATGAAATGAAATGAAATGAAATGAAATGAAATGAAATGAAATGAAATGAAATGAAATGAAATGAAATGAAATGAAATGAAATGAAATGAAATGAAATGAAATGAAATGAAATGAAATGAAATGAAATGAAATGAAATGAAATGAAATGAAATGAAATGAAATGAAATGAAATGAAATGAAATGAAATGAAATGAAATGAAATGAAATGAAATGAAATGAAATGAAATGAAATGAAATGAAATGAAATGAAATGAAATGAAATGAAATGAAATGAAATGAAATGAAATGAAATGAAATGAAATGAAATGAAATGAAATGAAATGAAATGAAATGAAATGAAATGAAATGAAATGAAATGAAATGAAATGAAATGAAATGAAATGAAATGAAATGAAATGAAATGAAATGAAATGAAATGAAATGAAATGAAATGAAATGAAATGAAATGAAATGAAATGAAATGAAATGAAATGAAATGAAATGAAATGAAATGAAATGAAATGAAATGAAATGAAATGAAATGAAATGAAATGAAATGAAATGAAATGAAATGAAATGAAATGAAATGAAATGAAATGAAATGAAATGAAATGAAATGAAATGAAATGAAATGAAATGAAATGAAATGAAATGAAATGAAATGAAATGAAATGAAATGAAATGAAATGAAATGAAATGAAATGAAATGAAATGAAATGAAATGAAATGAAATGAAATGAAATGAAATGAAATGAAATGAAATGAAATGAAATGAAATGAAATGAAATGAAATGAAATGAAATGAAATGAAATGAAATGAAATGAAATGAAATGAAATGAAATGAAATGAAATGAAATGAAATGAAATGAAATGAAATGAAATGAAATGAAATGAAATGAAATGAAATGAAATGAAATGAAATGAAATGAAATGAAATGAAATGAAATGAAATGAAATGAAATGAAATGAAATGAAATGAAATGAAATGAAATGAAATGAAATGAAATGAAATGAAATGAAATGAAATGAAATGAAATGAAATGAAATGAAATGAAATGAAATGAAATGAAATGAAATGAAATGAAATGAAATGAAATGAAATGAAATGAAATGAAATGAAATGAAATGAAATGAAATGAAATGAAATGAAATGAAATGAAATGAAATGAAATGAAATGAAATGAAATGAAATGAAATGAAATGAAATGAAATGAAATGAAATGAAATGAAATGAAATGAAATGAAATGAAATGAAATGAAATGAAATGAAATGAAATGAAATGAAATGAAATGAAATGAAATGAAATGAAATGAAATGAAATGAAATGAAATGAAATGAAATGAAATGAAATGAAATGAAATGAAATGAAATGAAATGAAATGAAATGAAATGAAATGAAATGAAATGAAATGAAATGAAATGAAATGAAATGAAATGAAATGAAATGAAATGAAATGAAATGAAATGAAATGAAATGAAATGAAATGAAATGAAATGAAATGAAATGAAATGAAATGAAATGAAATGAAATGAAATGAAATGAAATGAAATGAAATGAAATGAAATGAAATGAAATGAAATGAAATGAAATGAAATGAAATGAAATGAAATGAAATGAAATGAAATGAAATGAAATGAAATGAAATGAAATGAAATGAAATGAAATGAAATGAAATGAAATGAAATGAAATGAAATGAAATGAAATGAAATGAAATGAAATGAAATGAAATGAAATGAAATGAAATGAAATGAAATGAAATGAAATGAAATGAAGTGAAGTGAAACCTGAAACAAAATGGAGGCTGTTAGCGTGCCATTGTCAAAGTATATTTTTGACTGTACAATCTACCTGATTTTCTGGTTTCCTTCAGCTGTTGAGGGTGCAATTAAACGCCATTGTAGACTCAATAGTATTTTCTTGATAAAAACTTTCAATTCGGATTCACCGCAGCACTGAGTGCCTTTTCGTTCAAATCAGTTCATACTATTTACAGCACAATCCTCTCTCGGCTGGCAAAAGACGTTGAAAGGGCCGATTTCGCATTCCACTCTCATTTTTACTGACCCAGACCTTGTGAAAAGGGGGGATTGTCTCCAATACCAAACCGAACAAAAATCGCATGACCTCTGATGCACTATGACTTTAGGGGAAGTAAAATGATGAAAATCCAAACTTAAACCGGAAAATTTAACCCTATTTCCACGATCATTCTGAAAGCAAAACACATGGTAACAACAAAACCGACTGACCGACTAAATAAGAAAAGGCAAAGATCGATACAACCATTTCTCGGACAGGTACCTAATTGTTTATCTGGTTGCCTACCTACAAATTAAGTTGAAAGCCGGTGTAAGTCTAGAAGTTTCTCAAGCAAAGCGGAGTTGACAGAGGCGTAGTAGGGAGTTTAATTATGATGGTTTGATATAAATTCTTTAAATTTTAAAATAATTAGATATTTATGAGATTACCAAAATCAGTTGTAATAATCATGTAGTAGTTATTACATGGGTTTATGGGCTATACACGTTTCGGTACTAGAAAGTACCATCATCAGCACCGAAGCGCTTTAATAAATTTAGAACGAATAGAAGGACAAATTAGATTAACTTACTTACCCAAGTGCCACCTCTACTAAGGAGTATAAAAAATTAAAAAACCATGAATGGGACGAGGACATTTTGTGTGCTTAGCGTATACAGATTAAATAGTGGTAATAAAATTCGAAAGGAAAATGAAAATGAAAATGTAAAGCTGCTTAATTATTAAAAATTCAAATTTATAATAGTTAAAAAATATTTTCGCCGTCACTGTTTTTATTCAGTTTAGGTGTATATGGACACAGCCACAACGGATAGATTGTTTTAACCATTTATCGTGTTGTAGTGTGAGAAATATTAGAATATATTAAAAAATTTAAGGATGTAATCAAAAAATTTCTTGCCTTCTGTTCAGTGGTAGAATACTTTACTGTTGCTAATTCACGAGCATCAACATTAAAATTTTAATTATTTTTTGTTATTATGTTTATAACGTTTGTGTATGTTATGTTCTTATACAATTGTTTTAATATAATATATTATAATTTAGTTAAATGCATGCATCCAGGAATGCTTTATATTTTATATGACTTGCTACAATTTGTAATTTACAAAAATGTGGTCGAATAAATATGTTTACGTCTATGGCTATAAGTCGGGCTGCATAAAGAGGTAAGAGGTTAAATAATTAACTAACCAGCAACTTTGACGGTAACGTCAATGACATTGACAGAAATGTTTTTTTTTACAACCAAAGTGGTTAATTTGATTCTTGATTTACTAACCAGGTAACTTTGATTGTGAGTAAATAATTTCTGGCAATGCCATTGATGTCACAATCAAAGTGTCTGGTTAGTTAAATGTTGTCAACAATATTTCTAAAACCCAACAATAATCTACCATAATCCGAGAGCCACAACTATATTTTAAAAACTGAAACCGCCATAGCCGATTGTAATTTAAATAATTATTAATATGAAGATATTATATCAGACAGTCGTAGTTCAAGCTGGTGTCACAGCTTTACTATAACAGAAAATTCTTCTTTAAACAGAAAATTAATCTTTTTATAATTTAAAAATAAGCGATGAAAGAAATATTTGACCAAAATAAATCACAGGCTCTCGGGAGTCTCTATATAATGACCAAAGGGCGGATTATATGCACTTAAATTCAGCCAAAATATGCGCATATATATGCCTTGTTTGTCTTTAAAATATGCAGTTATTTACATTTTTTTTTAACCAAATATGCATACTGGTATGCAATATTTCTTAATTTATTATAGAAGCATTGGGTTCTAAAAAATATGTAAATTTTCTAAAAAATATGTAAATTTTTTAAAAAATAAAAAAAAATAAAGAAAAATAGAAGTAAAAAATTTTTAACCTAAAATTGTATAAAAGGCATTTATTACTAAATATTTTTCAAAATTTTCAACTAAAAAGGATTGTCTTAAACTTAAATTTCTACTCTCCAACGAGGACATTATGTCCGGTATAAAACTTTAATTAACCTTAATAAAAACAAGATCTTTATGTACCTATTACAAATCGATATAAATACCGTTTCTTATGCAGGCATGCAAACGCATTATTAAGTGACAATAAACAACCCCTAACAATTACCTGCAAACCCCCAATAAACACCTTATGGATAACCAAAATTTAAATATGGAAAATTCCTGCAATAAAAAAACCTTTAACATTTTAAATTTTTTGATTAAGCCGAATATATAAAAATATGCTCTTAAAATAATAATTTTTGAAAAATATGCATTTTATTATAAAATTGAGAAAATCTGCGCAAAATTAATATATATGCATTTTAATAATGACATTTACGCACGCCACGCCGCATTGCCGTTAATAGGTAGTAGTAGGTAGAAGTAAGAAATGTTAACATACTTAGGTAAATTGATTTAAATGTTAACATTTCGCTTTACGTGTTTATTGAGATATTAAAAATAGTGAAACTGAAAAAATACAATGGATGGTTGTAGCTAAAGCATAGCAATTCTTGACTGGCGTATAATGAATCATATTACACTAATCATCCTGGATTATTATGGCCTACCTTATACGCTAGGTAAGTAATATATTATTAATTTAAAGTTAAAAAATTTTATTTGTTTTCCTTCAGTGCTTAATCCATAAATTAATGTATTTTATTTTTTCAATGACTACACTTACCAATCTTTGGAGCATAATTAGGTACTTTCATTTCTAACTTCAAAAAGATTGGACCGTCGAGTCGGCGTCATCGTCGTCGGTCTCACTAGTCTTAGCTCTTAATATCATTTAAGTTTGGCAACATGTTTCGTCTGCAACGCATATTTTCCTATGAAATTAAAAATTGTCGGAATGGTGCAATTCATTTCATTATACGTTTAGATAAACAACTTTATGCTTTAAAATTAAGTCTAAGCATGCTGATTTTTAAGTTAATTAATACTTTTTGTCTGCATTGGGTTTACAGAACAAAAATGTCTTCGTCTTCCAATTTAGCTGTAAATTTGTAAGTATTGCGTAACAAAATAGAACCGATAAAATTTAATTACATAAGTACCTTATCAATTTGATATTTTTGTTTAATGTTTAAAGTTCAAGAGTTGTTTGTTATGTAATAGAATTATGACATAAAACATGTTTAGCCGATACATTTTTTAACTCTTCTTATTCACTTCCCTTTATTTTATTCCTTACCATAAGACTATACTAAAGGAAAGCTACTTTATCACATGCAAAAAGAATTTTTTAAACGCGAACAAAATTAATAAAAAGATTAAATGCTTTTCAAATTGATAACCTGCTCTTTTGAAAAGTAATATTTTCGTCTAAAATACATAACAAAGGTTTAAGGGAAGAACTGCGACATTTTAGTTACCGGTCAAACAAGCCAAGTGGTTGTACTCCAATAGTAAATCTTGCACTTCAACACCTCCCAGTACATTTTCCCCGAATTCTGATAATTTGTTACTGTTCAGCCACAAGAACAAGTTTTTTTGAGGTCCTACAGAAGCGCCATGTTCAATTGTATGGATTTTATTGTCACTTAAGTCCAGAAGTGTGTAGTTCCGGTTCCTAAATGCATCTCTGGGTATTATTTTTAAGGAATTATTTGTCATCGTAATAGTTCTTAATTGGGAAGTGTTCTGGAACCACCTGAAATCATACAGCAAGAAGGGTTTGTATGTAAGTATAGTCTTGATGTCTAGTGAACGCAGTGGCGGCTCGTGACTAGTGAGTCAGGGGGGGCGCTGGCTTTAAATAATTTTTTTTTAAATGTCTATTGTTTTCGAAAGTACGTGGCTGTTTTTTCTAACTTTCTCGTTGTGAATTTTAAATTCAACAGCATAAGCACAACTTAAACAAGTTAGAATATTAGTTTGTCCTAACATCTCAAAACTTACCACATTATGACGATGTTTTGCACTGTTTTCATGTTTTTTGATTTTCTCTGAAAGATGTTTTAAGTCCTGCACCCCATTTATAGTCCAATTATCATCCCCGTCAAAACGAAGACACACGAAACAAAACAAAAAAAAGAATTTTTGTCCTCACAACCGCATATCCAGAATTGCCTTACTTTTACATTTTGGTTGCACTTGCACTATGTTCAATATTGGTAGTGGCCGCCCTGCATTTTTTAAATCAAGTTTTTCACTTAAGCTCAGAGAACTTAACACAAGCTTCTTCTGTAAATCACTGACCTTCATATTACACGAAATTTTTCAACTTTATAACGTAACTAATAAATCAAATCAAAACATCAGCGGCATCGACAGGTCACCTCGTCAAAGTACATAAAATTATATCGATTATTCTACAGTGGCATCGCGATTCGTGAACAGCTGTTGGGCGCGGAAAATTGGAGCTCATCCGTGGCCGCTCGTTGTGCGATGGGTAGGTGACGTCACGCCTCCGTCGTCATGGCAACTCATCGAGAAGTCGCGTTGAATCGGGACGAATAATCCGTCGCCTCGCTTAGTATAATCTTGAGAGCGCGCAACTAGCTTGTCTATGAGTATAACCTGCCCGTTGGAATAGGGCTATGTTTGGTTTGAATTATGCCCGCGCTTAGTATAACCTACCCGCTGGAATAGGGCTATGTTTGGTTTGAATTATTTTAATGGATTGCTTACATACATTGCTTTATTGGTTTTTTAAGTAAAGTATTTTTGGATTCTGTTTGAAATAATTGCAGGGAGGGCGGCGCCCCAGAGCCCTTCATTACGAGCCGCCACTGAATGAACGGCTTTATCACTCCACCGATCTCCTTCATTATTTAGAGTACCGATACGTGGCCTTAACTTTTATTTATAAGTAGGTAATAAAATTATTTTAAATGCGACTCAAAAAACCAAATTTTGTCATTGGAGTGCAATTTCCTCACGCACATAGACGGGTAATAACACGTTCTTAGAATGTTGAATTTTCAAAGGAAATATTTATTAAAAACATTTGAAAAATACTTACTACTAGACAAGAATTTTTTTTTCCTTATGCGAGTCCTTAGAGTAGCTTTGTGGATCCGAAATGATCCTTCAACTTCCCTTATCTTCCTGCCGGAGTCAATTGCTGTGAGTGCATTTTGAAATATCTCTGTAGTCCATCTAGTTTTTTTTGTATTCCTTTTATATCTTCTTAGCATCTGAAAAGAAATAATAAATAACATCGGACCAAAATAGAGAAAGCTAGACACTAAAAAACATTTAAAAAATTATCATTCATGTTACCGTTTAATATAATGTCGGGTAATGGCATATAGACGGCGGGTAATAACATGCACGACATTTTTGCTTCAATTTCTTCCCCACCCAGCCATGATACCTGCACCAAAAAGTCAACGTAAACGTAAATAAATCACTTACCTTAATTTTAACCGAACACAAATTTTATAATTAAAATTGCGAAAAACAAATTTAACACTTCCTTCACGAACGATCGAACATTTGCAACTAAAGCTGGCTCAGCAGCTGACTGAGAATTTAAAGGCGTCGGGTAATCGAGTTTTGATAAGTGCCTACACGATGATTGGCGGCAACTAACGATCCGTTTCTGCTGCAGCTCGGTGCGTGATATTACCCGCTGCGTGCAATCCCCCCGTCCTCCCCTAAGTGTAAAGAAGGAACTATCCTTCCAATAAGTTTCCTGCCAGCATGTTGCAAACAGCAAATCTTTCTTCCATTAAATTGGCAAGAGATTTATTAACGTTAACTTACTTACAGCAATTAAATTAATAAAAGTTTATTTAAATATTGTGCTGACTTGCAATACAGTTGTTAATATTGCTGTACCACAAGTAAGCATTTAAAACTGTCTATGGACATTATGGAACAAAGCGGCCAGTTGAAAATTTAGGGAATGACATTGGCAACTTTGCAAGTTTTAGCTGAAAGTTCAATCAATTTTATTTTTACTTCAACTCTGTGCAAATAAAATGTTTCAATTTTTTTTATTTATTTTTTTACTCCCAACCAACTTTACAAGTTTATTACAGGAATAAATAAGTATATAAAAATAATTAATAATTATTACTCTAACTTAGTAGGTATATATAAAGAAAAGACAGTTAAAAAAAAATATTTGTTTTGTATAAACGTTTGATTAACTCGTTAAGAAAAAAATTTACATTAGGAAATATTTCTTTAAATTAAATTTAAATAAGGGTACCTAGTTTTTTTACTGTTTTAATATTTTTGGATAAAATAATATATACCTAATATTAATCCATTATATAACAATGATCGTTTCCCCAAGTTTCTGTTCATTTAAATAGTTTGTAAAAAATTAGTTTGTCTAGTACCTGTTATGTATGTGAAGATCATGAAGTTTTGTAAACGTTATGTTTAAAATTTTATGTTTTTAAAGTAAATAATGAATAAATATGCAAATTTTTAAATTATATAAATTATTTATTATTGGTTCGTTTTATATAAATTTGTTGTTGGTTCTAAGTGCGAAAGTCTATGAATACAGTTAATAATTTTATTTTGTAGTTTTTTTAAAGGTTTAAGTACCTACTATCGATTTGGCTAAACCCCAAATAGAAATATACTGAATTTTCGAATGTACTAACGCATGATAAATATTTTTTTGTAGGTTAGGTTTCTTCTATAGAAGCAAGGTCTTATTCAAAGGCAACTCCGGCGTAATCCCTACTTCCTGTCCCACCCAACTCTTCACCTCTTCTCTCCTACAAACGATGTTGTCAAAACATTTTAATAGCATTTATGAATGACATGTGCCATTTATAGGTACCAGCTCATTGGCCGCATCCGTTATTTCTTGCCTATCGCTATCAGACATTATGATACTGGACAATATTGAGCAAATTATTGTAAATTTCTTGACACGAACACGATGGATTTGACAATCAATAAATTTTAAACAATTGCAGGTGTTCATGGTAATCAGAACAGGTATAAAAAAAATACCTTAAAAGCTACGAATTTTAATTTTGTATAGAAGTAGCCGTTACTTGATGAAGATCCATTATAAAAACTATAAAAAATACTTCGTGTATAAATCTTTACTAAATTTTATTGTACAATTGTTTCGACACACAGTGTCTTCCTCAGATGGTTACAAATGAATGAAGGATTTAAATTATCTTAAACTATAAAATTTACTCTAAATATTTACCGATTTTATTAACACTTGGAAATACCAAATAACCCAAACTATCTGTTTCTATTGAAAAATAGTCCTGAAGAATAGGTCATTATACAAATTTTATTATATGAAAAAACCCTAACAGATTAAATTTAAATTTAACAAAGGAGAATTGTTCAGGTCCAACTGGTCATTTAATAAAACATTTGATCTTTTGCATTTGTTAATTTCCATACTTTCTAATAAATTTAGTTTTGTTGATTTATTTTCTAAATGTAAAATTTCAAAATTTTCAACAAAACTGTGTTGTTTACTATGCAACACATTTAAATAGTGCACAATAAAATTTAGTAAAGATTTATACACGAAGTATTTTTTATAATTAATTTTTTTTTAAACACAACAAAAAAATTTGTTTGCGCAAAAGTGTTTTTATAGCACATTTGATTCAATTTTTAATCTCGATCTAACGGTCTCTGTAAAAAAACCTATTTCTCGCACTTAATTTATATTAATTTGTCGATTTAACTTTAAACCGAAAGTAAAAGCTACCCAAAGACTGGTATTTTACGGCTTTTTAAATAAAACGAAAAATAAACGAAGTATTGATAAAAAATTAGATGGTTAATACCTAGAGCTAGCTCTTAACTTTATAATATACCTACTTACTTATAGTATATAAAATAAAATTTTGCAAAACTTTATGCCTTTAGATGAAAAAAAAAATCGTCCTCGGAATGGTGCAACTCATTCCACTAAAGGTACAGAGTGTACTATGTCCACTTACTTCGCTACAACCAACTAAAGGGGGTAATCTTGGAGACTGATTTTTCTAAATGTTTTCGAAACCTTTAATTAAATCAAGTAAGCATTTCTTTACATTTGTTTCAAATCGGTTTAAATTCACAAAAAATCACCTACATTTGATAAATCATCGGCGCGTTACAGCATAACGCATAACACTTTAAATCTTAGATCTGTATTTAAATCATGTTAAATTAGATTAAATCAAAACTGATTTAAAATCCGTGTATACTTTTTTTGGGAGTTGGCAGCCTCTCAGTACTTTTTTAAATTACATCATAAAACAGTTGAAATTTTAAACATTGGGAAACTGCGCCCTGGCGTGAAATACAAAAACATTCAAAAAAATCACTTCAGGAAAAATGAAGAAATTATAAGTCAGTGACACTGATATAAACAGGGAGAGGGAGATTGTGGCGGGTGTAAAAAGTCATAGGTCAATAGATCAGAATGAACGATAAAGCTCGATTTATATGTTGTTTTGGTTTAAAAAGAAATGTTTGCCAAAATTCAGATTTCATAGAAATCACTAGATGGTTTTATATCATTAATTATTATTTAATAGGCTTATCATTATTTCGCAACATTTAATTTTAAAATTTATATTTACGTTGCCAAGGCGTTTAAAACGGTATTTTTTCTTAAGGTGGGAGTATCAACATGCTTGCCAACCTATAACCTATTTTACGCAGATTTTATTTATTTTTCTAGCTTTTACACAAAATTTAAATAAAATCAATATCGACTGCATATTCTTTAGGTAATAATTGACATATTAAATAAAAATCAAAGAATTTCATAAATTATTTTGAAAGAATTGTGTAACGAAAAATATTGAGTAAGATTTTTTTAAATATTATTATGTCATTGTCATGTCACATTCTTTCAATATACAATTTTCCCAAAATTAGCAATGAAATAAATTGATAACTTTTGTAATATATCAGATATTACCTAAATAATAGGGCGACGATATTGATTTTATTTAAAAGTTAGTAAATAAAATAATAAACTAAAAAAACAACGCGAAATAGGTTATAGATTGGCAATAAGTAGGGAATAGTAAGCGTTTCTAATCCACCATGGATATGGATATACAGACACCCCCACCACCACACCCAAACCTACCAATACAACACTCCCCCCACTCCTCCCCCCACTCCTACCACCACACCCAAACCTACCAATACAACACTCCCCCCACTCCTCCCCCCACTCCTACCACCACACCCAAACCTACCAGTACAACATTCCCCCCACCACCACACCCAAACCGATGGGTAAATTGCAATCCTCCTTCCACCACACCCAAACCTACCAATACAACACTCCCCCCAACACCACACCCCACTTTGTTGTTGTAAAAAGCAGTCGTTGTTCAGTTTAAAAAATAATAGTTAATAGTAATTTTCGTACAGTATTGTTAAGACCAGTTACACAAGATGTATCAGTGCAGCGATTGCAATAAAACATTCAGCCATCAATCAAACGTGTATAGACATAAGAAGGAAACTTGTCCTAATAGATCACCCCATATTAAAAGGAAGAATAACATGCAATTATGTGACGATTGCAATAAAACATTCAGTCATCAATCAAACGTGTATAGACATAAGAAGGAATCTTGTCCTAATAGATCATACCATATTAAAAGGAAGAATAACATGCAATTATGTAAGATACCAACAAAGAAACTTAAAATAGAGGAACCCCAAAAATCAGAACATCAACCATCAATTCCTAAACTTATTCTATCACGATGTAAGGAAATAATTATTGCTGTCCTTCTGTGGTTATTATATTGGCACATATAGAGAGAAAAATTTAGGCGACCTTTCCAGTGATGAATTAAAAAATGTCAGCTTTGAAAAATATTTAATAAAACATACAACTTCCTATGAACTTCTAAAAATATGGGGAAAAATTACCTAGTGCCTATAAAAATAACATCAGTTTACAAATTTCCCTACCATGCTTTATTTACTACAATAGACTGAATTTAATGGGTTCGCTCAAAGTCAATGAAAATGCACTTTACTACAATAGACTGATTTAATGGGTTCGCTCAAAGTCAATGAAAATGCACGTGTTGCAATAAAATAAATTATATCTAATATACTTAAAAGTTGAATTTATGTATTATGTTAAATAAAACCTTGGATTGATAAATGATAACCCAACTCTGTAGAAATAAAAGTAGGTAACTTTTGTAACAAGGTTTTGTTATTTTAATGTCTAATATAAGTTTTTGATAAAATAATATTAGATAAATAATTTTTACTCACATAAGGTTGAAAATTAAATAATATCCATTCAAAGTCATTAACACATTTCATTGAACTCACGACGACCGCTGCTAACTCGATAGACCCCTAGGCAAAACAAGTTTTATTTCCGTACTTCATTTAAAAATTACAAAATTCAGAGAGGTATTAGATATAAGCTAATTTATACTAACATTAAACTTAGTAACATAGAAAAAAACACACCCTATTATAACTATTTCCTTGTTAGAAGCGATATGAAATCATAATAATATAATATCTTAAAGATGTTGATAATGACCGGTTTTATTATACGAACGTGTTTGTTAGTCGGTTAAGTAGAAACTGGGCCAATAAAAATAAAGAATGAATGAAAGAAGAATACAGTTTGATTTTTTTACACTGTTGTCAATACTTCCTTGATTCCGTCATAGCTCAAATTATTATAAACAAATAAAATTAAATACTCTCCTGCATGAAACGATTACAAATTATTCAATGCATTTCCTAGTTCATTATCTGATCACCGCAGCGAGTTGTATTTTTTAATAAATACATACAACTTCCCAGTTCATTGGATGGTCAATCGGCCAACTCAGTTCAACTACTGCATTTTTTCGCAAAGTCATTAACACATTTCATTGAACTCGCGACGACCACTGCTAACTCGATAGGCCCCTAAGCAAAACAAGTTTTATTTCCGTACTTCATTTAAAAATTACAAAATTCAGAGAGGTATTAGATATAAGCTAATTTATACTAACATTAAACTTAGTAACATAGAAAAAAACACACCCTATTATAACTATTTCCTTGTTAGAAGCGATATGAAATCATAATAATATAATATCTTAAAGATGTTGATAATGACTGGTTTTATTATACGAATGTGTTTGTTAGTCGGTTAAATAGAAACTAAAATAAAGTATGAAAGAAGAATACAGTTTGATTTTTTTACACTGTTGTCAATCCTTCATAGCTCAAATTATTATAAACAAATAAAATTAAATACCCTCCTGTATGAAACGATTACAAATTATTCAATGCATTTCCTAGTTCATTATCTGATCACCGCAGCGAGTTGTATTTTTTAATAAATACATACAACTTCCCAGTTCATTGGATGGTCAATCGGCCAACTCAGTTCATCAACTACTACATTTTTTGACTTTGGTTAAAATATATAAGCTGGTTGGATTTGCTTCAGAAACATTCACAATCTCTAGCTCGCCTAGAGAGTATAAATATATATATAATTCACCGTTACAAATTAATTTTTTAAATGTCGCGAAAACCAAATATCACAATATTAAAAAATATTATAGTTAAATCAAAAGATACTTTTGAAGACGTTGTTCCCAAACCAAAAATGGAGTTTTATTTTGATCGTCCAAGTACACCCGAAGAATTTAAAACTCCTATTAATTCTCCGTCGCTGTCTGAAACCCATCAAGCAACAACAAATCTACAAGATTATTTAAATGGAGAGGAAGAGGATTGGGAAACGCTACTTCAACCCTTTTCTCCGGACACACAAGTTCCTGAGACGCAAGCATCGAACATATCAATTCCGGACATACAAGTTCCTGAGACGCAAGCATCGAACACACCAATTCCTGAGATACAAGTTCCCGAAACACAAGCAGCCGAGACTCAAGCATCTGAGACGCAAATTCCAATAGTTCCAGACGATTCAATCACTCCAATGGATCAAGTCGAACCTTATCAACCAGAAGAGAGAAATCATAGATGGCTGATTCACCTCAAAAAAATCAACGAAGTTAACAAACTAATTCAGGAAGTAGAAAAAAAGAAAACCTTGGCTAAAGAACAAATCGAAGATTATGAAAATCTCTTATCAATATTTAAACAAAGAAAAACGGCAATGGTTTTAGACTATGTAAACAATACTAAACAAAACAATTTAATACATCAAATTTCAAAAAGAAGAAAATTATTTTAAAAATAATTTGTAACGGTAAAATATATATATAAATAAATAAATAAATCTCTATACGAGTTAGAGATTTTGAAACAAAGTTATTGTTTTATTTATTAATCTAATATAGTTCTCCGTATAAAATTAACAGAACGTAGAATCATATTAAGACAAAACCTTAGGTATTTATTAAAAATAGAATTATATAGTGCGTTTTCCCTAGTAAGATACATCCTAAAATCAAATGTTATTGATTTGCAGCAACAAATAATATTCAGAATTTAGATAGAGAAAGTTAAAAGAATAGGTGAATCAAGTTAGTTGTTAACTTAAATCAGTAGCGACTCATGATACTTAAAATAGGTGAGATCCAAAAAAAGGCATACATTTTGTTATTTTTGATATTGGTCGACTATCCAAAAATTTATCGCTTTTCCACTTCAGTGCGTCTCGAAAAAAGGAGTTTCAAGTAAAGAGGAAATTAATATTATCAGAGGGTTTTATTTTTTATTTATCTAGACAGAACACACAAAACAACTATTTTATTACCTTAAAAAGCGAGCATTTGACAACATGTATGTTGCTTTTAACAATGTAAGGTTGTTATATATATATATATTTTTGTATAAAAGTGAGAGTTTTTGAGATATTACAAATTACATTTTTTCGCTTTGTTAGACTATAGCATGTTAACGAATCATGAATTTAAAAAACTGGTTTTAGTATGTCTTAGTTTTTAATCATGGTGGACATTGAAACTAAAATATACTCCCACTCTTAAAAAATTGATAGGAACCAAATATTAAACTATATAACTTTTGGATTAAAGCTTAATTCTCTAGTTCTAGTACATAACCTTACTCGCTGAAAGATGAAGGATTTACAGGAAAAAGGGGAAATGTAAATTTTTGATATTTTTAAGTTTGGCAACGCTGCATGTTCTTTTCAATGCATTCTTATTTGCTATCTACGCTAAATTGCAATAAGGCGAATGGACAAGATTTTATTGAGCTTCTAATAAACACCTTACAACGGTAAAAGGGAGACCGTTACAGCGAAACAGCGAAAGAAGGGAGGATGTCTTCGATGTATTATCATTATATTATTATTATAATTACGTAATGTTGCAAACCGTTTAACTAATGACTATTAAGGAAACTGGCATGTATGAGATAGAAGAGGATAGAATTAATTAGAACATTAATAAGACGTCTATAATAATATAGGAGGTAGTGACAGATACACAGGATATAGATGTATAGGTCTTAAAAAAATATAGAACCTTGACTTTGTTATTGTTATATAAATAATTTGTGGTATCTGTCGATTAAGCATTATAAAAGACGTATTACATTAAAAAGATAGTCGTTGGTAATACTGTGACAAGAAAATGTGTATGAAAATCAATTCTAAATAGAAAATAACCTTATAACTACCTCACCGTTTTATTTGTATGTTAGACATCTAACACTTCATATTAGCAATACAATTGTGGCCCCTATTATAGGTTAGTTAACCAAGGGTCCGTCCTATGGCATCTGTCACCTGTCAAAAACGACTGAGGATACAGTAACTAGATAATATTAAAATGTCACGAGACATGAATAATTATGTATTGCAACAGAAATATATAAATATTATCCTTATTTCCAAAAAAAAAAAAATGTGATATCTGATACATGCGAATATAAGATAGAAAAGGACAACACTAACTAAATATCAACCCAATTAGCACACTTAGAAAAAAACAATGTTGATCGGCCAGCAAGGTTAAAAGTTATAGTTTCACCATTAACATTCATATATCTAAAGGGGAAAGACGAGATTGGGAAAAAAAATGAGTAGACAATAAAACAACCTTAGTAAAAAAATAATCTCTAACAAGTTAGAGACTTAAAAATTATAGGTATTATGTTTAAATTATGATAACATTCCTATGACAAGGGATCGCTTATAATAGACAAACTACGAAAAATTGGTTGCCCCCCCTTCCCTAAACGAGAGAACAATAGATAAAAATTAACCTAAACATATCTATAAATAAAACAAATTTGTTAATACCTATACAATCTACAGCAGGTATGGTTTAAAGATCGCCGAGCTGTTAGTGAGAAAAATCTAATAAACCACCAAAAACTACAAAAAATGACCATTGAATCCATAAAATAGCTATTTAACAGTCCTTAAGAAAGGTATAAAACGTTAAATACAACACTAAACTAACACAAAAACGGTCTTTGAATTCATAAAAAAAGTCTATTAAACAGCTCATAAAACAAGGTAAAAATATACATATTAAATAACTAATCAAACCAAAAAGCAGCTTTTGAATATATAAAAACTACTAATGAACGGTTGATAACTACTAATAAACGGAAAACTCTAAAAAAAAAATACTCAAAACGAGATATTTGACACGTATCAGATAGTAGTTTCAGTAAAATTAAGAGGAGAGAAGGAGGTTATCATAGATACAGATGTGGTATCTGATTAATATATATACGCGAATATAAGATAGAAAAGGACAACACTAACTAAATATCAACCCAATTAGCACACTTAGAAAAACCGTTGTCGATCGGTCAGCAGGGTTTAAAAGTTATAGTTTCATCATTAGGATCCATATGTCTAAAGGGGAAAGACGAGATTGGGAAAAAAATGGGTAGGCAATAAAACAACCTTAGTAAAAAAATAATCTCTAACAAGTTAGAGACTTAAAAATTATAGGTATTATGTTTAAATTATGATAACATTCCTATGACAAGGGATCGCTTATAATAGACAAACTACGAAAAATTGGTTGCCCCCCCTTCCCTAAACGAGAGAACAATAGATAAAAATTAACCTAAACATATCTATAAATAAAACAAATTTGTTAATACCTATATAATCTACAGCAGGTATGGTTTAAAGATCGCCGAGCTGTTAGTGAGAAAAATCTAATAAACCACCAAAAACTACAAAAATGACCATTGAATCCATAAAATAGCTATTTAACAGTCCTTAAGAAAGGTATAAAACGTTAAATACAACACTAAACTAACACAAAAACGGTCTTTGAATTCATAAAAAAAGTCTATTAAACAGCTCATAAAACAAGGTAAAAATATACATATTAAATAACTAATCAAACCAAAAAGCAGCTTTTGAATATATAAAAACTACTAATGAACGGTTGATAACTACTAATAAACGGAAAACTCTAAAAAAAATACTCAAAACGAGATATTTGACACGTATCAGATAGTAGTTTCAGTAAAATTAAGAGGAGAGAAGGAGGTTATCATAGATACAGATGTGGTATCTGATTAATATATATACGCGAATATAAGATAGAAAAGGACAACACTAACTAAATATCAACCCAATTAGCACACTTAGAAAAACCGTTGTCGATCGGTCAGCAGGGTTTAAAAGTTATAGTTTCATCATTAGGATCCATATGTCTAAAGGGGAAAGACGAGATTGGGAAAAAAATGGGTAGGCAATAAAACAACCTTAGTAAAAAAATAATCTTTATCAAGTTAGAGATTTAAAATTATAGGTATTATGTTTAAATTATTATATACCCCCACTCCACCACTTTTCCACTATTATAAAAAGATCTAACCAAAGATGTTAATTTTGTTAATGTTAAAAAATTGAAAAAGCTAACTATTTTTAGGAAATATTGCACCAAACCTATCTTCGAAATTAATGAACAACCAAGTTTACTAAAATCGATACCTAAATGTCGTTTTCATTATAATTCACCATCTATGTGTACACTTTCCAATGTATTTTATTTGTGTGATAATTTTTCATGAATGAATAAACAGATTTATTTAATTTATTATTGTTTTATTTCATTATATTTTAATTTTAATACATTTACATCATCATATAATTCTAATTTAACTAATTCTGTCACTAACTTTAAAAAGTTTTTAGTCTTTAAATAGTCTAAACAAACTTTGACTGCTTTTTTACATAAAAGCGAATGTTCACTATAGTTTATAAACAGCGATAAATCTTGAGCATCATTGTTCGTTTCAGTTAAATAAGTATGATATCGTGAACAAGCTTCTGAAATAATAAAGTCTTCACACATCTCACGAACTAGGGTCTCCATATTTACACACAATCACTATCAGAATCTCCAGTGTGTTCTATATCATTTTCTGCAAATTTAATTATGAGCAATGCATCCTTTTGATCCTCTGGCACATATGGTTTTAAAGAGCACTCGCTGGTCTGCTAACCATAGCACTTTTTGTATTTCTATTAATTTCTTTTATGAAATTACGTTCAATTTTTTTAACAGCCTCATATAAACTTACTGCTAATATTTTTGACATTACTATTACTATTGTTTGAATGTTTGTAATAAAACTAAATATTGAACTAGCACACAATAATATATTATTATTATGAATTGGCTTTTTCCCCCTTTTTAAGTCGGGCGAGGAGACATCCCTCCACCATTCCCCCACTCCTCTACCACTCCTCCCCCCCTCCCCATTCCAGGAGTGGGGGAATGGTGGAGGGATGTCTCCTCGCCCGACTTAAAAAGGAGGAAAAAGCCAATTCATAATAATAATATATTATTGTGTGCTAGTTCAATATTTAGTTTTATTACAAACATTCAAACAATAGTAATAGTAATGTCAAAAATATTAGCAGTAAGTTTATATGAGGCTGTTAAAAAAATTGAACGTAATTTCATAAAAGAAATTAATAGAAATACAAAAAGTGCTATGGTTAGCAGACCAGCGAGTGCTCTTTAAAACCATATGTGCCAGAGGATCAAAAGGATGCATTGCTCATAATTAAATTTGCAGAAAATGATATAGAACACACTGGAGATTCTGATAGTGATTGTGTGTAAATATGGAGACCCTAGTTCGTGAGATGTGTGAAGACTTTATTATTTCAGAAGCTTGTTCACGATATCATACTTATTTAACTGAAACGAACAATGATGCTCAAGATTTATCGCTGTTTATAAACTATAGTGAACATTCGCTTTTATGTAAAAAAGCAGTCAAAGTTTGTTTAGACTATTTAAAGACTAAAAACTTTTTAAAGTTAGTGACAGAATTAGTTAAATTAGAATTATATGATGATGTAAATGTATTAAAATTAAAATATAATGAAATAAAACAATAATAAATTAAATAAATCTGTTTATTCATTCATGAAAAATTATCACACAAATAAAATACATTGGAAAGTGTACACATAGATGGTGAATTATAATGAAAACGACATTTAGGTATCGATTTTAGTAAACTTGGTTGTTCATTAAGTTCGAAGATAGGTTTGGTGCAATATTTCCTAAAAATAGTTAGCTTTTTCAATTTTTTAACATTAACAAAATTAACATCTTTGGTTAGATCTTTTTATAATAGTGGAAAAGTGGTGGAGTGGGGGTATATAATAATTTAAACATAATACCTATAATTTTAAATCTCTAACTTGATAAAGATTATTTTTTTACTAAGGTTGTTTTATTGCCTACCCATTTTTTTCCCAATCTCGTCTTTCCCCTTTAGAGATATGGATCCTAATGATGAAACTATAACTTTTAAACCCTGCTGACCGATCGACAACGGTTTTTCTAAGTGTGCTAATTGGGTTGATATTTAGTTAGTGTTGTCCTTTTCTATCTTATATTCGCGTATATATATTAATCAGATACCACATCTGTATCTATGATAACCTCCTTCTCTCCTCTTAATTTTACTGAAACTACTATCTGATACGTGTCAAATATCTCGTTTTGAGTATTTTTTTTTTAGAGTTTTCCGTTTATTAGTAGTTATCAACCGTTCATTAGTAGTTTTTATATATTCAAAAGCTGCTTTTTGGTTTGATTAGTTATTTAATATGTATATTTTTACCTTGTTTTATGAGCTGTTTAATAGACTTTTTTTATGAATTCAAAGACCGTTTTTGTGTTAGTTTAGTGTTGTATTTAACGTTTTATACCTTTCTTAAGGACTGTTAAATAGCTATTTTATGGATTCAATGGTCATTTTTTGTAGTTTTTGGTGGTTTATTAGATTTTTCTCACTAACAGCTCGGCGATCTTTAAACCATACCTGCTGTAGATTGTATAGGTATTAACAAATTTGTTTTATTTATAGATATGTTTAGGTTAATTTTTATCTATTGTTCTCTCGTTTAGGGAAGGGGGGGCAACCAATTTTTCGTAGTTTGTCTATTATAAGCGATCCCTTGTCATAGGAATGTTATCATAATTTAAACATAATACCTATAATTTTTAAGTCTCTAACTTGTTAGAGATTATTTTTTTACTAAGGTTGTTTTATTGTCTACTCATTTTTTTTCCCAATCTCGTCTTTCCCCTTTAGATATATGAATGTTAATGGTGAAACTATAACTTTTAACCTTGCTGGCCGATCAACATTGGTTTTTTCTAAGTGTGCTAATTGGGTTGATATTTAGTTAGTGTTGTCCTTTTCTATCTTATATTCGCATGTATCAGATATCACATTTTTTTTTTTTTGGAAATAAGGATAATATTTATATATTTCTGTTGCAATACATAATTATTCATGTCTCGTGACATTTTAATATTATCTAGTTACTGTATCCTCAGTCGTTTTTGACAGGTGACAGATGCCATAGGACGGACCCTTGGTTAACTAACCTATAATAGGGGCCACAATTGTATTGCTAATATGAAGTGTTAGATGTCTAACATACAAATAAAACGGTGAGGTAGTTATAAGGTTATTTTCTATTTAGAATTGATTTTCATACACATTTTCTTGTCACAGTATTACCAACGACTATCTTTTTAATGTAATACGTCTTTTATAATGCTTAATCGACAGATACCACAAATTATTTATATAACAATAACAAAGTCAAGGTTCTATATTTTTTTAAGACCTATACATCTATATCCTGTGTATCTGTCACTACCTCCTATATTATTATAGACGTCTTATTAATGTTCTAATTAATTCTATCCTCTTCTATCTCATACATGCCAGTTTCCTTAATAGTCATTAGTTAAACGGCTTGCAACATTACGTAATTATAATAATAATATAATGATAATACATCGAAGACATCCTCCCTTCTTTTGCTGTTTCGCTGTAACGGTCTCCCTTTTACCGTTGTAAGGTGTTTATTAGAAGCTCAATAAAATCTTGTCCATTCGCCTTATTGCAATTTAGCGTAGATAGCAAATAAGAATGCATTGAAAAGAACATGCAGCGTTGCCAAACTTAAAAATATCAAAAATTTACATTTCCCCTTTTTCCTGTAAATCCTTCATCTTTCAGCGAGTAAGGTTATGTACTAGAACTAGAGAATTAAGCTTTAATCCAAAAGTTATATAGTTTAATATTTGGTTCCTATCAATTTTTTAAGAGTGGGAGTATATTTTAGTTTCAATGTCCACCATGATTAAAAACTAAGACATACTAAAACCAGTTTTTTAAATTCATGATTCGTTAACATGCTATAGTCTAACAAAGCGAAAAAATGTAATTTGTAATATCTCAAAAACTCTCACTTTTATACAAAAATATATATATATATATAACAACCTTACATTGTTAAAAGCAACATACATGTTGTCAAATGCTCGCTTTTTAAGGTAATAAAATAGTTGTTTTGTGTGTTCTGTCTAGATAAATAAAAAATAAAACCCTCTGATAATATTAATTTCCTCTTTACTTGAAACTCCTTTTTTCGAGACGCACTGAAGTGGAAAAGCGATAAATTTTTGGATAGTCGACCAATATCAAAAATAACAAAATGTATGCCTTTTTTTGGATCTCACCTATTTTAAGTATCATGAGTCGCTACTGATTTAAGTTAACAACTAACTTGATTCACCTATTCTTTTAACTTTCTCTATCTAAATTCTGAATATTATTTGTTGCTGCAAATCAATAACATTTGATTTTAGGATGTATCTTACTAGGGAAAACGCACTATATAATTCTATTTTTAATAAATACCTAAGGTTTTGTCTTAATATGATTCTACGTTCTGTTAATTTTATACGGAGAACTATATTAGATTAATAAATAAAACCATAACTTTGTTTCAAAATCTCTAACTCGTATAGAGATTTATTCATTTATTTATATATATATTTTACCGTTACAAATTATTTTTAAAATAATTTTCTTCTTTTTGAAATTTGATGTATTAAATTGTTTTGTTTAGTATTGTTTACATAGTCTAAAACCATTGCCGTTTTTCTTTGTTTAAATATTGATAAGAGATTTTCATAATCTTCGATTTGTTCTTTAGCCAAGGTTTTCTTTTTTTCTACTTCCTGAATTAGTTTGTTAACTTCGTTGATTTTTTTGAGGTGAATCAGCCATCTATGATTTCTCTCTTCTGGTTGATAAGGTTCGACTTGATCCATTGGAGTGATTGAATCGTCTGGAACTATTGGAATTTGCGTCTCAGATGCTTGAGTCTCGGCTGCTTGTGTTTCGGGAACTTGTATCTCAGGAATTGGTGTGTTCGATGCTTGCGTCTCAGGAACTTGTATGTCCGGAATTGATATGTTCGATGCTTGCGTCTCAGGAACTTGTGTGTCCGGAGAAAAGGGTTGAAGTAGCGTTTCCCAATCCTCTTCCTCTCCATTTAAATAATCTTGTAGATTTGTTGTTGCTTGATGGGTTTCAGACAGCGACGGAGAATTAATAGGAGTTTTAAATTCTTCGGGTGTACTTGGACGATCAAAATAAAACTCCATTTTTGGTTTGGGAACAACGTCTTCAAAAGTATCTTTTGATTTAACTATAATATTTTTTAATATTGTGATATTTGGTTTTCGCGACATTTAAAAAATTAATTTGTAACGGTGAATTATATATATATTTATACTCTCTAGGCGAGCTAGAGATTGTGAATGTTTCTGAAGCAAATCCAACCAGCTTATATATTTTAACCAAAGTCAAAAAATGTAGTAGTTGATGAACTGAGTTGGCCGATTGACCATCCAATGAACTGGGAAGTTGTATGTATTTATTAAAAAATACAACTCGCTGCGGTGATCAGATAATGAACTAGGAAATGCATTGAATAATTTGTAATCGTTTCATGCGGGAGAGTATTTAATTTTATTTGTTTATAATAATTTGAGCTATGACGGAATCAAGGAAGTATTGACAACAGTGTAAAAAAATCAAACTGTATTCTTCTTTCATTCATTCTTTATTTTTATTGGCCCAGTTTCTACTTAACCGACTAACAAACACGTTCGTATAATAAAACCGGTCATTATCAACATCTTTAAGATATTATATTATTATGATTTCATATCGCTTCTAACAAGGAAATAGTTATAATAGGGTGTGTTTTTTTCTATGTTACTAAGTTTAATGTTAGTATAAATTAGCTTATATCTAATACCTCTCTGAATTTTGTAATTTTTAAATGAAGTACGGAAATAAAACTTGTTTTGCCTAGGGGTCTATCGAGTTAGCAGCGGTCGTCGTGAGTTCAATGAAATGTGTTAATGACTTTGAATGGATATTATTTAATTTTCAACCTTATGTGAGTAAAAATTATTTATCTAATATTATTTTATCAAAAACTTATATTAGACATTAAAATAACAAAACCTTGTTACAAAAGTTACCTACTTTTATTTCTACAGAGTTGGGTTATCATTTATCAATCCAAGGTTATATTTAACATAATACATAAATTCAACTTTTAAGTATATTAGATATAATTTATTTTATTGCAACACGTGCATTTTCATTGACTTTGAGCGAACCCATTAAAATCCAGTCTATTGTAGTAAATAAAGCATGGTAGGGAAATTTGTAAACTGATGTTATTTTTATAGGCACTAGGTAATTTTTCCCCATATTTTTAGAAGTTCATAGGAAGTTGTATGTTTTATTAAATATTTTTCAAAGCTGACATTTTTTAATTCATCAATGGAAAGGTCGCCTAAATTTTTCTCTCTATATGTGCCAATATAATAACCACAGAAGGACAGCAATAATTATTTCCTTACATCGTGATAGAATAAGTTTAGGAATTGATGGTTGATGTTCTGATTTTTGGGGTTCCTCTATTTTAAGTTTCTTTGTTGGTATCTTACATAATTGCATGTTATTCTTCCTTTTAATATGGTATGATCTATTAGGACAAGATTCCTTCTTATGTCTATACACGTTTGATTGATGACTGAATGTTTTATTGCAATCGTCACATAATTGCATGTTATTCTTCCTTTTAATATGGGGTGATCTATTAGGACAAGTTTCCTTCTTATGTCTATACACGTTTGATTGATGGCTGAATGTTTTATTGCAATCGCTGCACTGATACATCTTGTGTAACTGGTCTTAACAATACTGTACGAAAATTACTATTAACTATTATTTTTTAAACTGAACAACGACTGCTTTTTACAACAACAAAGTGGGGTGTGGTGTTGGGGGGAGTGTTGTATTGGTAGGTTTGGGTGTGGTGGAAGGAGGATTGCAATTTACCCATCGGTTTGGGTGTGGTGGTGGGGGGAATGTTGTACTGGTAGGTTTGGGTGTGGTGGTAGGAGTGGGGGGAGGAGTGGGGGGAGGAGTGGGGGGAGGAGTGGGGGGAGTGTTGTATTGGTAGGTTTGGGTGTGGTGGTAGGAGTGGGGGGAGGAGTGGGGGGAGTGTTGTATTGGTAGGTTTGGGTGTGGTGGTAGGAGTGGTGGTAGGAGTGGGGGGAGTGTTGTATTGGTAGGTTTGGGTGTGGTGGTAGGAGTGGGGGGAGGAGTGGGGGGAGTGTTGTATTGGTAGGTTTGGGTGTGGTGGAAGGATGATTGCAATTTACCCATCGGTTTGGGTGTGGTGGTGGGGGGAATGTTGTACTGGTAGGTTTGGGTGTGGTGGTAGGAGTGGGGGGAGGAGTGGGGGGAGGAGTGGGGGGAGTGTTGTATTGGTAGGTTTGGGTGTGGTGGTAGGAGTGGGGGGAGGAGTGGGGGGAGTGTTGTATTGGTAGGTTTGGGTGTGGTGGTGGGGGTGTCTGTATATCCATATCCATGGTGGATTAGAAACGCTTACTATTCCCTACTGCAATAGATTAAATAACATTGAAAATTCCACCTTAATCAAATTAATTATATAAACCATAAGTAAGTTTAAAAGTCACAAAATGTCAGAACGCGAAACAATGAAGATTTCTTACCTTGAAAGGTAAAAAAACCTCAATGATTTATCATTTCAAAAAGAGATTAAAAACTTTTAACAGTCGCCATTTTGAAATAGGTTAACAGAATCGCGCCAAAATTTATGAGCATACTGTACGAGATATTAGCTTTCAAATTATGTATCACAAGCTGTATATTTCCATTTAAAAAAAACATCGATGTCGTCATATCTTTGACATATGTCTATAAAAAAAACAAACGATTGACGTGTCCGAGCGTTTTCCCCAAAAGTCAAAGGTTAAGGCTATATTAGTTTTATTCCGGACTTCTGGGCAACCCTGTATATAAAAAAAGGGTTCAAAAATATGTACACCGTAAAAGTAATAAATTGAAACAAACAAAAACATGCAGCGTAAAAGCTAGCGCGGAATGCGACCCGCCAGCAGATGCTCTTTAACGCCCTACAAAATGCAGCAGTACTGGGAGCCATTCTAATAGAGTCTGGCAAAGAGTTACAAGTAGAAAAGAGAAACCCATGCAGCAGAGTGGCTACGACACGCAAAGCAAAGAAAGGAACGTCTCCAAAACAAAAAATATTATAAGTTCGCTTTGTCATTCTAGTGTTTTGTAAATTATTCTAGATGCATTATCTTATTCTAATGTTTATTTGTTGAGATTCTGGCGCAGAATATGTTAACAGATTAATTTCGTTTTCTGCTTCGATTAATCATTTTTTCACACTATTATGGGCCCAAAATACCGCCTTTTGGATAAAATCGAAGTGCTGGAAGGACCAATTTAAGCTTAGACCTTGTTCATCTCTGGTACATTTAATCGAAAAGTAAATACAATTTCCTCAGAACTAATTGCAGACACTTCTCTATTTAATGTCCGTAGCACATTATAAACTGCTGTTAAATGCGTTCTTACGAAGGTCATATTGTGATGTTCTGTCAAGGTTGTTTAGAGACTTTCATCAACATATTGAAACTTCCATGGGGAGTATTATTAAAGTCTTCAGGAAGCGGTCATTCGGAAATTACAGGTACCTCAAAAGAACTCGCGTTGAGACTTCTGGCTACTTCTCCGGTATGTTATTATGTTGGCTGCGTATTACCTACCTAGACAAAGCAGCCATCCTGGGTTGGTACCTATTAACCCTGGGTAGAAAGTAGTGCTTTCCAGTCAATAGTGTCGGTCATTTCCAGTAGTGACCTTACATGACCATTAGGGATTTGTTTTTGGTAAAAAGGGTTTCAATGTAGTTAGCTATTTTATAAGTGTTATTTTACTTTGGGTAGATTTGGTTCTAGGATATACTTGATTATTGAGTAATACTAAAGTGAATTATAGATTTTACTTTCATGCTAATAACGAATGCCAAGATAGGGATTTCGAAAATAGTTGCACACGTTTGGCTGTTGCAAAATATTACAAGTAAAGTTTACTTATACAAGTGTCAATTTGATATCATTGAATAATTATAGGCTGACCCGTTGTTAGTCGTAAACTAGATTATTAATTTTGGATTTTAATTCAAAGAAACATTTGATAAATATATTGATAATAATAATAAAGATATTCATTTTTGCCAAAATATAACAACTAAAAATAACTATCGATGACAGTAACATACTAGTTGGCACAAAAAGGTAGAATTTTAAATAATTATATACAGGGTGGAATTTTTAACTGCAATAAATTCAGTATTAGGAAGCCTCTTTATTTGCTGAAAAAATACAAAACTACGGCTGCTTTTATTTTTAGCTTAGCATACTTTTTTCGTGTCTTCATTAAATTTACCCCCTTTTTGAGGGACCGCCCTTACTTTTTTTTAAATATAAAGGTTATGAGCTCGATGGAATAGGCATAAAAAGGGAATACTACGCACTATTTGCATTTCGGTAATCTACAAAGCCAGAAAAAATACTGGCCATTTAAGCAAAAATTGGGGTTTTGCCAGCACAGACTATTTAAAAAAAAAGGGAATCATGTTATTGATAAGGTTGATTGTTTAGGTACTTGTTACCGCATTCCAGTGATCATTACATTTTTGGTTTAAAAGAAGTAAATACGTATATCCGTTGTAGTATTTTGTGCTGTTTAAACCGTTACTTTCTAGTGAGAAGTATTTTTGCTATAATAAAATGGGTTATTTAACTGAATCACACAAATTTAAACTTTAATGATAATTGGCTTTGGCGACAGATCGTGTACTCAAGCAGAAGTAGCAGCTTTATTTCTCGAAACACACCCCGATCTACCACCAATTTCCCAAGGCACCATCAGCAAAATTGAAAAATGCATGTTATCGTGAAGTGGGCTAAGTCAGGGACATACCGAGAATAAGGCAGCCTGGAGTAATGGGTAAGGACACGCAATTAAACGTTTTACTTGCTCCTCAAGAAAATCCCGTTACTCCAGTTCGTCACCTTGCAAAAAAAAAAAAAATAACATAAGCCTTACGTCTGCATTCAAGTTAATGATATCATGTCAAATGCGTCTTTATAAAATGTTAATGGTACAAGAGTTACTGGAAGATGATCTGGGCCGTCGTCTTCAGTTTTGTAAAATGATGATGAATGCACTTGATCAGTATTTAGTAGATTCGGAATGGACATTTTTAACAGATGAGTGTACTTTTGTATTAAATGGTTAAACAGAACTCTCGATATTGGTACGCAGAAAATTCTTACTGGATGCGAGAAAAAGACACGCAGCTTCTGCAAATTAATGTTTGGGCAGACATAATTGGCGACCGCATCATTGGGCCAATATTCCTTGAAGATAACTTAACTGGCCATACATATATGGATTTTTTGCAAGGAGAACTTATTCCAGTTTTGACTGCTTTATTTCCTCGCCATGCAGAAGCAGATCTTTATGAGAATCGAATATCGTTAGAGCCGGATCGTGCTTCGTTTCATTACGCCATAAATGTTCGACAATATTTGAGTGAAGTGAACAAACCGCTGGATAGGAAGAAGGGGTACCATTAAATGGTCGCCACGATCGCCGGACCGTAATGCTATAAATTATTTCCTTTGGGGTCACCTAAAAACAAAAGTTTACATAACAAAACCAGAATAGGAACGAAAGACAAAATTTATTAGAATAAAAATTCTTTAGGGGTCTCGAACGTAGAAACGTTCATCATCAGGAGACAGAAAATTTATTTAATGCTAATGGTTTTAGCATAAGACAAAATGGTGTAGAACCGTAATGGACCTTTTATTGAATTGATGTGTAGAAGTGACATAATATGAAGAAAATTAAGAAAGGCAAAACATACTGAGCATGTGAAAAAGTCAGCAAAGGGGTTCTAAACCAACCAAATAAACTCGGGAAAAAGAAAAAACAATTCTAAAAAGAAGGTGACAAGGGTTATTTTAAAATTTTTATAAAACTTTTTAAGTATGTCTGTAAGATATATTAACAAGATTAAATTTGTCATTTGTGGAAGTATTATAAAGATATCACAATGAAAATACTGTCTCACAGGTGGTTTGTGGGGTACACCTGTTAGCGGTCCATAGAAAAATGTTATAAAGCTTTAAATATATGCGAAGTGTTGCTGGTGGCGCCCTCTGGAATTTACATTGAAAATGTGATCAGATCTCGATTTCTCATCTAAAAAATCTTTAAGTACCAAATTTTGTGCAAATCATGCTATTATTAAGAGAAACATTTACAATTTTTTTTTTTTAAATAACTTCAATTCAATTTTTTGGAATTTATCAACTTCTGGACTGAGACAAATTGGGCTAGATCTTATCCTATTCTATCAGAAATGTGTGTTATCGTTTTGTACACGTATCTTTCGTATAGGTACATACAGAATGTACTGGAAGTAAGAAGGTTTGTAACAAAACTTTAATTAAAATTAAGCCAAGCGAGACGTCAAAATCACGGCAGTGCAGAATTAAACAGCATCAGTTTGTTAAAATTTCTTTTAATTTTAATTATAAAATATAATTAATAATTCAACATCGATGCTCTTTTTTTAAAATGTCGATGTCATGTCATCGATGGTAAAAACAACTAGCTTCGAATGCACTATTGATGCTCACCAAACATCGATAATAATTATACTTTCCTTTTGTTTCTGTTAAAAAGCAAAGCAAAATAAACTTGGCTTCATCGCTTTGCGAACAACTTTGTATAATCGTCTGACAAAAGGAACGCTCAACTAATTGGCCTTGCTTTTCTATTTAAAAGTATTATATCTAAAAGGAACTCGGCAAACATAACCATATTTTTTTGCATACTGCATGCATATGCCTGATGTTAATTACTGAACAAGATACTCAAAATAAGTTAAAGGGCGCTTGACTAATCCAGCAACGTCGCAACGACTACCGGCGCCAATTTCATTTATTTATAATTTCAAATAGTAGGCGATACTCGTTAAATAAAATGCATGTTGTCAAGGTGCCGGATACAATTACCATAGAAATAATTTTACAAATTCTCTTATTGGCATTTTGCGAAGTAGGTTATTAATAAATAAATTGATTATGAATATAAGGAACGTAATAACGGGTTTTACTCTTTTATTAAAGCAGCTATTGGAACTGCCAAATTCGCATCTTTTTTTGAGAGATTTTACCAGGTAATTTCGACAAATATGTAAATCTGGCGATGGCACAATGAAATGGTAGAGAAGGACGGAATGATGAGGGATCCGGTAAAAATGTAAACAATTGGGTCTGGATAACACACCTCTAAGAACAATCTATGGCATATTATGAAATGTAGTATTTTGACGATATTTCTGTTTTATAATAAAAATTTAAAATTCGGCCACCAATCTCTGCGGCTACTAGTTGCCAATCTTTGGAGATACAAAAACTTATTTTTCAAAAGTCCTGGAAAAATTATGGGTTCATAGAAAATTGGAATGTCGCACAATTTTTCAAGGAGTTTGGAAAAAAATATTTTTTTAATTTCCAAATATGGGCAACTAGTAGCCGCAGAGATTGGTGGTGGTCGAAATTTTTATTCTAGAACAGAAATATCGTCAAAACCTAAGTGCTATAGCAACAACGCCTTATTATCTAGGCCTTATTGGCTATAGCCCGAGGGCATGCAATTGTCAGATTGTCTTAAATTTCTGAAATATACAAGACCTAAATTACAATTGGAAATTGTGGTCTCGTCTGCATTGGGATTCGCAGCTAGTAGCGATTGTAAGTAATAAAACGTACTTTCCTTTTGCTTCTTTTAAACATCAAAGCAAAGTAAATATCTTGCTTAAGCTAAGTTGAAAGGAACGCTTCACGAGCAACTTCGTATAATCGTATGAGAAATATAGAGTGGCATACTTAACCGCGGCAAGGGGGGAGAATCTTTGCTGTGCTTTGCTTTGCTATTTAAAAGTAACTAAAAACGATATCTGCTAAAGTATAGGGTTCTAAATGCGTATTCTTCCAAAGATATTTGGGCAAAACCGAATTTTTGCGATTTCGTTTTTATTTTTTCTGACTCTATTTGAAGAGATATATCAAAATAAAGTCATATTTTCTTCTTTACAAGTTGGTGTAATTAAATTTTCAATCCGACGTTTAATTTTCTTACAACCACCATCAACTTTGTTTTTTTTAAATAGTCGGACCATTTTATTTTAATATTTTATATTATAATTCACCTCCTCATTCCAAATTCACGGATGTATCACACCTAGTATTAATAACCCGTTTCGAGCTTAAAAACTCATTATTATTAAGGATAAGTGCAAATTTATATTGTATAAACATTCCCTTGTTTTCAAAGCCAACTGGAAATGAGTTGCCTCTATAAAACAATAAATTTTTATTAAATACACGGGTTTTAAAACTAAATTTGTACTTTGAATTTATTTTTCTATTAAAATTAAATACTATTTTCTTCGTAGCTATCCATAAAAAAAGTTTAACAATTACAACTCAAACAACAGATTTGCTAAATACCTAACAGTGTTTTCAGCAATCAAATTTATTTAATTTCATTTTCAAAAAGGCCACCTTCTTTTTCTAAACATAAATAGCAACGATATAAAATTTCATCCATTACGTTCTCTAATATTCTTGGAGTTATTCTTCTAGTAGCGGCTTGAACTTCTTCTTAAAGTTGGTCAGTATTTTCATAGGTTTTTCAGTAGAGTTCATTTTTAGGATAGCCCCAGAAAAAAATCGAAGGGGGTAAGGTCGGGAGAACGCTGTGGTCACCGTATGGGGCCGTTAGTCGCAATTAATCTACTAGTAAAGCACTTCGTTAAATATTCCATATTATAATGAGAATTATGGGGAGAGGTTCCATCTTCCCCATTCTATATGCTGCCAACAAAAGAGCGAGAAATCAGGGAAGTTATTTCAGATCTGAAAAAAAAAGTCGGCCTCCGGGCATGATGAAGTTCGAGATATATTAAATCTGACGGATTCATTGGTTCCTATATTGGCCAAACTGATAAATAGTGCTTTGGCAACGGGTAACTTCCCTGATGAATTGAAGATTACTAGAATAAGTCCTGTATATAAGGCTGGTTGTAAAAGCAATATGAACAACTACAGGCGTCAGTGTAGTCAGCGTATTTTCTAAAATAATCGAAAAAATTATAAAGGTAAGGATGTCTAATTTTATTGAAAAATTTATTAGTACAGATAAATATCAGTACGGATTTATTAAAAATAGCTCTACGCTGAGTGCAACAATCGACCTAGTAAATAAAATATCATCCGAGTTAGATAATAAGAAAATAGTAATCGCTGTATTTGTGGATCTCAGTAAAGCTTTCGATGTGGTAAGCGTAGATTTGCTTCTGAGCAAGCTGGGTAATATGCAAGGGCGTCCGAAGGAACTTTTTCAAGAGGGGGCAAATCATAATTGGAATTATTTTTGTTTCTAGCTTTTCAACAAACCTTCAATAAGAGAATAGACCAAAACACCTAATACTTATATTAAATAACAAAAAATAGCTAAACATAATATTTGAAAATGTTCATATATAACAAAAAACTTATAAGTTATTCAGATTTATTGGAGAAAAGAAATGTGAATTTTCTTGAATCTTTTGCAAATTCATCAATAATTTTTTCAATTAAATGTCTTTTTTTTTCTTTTACAAATTTGCGATGAACACTCATCATCATCACACATAAACCGTCCAATCGGTGCTCAGTCATAGTCGAGCGAATCCAGGTTTTTACTCTTCTGAGAGTACTGAATGATCTTTCGACTGTACATGTAGTTGGAGGTAAACAAATTGCTATCGCAATTGCCTGACCAATAGTATATCTATTTATATATTGCTATTATGACTAGCTGTGTTAATTAAAATAAAGCTATTCTAATATTTTTCCTTCGCTATTTAGTGAAGATTTTTGAATTCCACATTTCATTTTATGCAACAAGAGTTCGTTTTACCAATTTTGTAAATTGAATTGTATCTCAATAAATATGTATACCCCAGTTAAGGAAAATATCTCAAATCTACTTGGACCAGAGGGGGGGGGGGGGCAAGCGCACCCCCTTGCCCCCCCCCTTCGGACGCCCTTGTTAATATGGGCTTCCGAGGTATCATTTTTAATTTATTGAAAACGTACCTAAAGGATAGAAAACAATATGTAAGATTGGATGATACTCGGAGCAAAATTAACTTGAATAACTTTGGGGTACCTCAGGGATCGGTTCTTGGACCACTTTTGTACTCTCTCTACGTATTAAGTTTAAGATTAGCAGGGCTTACGGCCCAATATTATACATTTGCGGATGACACCGTCATTCTTTATAGTGCTGAACTCGTTGACCTATTAGATGCTGTGATAAATAGGGATTTTAAATTATATACAAATTGGCTGTTGCGCAATAAACTTAGGAAAAATTTAGATAAGACAAGATATATGATATTTAAGCAAAAAAATAAAATAATTCCGATTCCTCAAATAAAAATAAATGATGTAGAAATACAATTGGTCAACAAAATAAAATATTTAGGCTTAGCATTGGATGGCTATCTAAATTGAAAAGAACATGTAAATTATATACACAGTAAAGTAGCACCTATGATGGGCGCCCTCTTTAAAATTAGAAGCTATATAAATAGGAAGACAAAGATGAGTATTTACAATGCTTTTTGCCTATCGCACCTTAGATACCTGATCCCTGTATGGGGCACATGTGGGGCTGGAGAGCTAAATAGTATACAAACCTTACAAAATAAGATAATAAAAATACTGTTTCAGTATGGTCGCCTTTTCCACACTAAGCACCTCTAGAGGGAGATGGGAGTTCATGATATAAGGAGGCTGCTCCAGCTCGAGCAGTATAAATTAATTTATAAGCTAATAAATAAAAAGCAAAAGACCAATGTAGAAATTGTATTTCATAATAACAATCATATATACATAATACAAGGTGGTGCAATAACATATATCTGGACAATGTTCGGACAGGCAAAGGCCTGTACAATCCAATTATATACCAGTGATTGGGTTTATGGGTTTATAAGAGCCTTGAAGGCTCACCTCAGTACGTAGCAGTACTTGCTTAACTTTTTTTTGTGTTTGTCTTCCTAGAGTCAATTTTCAATTTGTACTCGTGATGTACAATACTTTTATATCGTCTAGTACTTTAACTGTAATCTTCTTGCTTTATTACTGTAAAGTGTCATTTAATAAGGAACAATACTGTTGACAAAAGATGTATATATCTCCGAGACCAGTGCTCTCTGTACTGATTAGGAGCTTAGAAATAAGTAAAAAAAAAATGTATTTATTAAATGAAGAATGATTTCAAAAAAAAATCTTGCTGAAATCACATCTTAAATAATAGGTATTCCACAATTTTTATAAAAAAAAAACCTACAATAGACAACTTTTCAAAAACATAAAAATTTCACTTCAAAGAAATAAGATAGAAGTTAATTTGCACTTAACCTAAACGATTACATCAACCTAATCTGTCATTTAGCAAGTATTTATATTTCATTTAAATAAGTGCCTGACATAGTCTACTATTACAGTTGAGACAGCTGGGCATTAACTTAGGTTACGGACACTGAAAATAACAGTTTTAAATAACATGAATTTGATGATGAGTTTTAATTGCGAAACGTGTTATTAATACTAGGTGTGATACGTCGTTGATTTTGGAATAAGGGAATTTAAAAATTATAAACTAAATGGTGGTTGTGAAAAAACGAAACGTCGGATTAAAAATCTAATTACACCATTTCGTAAAATAAAAAAATGGCAATGTAAATGTAACCATATCCCTTAAAATAGACACAAAATTGCGAAAATTTTGTTTTGCCCAAATAACTCCGGAAGGATTAGGAATTTTTTAGCATTGCAGAATTTATTAAGGCGTAACTTTTTTCTAATTTAACCATCTCTGTATCTTCTACGGTTTGATCCCTGTAGAGTGCATTCTGCATTCCCGCTGTTGAATAAGCTCTATTCTCTTGCGAATTAATCGTACCTACCTAAATTATTGGTGCTCACCACAGACTAATCAGTAAAAGAAAGCCTGGGCTATTCACAATTGGCATCGAGGACATACAATGGTCACAGTGTGATCATTTACGCTAGGCATAGTAGTCAAAAGTTTGCCTCTACGCCTTTGTTCCCTTAGGATGCCCCGAAACATGCTATCGCGTCGTCTTCGCAAGTGGTTCGAAGCTTGTTAAAGGCCGCTTGATAAATGGGTAGTGTTATCTCTTTTAGTTTTTTGTCTGAGGTGTTCACACATACAAGTGATACATCGCTGCTAATAGAGTAATTTCTTTGTATGCATGTGTGCAATTGAACTGAATTTAAAATTTAAAATTAAACTAACAATTCGACAAGCAGTAGAAAGAGAATCAAAACTTAATAATTGTGTTTTATAATTCATCTAAGTTGGAGAATTAGTAACTACATTGAACCGTGATAACTTTTTATGGTTAAATTGAGTGTGTACTATGTAATAAAATTATTAAGTAAGTATAAGTTTTTAAATAAATGTTCAAATAAACTTTTTCATTTTATTATTTAACGTCTTATTCTTTCGAAACAAGTTACAATTGATGATTGGAAAAAGTATGATTAGAACGTGTAGCTGAGTGGCGTAGGCAGAAATAGTCTTGGAGGGGACAATATTTTAGTTATTATGATTATTTAGTTACATATTTTTCGTCAGAGAATTTCGACCGATTCTTAAACATACATTTTCAAAAGACGAAAAATTTAAAAATCTCACCGTTCTTGGAGTGATGAAGAACTAAAAATAACCTAGCTTTTTCGTTAGATTCGCGAAAAGTGAAACGTCCCCGACGTCAATGACGAATTTTTAGTTTCAACTTGTTTATATAAAAGTCGTTTGGTAAATGTCAACGTCGTCTAATGAATTCTCCGTGATCATACTATCTAAAAATTTTCTTGCTCTGCTGTCAGCTGCGAGGTGAAAACCGAAATCGCTTATCAACTTATTCATTTAAAAAGAATAATTGTTTAAAACAAAAAATAAACTTTTTTAAATTCTTTTAAAAATTGTGTAGATACTTAAAGTATTTTTTTAAATAATTTGTGGATGCTTATCATTTTGGAATATTATTATGTAAATTTAAAGAATTGACGTTTTTGTGTTGAAAGGATGATTTCGATGACCGTATTAAAAAAAGCCGTTTGTTTATGTTAAAATTTATTTGAGTTGATTTAAAAAAAAACTGCAATTGAAGGCAAAGTAGTTTACTCCTTTCGTTTTGTTTGTCTACTTTTCTCTTCTTCAATCTCTTTTCTATTGATCCATTTTGCGTTTGGTCGTCTAAGCGATGGTGCAATTATCCGTTGACGAATGATTGACCATATGGTTATTTCCGTTTTCCGTTATCCACTTCTCTACATTGGCCAAACATTTGCACTCAAATGGGTTGCCATTGAGGTGGGTATATCTGGCTATAAATATTTTATTTAAATCTAAAAAAATAAATCATTCTTTTACAACGGGTTTTTCTCGATTTTAAGGCTCTACTATCACTTTTAGGTAATTCTTACTCACTCCTTGCATTTAAACCGTTTGCACAAAAACGAATAAATCGAATTTCTTTTAAGATATTTGCTTATTGAAAAACCATGGAATAATTTTTGTTTATTTGACTTTTGCGCGAACGCAGAGATATGTAAATATTTCAAAAATTGTTGCAGGCGTTCGGCTGTCATAAAATATCACCGGTAAAATTTAATTACACAAGCAGTATCAATTTGATATATTTGTTAAGATTAAATAGGTTTTTTATTATGTGATTTGTGACATAAAACAAGTTTCGCCGCTACATGTTAACTCTTCTTAGCCACTTCCTTTTATTTTATTTTAAATTCCTTACAATAGACTACCGAAGGGAACCTAACAGTAAAATTCCATTTTTTTTTTATTTTTGACAACTTCCAAAAAAGTGAGAGATGTATAAATGTGCTTCATAAGTGATATACATTTTAGTGTTTATGTTTACTATTTATAGTGATCAGAATTTGTTATTAAAACGATTCTGTAAAGTTTTAAACGATTTTGTGGAACTTGTTTTCCTTTTCAAAGAAATGTTCTCAAATTACGATTACTAAAATTAAACGCGACCTTAGATCGAATCTTTATGTAAAAAACACAAATCATTTTAAACCTCTTATTATTGGTGTAAATTTCGTAAATAAGTTTGGTCGTAAAAAAAATTAAAAATATACTTTTCAACACAACTTGAGTAGATTGTTGTCCATATTGTGCTCGGGCTGTTCTGACAATTGGCTTCCTCGTGCGATAAATGCGATTAAATCATATCCATTCTCATTGTACAGAATAGGTACTACATCACACGCGAGAAGAATTATTAAAATTGGTTAATTATTTAAGCTGAAAAGTTATACATTCGCGATTAAAAATAATTTTAAAAAATTAAGTGCTTTTCAAATTCAAAACATATTTTTTTGAAAAAATAAAAGTCTAGAGGGAAATACATAAGTCGGGGGGGGGGGATTGAGGGGCACTTAACTATGGCATGACACTTACCTGTCAAACAAGTCAAGTGGTTGTTATCTAAATGTAAAATATGCACCTCAGCACCTTCCAGTACATTTTCCCCGAATTCTGATAACTCGTTATACTTCAGCACCAAGAACTTGATTTTTTGTCCTATAAAAGCGCCATCTTCAATTTTATGGATTTTATTGTTACTTAATTCCACGATATATAAGTTTCCTGTTTTTGCCAATGCATTTCTGGGTATTATTTCTAAGGCATTATTAGCCAATGATATTATTTCTAATTGGGGGTTGTTTTGGAACCACCTGAAATCATACACGAAGAAGGGTAGAACTACAAGAAATTAGGTCTTATATTTAATATAAAAAGTTAATAATAAACCTATATCAAAACGTTATGAAATTAAGAGACTCCGACGGCATCTAAGGAACCTTAGAAACAGATGATCATTTTAATTGTGTTTCCACCATTCATTCATTTTAAACATCTTTATTTATTTCACATGAAAAAAGATATTAACATCATTTCTACTATTTACTAACGACCTTTACAGTGCACACGTTACACAAGTTTCCACTGTAAACCAGCTACCTAGACACAGGAGCCACTCTAGGCCAGCCGGGGTTGGTATTAACCCTGGGTAGAAAGTGGTGCTTTTCAGTCGATTGTGTCCATCATTTTCAGCTGTGACCTTACAGAACGATTGGCGATTTGTTTTTGGTGAGAAGGGTTTCAATGTAGTTAGCTATTGTACAAGTGTTATTTTTACTTTGGTTGGAAAAGTAAGTCAAAACCAACTTTTTTCACCAAGTCAAGTTCTATAATCTCCGTTATAAGGGACGAAAACGACCATACACCACGCCAATATTACGATTTGATTCCAGGATATAATTCTGTGAATATTTGCCAAAAGCTGACATGTCAGTTTTTTTCAATATAAGGATTTCATCGCCTGGATATGTCATAAAGTTTAAAGTTTTTTATGGCAAAACATGATATCTCAATCTTTTAAACTGAGCATGCGCCGGATCGAGTCCTAATATGATATGTTTCTGAACTCCACTTCTGTTTTTGCCAAAACCTGTTATGTCTGTGAAATATCATGTTCAGTCAGTTTTAATCGAAAGGTAGACAAAGACATGTCAAGTTTTGACCCTTAGAATATTAAAGGTTTTGTTGTTTATTAAGCCGTTACAGACAGTTAATGTTTATATTTTAAAGTAAAGTTTGGCTTGTTTTTTACTTAATAAAGAAAATTAAAATCTTGCAGCGGACAAGTTTTTTTTAATGACAATTTTTATTAAAAAATAAAAAGGTGGAATGTAATGTTGTGTAAATCTTGTTTTTTTTATACCTACTTTTGTAATAAAGATATTGAGTCATAAGCCACTTCCCCAATTATTGATATGTCAACCCCCATATTTGGCAAAAGTTGGTATGTCATTCAAACCCTATTTTCTCTCAATTTTTTAATAAAACATTAACTTTTCTCTAAAAACTGGATATTTTAAAATAATAATGAAATTTAATCAAAAACAATATCATTATAAGGAAAAAGTTTTCATGTAAAAATCGATTTGTCAATAACACAAAAACTTTAAAATGGTTTCCCTTAAAACTATTAAAAATGACATGTCGGCTTTTGGCAAATATCCACAGAATTGATTATTGAGAAATACTGAAGTGACTTTTGCAGATTTGATTTTTGTGCTATTAACGAACGCCAAGATAAATAATATATCAAAAATGGTGGCAGCCGTTCAGCAGCCGTTACAAAATATTATCATTAAAGTTTAATTATTATACAAATAAAAATTTGATTTTACTTGAAAGGAAAAGGTTGAAATATTATTTGTCCTGAACTAGATTTTTAATTTAGAAATTTCATTTGGAGAAAATAATTCCTAAATATATTATTAAAATTTATACTGGCATGATAATATTCATTTTAAAAAATGAAAGTTAAATCTGTCACAAGAGAAAGACAGTTTAAGGATGCGTCTTTCAATATCTTGAAGCTAAAGTAAATCGGTGTTTCCACTGTGAATTTAACCCATACTATCTTTAAACCAAAACTATCCTATGTCTTTTAAGAAATACCTTTTATTCCAATTCGCGATCAGATTTTCATCTATAAATATAGACCACACATTAGGCATATTGTCCAACGCAGTCTCTTCTATATTTTTGATTTTATTATTGCTTAGATCTAGCCACAACAGTGATGGTATATTGTTAAAAACACCAGCTTTTATTTCTTCCAAGTCGTTTCCTGTAATGTGCAGGAATTTAAGATCAGGCAAATTTCGAAATGCTCCAGGTTGGATTTCCTTTAATTTACAATTTTCTATTGTGAGTTTATTTAAAATGTCAATGTCACTTATAGATTTTTCCCTTAAGATTGGAATGTTTTGGTCCCGGAACTCCAAATTGTAGTAGGATCCTCTAGGAAGGTTTTCTTTCAAACTGTCCGATTTTTTAATGGTTTTGGTAAACAACTTAAAGCTTCCATATTTATCGTATCCATTCAATTCTACATTTTGGAAGGTATAAACGTCACTCTTTGCCGAAACCAGAAATAGTGGTAAAAGAAGAAATATTTGTATGAAACACATTTTATTATCTTGCTGTTCGTGTACTGGTATTTTTTTTTAATACATTTTTTATATATTGTAGTCTTCATAAGATTGTGTGGGTTTAAGAGGCATTTAATCAGGTTACGAAGTGATAACCTTAAACTTCTTAAAAATGATTTTGTTTATCAGTTCTAAATACAGGACAGTATCTTTTATTTTCAAAACACATAAAAATTGACTTCTCATATTTGACCCGTATATACTGATTCTGATATAAAAATATATTACAAAAAAATAATATTAAATTTCGCGCTATTTATCTGTAACTGCTCATACAACCACCCAATTCATAGAAATAAATAAGATAGAAAACCAAGAAAACAAAAAAAATACTTATACATAAAACAAAAATCTAGCATAACAAGACTATTTTGGAATATAAAAAGAAAAAACAGGGTATACCTAATGTGAACTTAAATCAATATGAGGGATAAAGGATTAATGTATTGGATCAAAAGGAAAAATATATATACAAGGTGACTCGGAATAAAATCTACATACGTCACCAGGAGATAGTGGATACCTTGGGGATTCCTAATAATCTTCCTTTAGTAGGTCAGTTCACTCAGTTAGATACAGGGTGTTTTACAATATTTGGCTCCCGTTTTTTAGCACCTGATGGTATAAAATGTTCATACTCGATGAAAATATTTTGTAAGTGATCGCATTAAAATTCCATATGAAAAGTTTTGAAACTAAGTCCGGACTTAAAAAAAGTTGTCGATTTCTAATTTTTTTAATTCAACAACTTGTATGTCTTATTTATAAAAAAAATATTTATTTCTTAAAAATACCATAAAAAACTGATACAAATGACATACTTACCAAAGTTGCCGCACTCACCGCTCAACCCTAATAAATAGTTAATCTTTAGATATAGATAAAAATATTATAAATATTATAATTATAAAAATTATTATTTGACAATATCTTCAAAATGTCCTCCATTAACTTCTTTACATTTTATTCCTCTGATACTTACATGCGAAACTGCACTCCTAATAATTATTACTTCTGGTCTATTTTTTATTTCCTAAAATGAAGAAATAATGCGTTGCAAAAGCTGGTCCCGTGTATTAATTTCTTTCTTATAATCTAAATTTTTTTATATACCCCAAAAAAAAGTCTAATATATTAAATTCCGGAGACCTTACTGGCTATAAAAAATGAGGCCCCCGCGATCACTCCTTCTATTGGGATAAGTAGTATTGTTTCCAAGTTCTGAAACAGCTTTTGTATAATGTGGAGGAGCTCCATCGTGCTGGAAATAAATTCCTGTTAAATAAACATTTTCATTATGGAGATTTGAAAAATGTTTTATAAAAAGTGGAAATATTGGTTTTTATTTAACCTTCCTTCAAAGAAGTGTGGGCCAATCAAGTTACTATTAATTATACCCGCCCAAACATTTACTGAAAATCTATATTGCAAGTGCGACTGCCTAATACTGCCGTGCTTAACTTAAAGGTGATATCTCCACTTTTTGTCAAAATGGAAATATGAGCATAAATCGTTAAACAGGATAATTTTACATCTTTTTCCATAACTTTAAAGTTGTATATTATCATCAAATATATACAAAACTATACGACTACAAAGAAAGTGGTATCTCCACAAGTTAGACAAAACAAGACCCTTAAAAGTAGTATAGACCATTACTTAACTATAAAGTGACATCCTAACCTAACAAAACTAAATATGGAGATACCGTTATGTAATGTATTTTATGTAATTAGTTGGCTTTGAAATATTGCCCTGTCCGCTGTTAGTTAGTGACAACTATTTTAATCGATTATAATTATAGTTTATTGTTTTTTTCCGGTTGTTAAGAAGTGTTAATTAAATAATAAAATATAAAAAAATTATAATTTTAAATAAATGACCTACCTTAAAAGCGGTATCTACCATAAATTCTTTTAAACCCTTTAGAAAACCACTAAACTATTTAAAAAATGTAATTTATTTATTTGTTTATTTATTTATTTATTTATTTAGCGTATGACACATTAGGACACAAAGCATATACAGTGTGTGTATAAAGTCTGGAAACGGTTTAATAACATCACAATTTACTGGCCGATTTAAACCAAATTTGGTACAGTTGTGTAAGAGGATCTAACGCACCGAATAACGATATTGGCGTTGTTGCCAGCTTTTTAGTTTGTCTGGAATTCGAACGAATTTTATATCTTTAAACATAACACCCAGTATATTTTTACATTTTTAAATTCCACATAAAATTATAATTATTTTTTATTAAATGCATTATTAGTCTATACTTCATAGTTTCCGAGATATTGACTCTCGAAAAGTGACATTTTTGAACTTTGACAGCTTATAACTTTCTAACAGTACGTCTTAGAGCAAAACGGCTTACATGTCCCTATCTTCAATTTTAATTATCTTCCCAAAAAAATCAACTTCCAGTTAAACCTGAACAACTATATTTCCTGCTTTCGAGTTACATCCGGTTTAACCGGAAGTTGATTTTTTTGGGAAGATAATAAAAATTGAAGATAGGGACATGTAAGCCGTTTTGCTCTAAGACGTACTGTTAGAAAGTTATAAGCTGTCAAAGTTCAAAAATGTCACTTTTCGAGAGTCAATATCGCGGAAACTATGAAGTATAGACTAATAATGCATTTAATAAAAAATTATTATAATTTTATGTGAAATTTAAAAATGTAAAAATATACTGGGTGTTATATTTAAAAATATAAAATTTGTTCGAATTCCAGACAAACTAAAAAGCTGGCAACAACGCCAATATCGTCATTCGGTGCGTTAGATCCTCTTACACAACTGTACCAAATTTGGTTTAAATCGGCCAGTAAATTGTGATGTTATTAAGCCGTTTCCAGACTTTATACACACACTGTATATGACCACAAAAATTGTTACAAACGAACATTCAACAAATTTATATACTCTATCGATTCTGGAGTTGCCAATAGGAAATCTTCTGGTCTGCCGTTGTAAGCCGTTTCAGGGCATTCCTCCACGATATGTTTGACGGTTTGGTTTGCGCCGCATTCGCAGGAGGGGCTTGGACTCTTGCCCCATTTGTGTAAAGTATACGCGCATCTGCCATGCTGCGTTCTGATTCTATTTAGCGTGCACCAGGTTTTCCTTGGTAAGTCGAAGCCTGGTGGTGAGTTGGTAATGCATGCTATATCACTGTATTGTTTCGACGTCCATTCCTGATACCAAGCGTCGGCGATGCTCCATTCGTCGTCTATTGAGTTTAGTGCGGTCTTGGTTGGTGGTTTTCTAGATCGGAGACGGTTGTGGTTAGCGTTCTCGATGTCTGTATGGATTAGTGATGCCGCCGAGACGAGAAATTCTCGTGTCTCGTCTCGTCTCGTCTCGTCTCGTCTCGTCTCGTCTCGTCTCGTCTCGTCTCGTCTCGTCTCGTCTCGTCTCGTCTCGTCTCGTCTCGTCTCGTCTCGTCTCGTCTCGTCTCGTCTCGTCTCGTCTCGTCTCGTCTCGTCTCGTCTCGTCTCGTCTCGTCTCGTCTCGTCTCGTCTCGTCTCGTCTCGTCTCGTCTCGTCTCGTCTCGTCTCGTCTCGTCTCGTCTCGTCTCGTCTCGTCTCGTCTCGTCTCGTCTCGTCTCGTCTCGTCTCGTCTCGTCTCGTCTCGTCTCGTCTCGTCTCGTCTCGTCTCGTCTCGTCTCGTCTCGTCTCGTCTCGTCTCGTCTCGTCTCGTCTCGTCTCGTCTCGTCTCGTCTCGTCTCGTCTCGACGAGACGAGAGTGAAATTTTTTTCTCGAGAGAAGTCACGAGACGAGACGAGAGAAAACCGTTTCTCGTCGAGAAATTTCTCGTTTTTCTCGAATTTTCTCGAATTTTCTCGTTTGCTAGAACACTGCATTTTAGGTATCTCCTAATATATAGACAGAAAAATATTGTGTTTAACGTTCTTACTCTATCGTATTGTGAAGGCATTTACCTTAAAACAGATATTCAAGAGAACAGAATCAAATTGTCTAGCCTCTTTCTTCTGTCTACGGTTAGTAGTTGACATTTTTAAATAATTAACCGATTTCGAATTCGATTGAAAACACAATATCGAAAAGGACCCCAGTCAAATTTCATTCACAAGGCGAAAGGCGATAGATTTTGACTAAATTTAACAATTTTGTATCAAAAATTCGAAATTCGCCAAAAACTTCTCACACAAAAATCATTAATAAAAGTGTGAATTTCATTTCATATCTCTCTTACCAGTTTTAATATTTGACATTACTTTCATAACACCCTGTATATCAACCGAAACTTTATTAGGAAATCACAGATAAAGACAACGGAGGGCCATGAAACTAGTGTTATTGAAACAATAGCATTAAGTTAATAGTCTCAATTATGACATTAGTAAATAAATTAAAAATAAAAAGTCTAATATAATAGGTAAAGTACGAATGATTCAAGTTTATGCCTTATTTTGCCTCATTTTATTACACAGGTCTCAGACATAAATTTGGCTATTGAAAATAATTATTAAGTGCGGTAAATGATACTTTTCCGCACGAGGTGGCAGTTGCACGAACGGCTCGAAGCAAGTCCGGGCATGCCACTAAGTTAGTGTGGAAACGAAACTTTTCGCACATGTTACTTACAATATTTTTCCTAATTGCGTAAAATTAAGCTTGTTCGTAATAAATTTTTGTATTTTTTGGGTAAAAGGAGCAAAAAATAAAGTGAATTTTTAAATTTTGATATGTCAAATAGAGCATTTTCGGAAATACTTCTTTAAGTTCTTTCTCTTGCACTTTCTATTAATGTAATAAAAAAATAAAGTTTTTCCCCGGATGACATTCTGGGCTGAGCCCTTTATTTAGTCGAATATTTTCCAAACTATTGCAGTTAATTATGCCCCGAATTATGCCAAAAAAAGAATTAAAGAAGGTTAGTTCCATTATGAATCAATTATTATTATTATAAATCGTTCTCTATTCTGTATCTTTTACCACCCCGTATATTTTGGACTGAAAATACCTCGGTGCCAAGCCTATTACATTACGTAAATTATGTCTTATGGCCGCTTGCAATATTTTGCTGATCTAAGAAAAATAGTTTCTAAGTCACATGACTAACAAACCGACTTATATTAAAACCCTTCTGCGAGACGACCAGATACTTTTAAATGTTTACCCCCTTTAAGATTCGTATAAAAAAATATTTTTTATGATTCCCTACTCACGAGAAAAAACGAGACGAGACGAGACGAGACGAGACGAGACGAGACGAGACGAGACGAGACGAGACGAGACGAGACGAGACGAGACGAGACGAGACGAGACGAGACGAGACGAGACGAGACGAGACGAGACGAGACGAGACGAGACGAGACGAGACGAGACGAGACGAGACGAGACGAGACGAGACGAGACGAGACGAGACGAGACGAGACGAGACGAGACGAGACGAGACGAGACGAGACGAGACGAGACGAGACGAGACGAGACGAGACGAGACGAGACGAGACGAGACGAGACGAGACGAGACGAGACGAGACGAGACGAGACGAGACGAGACGAGACGAGACGAGACGAGACGAGACAATGGCACTCTCGAGCGAGAAAAACGCGTTTCTCGCCGAGACGAGATTAAAAAAAATTCTCGCCTCACGAGACGAGACGAGAATGGGCCAATTCTCGTCTCGTCTCGTCTCGCGGCATCACTAGTATGGATCGGTAGTTCTCTGTTGTCCAGTATCTTGCTAAACGCTTTGTACAGAGCGTTTATGCGGCGCAGACTTGGGGGTGGGATGTGACTCAGTACCGAGAGCCATTCTGTAGGAGTCGATTTAATAACGCCAGCAATCATTCTCATTGTATTGTTGAGCTGTACGTCTATCCTGTGGACGTATGGGCTGTTGAGCCACACCGGAGCGCAGTATTCTGCCGCTGAGTAGACGAGCCTCAGGGCTGACGAGCGTAGAGTGGAAGCTGAGGCACCCCAGGATGTTCCGCACAATGTTAACAATACTAAAAAATGTAAACAATCAATAGTAGTGATAATTTATTGCGTAATTGGTAAATATACCATTCTAAACGGTTGGAAAATACATTTAACTTTAAAGTCGATTTTCTCCGTTTTAACATACTTGGAGATACCACAGTTAAGTAAAGCACGGCACAATAGCATTTGGATTTTCTAGGGACCACACATGACAAGTTTTAGAATTATTAACACCTTATTACATCACACCCATTAACATCTCTGGTAAACTGAGATTCATCGGTCCACACAGTCCGGTGAAGATCTCTTCGATGCCTTCTATTCAAGTGACAAAGATCAACCGGTTAGCATAATCACGTGCTTCTAATCTTTGTACCTCTTGGATATGATAATAATGTAAGCCTTCCTTTTGAATTAGTGCGTTCTTTTTTGCGTAATATGCAGGCGTGTGGCAATTTTTTTTGTGGATGTTTTGGAATTTTCTTGAACCGAATTTAAAATACCTTCTTCTTCTTTTTCTTCTTCTTTTTCTTCTTCTTGAACTGGGTGTCTCACAGGCTGATCAATATTATTTTGTGCCTGAAAATGCCCTTGTTAAAAATTTTTTGGGTGCCACGACCTTTTCTGGGTAAAATAACCGTAAAGCTTAATCTGCGGCAATATGCCAGTCTTTAAAACACCCTTTTAATTTAAAACAAATTCGAAATTTGAAAGGTCGGTCGACAAAATAAATAATAAACTATTTATTTTACTAATTAACATGTCTCTTATATTAAGTCATAATTAATTATAATAAATTATATTATGTAATAATAAGATCAAAAACAAAATAAGAATGAAAACGAAAAATAAACAATAAGAACAAAAAAAATATCTGAAGCACCAACCTACTTACTTTGTACTAAATTACAAAATCAAGTTTCCTGTTCTTAGAAGAGAAAATATTTATGATTTTGTTTACATCTACGTTTGTTATGAACCAGTAATTAATTTAAGGTAGTTAAGTCAATGTAAAAAAAAGTATAGTTCGGACTTCAAAAATATTGTTAAAAATTAGATTAACTTGCCGGAGTTGCCGGGGAATAAAATTGTTTTGGTGTTAACTTTAGAATATTGGATGTTTTACTGTAATAATTTGGTGTTCAAATATTTATTAATTTTTTTTAAGTATTAAGCGAGCTAGTAGTAATAAAATTATTATTTTGATTTTGTTAACATTTCGGGGGGGTTTGTTCGGGTTTGTTCGGGTTTGTTAAATTTAGTTTACACTTGAAAACGGTTAGAGATACTAACTAACCGAAACGTTGTGTTAAGTAACAAAATAAAGACAATGGAAGTCCGACAAGGTAATTTTTTTAATTTGCTATATCTGCTAATATTAAAAAGATTTTTTTATCGTGTAATTTATGACATAAAACAAGTTTCGCCGCTATATTTTAACTCTTCTTAACCACGAATTTCTTACAATAAGGCTATCAACGGGAACCTCACTACTCCCACATGTATTATTTTCTGTTTTCTTTACAATCAATCTATTGCATGGATAAATAAATTAATAGACTATTCCATTTAACTGAACTCATATAATTTCATATCCGTTTTTATTAGTTTGTTAGTATCTGAAACATATTCGTTTTTAAATTTTGATCCACTTATTTTCGATTAAAACAATGACAGAGATCCGTTTTGAAAACAGTAAAATTCCCTTTTTTTTATTTTTGACAACTTCCAAAAAAGTGAGAGAAGTATAAATGTGCCTCATAATAAGTGATATACCTTCTAGTGTTTATGTTTACTCTTTATACGGATCAGAATTTGTTATTAAAACTGATTACATAAAGTGGTAAAGGATTTTGAGGAACTTGTTTCCCTTTTCATAGGCATGCTCTCAAATTACGATTACTAAAATTAAACGCGACCTTAGATCGAATCTTTACGTAAAAAACACAAATTATTTCAAACCTCTTATCATTGGTGTAAATTTCGTAAGTAAATTTGGTCGTAAAATTAAAAATATACTTTACAATACAACTCGACTAGATTGTTGTCCATATTGCGTTCGGACGGTTCTAACAATTGGCTTCCTCGTGCGATAAATCTGAATAAATCATAACCACTCTTGTTGTACAGACTAGGCACTACATCATACGCGAGAAGAATTTAAGCTTAAAAGTTATACATTCGCGATAAAAAATAAGTTTAAAAAATTAAATGTTTTTCAAATTTAAAACATATTTTTTTGAAAAAATCAAAGTCTAGAGGGAACTTAAGCACTTAACTGTGGCATGACACTTACCTGTCAAACAAATCAAGTGGTTGTTTTCTAAATGTAATATATGCACCTCAGCACCTTCCAGTACATTTTCCCCGAATTCTGATAACTCGTTATGGCTCAGGATCAAAAACTGGAGGTTTTGTCCTATAAAAGCGCCATCTTCAATTTTATGGATTTTATTGTTACGTAATTGCAAGAAACTCACATTTCCTGTTATTGCCAATGCATTTCTGGGTATTATTTCTAAGGCATTATAAGCCAATGATATCACTCTTAATTGGGGTTGGTTTTGGAACCACCTAAAATGATACACGAAGAAGGGTAGAACTACAAGAAATTAGGTCTTGTATTTAATACGATAAATTAATAATAAACCTGTACCTAAACGTTAGGAAATTTAGAGACTTCGACGACACGTAAGGAACCCTAGTAACAGATTGTTATTTTAATTGTGTTTCCGCCATTCATTCATTCATTTTAAACCTTTTTCAAAAAAAATATGAACATCATTTCTACTATTTACTAACGACCTTTACACTGCACACGTTACACAAGTTTACACTGCAAACCAGCTACCTAGACACAGGAGCAACTCTAGGCCAGCCGGGGTTGGTATTAACCCTGGGTAGAAAGTGGTGCCTTTCAGTTGATTGTGTCCATCATTTCCAGCAGTGACCTTACATAACGTTTAACGATTTGTTTTTGGTGAGAAGGGTTTCAATGTAGTTAGCTATTGTACAAGTGTTATTTTTACTTTGGTTGGAAAAGTGTGTCAAAACCAACTCTTTCCAGCAAGTCAAGACCTATAATTTCCGTTATAAGGGACGAAAACGACCATACACCACGATAATATTGAAAAATACTGAAGTGACTTTTGCATATTTGACTTTTGTGCTATTAACGAACTCCAAGAAAAATAATATATCAAAAATGGTGGCAGCGTTCAGCAGCCGTTACAAAATATTACCATTAAAGTTTAGATCATACAAATTAAAATTTGATTTTAGTGGAAAGCAAAAGGTTGAAATATTATTTGTCGTGAACTAGATTTTTAATTTAGAAATTTCATTCGGAGAAAATAATTCCTAAATATATTATTTATACTGGCATAAATAATTAATGTATCTACCTATATTTCGAAAAGTGAAAGTTAAGTCAGTCACAAGAGAAAGACAGTTTAAGGTGGGAGTATCAACATGCTTGCCAACCTATAACTTATTTCGCGTAGATTTATTTATGTTTTCTAGCTTTTATACAAAATTTAAAGAAAATCAGTATCGACTTGATATTCTATAAGTAATAATTGACATATTTAATTAATATCAAGGAATTTTATAACATATTTTAGGAGAATTATTGTATAGCGAAAAATATCGGGTAAGATTTTTTTTAACATTATTATGTCATTGTCACTCATTGTTCTTTCACTATACATTTTGGGACACCCCCCATATTTAAGTTACCCTGTAGCTTATCAAAGAGAAAGCAAATGTTATTTGTGTAGTTTTTTACGTAGAATTCAGTGACGTACTCAGATTTTTTCTACGTTCAATAGTTTCCGAGAAAAATACCAAACTTTTTTTTTGAATGGGACACCCTATATATTTTTAAATAATATAATTCAGTTCATAACAAGGTTCTCAAAAATATATAATACCCTATTTTTATTTTTAATATTAAGCACGAAATTTACGTTTTATTAAAAAATATATAATTTTAGTTAGTAGGCCATGACGGGTATTGAAAAAAAACTATTACTGGTATGATAATTACTGCAGGAAAAATATATTTTGGACTCCTTAATCTAATTAGCAGTAACATTTCAGTAAAAATAATAACAATGCACAAATCGAGTTGTATTTTACTACGCAACACATTACAAAGAGAAGCTGAATATTAATAGAACGTTCTCATAAATATTGCTCAAATTGTTCTCCATTATGCCTTAGACATGTTTCACACATAGTTCTTATCCGCCTTAATGAATTTAAAATAATAAGAGGCCGTGTCCGTAACTCCCTAAATGCTCTTTCAGTAGCATTTCTTAATTCTGCAATTGTTTGGTATTGAATAGAATAAATTTTATTTTCAAGGTATCCCCACAAGAAGAAATCCAAAACCGACAAGTCGAGTGACCTTGGTGGCCATCTTATAGATCCATTAGTTCCAATCCAGTGGCCTGGAAAATTATTATTTAAGTAGGCCCTGATAATTAGCGCATTGTGAGCGGGTGCTCCATCTTGTTGCAGATATAAGTTATTGATACCCGCTAAGGGCACGTCTTCTATTATTTCCGGCACAACGTTTTCCAGAATTTCCAAATATTTATTGGCATTAAGGCTGCCTTCAAATATATTATAAATTATTTTGCTTCCTAGTACAAAACATGAAACGTTAAAGTCAAACCTTCCTTGCCGTTCGAGTGGAAATATTAGATGCTGATTTTCCTGAGACCAAAACCTCGTAATGTGTCGATTAAATATACCAGCACTGGTAAAATGGGCTTCATCGGACCGTACAACGGTTTTTTCAAAATTATTTCCCCTGTTGATATTTTGTAAATACCAATTACAGAATTCTGTACGGCGTTGTGCATCACCACGATGTAAGTTTTGTACTAGGTGAAATTTATATGGCTTGAAATTGTGTTTTTTTAGGATTGTTTGAACTCTTGATTTAACTACTCCGACCGAACCTTCAACCGTTTTGCAAGAACTAGTTGGATTTGTTTCAATCGAAGCTAAAACATTTATTTTATCATCAGTCTCGCGGTTTTCCTTGTTGTAGATTTTAGGACGACGTTTAATAAATGAACCGTGTTCATTTTAATTTGATTTCATCCTTAAAGAAATTCTTTTATTCGGCTGTCGTCTTTCGGGATATCTACAAGTAATTTTAAAAAAATACTAAATCTTCATAGAGATACTACATTAAGGCGTATATTTACCTATTGAAATACACTTCTAATGCTGCATTTTCATTACAATGAACATAACAAACGAGCATGTCGTATTTTCAGTATTTTCAAATTTCACATATTCTGCCATAATTAGGACAAACTGATCCTTTACTATTAATTAGATAGGTATTTTAAAACAACTTAGAGAACCTGAATATTCTGACAGAAACTAAAGAAGTTATTAATATGACATAAACGACTGTGTTTGTTTGAAGGTTGTAATGTAGACAATGATGTATCTTGAGTAATAGATGTGTTTTGGACTTCCATTGCCTTTAGTTTTTCATATCACAACGTTTCAACTGGTAAGTATCTCCAGTCGTCTTCAGGTGAATACTAAACAAGTTACAACGCTACGAGCCTATTTATACTACCTGGGGGGGGGGGGGGGGGCGGAGCTAGTGACGAATTCGGGTGCAGTCGTGAGTCATGTGCTTACGTCACCATGATTATTCATCTGCTGACGTCATCCGCTTACGTAATCACGTTTGCATCACTACTCAATCTGAGCCTACACCTATTTAACAAGGGCTTCCAAATGTTTCTTATATCTGCAGAAGGTTTACTGAAACAGTCAGGGTTCTGGATTATGACAGCTGCTTCTTTGAATTTTCTCTTCTGCCAATGCTCTTCTTTAAGTATAATTTTTGCGTTTTCCCATTGTAAATGATGGCCGTGGGTCCAAGCGTGGTCTGCTGCACCGGATCTGTTTGTTTCTCCTTTCAGTGTGTGGTTTCGATGTTCTTTGATCCTTGTTTGGAGAGGTCGTAGAGTTTCACCAACATAGGATTGTCCGCATTCGCAAGGTATTCTGTATACACAATTCTTCGTGTTCTTTTGATTTGTTGGTTTTGTCTTCGTCAGGTGGCTTCTTAAGGAATCTTTGGAGCTGAAGACTGTTCGGATGTTGTACTGTTGTCCTATCCTTCGAATTTTTTCGGAGATTCCCTTGACATAAGGTACATTCATGGTGGGTCCAGATTCATTATCTTTGTTCGTTCTAGTTTTGTGATCTTGACGCTTTTTGATGGCCTGATCGACTAGTTTCGTAGGGTAATCATTCATGCCAAGGTCTTGCTTGATGTTGTTAAGTTATTTCGTCAAAGTCCCCTGCGAGTTGCAAAGTGTGAATGCTCTATCGACGAGTGTTTTGACTATTCCATGTTTGGTGCTGTTTGAATGGTACGCCTCAAACCATGAGTGTCTTTTAGGCCCGCGACGTGAAATTGTCTGTGACTAAAAGACATTGTTTCGTAACGAATTGTATACAATAATTTTTCTACTGAGGTTTTATAATAAAAAACTTAATTTTACTAACATTTTATTACCTATGTTTCATTGACACTTGCCAAAAAATATTAAATTATACCTAGTCTGTGGTTACGTTTTAATTGTAAATAATTACCTGCGTTACTTTTAAGCACGTTGCTCCTGGTAACGTGCTTAAAAGTTTTGTAAGCACGCTGCGCTTAAAAGGAGGTTATTAAAAAACCATAATGACAATTGAAAAGAGGTTATTATAAAACGTCAGTAGAAAAAAATTATTATTTGACAATATTTTCAAAATGTCCCCCATTAACTTCTTTACATTTTCTTCCTCCGATACTTACATGTGAAACTGCACTCCTAACTACTTCTGGTCTATTTTTTATTTCCTGAAATGAAGGAATAATGCGTTGCAAAAGCTGGTCCCGTGTATTAATTTCTTCCTTATAATCTAAATTTTTGCATATACCCTCAAAAAAAGTCCAATGGCCCCCGTCCGGAGACCTTACTGACTTATAATGAGGCCCCCGCGACCTATCCTTCTATTGGGATAAGTAGTATTTCCAAATTCTGAAACTAACAGCTCTTGAACAATGTGGAGGAGCTCCATCGTGCTGGAAATAAATTCCTGTTAAGTAAACATTCTCATTATGGAGATTTGGCAAAATGTTTTCTAAAAAGTGTAAATATTGGTTTCCATTTAACCTCCCTTCAAAGAAGTGTGGGCCAATCAACTTACGATTATACCCACCCAAACATTTACTGAAAAGCTATATAGGTGCGACTGCCTAATAGCATTTGGATTTTTTAGGGACCACACATGACAATTTCTAGAATTATTGACATTATCTCTGGTAAACTGAGATTCATCGCTTCATACAATGCGGTGAAGACCTCTTCGATGCCTTCTTTCAACTGACAAAAGACAACCGGTTAGCATAATCCCGTGGTTCTATTATTTCTACCTCTTGAATATGATAAGTATGTAGTAGCCTTCTTGTGAATGTTTTTGAGTGTTCTTAAACCGAATTTAAAATATCTTCTTCTTTTTGAACCGGGTGGTGTCTCACAAGCTGATCAATATTATTTTGTGTTGTTCACGAACAAGAGAAAATACATTGGAAATAGTACATTGTATACCTAGTAGGAAAAGCTGAACATTCCCGGACGACCGTAAAGATTGTCTGTCGAGGCGCAAGCCGAGACTGGCAATAGGGAGTCCGGGAATGTGCTTTTTCTACGAGGTAAACATACTATTTTTCCGAAAATCGATAGGAACTTATTAGATACAATCAACTTGTTATAATTTTTAAAATAAACATTATTGTAATTATTTTATTCCCAACAAGGAAATAGGTATTGGTTTTGTAACTATGGAAATAAAGTAATATTGAATTGTAAAACTTGACGCAAGAAAAGTTTGTCGTTTAAAATGATGAGTGATGATGACTGTTCCATTTCCGGAACTCCCCCAGAACTAACGGAAGCAGTAAATACTGCCTCATTGGATTTATTGCCAAAAAAATCCAAAAAAAATATAATTATTCATACAATCGTTTTATGGAATATCGGAAGAATAAAAATACAAGTTCTTTCTCAGAAAATGTTGTTATGGCATACTTTTTGAAGCTTGGTGCCATGCAAGATGAAATCTTCAACTTTTTGGTCGAACTATTCAATGTTGAAAGCAACCCTTGCAATTAGACATAATGTGGATATATCGAAATATCCAAAACTTCGTTCATTATTGAAACGGAAGGGTGAAGGCTATAGGCCAAAAAAATTCAAGATTTTAACTAAAGAACAAATCAACACATTTATACAGGAAGCTTCAGATAAAGAATATTTAATAATTAAAGTAAGTCCCATAACTTCAATTTTTATTCGGGTTATTTACATATTTATTTATTGTTTTAGGTTGCTGTAATATTTGGTTTTTCCGGAGCTTGTAGAATGGACGAGTTAGTTAAAATGACTTTACAAGATATAGAAGACCTACAATCCAAGCTTTTAGTAAAAATACCAGACTCTAAAACGAATACATCAAGATCATTTGTAGTAAATGAAATGTACTTAAATATTTACCGCAAGTATGTGGCTTTAAGACCAGGAGACATGAATAATATCCGATTTTTCTTTAAGTGCCAAAACGGAAAAGGATGTAAACAGGTAGTAGGAATACACCAATTTAGAAAAATGCCTAAAATAGTAGCTGCATATTTGAATTTGTCAAATCCGACCGATCCGGCCACTGTTTTAGTCGGTCTTCTGCCACGATCTTGGTTGACTCTGGTGGAGATATAACTAGCTTAAAGAGGCTGGGCGGATGGAAATCATCAAACGTCGCTAAGGGATATATAGAAGAGTCTCTTCCTAATAAAGTACAGGTGGCAAATAAAATTTTCGCAGCAGATAATAATCAACAAAATAACTCAACTAGATTTGATGTTTCCCCAATACCCAATTCTTGTCAAACAAATAAAATTATTAGTGTTAAAAATATTCAACAAACTAATAGTTTCAATGTTCTTCCAATGTTTAATACTTGTACTAATTGTCAAATAACTGTTAATATATCAAATAGTTAATTTTAAAATGTATGTTATAATGTGTTTAAATTTCGACAACTACGGTTGTATTCATAAAAAAGGCGTACAAAGAGGTTACGTGCGTTGATAACTTTCATTGAAATTCTTATGGGACAGTGACATTTAGCCTAACCTTCTTGTAAACTTTTTTTTATGAATACAGCTGTAAATTCTCAATCATTTTTTTAGTTTGCAAACAACTGTACAGAAATAACATTTCCGTACAGTACAAAAATAAATATTTCCTTACAGTGATTTTCCGTTGCATAGCAACGTCGAAGTGCAAGGAAATATTGACTTTTTCGTTCAAAAAAGTTGTCAAAAAGTCAATATTTCCCATCGATTTTCGGAAAATGGTTTGGACATCTTCTTCCAGGAGACCTCATTCCGAATTATTCCATATTCTCGAGCAGCCACACGAGATCCATTACCGTCGCAAAAACCATATACAAATATTATATCAGCGTTGGTTGGAAAATTGATGGGGCATATTAATCGTGAAGTAAATGTTTGTCAAAAGTATCTTAATAACACCAATAAATTTGACAAATTGTAACTGACTTATTTACTAATAATCCGTTGCCCCCCAATATCGGTATTCTGAGTTACTATGGAGTCAAAACTGTCAAAAGGAGTAAAAAACTAATATTCAAAAACTATGCGGTATTGCCATTTAACTCTTTCTGATACCTACCAATTTATTAACTTGATTTTTTTACTAATTTTTATAAGCCGCTATAAATAAATAAATATTATCGTTGTTATTATTAGTATTATTGTCGTCATAAAAGTAATTTTCTTTTCATGTTTTTCAATATCTAAAGATTAGCCATTTATTATGGTTGAGTGGTGAGTGCGGCAACTTTGGTAACTATGTCATTAGTATCAATTTTTTATGGTGTTTTTAATTAAAAAAATTTTTCAAAAATATGACATACAAGTTATATGTACATTTAGATCCAAGTATATTATATATTATATAAAAAAGGGTTGAAAAATATGTGCACTGTAAAAGTATTAAATTGAAACAAAAAAAGGACATGCTGCGTAAACTCTAGCGCGGATTGCGACCCGCCAGCAGATGCTCTTTAACACCCCTACAGAATGCAGCAGAGCTGGGAGCTATCCTGATAATATAGTCTGGTAAAGAGTTAAAATAAAAGTACTAACGACCGTATAGCGAAATGGACGTTAAAAAAAGCATAATTGTGCTTGGGCACACTATACAAATCCATGTGGCGAGTAAGAACATTATGTACATCAAAACCCTTAGTAAGTTTGTTAAAAAGGTAAGAAGAAAGTTCATTTAGTCTAATTTTGTAAAAAAGATGTAAGATATGAAGTACTACATAACGTTTGTTGATAGTAAGTTATCCTAATTCGATCAAATAAGGTGAGATATGATCGAATTTGCGGACATTAAAGCTAAATCGAAGCGTTTTAAAGGGATAAAATTAGAGAATCAATGAGTCCATATCAAAAATATCTCCATGCATATACAGGGTCCTGCACCTCACCTCCCGTCTTCTATAGCTCACTTAGTAATTAAGTTACAATTTTCATATTTTGTAAACCTTATCTGTATCTTGGAGCGCATTTCAGGAAAATATTTTTTTTCATACAGGGTGTTCCAAAAAAGGGTGACGTCATAAGGGAATATTTTTTTAAACTACATGCCGTATATTTTCTTATTTTTTTGGGTGCCTCCTATAGTTACCTACATAGCCCTAAAATTTTATTAAAATCGATTCGGTATTATAGACGAAAAAAAATAAAAACTAAAAAATATCAGTTTTGCACCACGGGTATTAAAAATAAATAAAAAATAAAAATAATGCCTCGTTAATAAAATTATACAAAGGTACTTATTAAATAAGGTATAACAGCTTCGTTAACCAAGTTTGGTTAATACGAATTGTACAGGGTGTCCCAAGTTTAGTGTCAAACTTTGCAAACTTTAAAGCATGTTATTTTTCTTATTTCAAATAGGAACCCCTATATATTTTTATGTCATTCGATGCAGAATTAAAAATCAAACATTTTTCCTAATTGCAACCCTATCGCAATTTCTAACGCATTAAGACTTATTTGCAGAAAACTAATTTTATCAACTATTCCAACAGTCATTATTATTAATAAATATCGAAGGTGGCTTTGAAAAACAATTTATTGGTATTAAAGTTTATTAAAGTGACTAGAGACCATTTTGACTTTAGTAATCTAAAAGTTTCTAATATTGTTAGATTGTTAGTAATTATTTAAGCTGTTATAATTACTTTATATTATTTTTTGTGATGGACTACAACCAAGAAGAGCTCGTAGATATGATTTTTATATTAGGAGCATGCGAAAAAAACTCTTTTTTGGCAAGCCGAGTTTACGCACAGCGTTATCCGGAACGACGACATCCAGACAAAAGGAGGCTGCAAAACATATTAGAGAGATTTGTACAAACAGGAAATGTAAACTACCCAAAACCAGTGAGAAGTAAACCGGTCCGAACTGAACAAAATAAATTGGCTGTGCTATGATATGTTATAGAAAATCCTTCAGTTACCTACTCAACATCAACAAGCAGTCGCTGATGCCGTAGATGTAATCGAAAGAACAGATCAACGAATTTTCAAGGATAACCATATCCACGATAATCATTTTCAGTTAATAATTACTAACAATTTAACAATAATTGAAACTTTTAGATTACTAAAGTCAAAATGGTCTCTTGTAACTTTAATAAACTTTAATACCAATAAATTAAATAAAATTGTTTTTCAAAGCCACCTTCGATATTTATTCATAATAATGACTGTTGGAATAGTTTTGATAAAATTAGTTTTTTGCACATAAGTCTTGATGCGTTAGAAATTGCGATAGGGTTGTAAATAGGAAAAATGTTTGATTTTTAATTCTGCATCGAATGACATAAAAATATACAGGGGTTCCTATTTGAAATAAGAAAAATAAATTGCTTTAAAGTTTGCAAGGTTTGACACTAAACTTGGGACACCCTGTACAATTCGTATTAACCAAACTTGGTTAATGAAACTGTTATACCTTATTTAATAAGTACCTTTGTAAAATTTTATTAACGAGGCATTATTTTTATTTTTTGTTTATTTTTAATACCAGTGGTGCAAAAATAATATTTTTTAGTTTTTATTTTTTTTTTGGTCTATAATACTAAATCAATTTTAATAAAATTTTAGGGGTATGTAGGTAACTATAGGGGGCACCCAAATAAGTAAGAAAATATATGGCATGTAATCTAAAAAAATACATCCTTATGGTGTCACACTTTTTTGGAACACCCTGTATGAAAAAAAAATATTTTTCTGAAATGCGCCCTAAGATACAGATAAGGTCTGCAAAATATGAAAATTCAAACTTAATTACCAAGTGAGCTATAGAAGGCGGGAGATGAGGTACAGGACCCTGTATAGTAGTTTTAATTTAGCGTATGTTTTTTTTGAATATCCAAACTCAGAATCAATATTCAGTTCTAGATTTTTACATGTATTTCTAGACTTTATACCAGTGCCGTTAACAAGAATTTGAAACCCAGAATTTGCACTTACCAAATACTACGAGCGGTTCTTTTCGTTTAGAATTAAACTGTGGGATTTAGAGACAGTAACTAAAGTAATTTAAGATTTTCGTTAACTTTTATTACGGCAGTGGTGATATCACAAGGTTAAAAAAGACAGGTACAACTGTGTATTATCCACAAACTGATGGATAATGATTAAGAAACTTGGAGAAATCAGAAGTATAAATTGAGAATAAAAGAGGACCCAAAAAGCTGCCTTAGGCCACACCTCTGCTAATAAAAGGCAGTTGGGAAGGATTATTATTAATTATTACCCGCAGGGATCTGTGAGAAAATTATGATAAAAAAATCACACAGGCCAAAAAATTTTGATTTTAAAGTGAAGCTGATGGGTTTATGGGCTATACACGTTTCGGTACTAGAAAGTACCATCATCAGCACCGAAGCGCTTTAATAAATTTAGAACGAATAGAAAGAGAAAGGACAAATTAGATTAACGTACTTGACCAAGTGCCACTTATACTAAGGAGTACCTATAAAAAATTTAAAAAAATTAAAAACCATGAATGGGACAAGGACATTTTGTGTACTTAGACGTATACAGATTAAAAAGTGATAATAAAATTCAAAAGCAAAATGAAAATGTAAAGCTGCTTAATTATTCAAAATTCAAATCTATAATTAAAAAATCTTTTCGCCGTCACTGTTTTTTTTTCAGTGTAGGAGTATATGGACACAGCCACAATGGATAGATTGTTTTAACCATTTTTTCCTGTTGTAGTGTGAGAAATATTAGAATATATTAAAAAATGTAAGGATGTAATCAAGAAACTTCTGGCTTTCTGCTCCGTAATAGAATACTTTACTGTTGCTAATTCACGAGCATCAACATTCAAATTTTAATTCTTTTTTGTTATTACTGTTTGTTTATAACGTTTGTGTATGTTATGTTCTTATACAATTGTTTTAATATATATTATAATTTAGTTAAATGCATGCGTCCAGGAATGCTTTATATTTTATATGACTTGCTACAATTTGTAATTTACAAAAAGGTGGTCGAATAAATATGTCTACGTCTATGTCTATAAGTCGGGTTGCATAAAGATGTTAAACAATAATTAACTAACTAGCAACTTTGACGGTAACGTCAATGACATTGACAGAAATGATTTTTTAACAATCAAAGTGGTTAATTTGATTCTTGATTTACTAACCAGAGAGGTAACTTTGATTGTAAGTAAATCATTTCTGGCGATGCCATTGATGTCACAATCAAACTGTCTGGTTAGTTAAATGTTGTCAACAATATTTCTGAAACCCAACAATAATCTCCCATAATCCGAGAGCCACAACTATATTTTAAGAACTAAAACCGCCATAGCGGATTGTAATTTAAATAATTATTATATCAGACAGTCGTAGTTCAAGCTGGTGTCCCAGCTTTACAATAGCATAAAATTCTTCTTTAAACAGAAAATTCATCTTATTATAATTAAAAATAAGCTACGGAGAAATATCTGACCAAAATAAATCACAGGCTCTCGGGACTCTCTATATAATGACTAAAGGGCGGATTATATGCACTCAAATTCAGCCAAAATATGCGCATATATTTGCCTTTTTTGTCTTTAAAATATGCAGTTATTTACGTTTTTTTAACCAAATATGCATGCTGGTATGCAATATTTCTTAATTTAATATAGTAACATTGGGTTCTAAAAAAATATGTTAATTTAAAAAAAAAACAAAAAAAAAACAAAGAAAAATAAAAGTAAACATTTTTTAACCTAAAAATACATTTATTACTAAATATTTTTCAAAATTTTCAACTAAAAAGGATTGTCTTCTATTAGTGAAAATATGTTTATGCAAAGAGAAGCTTCTTTCAACATCCACTGATAACAAAATATAAGGCCAAGATACAATTTCGTTGGATAATTTACCCTCATAAATGCTTTTTACTGCAGTTAAGTATTTAAATTTTTTATTCTTTTTTACTTTGTTCCTTACTTGACCTCCTACTTTACCGGGAATGTTGTTACATTTAGCGGAAAAAGTTTCAACAATACTAATTGAGTCTCTTAAACTTACATTTTTACTCTCCAAAACTTTAATTAACCTTAATAAAAACAAGATGTTTATGTATTACAAATCGATTTAAATACCGTTTCTTAAGCAGGTAATAATAAAGCATTATTAAGTGACAAACAACCCCTGTTCGGGAACAAGCCCTCCCTGGGGTAAATTAAACTTAATTTACAAATTAAACCCTTTTTTTATATTTATTATTGCTATGCAAAAACTCCCCATTCTCTTTACTCGTGTTGATTCCAAACAAATCTTTTCACGTCTTAACACGCCGTTTCTAAGAAACAACATGTTTCCCGCCAAATATGTAAATTAGAATTATTTATGAAACAAAAATGGTTTCCCTTTGTCTCTCAACGAGATCAAAGGCCCGCCGACATTCCAATGTCTCGGCATCCGTACAATATTGCTTATTGCTTAAATCCCTTGCTAATTTCTAACGGCTATTTTGCTCCTCAGCTTAGCTAAAATGTAAATATCGTTCCGCTTCTAACCTACAGCTTTCTCAGAATTACAAATATCCTGCGCCAAATCGGCACAGCCGCTGTATGTCGGTACAGCCACTGTAGCTACAGCCACAAGCGCGATTTCCCTTTGTCTGGTATCGCCGCCAAACGCCGAAAGCATTCCTAAGCTCCTCGGCCTCTTTGAAATGCAAATTCAACGCTCGAAATCCATTAACTCAAGTTTAACGGTTTTTCGTTCCCGCCATCCCTACCATAAAATGACTTCTTAATATGCTTCTAAAAGTTGCCACGAAAGCAGCACTTGCTGGCACATGACTTTCTTAAACACTCTTCATTGGCTAAAGCCGCACCGGCGCGTCCCCATGGAAGGCGTAACTAAAAGGTTCCATGTTTTGTAAAACACGGTTCTGAGCCATCGATTGGCTAACAGTCCCTCTGTCGGGCAAAGGGTGAAACTATTGCCTTTTACGCGTCATAGAAAAAATCTATCTCGTCACTTCGGTCATAGCCCTCAACAGGCAAGCATTGTTTTTGTCGCGTTAAGCCACCTGTGCTTTCGCAATTCTCCTTTACATTGCCGTGTTTCAGTGAAACTTCGGTCTGACCCATAAAAAGGGTTATTACGCGGCTTCTTGCTCCGCATTCTTCAGTTCCCGCTAAAATTCAAATCAATCCTGCATCGACGTTGTAATAAGGCGCGAGAGTAATGCCTTTTTACAATTTCCCAAGTTAATTGTTCGAGATGTTTCTACAATTCCTACTAAATAAATAAAATTTAGTAAGTACTCTAATGTTACCAGTGCCGTACTTATACGTAAATCCTACCAATAATCACTTAGTGCTCACGTAAACAAATAATCTAATTGTTGTGATACCGTTATGTGAAAACAACAAACCAAGCAGCCTACGACGTTTTCCTGCACCATGGTTACAAGGCTAACCTTACCAAACGAAGGTAATACGTATCATTCATCCTCACCTTAATCACACCACTGTGATTACAACCTAAAGAAAGTTTTCTCCACAATGCTATAAATGAATTCTAAAAACAATCTCGGCTGATGCCACTTAACTCAACTTTACCTCTACAAAACAAAAACAATCCATATTTTTACTCTTCCGATGACCCGGACTGTTGTTTTTGTTAAAGACTTAAATTTTCCATTGTTTCAGTTGCGATTTATTAGACTATCTCTCTATAAATGAACAAAGTGACTTTCAATGCGTTGTTCAGCAACATCAATGTTTAGTATAAAGATGACATGTGAACTGTACTGTTTTTGTAGTGTATTTAGATCGTTACATTTTATTTATTACTGCATTATTGAAACTTGTTTATGTCATTGTGAAATCACCATTCTTGCAACAATTTGAACTGTCAGCATTATATTTATAAACACATATTTCTTTTATAATTTTTGACACATTAAAGTCCTACCTTACGGTGATGCGCATCATTTGATATAAATGTTTACAAAGCACAAATGATTGCCACATAAATAGTTATACCTAGTATTTTAGTATTGTTTTGGTTTAAAATGCATATAAATCATACATTTACCCTTTAGCAATAGTATTGTTGTTTGAAATGCATATGACCCGTACATTTATTTGTTAGTAATAACATTGTTTTGACATGCATTTGCCTTCTACATTCTCGTTCATTTAATATCAATAAAGACTAGACTGAGTAAAATATTAACCTATATTTGTTTTAATAACCCCATGAACCACTCCCGTGGTAATACAGTAATCTTTCTACCCTAATTAATTTTTGGCCATGCGATAACTTTGTGTGACCAACTCTTTTTGAATTATTGAAAAAACCAAACAGTTTCTTTACATATTCAAAATGGTCCTTCGAGCCGGATAGGTTAAATTTTTGCTCAGTCAAAGTGCCTACCTAGTCAAAATTGGCGTTCTCAAAAAATAAAATTCTGAAAAAATTATTTTTTACTGTATAACACTAAAATCAGTGCTCTTCGTATAGTACAGCGCAAAATCGCGTTGCTCACATAAAACATGCAAAAATTATTGCAAAAATGACTCTCCCAAAAACTCTCTATTATTGTTAGGTTTTTTATGAAAAAAACTGTCACGAACCAAGCGTTCAATATTTATTAATCTCTCTATTTTTATTAGCGCAAACTCGCGTTACTTGCATAACACATACAAAAACTACTGTAAAATGATTCTTCAAAAAACTCTCCATTAAGAAATTCATGTGTTTTTTAACGCCTGTGTTTTGACGTTTTAAACGTCATCCGCAAACAGCTGTACTCGCACCAAACATAGGTGAACAACATTAAGGTATTATGGTAAACGGTTTTTATTACGAAAAATAGTGCTTTATTTTTTATGTTGGTGAATTGCATAACAAAATTTAAGTTGCTCATATATAATAAGCTTGCAAGCTAAATGGTAAAAATTCTTTAGCACCAGATGTGCTGCTATCTTGCTTGCTATAATCATTTACAAAACGCACCCCGCGTTGTTGTATCAAATATTCTTTAAAGTCTAAAACACTGTAGCTTTGTTACAATGGTGTGTACATTTTTTATTTAAGGAATTTAAACCACAAAGGTTTTTTATAGGTTTTTATTTATTTATTTAGGTAACTTAAGCACAACCCGACATTATTCGCGAGATGTCAGCTGCACAAACTGTTTGAAAGTTCTTAACAAATTGATTAGCACTGAAAAACAGTGTCTTAATCTCAAACTATTGTTTATTTCAGCGTAGGTTGAGTCTCTTTCAACAGGATTGCGTCGCCCTTTTGTTCGTTGTTTCACATACGGATTCACGTTACACGAAAAAAACTAACACTGAAATCACTGAAATTGTTTTGTTAAAAAACAACATTCTATTGTAAAACTTTAATCGGGAATCTAATTGTTATAGACATTTTAACGTGTCTCTTGGTAACAAAAAATTGTTACACTGCAAAAGATCTACAGTTTCTCAAATCATTTTTTATTTTTAAAATAAATATGGTACTTCGCACTTCGTTGTGAAAAAATTCTCACTACACTGATAAAAATTATTAATAATTTTCAAAAATTTTCTTTTGTTTATAACTTTGAATTTGTACTCTAGGTACATTCAATCATACTTTCGTGACATTTTTATTTAAAAATAAAAATTTATCTCGCACTAGAAGTGCTCTCTTCCCTTTGCTGTAGCATCGAGCGTGTTACACGAGGAAAAATACTTACAGTTTCTTTGAATTTGTACTCTAGGTACATTCAATCATACTTTCTTGACATTTTTATTTAAAAATAAAAATTTATCTCGCACTAGAAGTGCTCTCTTCCCTTTGCTGTAGCATCGAGCGTGTTACACGAGGAAAAATACTTACAGTTTCTTTGAATTTGTACTCTAGGTACATTCAATCATACTTTCGTGACATTTTTATTTAAAAATAAAAATTTATCTCGCACTAGAAGTGCTCTCTTCCCTTTGCTGTAGCATCGAGCGTGTTACACGAGGAAAAATACTTACAGTTTCTTTGAATTTGTACTCTAGGTACATTCAATCATACTTTCTTGACATTTTTATTTAAAAATAAAAATTTATCTCGCACTAGAAGTGCTCTCTTCCCTTTGCTGTAGCATCGAGCGTGTTACACGAGGAAAAATACTTACAGTTTCTTTGAATTTGTACTCTAGGTACATTCAATCATACTTTCGTGACATTTTTATTTAAAAATAAAAATTTATCTCGCACTAGAAGTGCTCTCTTCCCTTTGCTGTAGCATCGAGCGTGTTACACGAGGAAAAATACTTACATTTTCTTTGAATTTGTACTCTAGGTACATTCAATCATACTTTCTTGACATTTTTATTTGAAAATAAAAATTTATCTCGCACTAGAAGTGCTCTCTTCCCTTTGCTGTAGCATCGAGCGTGTTACACGAGGAAAAATACTTACATTTTTATTTGAATTTGTACTGTAGGTACATTCAAGTATACTTCTCTAACATTTTTATTTTAAAATAAAAATTTATCTCGCACTATAGGTGCTCCCTCTCCTTTGCTGTAGCATCGAGCGTGTTACACGAGGAAAAATACTTACATTTTTATTTGGATTTGTACTATAGGTACATTCAAGTATACTTCTCTAACATTTTTATTTAAAAATAAAAATTTATCTCGCACTATAGGTGCTCCCTCTCCTTTGCTGTAGCATCGAGCGTGTTACACGAGGAAAAATACTTACAGTTTCTTTGAATTTGTACTCTAGGTACATTCAATCATACTTTCGTGACATTTTTATTTAAAAATAAAAATTTATCTCGCACTATAGGTGCTCCCTCTCCTTTGCTGTAGCATCGAGCGTGTTACACGAGGAAAAATACTTATATTTTTATTTGAATTTGTACTGTAGGTACATTCAAGTACACTTCTCTAACATTTTTATTTAAAAATAAAAATTTATCTCGCACTATAGGTGCTCCCTCTCCTTTGCTGTAGCATCGAGCGTGTTACACGAGGAAAAATACTTACATTTTTATTTGGATTTGTACTATAGGTACATTCAAGTACACTTCTCTAACATTTTTATTTAAAAATAAAAAATTATCTCGCACTTCTCTGTAAAAAAAAAAATATATTTCTCATTGAATTTGTATCTTGCACTAAAAATAGTGCACTCTTGTTTCTCACTTATCGTGATATTCTTCTTAGTGTAAAGTTAACGGCTACATAATGACGGCTAAAGAAGAATTATGTAAAAAACGTGGTGGTCATAAAGGTTTGATCACTCGCGTATCTAATTGGTATGATGCAAATTGCGACACTGAAGAAAACCATCTTCAGTACAAAATTCGTTTAGAAACTATTAGTAAGGCGTTTTCGAAATACTCGGAAATTCAGGATGCTATTGAAGAATTAGATCCTGATGACATTGATCGTTGTATAATTGAAGATACGTTCTTTGATCTTCACGCGAAACTTGAAAGCAAATTGGAATTTTTTATAAAAATTCAACAAGCTCTAAATACTCCTCCTTTAGCTACTATAGCTCAACCCTTGATTCCGCAAATGGTACCGCAAGTTCGGTTACCCGAAATTCACATAAATATTTTTAAAGGTGACATTTCACAATGGACTTCCTTCTATCAGCTGTTTACAGCATTAATCAATGATAATCCTTCCCTGTCTAATGTACAGAAATTTATGTATTTGAAATCTTTATTAAAAGATGAACCCCTTAAATTGATTGACACTCTAGCTGTCACAAATCAAAATTATCATTCTGCCATCGACATACTAAAAAATAGGTATGAAAATAAAACTTCAATTATAAATAACCATTTAATAAATTTATTGGATATCCCCGCAATTACAAAAGGTAGCTCACAGAGCTTACGAGCGTTTGTTACCGATTGCAAGCGAAACACTGAATCGTTAAAAAATCTAAATTTGTCCTTTGAGGAATTATGGAATCTAATTATTGTTCATTTACTCGAAAGAAAACTCGATTTTATCTCAAAAAAGGCCTTTGAAGTAGACAAAGGAATAAACAAACTCCCTGAACTTGACAAATTCTTCACTTTCCTAGACCAGCGTTGTACTGTGTTGGAAAATCTAGCGAGCCTAGAAGGCCATACATCAAAAAAGAATACCAATCTCTCTCTACATATCAATTCTTCCCACGTTAATACTGAAAAATGTCTATTCTGTAATGAAATGCACAAAATATATTCTTGCCCCAAATTTAAGGGATTACAAGTGTCCGAACGACACCAATTTATCAAGTCAAAGCAATATTGCTTCAATTGTTTGGGCAATAATCATCGCACAATGCAATGTACATCCTCGAGATCATGCTTCATCTGTTCTCAAAGGCATCACACCCTATTACACTTTGTAAATTCACAGTTTTTGACAAATACAACTCACCAAAATGGTGCTCCCCCCTCGTATCAGACTACTACTGCTCAAAATTCTCAACACGTCACTCCCGAACGAAATCAAAATAAATATTTACGTAATAATCAAATTGTTGGTTCTTCCAACAATCGCGCAAGCGCATCTCCACAAACTACTCAAGGTTATAATTATTCTCAAAATTCTTCTCGTCAAGCACAGAGAAATACTCCTCCATCAACGATAACTAATTCGTCCTTAAAAAATAATCGGCAAGGTAGCCAGCTCCCTTCCTCCAATGGTTCTAGCCAAGAACCTGGTGTCTCTCAGGCTTTATCAGCAATAGCGACACAAACCTCTCATGTGTTGTTAGCCACTGCCTCTGTTGATATCTACAACGCAAATGGCGTTAGTAGTTCTGTAAGATGTTTGTTAGACAGCGGTTCTCAAACTTCATTCATTACGCAAAAAACAATTGATAAACCTTAACTTCAAACTTATGATAAAAAATTGAGCATTACTGGAATATCCCAGACAAATTCTACTTCCAATAAAATGGTTGATTTGACTTTACATTCTAAAGCATATCATAATAAAACCTTTAAGTTATCTTGTGCTATACTTCAAAATATTTCATGTAAATTACCTCAAGTTGACATTAATGTTTCTCGACTACGCATTCCGAGCAATGTAACTTTGGCTGACCCTGATTTTGGCATCAGTCAAGAAATTGACATTTTAATCGGCGCTGATCTTTATTATGACTTATTACTACAGGGAATCATCCAACTTGGCAAAAATCTCCCTGTCCTCCAAGAAACCTCACTAGGCTGGATAATAGCGGGAAAGATTCCCCAGACCTTCTTTTCTACGCATAACGCAGTATACTACAACTCTTCCTATTTATCGTCACAACGTTATGACTCTTCAAGGGTATCGTTATTCCTTCAAACTACTGAAAGGTTTGAAACCTTAAGCAATCTCATTGAAAAATTTTGGACTATCGAGGAACTTCCTCAAAAAACAATTCTCTCTCCCTCTGAGGAAATGGCTGAAACCAGCTTCCTCAACACTACCAAGATTTTGCCAGATGGTAGATATCAAGTTGATCTTCCGTTAAAGGCTATTGATGAATCTCAAGAATTAGGCAATTCATTCTACATTGCAAGAAAAAGATTTCTTAATCTTGAACAAAAATTAGACAAAAATCCTTCACTAAACACAGATTACTCTAAATTTATTGACGACTACGTTGACTTGGGTCACGCGAAATATGTTCCTCTTACTCTTGAAAAGGTAGATGACAACAATAAAATTATAAATAAATACTTTATTCCTCATCACGCAGTATTCCGTGAAAACAGTTTGACATCGAAAATTCGAGTAGTCTTCGATGGTAGCTGTAAAACAAGCAACAATCTTTCTTTAAATGACGTAACATTAAAGGGATATCAGGTGCAGCCTGACCTTTATGATATTTTAAGTCGATTTCGATCCTTCAATTTTGTTCTCACTGCGGACATCGAAAAAATGTACCGCCAAATTTATATTAATCCAAATCAACGATATTTACTTAATATACTTTGGAGACCTACCTCAAATGACGACCTTAAATGCATAGAATTATCCACAGTTACTTATGGCACTAACTGTGCTCCCTATTTAGCAACTCGTGTTTTAAATGATATTGCGACTAAAAATAGTCAAACTTTTCCTTTAGCTTCGGATGCAATCTTAAACCATACGTATGTGGACGACATTATTTATGGTTGTGAATCTGAACAAAAGTTAATTGAAATCCATTCTGAACTTACTTCTATGTTACAAGCACATGGTTTTACACTACATAAATGGTTCTCAAACGTTCCAAATTTCGTTGAGAATCTTTCTATTGATCAACCCCCTGAATATGATTTAACCTTTAATGACTCCTCAAGTTCAATATTAGGTCTTAAATGGAACCCGTCTTCGGACTTTTTTACTTTTTCTCCTCCTACTACCCTAACCTTGATCAAATTGACAAAGCGTGCAATTCTATCTGCAATTGCCCAAATGTATGACCCCCTTGGTTTAGTTTCATGCGTAATCGTCCTTGGAAAACTAATCATGCAAAAGTTATGGCTCCTAAAAATTGATTGGGATACTGAAATAACAGATTCTCATGTGTTGTCACTATGGAATGCTTTTACGCAAAATATTGTAAATCTTTCCCAAATAAAAATACCTCGAAAATTATTCTTTTGTAAAAAAATACTTAAAATCCAATTACATGGTTTCGCTGATGCGAGTATGTCTGCTTATGCCGCATGTGCATATTTTCGAACATTATACGATGATGGTACTGTTTCGTCAAATTTGATTACCTCAAAATCTCGTGTTGCTCCACTTAAAACGATGTCTCTTCCTAGATTGGAACTATGTGCAATGCTTCTCCTTGCAAAATTACTATTTAATGTACGAAACATTTATAGTAAAAATCATTTCATTGACTCCACACATTTATGGACTGACTCCATGATTGCCCTCTGTTGGATACAATCCCATGCATCCCGCTGGTCAGTGTTTGTGTCTAATCGAGTGTCACAAATCCAAGACTTAACGTCTAAGTATATTTGGAGACACATAGACTCAAAAAATAATCCAGCTGATTTACCTTCCCGTGGTTGTTTACCACAGCAGTTACTTAATTGCCCTCTTTGGTTTAATGGACCAAAATTATTGTCAAACTTAGATGATTTTGACTTACTCAACCTTGAAAGCAGCATGAATGTCTGCAACCCTCCTCAAAGACTTAACACAACAATCCTTGCTGAAGAAAGAAAATTATTGCCAATTTCGTTACATTCCGCAACTCCCACTTCGGATTTCTGGACACTTCTTTTTTCAAAGTTTTCAACATTCCCCAAACTACAACGAGTAGTTGCATGTTGTCTTCGATTCGCAAACAATGCGAAGCCCGACTCAACAAAATTCACTGGAACCTTGTCCAAACATGAATTAACTAATGCCCTTGCTCTTATTGTTAAGATCATTCAGAATCAAAACTTCCCTAAAGAAATTGCCGAGTTAAAGGCTGGCAAATTTTTATCTAACAAAAATCTTTTACAGTTCAAACCCTTTGTTTGCGAAATCAATGGCCTCCTCCGAGTAGGCGGTCGTTTGGAAAATGCAGAAATTCCGTTTGAACATAAACACCCTATATTACTTCCAGCTCACAATGACGTTGTAACAATGATGTTATCTCATGAACATAAAAGATTGGGACATGCAGGTGCTCAAACTGTATTGTCAAATTTTCGTTTAAGATTTTGGCCACTAAATGGTTTAAAGGAAATTAAAAAATTAATCCGCAAATGTATTACATGTTATCGTTTTCGCGCTGAACCTGCTCAGCAAATAATGGCAGATCTTCCTAAAGATCGTGTTCAAGTATGTCGACCTTTTCAAAAGGTTGGAGTTGATTTTGGTGGACCTTTTTTTATTAAGTCTTCACGTCTTCGAAAAGCTCCAATCATCAAATGTTATATTTCTCTCTTCGTGTGTATGACTACCAAGGCAGTCCACATTGAATTGGTGTCTAATCTTTCAACCGAAGCATTTATAGCATGTCTTAAACGCTTCGTAGCTCGACGAGGAAACCCCTCCGTGATCTACTCCGACAATGGCACAAACTTTCAAGGTGCAAAAAATCAATTATACGAATTATATCAGTTGTTAAAAAATCCTCAAGTCTCTAAATCTATTGCTGAATTCCTTTCTCAAAATGAAACTGAATGGAAATTCATTCCCCCTAAATCTCCTCATTGGGGTGGTATATGGGAAGCCGCCATTAAAAGTGCAAAATTTCACATACTTCGATTAGTAGGAAATTCTCATTTAACTTACGAAGAATTAAACACAGTGTTGATACAAATAGAATCAATCCTCAATTCGCGCCCGTTATGCGCTCTCTCAAATGATCCCACGGACTTACAGAGTTTAACTCCAGGACATTTTTTAATTGGAACTAGCCTCATGGCATATCCTGAAAAAGATATTTCAGATCTCCCTGAAAATAGACTTTCCTTTTGGAATAGGTGCACTCAAATTCAACAATTATTCTGGAAACGTTGGTCAATTGAATACTTAAATCAGTTGCAACACAGACCCAAATGGCTACGACCTTTGGAAAATCTTAAAATTAATGATATCGTCCTTCTAAAGGAAAATAATACGTCCCATCCCCTACGATGGCCTTTAGCAAGAGTCATCAGCACTATCCCTGGACCTGATGGGAAGGTCAGAATGGTAACTGTCAAAACCGCGGATGGAGTCTACAACAGATCCATCGCTAAGCTTTGTCCATTACCGATGGAGTCGGGTGCTAGTGCATAAAGACCGGCGACATCTTGTCCTTCCTATTTTGTTTATTTTTGTTTCTTTCTCTTCTCTTAACTGCCACTATGGCTCTGCGCCCCACACTGCTTGCACCGCGGTGTATAAATAACAGGTGTCTTGTCTTCCGTTGATAGCGCATCAACCCTTCTGCTCTTTGTAATCTATTTCTTAGTTCAAAGAGTGGGTTTCGTCGCCGAGTTCTTTCACTGGATAGCCGACTCCAAAGGGCTCTCGAGATTCGATAGAACATCGAATAATGGACAAAGCTTAAATTCCCTCATTTTATTTTCTTTCTTTTCCCGTTCTCTTTGTGTGGTTTTGAAGCTACGACGCTTCAACGCCGGGCAGTATGTTCGGGAACAAGCCCTCCCTGGGGTAAATTAAACTTAATTTACAAATTAAACCCTTTTTTTATATTTATTATTGCTATGCAAAAACTCCCCATTCTCTTTACTCGTGTTGATTCCAAACAAATCTTTTCACGTCTTAACACGCCGTTTCTAAGAAACAACATGTTTCCCGCCAAATATGTAAATTAGAATTATTTATGAAACAAAAATGGTTTCCCTTTGTCTCTCAACGAGATCAAAGGCCCGCCGACATTCCAATGTCTCGGCATCCGTACAATATTGCTTATTGCTTAAATCCCTTGCTAATTTCTAACGGCTATTTTGCTCCTCAGCTTAGCTAAAATGTAAATATCGTTCCGCTTCTAACCTACAGCTTTCTCAGAATTACAAATATCCTGCGCCAAATCGGCACAGCCGCTGTATGTCGGTACAGCCACTGTAGCTACAGCCACAAGCGCGATTTCCCTTTGTCTGGTATCGCCGCCAAACGCCGAAAGCATTCCTAAGCTCCTCGGCCTCTTTGAAATGCAAATTCAACGCTCGAAATCCATTAACTCAAGTTTAACGGTTTTTCGTTCCCGCCATCCCTACCATAAAATGACTTCTTAATATGCTTCTAAAAGTTGCCACGAAAGCAGCACTTGCTGGCACATGACTTTCTTAAACACTCTTCATTGGCTAAAGCCGCACCGGCGCGTCCCCATGGAAGGCGTAACTAAAAGGTTCCATGTTTTGTAAAACACGGTTCTGAGCCATCGATTGGCTAACAGTCCCTCTGTCGGGCAAAGGGTGAAACTATTGCCTTTTACGCGTCATAGAAAAAATCTATCTCGTCACTTCGGTCATAGCCCTCAACAGGCAAGCATTGTTTTTGTCGCGTTAAGCCACCTGTGCTTTCGCAATTCTCCTTTACATTGCCGTGTTTCAGTGAAACTTCGGTCTGACCCATAAAAAGGGTTATTACGCGGCTTCTTGCTCCGCATTCTTCAGTTCCCGCTAAAATTCAAATCAATCCTGCATCGACGTTGTAATAAGGCGCGAGAGTAATGCCTTTTTACAATTTCCCAAGTTAATTGTTCGTGATATTTCTACAATTCCTACTAAATAAATAAAATTTAGTAAGTACTCTAATGTTACCAGTGCCGTACTTATACGTAAATCCTACCAATAATCACTTAGTGCTCACGTAAACAAATAATCTAATTGTTGTGATACCGTTATGTGAAAACAACAAACCAAGCAGCCTACGACGTTTTCCTGCACCATGGTTACAAGGCTAACCTTACCAAACGAAGGTAATACGTATCATTCATCCTCACCTTAATCACACCACTGTGATTACAACCTAAAGAAAGTTTTCTCCACAATGCTATAAATGAATTCTAAAAACAATCTCGGCTGATGCCACTTAACTCAACTTTACCTCTACAAAACAAAAACAATCCATATTTTTACTCTTCCGATGACCCGGACTGTTGTTTTTGTTAAAGACTTAAATTTTCCATTGTTTCAGTTGCGATTTATTAGACTATCTCTCTATAAATGAACAAAGTGACTTTCAATGCGTTGTTCAGCAACATCAATGTTTAGTATAAAGATGACATGTGAACTGTACTGTTTTTGTAGTGTATTTAGATCGTTACATTTTATTTATTACTGCATTATTGAAACTTGTTTATGTCATTGTGAAATCACCATTCTTGCAACAATTTGAACTGTCAGCATTATATTTATAAACACATATTTCTTTTATAATTTTTGACACATTAAAGTCCTACCTTACGGTGATGCGCATCATTTGATATAAATGTTTACAAAGCACAAATGATTGCCACATAAATAGTTATACCTAGTATTTTAGTATTGTTTTGGTTTAAAATGCATATAAATCATACATTTACCCTTTAGCAATAGTATTGTTGTTTGAAATGCATATGACCCGTACATTTATTTGTTAGTAATAACATTGTTTTGACATGCATTTGCCTTCTACATTCTCGTTCATTTAATATCAATAAAGACTAGACTGAGTAAAATATTAACCTATATTTGTTTTAATAACCCCATGAACCACTCCCGTGGTAATACAGTAATCTTTCTACCCTAATTAATTTTTGGCCATGCGATAACTTTGTGTGACCAACTCTTTTTGAATTATTGAAAAAACCAAACAGTTTCTTTACAACCCCTAACAATATACCTGGAAACCCCGAAACCCCCCAATAAATACCCTTATGTATAACCAAAATGAAGATATGAAAAATCCCTGAAATAAGTACCGAACTGGACATCAAACCTTTAACATTTTAATTTTTTTGAGTAAGCAGAATATATAAAAATATGCTCTTAAAATAATAATTTAAGAAAAATACGCATTTTATTATAAAATTGAGAAAATATGCAAAAAATGCATATATATGCATATTAATGATGATGTGTACGCAGGCCACACCGCATTTTCGTTAACAGTGGCGCAGCCAGAATTTTGTATTAGGGGGGTTTTCAAAAAAAAAAGAACAGGATTTCAAAACTTTAAAAACTAAAAGTAGACCAGGGTCGATAATTTTTGAAACCCACAAAAATAATAGTAGGATGAAACCCCTTGGAAAAGAAAAAGAATATAACAAAAATGAAAGGAAAAATAATTTACGGGCGATTCGAGGTCGGGAAGTGGAAGGGGGTGAGTTTTTAAGGGTAGAAAACGATTTATCTCGATTTCCGGCAAAACTACGAGTCCTATGGAAAAACGTTAAATGGCAAAGTTGTAGGTAATAAAAAGATCTACAACTTTTGTATTTACACTTTTTTCACATAAACTCAAAATTCATGTGAAAAATTCAAACAACCAAGTTTTTGGTTTTTTATTTTTATCTTTTACAAGAAATTTTTTTTTTTACGAAATTTGGTGAAAACTTACCTTTTTATGTCCCCAATACACTGTAATTTTTTTGATTTAAAATATTTATTTTTTCACCTTATTTTGACTTAATATCGAAAAAGCACCCTGATTTTCAATCGAAAATTCTCACGTCAAAATATCTGCTTTTTTAAAAAAAGTCTGTGAGCTTTTTGTTCGTTGAAATCTCTGCTCTCTGATGGTGTAAAAAAATATACATTACTATGGTAAATGTTCTCAAAAAATGCAAAGAAACGAAAAAAACTCGAATCCGATTTTTTTTTTAATTATTATGTACAATTTTGAGCTATTTATTAAAATGTATACTTTAATTACTCGAAAAACGTAAGATTCCATGTTACATTGATAAACAAAAAAATTACAAATTCATAAAACATAAAAATCGCAAAGAATATGCGAAAATAGTTGTTCTAAATATAATTAAAGGTAGGATTTAAAGGAGATTTCATCACATTTACCATAGTAATGTATATTTTTTTTACACCATCAAAAAGTAGAGATTTCAACGAACAAAAAGCCCACCGACTTTTTTTAAAAAAGCAGATATTTTGACGTGAGAATTTTCGATTGAAAATTAGGGTGCTTTTTCGATATTAAGTCAAAATTAGGTAAAAAAATTAATATTTTAAATCATAAAAATTACAGTGTGTTTGGGACATGAAAAAAAAAATTTTCTTGTAAAAGATAAAAATAAAAAACCAAAAACTTGGTTATTTGAATTTTTCAAATGAATTTTGAGTTTATGTGAAAAAAGTGTAAATACAAAAGTTGTAGATCTTTTTATTACCCATAACTTTGCCATTTAACGTTTTTCCATAGGGCTTGTAGTTTTGCCGGGAATCGAGATAAATCGTTATTTACCCTTAAAAACTGACGCCTTTCCACTTCCCGAACTCTGATCGCCCGTAAATTATTTTTCCTTTTATTTTTGTTATATTTTCTTCCTTTTCCATTGGGTTTTATCCTACTATTATTTTTCTTTCACTTTTTACCATTTTCAAAGGCTTCAGCCCTTGTCTAAACCGTAAAAAACCATCTTAGTCTGGGCGTCTGGGGGGCTTTTAACCCCTAAAACCCCCCCCTCGCTGCGCCACCGGCCGTTAATATAGAAATAAGAAATGTTAATATCCTACTTAGGTAAATTGATTTAAATGTTAAAGATTCACTTTGTGTGTTTATTGAGATATTGAAAATAGTGAAACTGAAATACGATGGATGGTTGTAGATAAAGCATAGCAATACTTGACTGGCGTATAATAAATCATATTACAGTCGTATAATCATCCTGGCTTATTATGGCCTACATTATCCGCTCGGTATGTAATATATTATATATATATATTGATACTGGGTAAGCTGTGACTTCCGGTACGTTCAACAGGCGACCTGACGTCCAGGTGATCACGTGTAGATATTAGAAAAATAAGTTCATATATGCCGGGGAGGTTAACCCCTACAATAGGTATATCAATAGAGGGGAAACGAATTATCTTTTTAAAAACTTTCCATATATAGGTGCATATACAAGATATAAAGTGACTTCCTCGCCATATATGGTTATATAATTGCAAATTGTAGTTATGAATAATAAGTAATGACTTCGTACAGTATTGCCACACTTCTGGAAGTCAGTAGACGACTTTCATTTAAATTTTTATATATCAGGGTACATTTTTTATTAATTGTAGCCTAAATAGGAGCGCTTGTTAGTTTTGAATTTTATTGCTGCGAAAGTGTTAATTTTCCTATTTATTTTCAAAAACACTTTTCCGAAATTTTAAAGTCAATCTCAAAAAATATATTGTTTTTAATTTTTCTCTTTTTATGACAGATACCTATGATGTATACACGACAAGACCAAATTTAATTTAACAATTTAGTTGTTAAGGACGCAAAACCAGTTTCTCGAGTTTTTTTTTTTTTAAGAGTGAACTTACCAGAAAAATTAATATAAAGGCCGATCCGTACCTATGCATTTTCACCCTGCATCGAAATTGCACTCAATTTAGGATTTACATTTATGCATTTTAGTGTAAGTTAAAGTTGCAGCGTTTTATACCCCTGTAAACAACCCCATGCGATTTTATCACAATTCCCTAGAAATTTCTTTAGTGGAAATAAACAAGACATCTGTCAGTTTTAACCATTATGTGGTTTTTAACCACGTGTGGGCCAATCAATTTACTATTATTATACCCATCCAAACATTTACTGAAAAGCTATATAGGTGCGACTGCCTAATAGCATTTGGATTTCTAGGGACCACACATGACAATTTCTAGAATTATTAACACCGTATTACATCACACCCATTAACATCTCTGGTAAACTGAGATTCATCGGTCCGCACAGTCCGGTGAAGATCACTTTGATGCCTTCTAATCAACTGACAAAACATCAACCAGTTAGTATAATCACGTGGTTCTAATATTTGTACCTCTTGGATATAATAATCATGTATTGTGGTCTAGTGGTTAGCGCAGCAGCCTCACAGATCGTAGGCCCGGGTTCCATTCCTGGTGCCGACAACGTCGATGTTAAATTTGGAATTTGGTTTAAGAGGTGGCGCCGTCTTTCGGAAGAGACGTTAAACTGTGGGCCCCGTGTCATGGATGTTGGCACGTTAAAGAACCCTACCCTCGACAAAGAGGGATTCGGCAAAATTACCAGATAGTGTGTGACAAATTCCCTGGCGTCGGTGATTGGCCTCGTTGCGGAAAAAGGCCGACGTAAAATAAATAAATAAAAAAAAAAAAAAAAAAAAAAAAAAAAAAAAGCCTTCCTTTTATATTGGTGAATGCGTTCTTTTTTGGGTAATATGCAGGCGTCTAGCAATTTTCCTTGTAAATGTTGAATTTTCTTGAATCGAATTTAAAATATCTTCCTCTTCTTAAGCCGGGTTTCTCACAGGCTGATTAATATTACACTTTCTGATACCTACCAATGTATTCAATCAATTTCAGTTTTTGTATGTTTTTTAATATCTAATTACTATGGTTGAGCGGTGAGTTCGGCAGCTTTGGTAAGTAAAAACTAAAATTTTCAAAAATATGACAACTTGTATAGTTGTAAGTTTAGACTTGAATTTCAAAACTTTTTACATAGCATTTTAATGCGATCAGTATACAAAATATTTTCATCGAGTATGAACATTTTATACAAAGTGCTAAAAAAAATTACAACAAAAAGAAGCCAAATTTTATAAAACTAACTAGTGATGATATACCTACTAAAGGTAGATTATTAAGAATCCCCAAGGTGTCCACTAACTCCTGCCTGGTGACGTATGTACATTTAGTTCCAGGTTACCCTGTATGTTATAGATATATAAAAAAAGGTTGAAAAATATGTGCACTGTAAAAGTTTTAAATTAAAAAAAAAACATGCTACGTAAACTCTAGCGCGGATTGCGACTAGCCAGCAGATGCTCTTTAACACCCCTACAGAATGCAGCAGAGCTGGGAGCCATACTGATATAGTCCGGCAAAAAAATTAAAAGTACTAACGGCCGTATAGCGGAATTAACGTTGAAAAAAAGCATAATAATTGTGCTTGGGCACACTATACAAATCACTGTGGCGAGTAATTAACTTAACATAAATATTTTAGGAAAATTGACAGCCATGATTTTACATATTTTTTAAATTTAATTAGGTATGGACATATCGAATATTTCCATGCCTAAAGACAGCTTATAATAAGCACGAGTACGGAGAGGAGAATTTTTTTCAGAATTAGTATTTCTAAGTGGAAAGTATTTATTGACAACCCGTTCAATGTGAGAGCTAAAAATTAACTTAGTATTCATTATAACACCTAAATGACGTGTTTCATTACCTAATTAATTAAGATCACTGTGATTAATAGTATAACGACAATTATGTACATTTTCGTTTCTGGTAGATTCAACTTTTTCTTAAAACAAAGGGTTTTGACAGAAGACAACGACATTTGGCATTAACAGCTGATCTGGTTTCGTCATTAAAGTTCCCAGATTAGCAGTGGGCCGTAGCAAGCTCACGCGTCAGGTTGCGTCATAATATTTTCTTCCGATTTCGTATTTTTTAAGTGTCTTCGTGGCTGTTTTTTGTGTAGTGTGTATTTTAAACATTTTGCTTTTTGATTTTATTGATTTCAGAGACAGATTTTTTGGTGTTTATTATTTAAGTTGAATAGTGAGTACAAACACCATTTTGGTTAACTCATCTATTATGAAATCAATAAAGTGCCTAGGTAAACCATTTACTTATCGTTGCATACAGAATGTCTCATAACTAATGGGCAAATACAGCAACAAGAGATAATGTTTTTGTTATTTAAAGTTTTATTAATTTCAAGAATTTCTAAAAGGTCAAGTTTGTTACCCTTATTGCAAAGATCAAAGATGTAGGTATTAAGTGTGAGAGTCTGGTACAAAGTTGTGTATATTGAAATTAATGTGCCTGAAAAAGTTAGATTTAATTTTGGAGGGGGAGAGATTCTGATTTTGAGCCTTCTCTATCTCTTTACAGTGCTTCTTAACTCTGGATGAGAACTTACGACCTGTTTGACCGACATAAATCGCTGAGCAACCTTCAGTAAAGCAAGTAATGCTGTACACTTCTGACTTATCAGAAGTGGGAACATGGTTTTTCGGGTTACCTAGGAACTTTTTTAAAGAATGTTGAGTTTTGAAAGCAATGTCAATGTTAAAAGATTAAATGATTTTCTTAACTTTGTACGAGATAGGACCCCAGAATGGTAATGAACAATATTTTTTTGAGGTTATGTCTTTAGACAAACGATTTTTGTTTACAAATTTATTTAAGTGTTTATAATAGATTTTATTAATGAAGTTCAGTTATTAGTACCTATTTGTCTGATCAGATTAAGTTCTGTTTTAAATTCATTATCTTCAAGGGTGATTGTAAAAAGTCTAGAAAAAAATTAGTGAAAAGAAGCAAATTTTTGATTATGTGGATGGTTGGAATGGTATGGGATAATAGAATCTGTACTAGTTGGTTTATGATAGATAGAAAATGAAATTTTATTGTTCTTTTTGGTTAATTTAAGATCCAAGAAAGAAATTGAATTGTCCACTTCCATTTCAGATGTAAATTTTATGACAGGATGGATATAATTCAGAAAAAGGGAGAAAGACTGAAGGTCTTCCTTAATACCGGTAAATATTGCAAAGATATCAACGTATCTTCTTATGAAAAGAATATGTTTAAAAAGAGGGTGAGTTTGTATTTTGGATTCAATAAAAGACATAAAAATTTCTACTAGCAGAAGAGACAAAGCTTAGCCCATGGCTAAACCTGATATTTCTTTATAAAATTGATTGTTAAATTGGAAAAAGTTTTGTTTAAGAACTAAGTCTACTAAGGTACAAATATTAATGATATGTTCGTGTTCCAAATTTGTATTATCAGTCAGAAGTATTTTAATTAAGTTTACGCATTCAGGAAATACTAGGAAATAAGTTTGTAACATCGAAAGATACCAGTAAAGAAGAATCAGAAATATGTATGTTTGTAAGGTCCTTAGCAAGGCCAGAAGAATTTTTAACTGATAAAGAACTTTGTTTAAGTAGAATCTGATTAAACCAGATACTGAGTTTATGACAGGGCTTTTAAAAATGTTGTAATGTATTTTTTTTAATAATTTGTGGATGCTTATGATCCTGGAAAATGTAAATATAAAGAATTGACGTTTTTGTGTTGAAAGGATTATTTCCATGGCCGTATTAAAAAAAGCCGTTTGTTTATTTTAAAATTTATTTAAATTGATTTTAAAAAAACTGCAATTGAAGACAAAGGAGTTTACTCCTTTTGTTGGTCCACTTTTCTTTTCTTTAATCTCTTTTTTATTGATCCATTTTGCATTTGGTCGTCTAAGCGGTAGTGCAATCATCCCTTGACGAAATTTTGACGTAATGGTTTGTTCCGTTTTCCGTTATCCATTTCTTTACATTGGCCAAACATTTGCACTCAAATGAATTACCATTGATGTCGTTATATCTGGCTTTGAATATTTTATTTAAATCTAAAAAAATTAATCATTCTTTCACAACGGGTTTTTCTCGATTTTAAGGCTCTACTATCACTTTTAGGTAATTCTTACTCGCTCCTTTCACTTAAACCGTTTGCTCAAAAACGAATAAGGTTATCGAATTTATTTTAAGATATTTGTTTATTGAGAAACTATGGAATAATTTTTGTTAATTTGACTTTTGTATTATTAACGAACGCAGAGTTATGTAACTATTTTAAAAATTGTTGCAGGCGTTCGGCTGTCATAAAATATCACCAGTAAAATTTATTTACAAAAGCAGTATCAATTAGATATATCTGCTAATGTTAAAAAGGTTTTTTTTTATCGTGTGATTTGTGACATAAAACAAGTTTCGCCGCTACATTTTAACTCTTCTTAGCCACTTCCTTTTATTTTATTGAGATTTTCTTACAATAAGACTACCAAAGGGAACCTGCATTTTACTAGTCGCACATATTTTATTTTCTACTGCATGGATAAATAAATAGACTATTAACTAAACTCATATCCGTTGTTAGTATTGGAAACTGATCAATCATATTCGTTTTTAAATGTTGGTCCATTAATTTTCAATTAAAAACAATGATAGAAATCCGTTTTACAACAGTAAAATTCTATTTTTTTTAATTTTTGGCAACTTACAAAAGAAGTGACAGAAGTATAAATATGCGTCATAAGTGATATACACACTAGTGTTTATGTTTACTTTTTATAGTGATTAGAATTTGTTATTAAAACTGTTTATGTTAATAATTATTTGGAGGATTTTGTTCCTCTTATCATAGGCATGCTCTCAAATTATGATTACTAAAATTAAACGCGACCTTAGATCGAATGTTTCGGTAAAAAATACAAATCATTTTAAGCCTCTTATTATTATTGGTGTAAGGTTTGTAAGTAAGTTTGATCTTAGAAAAAATTAAAAGTATACTTTACAACACAACTCGAGTAGATTGTTGTCCATATTGCGCTCGGACGGTTCTGACAATTGGCTTCCTCGTGCGATAAATGCGAATAAATCATATCCACTCTTATTGTACACACTAGGTACTACATCACACGCGAGAAGAATAATCACGATCGGTTAATTTAAGTTAAAAAGTTATACATTCGCGATAAAAATTAATAAAAACAAATAAATGCTTTTCAAATTCATAAAATATTTTTTTGAAAAAATAAAAATATAGGGGGAAATACATAAGTCGGGGGTTTGAGGGGCACTTAATTGTGGCATGACACTTACCTGTCAAACAAGTTAAGTGGTTGTTTTCTAGATCCAAATAATGCATCTCAGCACCTTCCAGAACATTTTCCCCGAATTCTGAAAACTCGTTAAATTTCAGCGACAAGTCATCGATTTTTTCCTTTAAAAGCGCCATCTTCAATTTTATGAATTTTATTGTTATATAAGTAAATGTGCATCAATTTCTCTGTTATTGGCAATGCATCTCTGGGTATTATTTCCAAGGCATTATTAGCTAATGATATCACTTTCAATTTGGGTTTGTTTTGGAACCACCTGGAATCATACACGAAGAAGGATAGAACTACAGGAAATTATGTCTTGTATTTAATATGAAAAATTAATAGTAAATTAAAAATAAACCTGTACCGAAACGTTATTAAATTTAGAGACTCCGACGGCATGTAAGAAACCTTAGAAACAGATGATTATTTTAATTGTGTTTCCGCCATTCAGTCATTCATTTTAAACCTCTTTATTTATTTCAAATGAAAAAAAATATTAACATAATTTTTTCTACTATTTACTAACGATCTTTACACTGCAAAGCAGCCACTCTAGGCCAGCCGGGGCTGGTATTAACCCTGGGTAGAAAGTGATCCCTTTCAAGCGATTGTGTCCATCATTTCCAACAGTGACCTTACATAACCATTAACGATTTGTTTTTGGTGAGAGGGGTTTCAATGTAGTTAGCTATTGTACAAGTGTTATTTTTACTTTGGTTGGAAAAGTAAGTCAAAACCAACTCTTTCCGCCAAGTCAAGACCTATAATCTCCCACCACGACAATCTTTCGATTTGATTCCAGGATATACTTGATCATTGCGAAATACTGAAGTGATTTTTGCATATTTATAGATAAATAATATATCAAAAATGGTTGCAGCCGTTCTGCAGTTACAAAATATTACCAGTAAAGTTTAATTATTATACAAATTGAAATTTGATATTACTGGAAAGCTAAACGTTGAAACATTATTCCTCGTAAACTAGATATTTAATTTAGAAATTTTATTCGGAGAAATTATTCCTAAATATATTATTTATACTGGCATAAATTAATGTATCTACCTATATTTCGAAAAATGAAAGTTAAATCCGTCACAAGAGAAAGACAGTTTAAGGATGCGTCTTTCAATACCTTGAAGCTAAAGTAAATCGGTGTTTACACTGTGAATTTAACCCATAAAATCTTTAAACCAGCACCATCCAATGTCTTTTAAAAAATACCTTTTATTCCAATTTGTGATCTGATTTTGATTTAACCATATGTGTTTTATGATAATTTAACTAATACCTACTATCTTTAAACCAGAACTATCCTAACTGTTTAAAAAATACCTTTTATTCCAATTTGCGATCAGATTATGATCTAAATCTATGTAGTACACAACAGGAAAATTGTCCAACGCACGCTCTTCTATATTTTTGATTTTATTGTTGCTTAGATCCAGCATCCACAGTGATGGTAAATTGTTAAAAACACGAGCTCTTATTACTTCCAACTCGTTTTCCGAAATGGTCAGGCGTTCAAGATCAGGCAAATTTCTAAATGCTCCAGGTTCGATTTCCTCTAATTTACAATTTTCTATTGTGAGAACAGATAAAATATCGATGTCACTTACAGAGTTTTCCCTTAAAATTGGGATGACTTGGCCCTTGAACAACAATTCGTTGTGGATTCCTCCAGGAATGTTTTCTTTTAATCTGTCTTTTCAATGGTTTTTGTAAACACATTTGATCTATTTCCTTTCTCGTATCCCCTCAATTTTACCTTTTGGAAGGTGTAAACGTCACTCTGTGCCGAAACCAGAAATAGTGGTAAAAGAAGAAATATTTCTATGAAACACATTTTGTTATGAAGCATGTTGTTTTCGTGTACTGGCATTTTTTTTAATACATTCCTTTATATATTGTAGTCTTCATAAGATTTGTATGAGATTAAAAGGCAGTTAATCAGGTTACGAAGTGATAACCTTTAACTTCTCAAAAATATCAGTCCAGTATATTTTATTTTCAAAGCACATAGAAAATTGATTATTTGACCCGTATACAGGGTGTTAGTGAATAAGTGCGACAAACTTCAGGGGGTGATTCTACATGAAAAAATAATGATAGTTTGCTATATAACTTTTGTCCGCAAATGCTTTGATTTCCGAGATACAGGGTGTTAAAGTTTTTATTAAAAAGTGACGATTTATTTCTCTGAAACCCATCGAGATATGCAAATGAAATTTGGTAGGTTTTAAGAGGTAGTTATTGCGCATTTTCTGACATGCAATTAAGAATTTTATTTTTATCATTGGCGCGCATAAGGGTAATAATCTCTATTTTTTTTGAAGAAAAAAATGATACGCCACTGAGATATATCAAACTAAAAACAATTTTTGAATTACTCAATCAATTTGTGACAAAAAATTTCTCTTGCCTTTTTTTCGTATTGGGCGCCGTTTTTATGCAAAGAAATAAAACATCTACACGCGTATTTTTCATTTCTTTAATACATCATCTAGTAGGCTACTGTCAACATTCTGTTAAATACGAATATTTCAACGAAATGTCAAATTATTAGAGTTTCTTCATTTTTAAGCTTTTAGTTTGGTATAGCATTATTGTTAATAAGTAATTAATTTTTCTTTTATCGAAAAGAATGGAAAATTATACAAATGCGGAATTGTCAGACATGCATTTTGTCTATGGTCGAAGTAATGGAAATGGTCGGCAAGCTCGACGATTGTATGCTGAGTTGTATCCAGGACGTAGAGTACCCCATCACACAATATTTGCTCGTCTGCACCAACGTTTGCGCGAAAATGGTACATTTAAGAAACAAACGGCTGACTGCGGACGCCCTCGAGAAGTACGAACTGTGCAACTAGAGGAAGCACTTTTCGAGTTAATTGCGGAGTCACCTGAAACAAGTACTCGAAAAATTGCCAACATATTGAATGTAAGCAACTTCACTGTATTTAAAATTCTTAAAGAACAGCAATTGTATCCGTTTCACATTCAACGTGTGCAAGCTCTACTACCTAGAGACTTTTTTCCGCGCCTAGTTTTTTGCCATTGGATTCTTCATCAAATCGCTCAAATTCCTAATTTTTTAAATGGCGTTTTGTTTACTGATGAGGCTAATTTTGGACGACAGTGTATACGAAATTTCCATAACAATCACTTATGGGCTGAGGAAAATCCACATGGAATCTGTGAAGCTCATTTTCAGTATCAGTTTTCAGTAAATGTATGGCTTGGGGTAATTGATGATCATTTAGTCGGTCCATATTTCCTCCCACAACGACTAACAGGCGACTCTTACCTTAATTTTCTACAGGAAGAGCTACCTGCTCTTTTAGAAGAAATCCCTCTACAGCTGAGACAACACTTCTGGTTCATGCATGATGGCGCACCAGCCCATTTTAGCATTAATGTACGTAATCACTTAGATACAGTATATCCAAATCGTTGGATGGGTAGGGGAGGTACGGAAAATTGGCCTGCTCGATCGCCGGATTTAAATTCTCTAGATTTTTGCATTTGGGGTTTTCTTAAGTCGTTAGTTTATTCCACTTCCGTCGAAAATGTTGAAGACCTGAGGAATCGAATTATAGCCGGTTGTGAGACAATAAGAAATACACCAGGAATATTTGCGCGAATACGACAATCAATGAGGCGAAGAGTTGAATCTTGTATCACGTCTCAGGGAGGTAATTTTCAACATTTGTTGTAACTGTTGCGTTTATTTATTTAGTAGTGTTATTTTCTGTTATTGTTCTGGTTTAATGTTATTGTATTAGATAGTTTTTATTACTGTATTAAAGAAATGAAAAATACGCGTTAAGATGTTTTATTTTTTTGCATAGAAACGGCGCCCAATACGAAAAAAAGGCAAGAGAGATTTTTTGTCACAAATTAATTGAGTAATTCAAAAATTGTTTTTAGTTTGATATATCTCAGTGGCGTATCATTTTTTTCTTTAAAAAAATTGAGATTATTACCCTTATGCGCGCCAATGATAAAAATAAAATTCTTAATTGCATGTCAGAAAATGCGCAATAACTACCTCTTAAAACCTACCAAATTTCATTTGCATATCTCAATGGGTTTCAGAGCAATAAATAAATCGTCACTTTTTAATAAAAACTTTAACACCCTGTATCTCGGAAATCAAAGCATTTGCGGACAAAAGTTATATAGCAAACTATCATTATTTTTTCATGTAGAATCACCTCCTGAAGTTTGTCGCACTTATTCACTAACACCCTGTATACTAATTCTGATATAAAAACACATTACAAAAAAATATTAATAAATTTCGCGATATTCAACGATAACTGCTTATACAATCACCCAATTCATAGAAATAAATAAGGTAGAAAACCAAGAAAACAAATAAAAATATACATAAAACAAAAATCTTGTATAACAGATACTGTTTCTGAATATAAAAAGAAAAAACCGGGTTTACCTAATGTGAACTTAAAGCGATATGAGGGATAATGGATGGATATTAATGTATTGGATTAATAGGAAATAAATATATATATATAGGGTGGCTCGAAACTAAATGCACATACATCACCATGTGATAGTGGACACCTTCGGGTTTCTTAGTAATCTACCTTAAGTAAGTAATTTCATCACTCGTTAGCTAGATACAAGGAGTTTTATTATATGTGGCTTCTGTTTTTTTTTAGCACCTGGTATAAAATGTTTATACTCGGTGAAAATATTATGTATACTAATCGCATTAAAATGCCATATAAAAAGTTTTGAAATTCAGGTCCGGACTTAAAAAAGTTGTCGATTTCTAATTTTTAAAATTCAACAACTTGTATGTCATGTTTATAAAATTTTTATTTATTTCTTAAAAACGCCATAAAAAACTGATGTGCCTCTTGCATATTACATACTTACCAAAGTTGCCGCACTCACCGCTCAACTATAATAAATAGCTAATCTTTAGATATTAATAAACATACAAAAAATTTAGTTTTTGAAAATATTGTCGCGTATGGGGTAGCGCTAATACACACCGCGAGAAATAGAGAAGCGATGGGAAATGTTATCGCGAACATCCATTAGTGGATACGCACCAGAAGAAGAAGAATGGGGTAGTAGCTAGGTTTAGCGAGAGGTTAATAAAGGTATATAGTTAGGGAGCTAGCGTGCAAAAAATGCCATAGTTGGCTGCCCGTCAGTCGAGTTTGAAAAAACTTTGCCCTTACTCCACTGAACACCCTGGTGCTTGAAGTTTTGCTTTTACCCATCAACTTTAAGATTTATTGGTAATAATGACATAGGGCGATTGGCCATAGTGAGGAGCCCGTCAGTCAGGTTGAAAATTAGGTTCTGTAGGTTGCCAAGATCATGTATCTAAAATTTCGTTGCGATCTAACCACTAGATCGTGAATTAGGCCAAATGGAAGATTATAATTTGTTTTTTGACCGCCATTTTGTTGGCCATAGTAAGGAGCCCCTCCAAAACTTGTTTCTACCTCTTCGTTTGGATAAAATGACAGCAAAAATGCACTTGACTGACAAATCGAATCACGACGTTCTTCCCTGGGTGACCTACAAAATCTCGAAAAATCCAATTTTTCAGTCTTTAGCATGGCTTTTTCAGAAATTCAACCAAAATCATCAGTCAATCATTTTGGAGTGGACTTAAAAGTGAAACAATGTATGACGATGATGTTTGATGACCTAAAAAACGTGTCAATACATAACAATCACCTATTTACCCCTTCCTCCACCCCTCTGCTACCCTCCACCCCTATTCATTCGTTGAATTTATGTTATATTATATTGGATTCAGTAATCAAAAAATATAGAATTTTTGCCACAAAAAGATACGATAAATTTTCAAAGTATGGCCAAATTGAAAATATTTCGACCGATTGTTAAAAGGACATTTTAAAGAAAAGGGAAATTTAAAAATTTCACCGTTGTTTATTGCATGAAGGACTAAAAATAACCTCACTTTTCGTGAGATTCTCCAACCATATCCTATAACTTTCAATCTGTAAAACTGTAACGTCCCCGACGCCGACGACGAATTTTTAGTTTAAACTTGTTACATATCGCGCGAACACGCGATATGTTATACGTCTCCTTCGCGCGGAAGCGCGGCAACCCCGATCGACTCTTGAAAATTTTGCACTCTATCGTCTGCTACATTTGAAATATGTATGTATGTTGTCGTAACAGTCGTCAGTTTCGACATTTTCACATTTGCGATTTTTTTTTGTCGGGAACGGTTAGAGTGGGACGATTGAAACTTTTTGGGTTTAGGGAGGAATAGTGTGGGTACGTTGTGTGAAAATTTCGAATATACAGGGTGCACGGGAAAAAAGTTATTAATTTTTAAAGTCGATAATTATCGGATTCCCGTTGTCATTCGATACAGGCCCCAAAAATTAGTTTTTTCGATTTAAAGTTTTTGGACGTGTAGACGACCATGGACTACAGAAGCCTATTGTTTGTGAGCTTGATCGAAAGTTTGTAAATCATTTTTTTGATTTTTCAGAGTCGAAATTTGGTCGAAAATGGTACCTCCTGGATCGCTAATAAGTCGAATTGGGTGCATCCGATGGACATTCGGTTTAGATAATCGTTTAGGCCATCTCAAAAACTACCTTTTTTCAATATATCGTTATATACCTAACTGGAATGGAAATTGCCGAAAATGGTAAGAAATTGGAAATCATAATGTTAGGCGTGATTTTTTCACGGTTTTTATGTTTTTCGTACGGAAAACGACTTTTGATCGAAACGTTGTATACTTCAGCGGATAGAGCTCGTCAAATTGTATTTGAGAGGTATTTTTTCGTTTCTTTATCTTTAATACGGAAAAAACGGCAGCTTATGCATTTTTATTCCCGTAATTTCTGTTGGTGTCCCACTGGTTTGCTTAAATACTTCTGCAAGTGTCTATATATAACTTTTTGAATTTTTTCTTGGTCCACCATATCAACCGATAAACAAGCTTTAGTTTTCATAGTAAACGCGCTATGGAAAAACATCATTTGTGGCTCAAAAAAATTAATTTATGATTTATCAAGAGTTATTTTTAGCCGACGTTTTACTATATCGACTGTAGCTTATTCAATTTTTAACAAAACCGTTTTATTTTTTTTCCAAAAGACGCGCTGATTTATTCTCAACACTCCTGCATATCTAAACTTATAAAAATATATTCACAAATTTGAGAAAAGTCGCTTTTTTGGGTGCGGAAACAGGCAAAATTTACAAATTCTAACACCATTCACTTTTGACTGAGTGAGCCTTGATTTTTGATGTACCTAAATTAATTATTAATTCTAAAAATCCGGCTGTCAAAAAAGGCGAAAAATGGGTGTTTTGAACTTGACTTGCTAGACTAATAAGAACATTTCCAGATTTTAAATTGGATGGAATAACTACCTTGAACCTTCTTCTAATTTTATTGACCAATATTTTTGCCCAAAATGTTTTAGAAATAGTTGTAATCTCGATTTTAAAGATTGCGTTCCGACATTGATAAAAAGCCGCCACGTGGTAGGAGATTGTTCGACATTTCGATATTCGCGAATTTTTTCTTCGGAAACGGTTGGAGCAAAACGATTCAAACTTTCTGGACGTAGAAAGGAATAGTCGGGGCACGTTCTGGGAATAATTTCCAATATACAGGGTGTACCGGAAAAAAGTTATTAAGGTCAAAGTTGAAAAATATGTTTTTTTTTTCGTTGTAGCGCGATACAGGTGGTAAAAATCATTTTAATCGATTTAAACTTTTTTGGCATGTAGACGACGTTGGGCAACAAAACACTGTTATTTGCTAACGCGATCGAAAGTTGGGAAGTCAATTTTTTGATTTTTTTAAAATCAATGTAGGGTCATGTTGGATCGTTAATAAATCGAATTGGGTGCGTCTGACACACTTTTGGTTTGGAGATTCGTTTAGGTCATCTCAAATACTACTTTTTTCCAAATATATTGTTCTATACCTACCGGTAATATAAAGGGTGCATATTATAAAAAAGTTAGAATTACTATTTAAGACACGATTCTTTTACGGTTTTCATTGTTTTTCGTACGGAAAACAACTTTTGATGGAAATGTTATATATAGTATTTTTGAAGAATTATACCGTTTTAATCCTAAATTGAAAATTAGCTGTCAAAATGACAGCTCTCGTATAGAACTTTGTTATTTAGGAACTGAAAAATTTTTCAATTTAGGATTCTTACAGCTATAACTCTCGCTACGAAAAAGATTAAAAAAAAATTGAAACTTACCTGTCAAAATCTGACAGCAATCGTATAAAACTTTGTTATTTAGGTACTAAATTTTTTTTAAATTTAGGATTCTTACAGCTATAATCGTCGCTACGACAAAGCTAAAAAGAAATTGACACTTACCTGTCAAAATTTGACAGCCATCGTATAGAACTTTGTTATTTGGGAACTGAAAAATTTTTCAATTTAGGATTTTTACAGCTGTAACTCTCGCTACGAAAAAACAAAAAAAAATTAAAACTTACCTGTCAAAATCTGACAGCTGTTGTATAAAACTCTGTTATTTAGAAACTGAAAATTTTTTTAACTTAGGATTCTTACAGCTATAGCCCTCGCTACGAAAAGGTTAAAAAAAATTGACGCTTACCTGTCAAAATTTGACAGCTGTTGTATAGAACTTTGTTATTTAGGTACTGAAATTTTTTAAAATTTCGGATTCTTACAGCTACGTTCTTAGATAAGAGAAAAGCTTTAAAAAACTTGATATTTACCTGTCAAAATGACAGCTGTCGTACAAAACTTTCTTATTAAGGTAATAAAAATGATTGAATTTCAGATTCTTACAGCGTCAATCATCAGTACGAAAAAAACGAACTTGAGCAGTAAAAAAATTACACATACTTATATTTTTATTGCGACTGGGATGTGAAGAAACTACACATATTTTTTTGAACACGAATCGAAATGCTTTACAGTGAGCGCTTGCTAACAAATGGTTTTGTCAAAAGTATAAAATTAAGCGAATGAACTGGAGCAGTGCCGTGCCCGAAGGGCTCGGCACAATAATATTTTCACAAATTTATTAGCTGATAATGTGATAATAATAATGAAATATGGAAAGTATATCCCACATTGCACAAAGGTGTGGGAGTTTAAAAAGCACCTATAAATGTTAATATCAATATCATAATATTAAATAATATATAATAATATATTTCAGTAACGGAAAGTCATAGCGAATCGAGCGAGACGGCATTGGAAATAGGACATCGAGCACTATATTTATCTATATAAGAAACAGGAAATTTTGCACCCGTTTTTTTATTTTTTATTTTTGGTCAGTTGTTATAATGACAATTTGGCGATATGTTCCCCCTTCACGTTCCGCAGGAAGGTGAGGCAAAAAAAGCAATAGTAAATAGAGAAAAAGAAAAGAAAAGTATTTTTTTATTGTCAATTTTTTTTTAGTACTAATATTAGATGCTCCCTCGGCTGACGATTAGCGATATGTACCCAGTCTAGTTTATATAAAAGTCGTTCGGTAAAAGTCAACGTCGTCTAAAGAATTCTCTGTGATTATACGATCTTATAATGTTCTTGCTCTGATATCAGCTGCGAGGTCAAAACCGAAATCGCTTATCAACTTATTCTATAACCAAAATAATTGTTTTAAACAAAAAATATACTTCTTTTTAATTTCTCTCAAAATGTTGTAATGTATTTTCTTAAATGATTTGTGGATGCTTATGATTTTGAAATATTATTATGTAAATTTAAAGAATTGACTTTTTTGTGTTAAAAGGATTCTTTTGTTGACCATATTAAAAAAGCTTTTTGTTTATGTTAAAATTTATTTGAATTGATTTTTAAGGAACGGCGAAAAGCAGACAAAGTAGTTCACTGCTTTTGTTGGTCCACTTTTCTCTTCTTTTATTTTTTTTCAATTGATCCATTTTGCGATTGGTCGTCTAAGCGGTGCAATCCTCCGTTAACCAAATATCGACTTGGTTTTTATCTGTTTCCGTTATCCACTTCTTTATATTTGCCAAACATTTGCACTCAAAAGGATTGCAAGTGAGGTCGATGAATTTGGCTTTTAATATTTTATTTAAATCTAAAAAAATAAATGATTTTTTCACAACGAGTTTTCTCGATTTTAAGCATAGATATTTACCTTTAGATAAGCAAACAATAATCACGAAAGTGGCAGTTTTATGGCCAGGCGCATGTAAACAAAGCTGGACACTATTAGCCATGCGCACCGCAACATTATCGTTTGACGAATGGGAAAATAGACAGGTCCGGGCTTTAAAATTTAAATTCTTGCCAAAAAATTGGAATTTCTTCTCAATTTTTGATCTAGTTCGGAAAAAAGGTAGTGATTTCTGGCATTTTTAGTAGTAGCAAGCATATCAGATTTTAAGTATAGAAAATTGTTTTTAAGGTTTTGTTTTTACAATTTGTTTAAAATTGATTCGTCGTCGTGTTTTTAGTTCGAAAAGGAAGAGAACAAGAGCAGGTAAAGTAAACTAGTCTTATAAAATCGAATATAAAACAAACAAAACCAGCAAAATAACCAATCAACGGTGTTATCGCGTACCTAACCTCAAGTCAAATAGTTGGTACTAGGTATATAATGTATTGATTTTTACAATTTGGTAAAAACTTGTTTTGTTCAAGAATTTGAAAAAGTGTTTGCTTGAGAACTTGACTCATGGAATACTTTTACCCTTGGATTAATATAAACATACCTAGGTATTTACTTTTTCTTTGCATGCATCGGGATAATCTTTCTTGGTGTGTGTTTCTCATTATTTTCATACCTTATTTTTGTAGCCTAGGCCTAGTTAGATGTTTGCGGAAGTAGTCCATTATCTCAAAGTGGAGCTGTATAGATATAAAGAAATTAAACCCACAGTCGTCTCCACAAATACTTATATTAAGACAGTTAGATTAACTTGGTGTACATGTTTCGGTACTAGGGAGTACCATCATCAGCACCGAAGGGCTAAAATAAATATAAAAAGAATAGAAAGAGGAAGGAGAAGTCAGATTAACGTACTTACCCCAAGTGCCACTATTACAAGCAATGTAAACGAAATGTAAAAGATTTAAAAAATAAAAATAAAAACTAAAAACTTGAATAAGACGAGGACATTTTGATTGTTGGACGAAAACAGATTAAAAAGTTTAAAGTAAAATAAAATTCTAAAGGAATTAATTTTCTTCCTCTGCCCTACATCGTAAACAAATAGGTACAAGCTGATTGTGATTGTACTGAAAGTCAAACGGAGGATATAAAAGGTCAAAGTAGTGACATCTAACAAAGTCAAGTAAAAGTAGTAAGTACCCAATAATAATGGGAACTGACGTCAAAAGTGTAAAACGTGGTTCTTGGAGCAAGAAACGGGCATCTAGTGGCGATAATAAAACGAACAAAACACAGTTGTCGGCAAGAAGGCGAGTAACCCGCCATGACAAAGGTAAGGTTTCAAACCGCAAGATGGATGGGCGGCGCGCCATCATCCAGAACAAGTAAGGTCAGAAACAAACTAGTAATTCCAACATTCGACAATAGAGGGAGTAGGAGGAGGGTATAAAATTAAAGTGACCATCTAGAAGTCAAAGTCCAAATTAGAATTCGGAGAGAAGGAAGGTAACGGTTATTAAAAAAGTTCATGTGTTAGTTAAATTAAAAGCTTTCTGGTGGTAATAGTAGATGGAGTAACTTATGTTATTTATAAATTATAAATTACATAAGTTACTCCATCTACTATTACGACCAGAAAGCTTTTAATTTAACTAACACATGAACTTTTTTAATAACCGTTACCTTCCTTCTCTCCGAATTCTAATTTGGACTTTGACTTCTAGATGGTCACTTTAATTTTATACCCTCCTCCTACTCCCTCTATTGTCGAATGTTGGAATTACTAGTTTGTTTCTGACCTTACTTGTTCTGGATGATGGCGCGCCGCCCATCCATCTTGCGGTTTGAAACCTTACCTTTGTCATGGCGGGTTACTCGCCTTCTTGCCGACAACTGTGTTTTGTTCGTTTTATTATCGCCACTAGATGCCCGTTTCTTGCTCCAAGAACCACGTTTTACACGTCAGTTCCCATTATTATTGGGTACTTACTACTTTTACTTGACTTTGTTAGATGTCACTACTTTGACCTTTTATATCCTCCGTTTGACTTTCAGTACAATCACAATCAGCTTGTATTTGTTTACGATGTAGGGCAGAGGAAGAAAATTAATTCCTTTAGAATTTTATTTTACTTTAAACTTTTTAATCTGTTTTCGTCCAACAATCAAAATGTCCTCGTCTTATTCAAGTTTTTAGTTTTTATTTTTATTTTTTAAATCTTTTACATTTCGTTTACATTGCTTGTAATAGTGGCACTTGGGGTAAGTACGTTAATCTGACTTCTCCTTCCTCTTTCTATTCTTTTTATATTTATTTTAGCCCTTCGGTGCTGATGATGGTACTCCCTAGTACCGAAACATGTACACCAAGTTAATCTAACTGTCTTAATATAAGTATTTGTGGAGACGACTGTGGGTTTAATTTCTTTATATCTAGTTAGATGTGTTTAAATTGCTCATAATAAAATAAGGTTATATATTAAGATACATCACTACTCCATACTTACTAGAAATATGAAATATCCGATATTTTACCCCTATTTCGGCATAACAAAATAATACAACGGCTGTTACTGTCATTGTTTATATTCCAATTGAAGTCACTAAAAGCACAAACACAATTCACTAAACTACACAAAAACTAGAAATCCGTAAATATTAAACACCCACAATCCACGATAGCTAAGAAAACTACAAGGAATCTACAGAGAAACCTTAAAACACAACAACAAAAATGACTGGAGAGTATATATCTTGCAACCTTGAGTATCTTGAGCATGTCGATTATTGTCGATAAAGTAGGCAGGCCGATAACACGAGGTTTGTGCGCATGCACAAAGGTGTCCAGAAGGAAGGCAGCTGACTGGCGAGTCATGCGCTCGGACGTATTTTTTCACCCATAAAACGTAACTTTTGTTTGCGCAGGAGATAAGCTGTACGTATCTAAAGGTAAATTGTCTATGATTTTAAGGCTCTACTATCACTTTTAGGTAATTTTTACTCACTTCTTTCACTTAAATCGTTTGCTCAAAAACGAATAGGGCCATCAAATTTATTTTAAGATATTTGTTTATTGAGATATGGAATAATTTTTGTTTATTTGACTTTTGCGCGATTAAGGAACGCAGAGATATGTAAATATTTTAAAAATTGCTCGAGGCGTTCGGCTGTCATAAAATATCACCAGTAAAACTTAATTACACAGGCAGTATCAATTTGATATTGAAACGCCCCGCCCCAGAGTCGGGGCGCTATTTTTCGCGTAAAAATTTTCCACAAAATTTTTTAAGGGTAATATAAAATAACTAATATTTTAGGTTTAATAATACGTGCAGAGAAATCATCATTTTTAAAGAGCCACAAAAAGTGTAAAATTTTACCCTTTTATCGACAAAACGGTGTAAGCAGGTCAGAATCTTTGGTTTTAGAAAAACACATGAAACGCCCCAGACCCGGGGCTATTTTTGGCGTAAAAATTTCCATAAAATTTCGTAAGGTAAAATAAAATAACTAATATTTTTGGGACCAATAATATGTGCATAGGAACCCCTTATTTTAAAAGAGCTTTAAAGCCACAAAAACTGTAAAATTGTACCCGGTTATCGGGTAAACTAAGCTTAGCAGGTCAGATTTTGGCTTAAGAAAAACATATGGCCACATACGCGACGCTTTACTAAGTCAAAGCGGGGGCGAGGTTATAAAAGGGAGAAAAAGGGACGCACAAGAAACATTCGGTATTTTCTCAAGCACAAGTTAACGTTGTTTTTGCTGCCAGTCCGCGTAGTTCGGGTTCGAATTGTTCGGTTTGGTGTGGGTTTATTCGCGGCATATAAAAATAGTACCGCCAATATTTCTAATCAGCCAGTTTGTGATGTGGTGTGGGTAATTGATTCTTTCTTACAAATTATTGGATTTTTTTCTACTTTCCAGCGCCGATCGATTGCACGGTTCACCAATCCAAAGTCGACACCCGGTGCGTTAGAAATCTTTCAGAATGGAATTAAATTCAAACGCTGAATTGGAGTATTAACAACAATTTGTTGGATACAGCTGCACATTGATCAGACATCAGCGCCGAGCTACGTGCACGGTTCACCAATCCGAACATAGCTCGTGGTGCGCTATTGTATCGCCAAAATGCAGTAGAAAAACCCAACGATTGCAGTTAATAAACAAAGACAGCAAAAATTCATAATTATTTAACGGCCGCACCATATAAAAATCAAAATATTTTATTTCTTCAATTTTATTCTTACAAATATTTCTCTCAAAAGTTCTAATTAGAAAATATTCAAAACATAAATAAATGGGCTGTTTAAATTGCAAATCAAGCCATCTAAATTGTCTAAAGGACAAAGTTGTTTTTTTTATTGTTTTAAATTAAAAAGGGGGCTAAAGCTTAACGGTACTATTTGTAACTGTAACAAAAATCAATACACTTTTGCTTTCTAAGGGTAGTAAAATATGGTCAAGTTCGTTGACACAGACCTTTTTGTTTAGGTACCTTGTAACAGATATTGTCTCCCGGGGTGTTTTTATTTGTGGTTTTAAAGCTAATAATAATCTGCAATAATAGGTAAGGAAATGGGGGACGATTGATTAAGGGCAAGATTTTATTGACAATATACAAGTGAAGTTATCAGAAGGGTTATAATTATTTGGTATATATGATGTTGCCTGTAAAACGTTACTTTATAATTTGTGTACATAAAACGGTGTGATGGGTTTTTCCTAAAAAGAATGTCCGGCAGCAGGAAAGTCTTGTGTGGCTACTGTGTGTCTGATAATATTGTCGGACAGGATTGGTATTCTTAAGGCGACAATATGAAAAACAACGCCCACTTGAGAAGAAAAGTGACACATGCGGAAAGTGGGCGGGCTCCTAACTTTTATTACACTTTTATAAATTATATATTTGAAATGTCCTCCAGTATGAATGACTTTTATGTCCCCTTACAACACAACTCGAGTGGATTGTTGTCCATATTGCCTTCGGACGATTCTGTCAATTGGCTTTCTTGTGCTATGAATGCGAATAAATCATATCCACTCTTATTGTGCAGACTAGGTACTATATCACACGAGAGAAGAATAAAGAAAAGAAAGATAAAAATCGGTTAATTTAAGCTAAAAAGTTATACATTCATAAGAAAAAATAATAAAAAAAATTAAATGCTTTTCAAATTTAAAACATATTTTTAAAAAATTTAGGGGAAAATTTCACACCTGTACTTTTTAACCAATAAGATACCTTAATTACGACTAGTTACCATGGCAACTAAAATAATTTTCGGAAATTTTTTCGAGGCTCCACGATATTTAAGTGGAAATTTTTTGACAGTTGAAAAGGTAAACATATGATCTACAACCATTAAATAAGGCACATATACCTGTGAATAATGACAAGCAGTGAAATTAGTTTAAAATGTCAAGTTTGATTAATCATTTTTTTTTCCAAATTATGGTGTGAAGTGGTGTGAAATTTTCTTACCGAATCCCACGCGAGCTTAAATTATTGCTGGAAATTTTTTAAGCTCTTGTGATATTATAAGTGAAAATACGTAAGTCGGGGGTTTGAGAGACACTTAGGGTACGTTTGGGTTCACGCTCCGTTGAGCGAGCGGAGCGGGTGCGGAGTGCGATGACGTCATAGAGAATGAGCTGTCCCAAACCAAACATGTTGGAGGACTGCTCCGAGCTCCGAACCGTCGAAGCGTGTCAGTTCTAGAATTTAAGGTTACATATCTTACATGGGGAATTTAAAATTATTTGTATTTTTGGTTTACAAGCAATTCTATCAATCATGGATCTAACATGATTGCCCACTTTGCAGGAGATTTGTTTTTGGATGATGAAGATGATAATATAAAAATGAAATTAGTTACAGTTCAAGAGTATGTGGAGTATACTGTGTTTAACTACACACACAGACTACACAGGAAGACAGTTTTTTATTCATTTCCGAATGGAAAGGGATACATTTAAGTCCCTGTTTAATAAACTGATTCAAATAATTCCGTTGTTACAAGCCTGTGGGTTGCTAAAGATGGATTCATAGTTCATTTTTTTTTTATCGAGATTTGGAAAAATCGTCTTCAGAGTAGGACAGATATTTTTTATTAAATTTTAAATTATCATAGGTTTAATAGGTTAGATTTTTAAAAAAGGAACACAACGCGCATGCCCGCTCCAGCTACACCTTTTCAATTATCGGAGTAAGTAGAGTACGCTCGAAAAGCTTCAAACAGGCCAACCCAAACGTAACTGAGCGTGCTCCGAGCATCAAAAATAACATAAACGAGACGCTCGGAGTACTCCAAGCGTCAACCCAAACATACCCCAAACTGTGGCATGACACTTACCTGTCAAACAAGTCAAGTGGTTGTTTTCTAAATCTAAAATTTCCACCTCAGCACCTTCCAGTACATTTTCTCCGAATTCTGATAACTCGTTATGGCTCAGCGACAAGGACCTGATATTTTGTCCAATAAAAGCGCCATCTTCAATTTTCTGGATTTTATTCCCACGTAAGTACACGTACATCAATTTTCCTGTTATTGTCAATGCATCTCTGGGTATTATTTCTAAGTAGTTATTAGCCAATGATATCTTTCTTAATTGGGGTTTGTTTTGGAACCACCTGAAATCATACATGAAGAAGGGTAGAACTACAAGAAATTATGTCTTATATTTGATATGAAAAATTAATAGTAAATTATAAATAAACCTGTACCTAAACGATATAAAATTTAGAGACTCTGACGACATGAAAAAAAAATATTAACTTCATTTCCACTATTTACTAACGACCTTTACAACTGCACACGTGACACGAGTTTACACTGCAAAGCAGCTACCTGGACACCAGCAGCCATTCTAGGCCATGCGGGGTTGGTATTAACTCTGGGGTAGAAAGCAGTGCCATTTAGTCGATTGTGCCCATCATACCCAGCAGTTACCTTACATGACCATTAGGGATTTGTTTCTCGTGAGAAGGGTTTTAATGTAAATTTTAAAGTTATTGTACAGGGTTATCCAACCAAGACTAGACAAGGCGATTTTTTGACTTTTCCTGTACTTTTATAAAAAAAAAACTGAAATAGCCATCTTAAGTCATTTTCTCCCGCGAATTCGAATATCTTCAGCAAAAAACAATTGAACATCAAACAAAAGTACTAGGGGTCACTTTGATATTTTTTTAAATGGAACACCCTGTATATTTTTACATTTTTAAATTCCACATAAAATTATAATTATTTTTTATTAAATGCACTATTAGTCTATACTTCATAGCTTCCGAGATATTGACTCTCGAAAAGTGACATTTTTGAACTTTGACAGCTTATAACTTTCTAACAGTACGTCTTAGAGCAAAACGGCTTACATGTCCCTATCTTCAATTTTTATTATCTTCCCAAAAAAATCAAATTCCGGTTAAACCGGATTTAACTCGAGAGAAGGAAATAATAGTTTTTCCGGTTTAACTGGAAGTTGATTTTTTTGGGAAGATAATAAAAATTGAAGATAGGGACATGTAAGCCGTTTTGCTCTAAGACGTACTGTTAGAAAGTTATAAGCTGTCAAAGTTCAAAAATGTCACTTTTCGAGAGTCAATATCTCGGAAGCTATAAAGTATAGACTAATAGTGCATTTAATAAAAAATAATTATAATTTTATGTGGAATTTAAAAATGTAAAAATAGACAGGGTGTTCCATTTAAAAAAATATCAAAGTGACCCCTAGTACTTTTGTTTGATGTTCAATTGTTTTTTGCTGAAGATATTCGAATTCGCGGGCGAAAATGACTTAAGATGGCTATTTCAGTTTTTTTTATAAAAGTACAGGAAAAGTCAAAAAATCGCCTTGTCTAGTCTTGGTTGGATAACCCTGTACAAGTGTTATTTTTACTTTGGTTGGAAAAGTAAGTCAGAACCAACTCTTTCCGCCAAGTCAAGACCTATAATCTCCGTTATAAGGGTAAAAAACGACCATACACCATGACAATCTTTTGATTTATTTCCAAGATATACTTGATTATTGAGAAATACTGAAGTGACTTTTTCATATTATTTGACTTTTGTGCTATTACCGAACGCCAAGATAAATAATATATCAAAAACGGTTGCAGCCGTTCAGCAGTTACAAAATATTACCAGTAAAGTTTAAATATTATACAAATTAAAATTTGATATTACTGGAAAGTTTAACGTTGAAACATTATTTGTTGTGAACTAGATTTAATTTAGAAATTTCATTCGGAGAAAATAATTCCTAAATATGGTCTTTCTAATAATATTAAAAATTTGCTACGCTGTTAACGGGGAGACAAGGGGGCGGCAACGACCATAGGCGTACCAAAACTATTATTATCGAAATTAAAATTATTTAGAAAAATAAATAAATTATCCGGGTTGAGGCTGGTTCCCAAATAAATTATTTATACTGGCATAAATTATTTTATCCACCTATATTTCGAAAAATGAAAGTTAAATCCGTCACAAGAGAAAGACAGTTCAAGGATGCGTCTTTCAATATCTTGAAGTTAAAGTAACTCGGTATTTGCACTATGAATTTAACCCATACTATCTTTAAACCAGAACTATCCTATGTCTTTAAAAAAATACCTTTTATTCCAATTTGTGATCTGATTATGATTTAACCAAATGTGTCTCATATTAGGCGTATTGTCCAACGCAGTCGCTTCTATATTTTTGATTTTATTATAGGTTAACTCCAGATAACAAAGTGGTAAATTGTTAAAAACACCAGCTTTTATTTCTTCCAACTCGTTATTGTTAAGGAGCAGCCATTCAAGATTAGGCAAATTTCTAAATGCTCCAGGTCGGATTTCCTTTAATTTACAATTTTCTATTGTGAGATTAGATAAAATATCGATGTCACTTACAGAGTTTTCCCTTAAAATTGGAATGTCTTGGCTCTGGATTAACAAGTCCTGGAATCCTTCAGGAATATTTTCCTTCAAACTTTCCGAATTTTCAATAATTTTTGTAAACATATTTGATCTATTCCCTTTCTTGTATCCCCTTAATTTTACATTTTGGAAGGTATAAACATCACTTTTTGCCGAAACCAGAAATAATAATAAAAAAAGAAAAATTTGTATGAAACACATTTTGTTATGAAGCATGTTGCTTTGCGTGTGGAAATGTTTTAATACATTCTTTTATATATTGTAGTCTTCATAAGATTTGTATGGGTCTAAAAGGCACTTATAATCAGGTTACGAAGTGATAACCTTTAACTTATCAAAAATAATTTATTTTTAATCAGTTCTAAATACAGTACAGTATCTTTTATTTTCAAAACACATAAAAATTGATTATTTGACCCGTATATACTGATTCTGATATAAAAAAGACATTACAAAAAAATATTAATAAATTTCGCGATATTCAACTATAACTGCTCATACAACCACCTAATTGATAGAAATGAATAAGATAGAAAACCAAGAAAATAAATTAAAAATATACATATTGTCAAAATATAAATGTTGTAATTGATGGTGAAAAATTGGAATTAGTAAACAGTTTTAAATATTTAGGGATAATCATTGATTCAAAATTAAAATATTTAAATTATTTTGAAAGTATTATATCGAAGATTGCGGGAAAAGTAGGCTATTTTAAAAGAATTAGTTCTAATTTAAGTTTGTTTTCTAAAAAAACTGTATTTAATACTATTATATTACCACATTTTCTTTATTGCTCTTCCATTTTATATTGTGCTAGTGAGGAAATATTTGATAAATTACAAATTTTACAAAATAAGGCAATGCGGATTATTTTAAATTGTGACAAATATACAAAAATTAATTTTCTGTTGAAAAATTTAGATTGGTTGAATGTAAGAAATTTAATTTTTTATTTAGTATGTATCTTTATACACAAAATTAAAAATAATTTATTGCCTGATTGTTTAAAAATTTTTTGTTCGTTTAATTATGACCATCATAATTATAAAACAAGAACCAATCAAAATTTTTATATGAATAGAGTGTCTGAAACATTAGCTTATAAATCTATTTTTTATAAAGGTTTGATAGAATATAATAATTTTTAAAATTCTATTAAATCTCAAAAATCCTTAAAAATGTTTAAAAATTTTTTAAAATTATATTTAATTAAAAAACAAAATGATACGTAATATTTGATACAATTTGCAAAATGTTTAACTTTTTTGTCTGTTTTTGTTAAAAGAAGGTTACGTTTTAAAATTTAAAAATACGTCTATAAAAATGTGTTAAAAAATGTATTAAAAAATATTTAATTGTAGCTTTTTGCTAAATAAATCATGGTGTCTACTACTACTACATAAAACAAAAATCTAGCATAACAAATACTATTTTTGAATATAAAAAGAAAAAACAGGGTACCTATACCTAATGTGAACTTAAAGCAATATGAGTGATAAAGGATAGATATTAATGTATTGGATCAATAGGAAATATATTATATATATTATAGGGTGACTCGGAACTAAATGTAGGTACATATACTTAATTAGGTGATAGTGAAAACCTGGGGGTTTCCTAATAATCTACCATAAGTTACCAGTAAGTTAACCACTCGTTAGTTAGATACAGGTAGTTTTATAATATTTGGCTTCTGTTTTTTTAGCACCTGGTATAAAATGTTCATACTCGGTGAAAATATTTTGTATACTGATCGCATTAAAATGTTATATGAAATGTTATCAAATTCAGGTCCGGACTTAAAAAATGTTGGCGATTTCTAATTTTCAAAATGCAACAACTTTAAAGTAATATACTGATACTAACGAAATATTATACTTACCAAAGTTGCCGTAGTCACCGCTCAACCATAATAAATAGCTGATCTTTAAATATTAAAAAGCAAAAAGCATAAAAAATACTTAATTTTATGACGACAATAACAACACAAAAAATCAAAAAAAAAAAATTATTTTAAAATATTTTCCTTTAACTTCTTCACATTTTCTACCTCTGATACTTAAATTTGAAACTGCACTTCTGGTTCTGGTCTATTTTTTATTTCCTGAAATGAAGTAATAATGCGTTGCAAAAGCTGGTCCCGTGTATTAATTTCTTCCTTATAATCTAAATTTTTTCATATACCCCCAAAAAAAGTTCAATGGATTGAAGTCCGGAGACCTTCCTGGCCAAGAAGGGGTCCCCCGCAACCTATCCTTCTATTGGGATAAGTATTATTTCCAAATTCTGAGACATCTCTTGAGTAATGCGAAGGAGCTCCATTCTGCTGGAAATAAATTCCTCTTAAAAAACATTTTCATTATGGAGAAGATTTGGCCAAATGTTTTATAAAAAGTGTAAATACTGGTTTCCATTTACCCTTCCTTCAAAGAAGGTTTGACCAATCAATTTACGATTAATTATCCCACTTTATAAAAATTATTTTTTAACAAATTTTTATTAAAGTCAAGAGACTTCCAAACTCTCATATGACGTGAAAATGGTTTCCTATTATCATTCCTAATAGTACCTAAACTTTTTGTATTATATATCTTTGTATTTGTGTTATTTTTTTACAGTTAATAAAAATATTAGTTTTAATTTAAATTGGTGTTAGAATGATCTTTTTGGGCCGAGAATAAATTAGATAAAAAAATAGATAAATTTTTAAAAAAATGGTTTGGAAACTTTCAACTTCTGCACTGACATAAATTGGGCTAGATCCTATCCTAGCCTATCAGAAATGTGTGCTATCGTTTTGTACAAGTAATTCTTGTATATAATGTACTGGAAGTAAGAAGGTTTATAACAAAACTTTTAAACTTTAACTACAATTAAGCCAAGCGAGAAGTCAAAATCACGGCAGTGCAGAATAAAACAGCAGTTTGATAAAAATTGTTTTAATTTTAATTATATAAATGTCTTTTTTTAAATGTCGATGTCATCGATGGTAAAAACATCTAACTTCGAATGCACTACCAATTTTCACCAAACATTGATAATGATTATCGCACATCCCTACTCGCGGACATAAAAGGTACTTTCCTTTTGCTTCTTTTAAAAAGCAAAGCTAAATAAAAATCTTCGCTTGGCTTCGTCGCTTCGCGAACAACTTCGTATAATAGTCTGAGAAAAGGAACGTGTTGCTATTTAAAAGTATCTAAAAGGAACTCGGCTAAATATTAAAAAAAACATAACCATCTTTACCGATAAAAAGATAAATTCTTATTCATTTGGTCCACTTTTTAGCAAACTAAACATGCATGTTCATTACTGAACAAGATACCCAAAATAACTTAAAGGGCGCTGGACTAATCCAGCTACGTCGCAACGACTACCTGCCGCCAATTCTATTTATTTAGAGTTTCGAATAGTAAGCAATACTCGTTAAATAAAATGCATGTTGTCAGAGTGCCCTATATGATTACAATAGAAATAATTTTACAAATTCTCTTATTGGCATTTTGCCAATAAGTAGAACAGTTATTGATAAATAAATTTATTATGAAAGTTATGACGTTACTATTTTATTAAAGCAACTATTGAAACTGCCAAAATAGCATCTTTTTGGGGGAATTTTGCAAGGTAATTTCGACAAATATGTAAATCTGGTAATGGCGCAATGAAATGGTAGAGAATGACGGAGTTATGAGGGATCGGGTAAAAATGTAAAATAAAATATTTTTCTTATTTCCAAAGATGGGCAACTAGTAGTGGTCGAAATTTATATTCTAGAACAGAAATATCGTCAAAAACCTAAGTGCTTCCGAGCGTTTCTTTTAAACATCAAAGAAAAGTAAATATCTTTGCTCAGCTAAGTTGTTAAAGGAACGCTTCACGAACAACTTCGTATAATCGTATGAGAAATATAGACTGACATACTTAACCGCGGCAAGGTGCGAGGAAAAATCTTTGCTGTATGCTTTGCTTTGCTATTTAAAAGTGACTAAAAAGGACCTCTGCTAAAGTATAGGGTTCTAAATACGTATCCTTCCGAAGATGTTCGGGCAAATCCGAATTTTCGCGATTTTGTTTTTATTTTTTGCTGACTCCATTTGACATATGTCAAAATAAAGGTTACATTCTCATTGCCATTTTTTCTCATTTACAAGTTGGTGTAATTAGATTTTCAATCCGACGTTTCATTTTCTCACAACCACAATTAACTTGTTTTTTTTTAAATAGTCGCCACTTTTTATTTTAGTATATTATATTATAATTTCCCTCCTTATTCCAAAATCATCGACGTATCACACCTAGCACTAATAACACGTTTCGCGCTTAAAAAAATCATCATCAATAAAGATAGGTGCAAATTTATCTTGTATAAACATTTCTTTGTTTTCAAAGCCAACGAGAACTGAGTTGCCTTTGGAAAACAATAAATTTTTAATAAATACACTGGTTTCAAAACAAAATTTGTACTTTCCAACCCATAAAAAAGTTCAACAATTACCACTTAAAGATCAGATTATCTAAAAACCTAACAGTGTTTTCAGCAACAAAATTTATTTAATTTCATTTTCAAAATGGCCACCTTCTTTTTCTAAACATTAGTAGCAACGATATACAATGTCATCCATTGCGTTCTCTATCATTCTTGAAGTTATATGCTTTTGATGGCGGCTTGAACTTCAGCTTGAAGTTGGTCAGTATTTTCATGGGTTTTTTGGTACACTTTATTTTTAAGATAGCTCCAAAAAAAATTCAAGGGTGTAAGGTCGGGAGAACCCTCTGACCACCGTATGGGGCCGTTTGTGGAAATTATTCCATTGGTAAAGCGCTCCATTAAATATACCATATTATAGCAAGAATTATGGGGAAAGAAATTACATAGAAGTTAATTTGCACTTAATCTAAACGTTAATTTAATCTATCATGTAGCAAGTATTTATAATTTATTTAAATAAGTGCCTGACACAGCCTACTATTACAGTTCAGACAGCTGGGCATTAATTAAGGTTACGGACACTGAAAATAACAGTTTTAAAATAACATTTTTGATGATGCGCAAAAGTGTAATTAATATGTGGACAATCTGTAAAGAAATAAATGGCAAAGAAAGAAATGTAGTATAATTAGGTTTAGAGGGAAGCCCCGATATTATCGCCAGGGAGTATAACCAACATTTATTGTCGGTTGTTCCCGATGTTCTAAATAGTTTAATTAATGTACCTTTTAATTGCGACATAACAAGAAACGAAAATTCCATGTTTCTAACTCTCGTAACATCGGAAGAAATCTGTGAGTTAGGTAAGAAGATATAGTATATTACATACCAAGTGTTGAAAGTGGCAATATTCAAACGAGGAGGTATTTAGCACGAGGCGTCAGCCGAGTGCGGAAATTCTCCGAGTGTGAGAAAATCACTTTCACACGAGTAATGTACACAATTTTTCCTACGACCATACAAAATAATCAAAAAGAGTTTGTTTGGTTTTTGATAGTTTGTACACCAAAAAAATTGACAAAGTACAAAGTTTTTCTCCTATTTGCTTACGCACATCATACCTAGTATCTATGTACAGTGAATAAATTTCGTTTCTGATTTTTTAGCTGCTTGCATTCTTTCAATAAAACAATAATATACCTAAATATACATACAAAAACAAAACACAAAACTAGAACATAAAACATAAACTCAACATTGTCTTGTCTTGTTCTTAATGGCTCTGCTCCCTGGGGGTAATTTGCCAGCACATTAGGAATGATCGTGATGTTGTCTGGTCTGTACCATATCACGACCACTGACTTTTCTTCTTTGCGTACAATGCGGTTTGGACTGCTTAATATGAGTCTTTGGATTTGTGTATTTGACCTTTTCTTAGCTGCTATTTTAAGGGTCATGGGTTTGGTATTGACAATTACAACATAGGATAGGAGTGATATTTACTAAAAAGAATGGATTTAGGGGTTAGTAGACAGTACAATCATTTACTGAGTAGAACCTAACTAGACACTTCACTAACTTATTTATTTTATTTTTTTTTATTATTATTATAGTTCTATTTTATGATAATTTATTACTTCTTCTTTTTTGGGTTTTAACGTGTTAGTGCCGTTGAGCACTTTTACACACTTTGGGTTTTCTGAAAATTATTTTATGATAATTAATGTACCGCATTATTAAACCTCAACATTATTGAAAGATAGAGATGGAGTTAAATATCGATAGCTTGCTAATTATAAAAGTTCTGTCAATATTCGATATGTTTTAAATATTGCTAAAATAAATTTACTTACATAAAGCACTTTCACTTACACCAATATAATTAAACATCCGAGATAATGGCAAAATTATAAATCGGTATTTCCTAGGGTATTCTATTTCTGCTCTATAGCTGTCCCTTTTTTTTCTGTGGTTCAACTCAGTTGACATAAACCCTTTATTTTTCTGTGAGTTGACATGTAAACATGAAACATGACAGTTGGTGGGTTGCCTGACATATTTTCATTTTCCCTTTTTAATAATATTATTTTTATCATAAATAAGTACTCTTCGGTTCCCAAAAATAACGAAAAATTTGCAGTAATGCCCTAGTGTACTTTACCCCACCCAGCACCCCAATTCACTCCACGTGTCCTGTAAGTTTGTTATGTTTAATAAATAGTTTTGTCGTCAAATTGACATCTGTTTAAATTAAATATCTTAGTGTGCTTGGTATTTCCACACTCGTGTTGAAATATTTTTTTCCTACGAGCGTGCGCAAAGTAGTACTTTGCGCACGCATTTTTGTGTGCAAAGTTACACTTTTCCGCACTAGTGCGGATAAGACTTTTATCCGCACTGGGTGCGGAAAAGTAAAACTATTCAAAAATCTCCTTGGTAGGGAATATTTATATTTATTTTAGTAGCTGTAAACTATTTTATGGCAATGTGAGAAGCCGTTGCAAGAGTATTCTCTTTTATCTTTTAATCGTAATTCCCGATATTTGTATTTCAGCTTAAAACGAAAAATTTAGTTTCCTATTATTTTTTTTATTGTTATGTAATTTTTTAATTTTCTATTATTTTTTTTTGTTATGTAATTTTTAGTTGTAAGTATATTATAGTTCTTTCTTTAAAGTCGAATTAAAAATTATTAAATAAATTATCATATTTTTATTTTTGTTGTTATCTGATATGAAGCTCGTAGGAAAAATGTTGTTCCTAACAAGTGCGCAAAGTGCTTTTCCGCACGCAAGAACTTATCCGAACTCCGCTTCGCGTCGTTCGTCCAACTGTACTTGCGTGCGGAAAAGTATCACTTTGCGCACTTGTTAGGAAAATAACTATTTTCAATACGCGTGTGATATTTAGCACTTTCTAGCCAAGTTAACCGTGCTGTTATTGTCATTTTCGTAGGTGGTCGTAGGAAAAATAATAAACATAGTTCTGGTATTGATGAGATTCCAGCTAGCATTGTGAAAATATCCGTTTCTGAATTAAAAAATGTACTTTCCTATTTAGTAAATAATTCATTTGAGTTTGGCATATTTTCCAGATAATTTAAAAATAGCACTTATTAAACCATTGTATAAAAAAGGGGACCCTGAAAAGCTAGACAATTATTGGACTATATCAGCTTATTACCAAGTATTTCAAAACTATTTGAATTAGCCATGAGCAAAAGATTAGTCAGTTTTATGAAAGATCGTAATTTACTTAATAAATGTCAACATGGTTTTACGGAAGGCAGATCAACACAAACTGCTATTTTTAAATTTTTTCAAACCATTATAGATCACCTTGAAAGGGGCGAGTTGGCGCTTGGAATGTTTCTTGATCTATCTAAAGCCTATGATTGTCTAGACAGGGAAATACTAATTAACAAACTTGAAATGTATAGAATTAGGGGAAATGTAAAAAAATGGCTTGTCTCGTATATTAACGATCGAAGACAACCCGTTACTATTACTAAGGGGGGTAAAACTTGTTAGTCAGATATATTAAATAACGATGTAGGCATAGCACACATAGCTTTCATAACGGAAGATGAAAACCAGCAGATTGTTAAATATGCAGATGATACTAATTTAATTATCGGAAATAAGTCTTTAGAAGACCTTTTAAGAAAAGCCAAACTCTTTTTTAACCTAGTATCAGATTGGTTTTCTAAAAATAGATTAAATTTAAACAAAGAAAAGACCAATACTAAACAGTCAACAGTTCAAGGACCACCAACTTTAAAAATTGTTAATAAAGAAAAGAGCTGATGTTCTCAAAGAATGTAAAATTTTTAGGTATCAATATTAATGAATGCTTTGACTGGTCGGTCCACTTAAACAATTAACTCCGTCTGTTATGGAATTAGGGTCGTTGGTAAGTATATGAATGAGGAAACAGTTAGGATAATGTTTCAAGCTAATTTTGAATCACTACTAAAGTATGGAATTATATTTTGAGGAAGACACAACATGACGCAAGACATTTTTGTGGCTCAAAAGCGGGTAAGATGAATTATAAGCAAATGTTGTTGGGGCGTTTTTAAAAACAGGTATATACTGACAGTTTACGGGATATATATTTATGAATGTTTAATGTTTTTCTTAAAAAATCAGGAACTTTTTAATTTTAAACAAACACATTCTTACTCCACAAGAACAATGGACGTTAACTGACTACCCGTTACACATTATACGTGTTTAAAATTATTTAATGCGTTACCAAATAGAATTAAAAAAGTAGATTAACAAAAAATGTACAAAAGAGAAATTAAAAAACTACTTATTGATTTGGAACCGTATAGTTTAGGTGAATTTTTCGCTTAGGAGTTTAAAGAAAATAATGTATGTACTTTTCTTTAGCTGGTGACGTCATTTGAATCGGTGCATGCAAGAAGGGTCCTAAGTCCATTTTTGCAGCAAATGAGATAAGGTGATATTTGACATTTAGAAAGGTAAACTCAATTATTTGGGCAAGAACGGACCTTATGCGGGTTTCTCCTATGTAATTATAAAATAAAGAATTTTGACGGTTCATGCAAGAACGGCCCAAGTCCGGGACTTAGGTCCCTTCTTACACGTAACTGAAAATCGAGACGGCAACCGCGCAGCATCGTCTCGCAACTCTGTTTAAGTCGGCCATTTTAATTGTTTTCGAATGAATTAAAAAAATTCTTCTGCTGTACCTATCTACTTTTTTTATGTAATAAAATCTTAGAATGAATTTGGTTGTCTTATTATGCTCCACCATGTATGCAAGAAAGTATTTGAGTCCGATGATTTTTCTGCCTCCCAAGGTTACCATAGGTCTATTTCTCCACTGCAATTTGGTTTTAGAAGCTAGATAATTAATAGGTGGATAACTCAAGGCTAGCCGGTTCAACAATAATTCTTATACAATTTTGTTATGAGGTTTTATTCGGTTCTCTCAAAACTATCCAAATGGACTTTGGCCCCTTCTTGGATGAACCGATTCATTTCATTTTATGTTTTTTGTATTCATGATTTGAAATAAAGAAGTTTATTATTATTATTATTATTATTAATACTAGGTGTGATACGTCGTTAAATTTTGCTTCGCTTGTTTTCGCCTTAAAGGGTTTAATTTTTAATTAAGTACTTTAAGTTAATCAAAATAATTGCAAAATATTGGATATAAATGAAGTCTAAATTTAAATAAATGAAATAAAATGAAACAAGCCAATCGTATTTAATCCGAGTTAGAGGGGCTTTCAGAAAGCGAGCAATATGCCCGAGCTCAAATGCCGGAGAGTAGGGAGGGGTTAAAAACCATTAAATTAGGGCGCTACTATTTTTAGGCCAGGCGAAAAACAGAAACCTACCAAGTTGGTTTTGGCTCCTCTAGCTCAGCTAAATAGATAAAAATTGAACAAACTGAAACCTAAAAAAAACAAATAAAGGGGTGTGTTTCCTTAGTAGGGTGACTCAAATAAAACAATTAATTTAAAAAATAATACATCTAAGTTTATTGTAAGTCGTCATGTACGAGTTCTGGCTATACAAGCATTACATTTATTACCTAAGGATAAAACTCAACTCTTGTAGTCGTAATTAATACCAAACATATTATAATTTCAAAAATGAATAGTCGTAGGTATTTGATACCAAACACATTATAATTTCAAAAATAAATACCCACTATGTTGGTTGCATAGTTACCCAAAAGATAGAGTTTGCGGTATTTGTTGCGTAAAAATAAACTCGACCCTTCTGACCAGAATTGATACTAAAAAGAAAAGAATTTACAAACTAAAAAAAAAATCATAACACTTGGGTTTGTTACAACTCAGCACAGTTCTGGCTCACCACTTCAAACCTGAATCCAGAGTGGATGTTAGACGATCTGGCACTTGGATCAGGAAGTAACGGGACATACCCTGGTCTGTTATTAGGGCCTAGTACTGTGACGGTACATTCGGATCAGGTACCGAAGGGTCGAACCTGGATCGGGTACTACAAGGACCCTATTAGGACTGTAGGGTCAAACGGCAACGTGGGATACGAAAACACTTTAAAATCGGCCTAGGCCTTAAAAGAAAGTCTCAAAACGACAGCGGCTGCATAGCCAAATAAATCAAACAAAAGCTGGGACTTTCTTCACTAAATCTGGGACCGAAATCCAACTAAGTGTTGAAGAGGAAAGTCATTACCCCAGATCAACGCGTACCGTTACCACGTTGAACTAAAAGTGGCTTGCCGAATTTTCCAGCAGGCGGGCTAAACGATGCAAAATGGCCGATCCCCGGAAGGGGCGGGAAAACTGACAATACTGTCAAAACGCAAAAAAAAGAAACTAAATTCGCTACCAATGTAGCCACCAAGAAAAGCAATAATACCAAAGGACTAAACAAAAGAAAGGTAATCAAACAAAAAATATTCCAGTGACTGCTATGCAGACGGAAACCCCTGGAAACCTCGAGAAAAGCAAGAAGTGGTCGTGAGCCGTTTGTATGGTATAAAGAACCGTAAATAAGTAAGGTTGCATTTTGAGTTTTAGACCATGCAGAACTTTTTATAAAGAAAGACTTTTTTCCATAAAACCAATAATAAAAAAGTTTTCCATATGGTTCCAACTTAAGTAGACACACTGTATATCTACTAGATTAAGCAGGGAAATTTGACCGTGACATCAATGATATTGACCAAAATGATTTTTTACAATCAAAATGGCCTGGTTAACTTCATTCTTGATTTACTAACAAGGTAACTTTGATTGCGAGTAAATCATTGCTGGCAATGTCAATGATGTCAAAATCAAAGTGTCTGGTTAGTTAATTATATTATTAAAAACATTTTTGCAAATCAAAGACCTTTTAAGGCGGATCCGCACCTATGCATTTTCACCCTGCATTTTTGAATCATGATTGCAACAGCAGGTTCAAGCGCCAGGGCAACCCGGGCAACGGGCAGACGCCGGGGGCGCAAAGTCCGAGGGGCACAAAATATTGCCAAAGGTAAAACAAATAAGCGTCTGTATAACCTTCGATGTATAATATACTATTTAAAAGATAAGGGCGCCCAAGTATTTTTTATAAATTCTGAAACAAAGCGGGTGCCTTTAACCCGTTTAATAGGGGCCAAAAAAACATCGAAAATGGAACATCGATGGTCTTTAAACCTCGATATTTATAGTCCGGCCTTAGCGCGACGCGGTGAGCAGGAAAAAAATATAAAATAAAAATTTCGAGGGCGCTAAATAAGACCCTTGCCCGGGGGCGCCAGGGGGTCTAGAACCGGGCCTGGCATCAGCTGATTTTATGATTTTTTAACGCATACGCATCAAAGTCCTGATATGTCCACATAAATTACTTTTTTATTTAAAAATTGGTTTTTTGATTTAATATTGGCGCAAATTGACAGAATACAAAATCAGTTGATTTTGATACAGTTCTGTAAGTGCAATGACGGAATCTTCGCTCTAGATAAGTCGTCCCCAAACCCAAAAAGCAGCAGAAAACGCGGTTAAAACCACTTATTACTTACCGAAAAACTCTATGAACAACCCTGACAACGTACAAGAGTTTCGCCGTCTAAATATTGAAGCTAAGAGCCAATCAAGCGGTGCGCCTGCGAATGTTGCGCGTTCAATGCTGTATTGCCATATTATAAATAACGTTCGCCGCGTAGTAGAAAGCCGCCGAAATACAATGTGTTTTTAATTACAAACAGGTGGTACGACCCTGTCTACGTTGTGTTTATTTTCAGGTTCTTTGAAAGTTCGGTACAACGGTAAAGTTATGTCACACACACAGACAGAATGGTGACGCATTTTTTAGATATTACCCAACATGTCTGCGACAATAATAAGTAATGATGATTTACCTTTTGTTACCAAATACGGACTTCACCTCAAAAAGAACCCTCTTTGTTATGATTATCTTTGGTCTGCGATCACACTCTGGTTTTAATTGGTTCCCCGTTAATCTGCCATTTATTTTGTTACAATGACATATCGCTTCATTTTCTTGTACGTATTATTATTAAAATTATTTGTCATTTTAGTTCAGATTATTTTTAAAGATTTACGTACACGTTTGGTATAAAGGTACTACGTAGTTTGGTGAAAAGCCGAGCGACAACGGTCTTCAGTACTGGACAGTCAAGTCATTCCTACTGTCGAAAATTTTAACATATAACTTATAAAAGTGCAATTAAAGTTAAGAACTCATCTGCTTTCCGCATGTGTCACTTTGCTTCTCAAGCGGGCGTTGTTTTTCCTATTACTAGAAAGCCGAGCTATAACGTTCTTCAGCAGTGGACACTCAAGTCATTCCTGCTGTCGGACAGTATTTTTAAGAAAAACCCATCACACCGTTTTATGTACACAAATTAACGTTCTACAGGCATCATACCAAATAATTATAACCCTTTCTGATAACTTTACTTGTATATTGTCAAATAAAAGATTGCCCTTAATTAAGTACAAGGGAAGTAAATCAGTTGCTAAAGCTATTGGATAATGAACTATATAGCTATAGGAATAAAGAACTTAAAATAACCTCACTTTTCTTGAAATTCGCCAAGAAAATATAACTTTCAATCTGTAAAAGTGAAACGTCCCCGACGTCGACGACGAATTTTTAGTTTAAACTTATTTATACACAGTGTGTAAAAAGTCCCGAAACAGTCAAAAATGGTGCACAATATAAAATAACTTTCTGTATAAAGGTTATTGGTCTTATAGAAATTAATTAAACTAACCCTTGTAATTATACAGGGTTGCCCAAAAAGTCGTGGTAACTGAAACTTCATTTTTTTTTAAATAGAATGATCCTTTTTTGATCGCAGTTTCTGATTCCTCTAAACGTTCTCAAAAACAATTATGAAACATGTCATATGGCTAAACATATTAGTTTCAGAACTATTTTCAGTTAAAGCACATAAATGCGATAGGTACGATATTACCTACATTTTGCATTTTTATAAGCTGGTACTAGAATTTTTTGCGTTACTGTCAAAGTAAATTCTCAAAATGTCGCTCAGCGAAAGAAAACGTATAACTTTATTAATAATAAGAGGTTTTGGAGACCGACAAAGATCAGTTAGCGAGACAAAGGAATTATTTAATACAACTTTTCCAAACCGAGAGCCTATATCAAAGTCTACAGTTGTGAGAATAGTTCAAAGGTTCGAGGAAACCGGGTGTTGCAGAGATAAGATTCGTTCCGGAAGACCAAAGTCGGCAACTAGTGATGAAAAAAGATTAAAGACCTTACTTCATTTTGTTCAGAATCCACATTTGTCACTCAGAAAAGCTGCTACCCAAGTTGATGTTTGTTTTATATCAATTGAGAATATTTTAAAAACCAGTTAATTTTCATCCCTATAAAATAACTCTTGTCCAGGAATTACCAGAAGACGATTTTTATCGTAGATTGGAATTTTGCGAAGTAATGATACAAAAACATGAAGAAAATAACAATTTTTTAAATCAAATAGTTTTTATGGATGAGGCAACATTCATGTTGAACGGGTCTCTCAATCGACATAATTGTCGTTACTGGGCTGATCAGAATCCACATTGGATGAAAGAAACACATACTCAACACCCCCAGAAAGTAAATGTGTGGGCTGGAATTATTGGCAACATATTAGTGGGGCTTTTCTTTATAGAGGGGAATTTGAATGCCGAAATGTATTTCCACATGCTGCAAAATGAAATTGTGCCAGGCAATAAACAATAAAGTAGGACCACTATTAAGCAATACGTGGTTTCAGGAGGATGGAGCTCCTCCTCTTTTTGGGCTAGCTGTTAGAAATTATTTAAACAACACTTTTCCTAACCGCTGGATAGGACGAAGAGGCCCCATAGAAGGGTCGCCAGACCTAACGCCCCTTGATTATTTTCTTTGGGGACACCTAAAAAATAAAGTGTTTGTGACAAAACCTGCAGATCTGAATAAATTAAGAGGAAGAATTATTGAAGAATGAACATCTATTAACCAAGAAATGTTACAAAACGTCATCGACAAATTTTATTATAACCTAGCCCATTGTCAAACTGTGGGAGCATTTAATTAAATAACGACTTACACTTTATTTTTGTTCTTTTCAAGTTATTGTTAATTTTACTGCTTGTATTTAATAATTTAGTTGTTATTAAAATCTTGACACAACTAGGTACAGTAAAGTACATTTAACACGAGTTTAATGTTTTTTTTTATTTTAACGTAAAACATTTTGAGCCGACTCGAATGCAAAATGTAGGTAATATCGTACCTATCGCATTTATGAGCTTCAACTCAAATTATTTCTGAAACTAATATGTTTAGCCATATGACATGTTTCATAATTGTTTTTAAGAATGTTTAAAGGAATCAGAAACTGCAATCAAAAAAGGGTCATTCCATTTAAAAAAGTTTCGGTTAACACGACTTTTTGGGCAACCCTGTATAATTACAAGGGTCTTAGTTTAATAAATTTCTTTAAGATGAAAACTTTTATACAGAAAGTTTTTTTATATTGTGCACCATTTTTGAAATAATTGACTGTTCCGGGACTTTTTACACACTGTGTATAAAAGTCGTTCGGTAAAAGTCAACGTCGTCTAATGAATTATCCGTGATCATACGATCTAAAAATTTTCTTGCTCTGGTCTCAGCTGCGAGGTCAACACCGAACTTGCTTATCAACTTTCATTTAAAAAAACATTTTTTGTTTTAAACAAAAAAAAAAATTTAATTCGTTTAAAAATGTTGTATTGTTTTTCCTTAATTATATTTGTTTTTTTTTTAACAGCCGTTTGATAATATTAAAATTTATTTGGATTGATTTAAAAATAAACTGCGATTGAAGACAAGGTAGTCCACTCCTTTTGTTTGTCCACTTTTCTCTTCTTTAATCTATTTTCAATTGATCCATGTTGCGTTTGGTCGTCTAAGCGGTGGTGCAATCATCCCTTGACGAAATTTCGACGTTATCGTTTAATTCGTTTTCCGTTATCCACTTCTTTATATTGGCCAAACATTTGCACTCAAAAGGATTGCCATTGATGTTGGTATATTGGGCGTTTAATATTTTATTTAAATCTAAAAAAATAAATCATTCCTTTACAACGGGTTTTTCCCGATTTTGAGGCTCTACTATCACTTTTGGGCCATTCTTACTCGCTCCTTTCACTTAAACCGTTTGCTCAAAAATTAATAAGGCTATCGAATTTATTTTAAGATATTTGTTTATTGAGAAACTATGGAATAATTTTTGTTTATTTGACTTCTACGCTATTAACGAACGCAGAGATATGTAAATATTTCAAAAATTGTTTCAAGGGTTCGGCTGTCATAAAATATTACCAGTAAAATTTAATTACAAAAGCAGTATCAACTTGATATCTCTGTTAATATTAAAAATGTTTTTTATCATGTGATTTGTGACATAAAACAAGTTTCGCCGCTACATTTTAACTCTTCTTAGCCACTTCCCATTATTTTATTTTTATTTCCTTACAATAAGACTTCCAAAAGGAACCTACTTTTTACTACTCCTACATATTTTATTTTCTACAGCATGGATAAATAAATACCTAGACTATTAACTAAACTCATATCCGTTTTTGTTAGTATCTGAAAGTGATCAATCATAGTCGTTTTTAATATTTTGGTCCATTTATTTTCGATTAAAAACAATGACAGAAATCCGTTTTACAACAGTAAAATTCAATTTTTAAAAAATTTTATTAACTTACAAAAGAAGTGACAGAAGTATAAATGTGCGTCAAAAGTGATATACATTCTAGTGTTTATGTTTAAGTACTATTTATAGTGATTAGAATTTGTTATTAAAACTGATTATGTAAATAATTGTTTGGAGGATTTTGTTTCTCTTATCGGAGGCATGCTCTCAAATTATGATTACTAAAATTAAACGCGACCTTAGAACGAATCTTTATGTGGAAAACGCAAACCATTTTAAACCTCTTTATGGTGTAAGTTTCGTAAGTATGTTGAGTCGTAGAAAAAATTAAAAATACTTTACAACACAATTCAAGTGGATTGTTGTCCATATTGCGCTCGGACGGTTTTGTCAATTTGCTTCCTCGTGTCGTGCGATAAATGCGAATAACATATCCACTCTTATTGTACAGACTAGGTTCTAGATCACACGCGAAAAGAATAATCAAAAACGGTTTATTTAAGCTAAAAAGTTATAGGGTAAGTCCGGGAGAGTTCGACCACATTTTGAAAAAAAAATTGTAACTTTTTTGGTTTCTGAGATATATTATTTTTAATCTGTTGAAGCATTGCCCAGAGGATTGGGATAGTATATAAATTATAAGTCATGATGTAATACGAACATACATTTTTATTTCGAATTAAAAGTACAAACATTGCAACTGGTCGATCTCACCCGCATGTCCGGGTTAGTCCGACCATCAACTGGGGGTGAGACCGACTTCGGAAAATATCAAAACATAAGATAAAAAAAACATATTAGAACAGCATAATAATAAAAGTATAATAAATACGTATTAATAAATTTAATTTTCACGACGTTTCTTTCTCAGTTTTCCGCATAAATCGCAAAAGTTATCGAATTTTGAGCACCCATTGTGAAGCCAACGACTGCAGTCCACACATTTGAACCACTCGTCTTTCTTAGTGGTTTCAAAATAATTTTCCCCACACCCTGCGCATTCATTTTCGTCCCACTCTTCTGCTGATGTATCACTTTCCTGCAATACTGGGCTTTCGCTGTCCGAATCTGAAGATTCTAATCGTTTTCTTTGTTTAACCACAGTTTTTTTCTGAATTGTACATCCGGTCTTTTTCTTTTTATTCTTTTTTTCTTTCTGAATCTGAATACGTTCTGAACTGTTTAGAATTGTTGCAAGCTGCCTACCTCCCCAGCGGGCACACATTGGTTTATTAAACGTTTATTAATCACTTGAAACCATAAGGTTGAAGAAACAGCTTAATGTCGCACTAATCAACGTAAAATATAACCAAATTTGTAACGTCTTATTAACGTAGTTATGCATACATTTAATAGACGTATTAAGTAACATGTATTTCTTTAAGTTGAATCCCTAGGTTTATTAAACGTTTATAAAATAAGCAGAAAATTCATTCAAAATTAAACTAAGATTTAACTATCAATTGCATATTTATTTATAACCATTTTTAAACGTGTATTAGACACGTTTAAAACACATTTAATTAATGTGCAAGATAGACGGAATGGCTAACAATAGACGTAGACTTGACGTGAAATAAACGATAATGTTCAAACATTTTAAAACGTGTAATAAACACGTTAAAAATACATTTTTATGTAATCTGCTTTTATCTATCCAGATAATTATACTTTAAATAAACGTTTATTTATAATTAATTTTAAACATTTATTAAGCAGAGTAAAAAACACGTTAAATAATGTAGTTTGATTGCACTTGACGGGGTATTTTTACTTTAAAGAAACGTTACTTTTCAGCTCTTAATTAAAAACGTTTAAAAAACCCTAATTTGTGTCTAAAAAACGTAGATTTAACAAATCAATAAACGTTTATATTCAGTTACTTTTAAACGTTTATAAAAGCACTTTAAAAACATTTTACTGTATGCCCACAATGGCATATTTAACGTATAAAAATGGTTGTCAAGATGAATACAAATCTCTACTGTACTAAGAAATCATGGTAATTTCATTTAAACCGTGTCAAATACGAAAAGTAATTCGAATCTGACACCGCCAAAACCTAACACACATAATTTCTTATTAGTTAATGAGAACAGTAAGGGTTTTCAGCTTTTAAAGTAGGTACGTTGATAAATAATTTTAATATCCTATGTGATATCAATGGAAGAGTTAACTAGGCAGTTTAATAAAAAAACTGGAGGTAGTTAAATTTTATATGAGTAACACTAACCATGGATCAGGTACTTACCTAGATTTACATACTTATATTGTTCTTAAACTTTTAATTGGAAACTGATTTTAACATATCGATGCTGAAGAAACAATTACCTAATATCTCGTATCTTCATTTTTACCCAAATTTAGTTCCTAGATTTAAACTGATGTACATATATACTCCTACATCCAGCTGCTAATTTTTTACATAATATTGGCTACTTTTTTTAAAACTCAAAACAATGACCTTTTTACTTAAGGAAATAAAAGGGGCACATATAGGTACTTTATAACACAAACTCAAATTTTATTTCGTACTTAATTTTTTTAGGAAGTAGGTACTCCAGCAAATTACAGAGTTCTTTTATCACGCCAAAGCACTAAAAAAGATTATAGAAGAAATTTTGAGTTATTGTCAGAAAAATATGTGTCCCTTTTATTTCCTCAAAAATAAGGTTCTTGGTTTTAAGTTTTAAAAAATCTAGCAGATTTATGTAAAAAACTAGCAAATTAGTAATTTATTCGACTTAATCCCCTTCTCAAACTGGCGCTAAGTACGTAAAAAAATGAAACTATGTAGGTGTATAGAATAAACTAATATTTATATTTATATAGGTATATAAAAAACGAATACATTAGGGGAAAGAACCCGAAACTTATTTTTAAAGTAAACATTTATAAAATAAACATGTAAAATGATACCTCATCTAATAAAAAACTTGGCAATAGAAAAAAAATCCTAAAGTACCTACTTGGATACTATTAAAATTTAACAAGTTTATCAGTGTATGCTTTACCGATTTATTAAGACATTATACAGGGTGTTCATTTGAAAACTTCCCACCACGGATTTTCCTGCTTTAAAATGAAAATGTGAAAAATCGCTCGGACCAGTCGATTTTTATTTCGAGAGGGACATCTTTTGCGTATATTGTCAATCTTGTTACTTCAAGCCCCTAGGAGGGAGGGGGGTGAGATCTAAATCTTAAATGGATACCCCTATTTTATATAATTTTTTTGGATTCCTGAACATTTTTTAATAAAAGCATTATTAGTCTATACTAAACAGTTTTATTAAAAAATGAGATTTTTGAACTTTGACAGCGTCTAGCTTTCTAACAATACGTCTTAGAGCAAAACGGCTTACATGTCCCTATCTTCGATTTTTATTATCTTTCCAATAGTGTCAACTTCCGATTAAACCGGTTGTAAGAAATATAGTACTTCCGGTTTAACCGGAACTTGACACTATTGGAAAGATAATAAAAATCGAAGATAGGGACATGTAAGCCGTTTTGTTCTAAGACGTACAGTTAGAAAGCTAGACGCTGTCAAAGTTCCAAAATCTCATTTTTCAAGAGTCAATATCTCGGAAACTGTTTAGTATAGACTAATAATGCTTTTATTAAAAAATGTTCAGAATTTTATGCAGAATCCAAAAAAATATATAATATAGAATAGGGGTATCCATTTAAGATTTAGATCTTACCCCCCCTCCCTCCTAGGGACTTGAAGTAACAAGATCGACAATATACGCAAAAGATGTCCCCCTCGAAATAAAAATCGACGGGTCCGAGCGATTTTCCACATTTTCATTTTAAAGCAGGAAAATCCGTGGTGGGAAGTTTTCAAATGAACACCCTGTATAAGAAAACCCATTAAGCTAATGATATTTCACAAATCCTATATAGAACTAAAACTGCAGCACTCGAAAAAGTATTAAAAAAAAAATAACTTATTAGAACATAATAAATAATAAATTCACACTTTAAATACCAATTTTTTTTGCCGCCCTTGCATGAGACTGAGAAATTCGCAACTTCGCATATTTTAGCCAGTCCTTTATCGACTTGGCTATTGTTAATTCATCAGCTTCCGGCAGAGATTTACATACAGATTCTAAAAGAAAATTAAACAATTATTAAACAAAGAATATTTTTTTTTATACAGTATGTCCAAAAGATGAGCTTTTTTAGACTTCGAATAATGTTCTGTAAATTTTGCAGTGTACAGGAGCCACATACATAGTTTAATACATTTTGAGGTGCATAATCAAACTTTTTTTTAAATTTCTAGTACATCACCAGGGTCTGTAAGTTCCCAAGCTTAGTCAAGTTCTACAAACCCTGCCGCTTTAGAACTATGAAATACAAACAGTGATAACCAACATACCATTTATTAATTCCAATGATTTTGTTTCACAGAAAGCTATTTTTTGGTCCCTCCCCTTCCAGTTGAAAGAAGTTGCACATTTATTTGTTAATAATGTACTCATTATTCTCCTTGTGAAATTTTCTATATTGGATCCACCTACTGCTGCCAACTTTCTCACCTTAAAAAAATGTAAAAGCTATAATTTTCTGCGGGTTCAATTCTGTTATTAAATACAGAATAAGTCCGTTACTAAATTCAATGGTATTTCAGTGAATATCTTGGTAACGTCAACTAGAAAATTTTGTGGTGTATTACAAATTCCTCTATTATAATTTTTGCGTGCTCGAATATTTGATAAACTTAAACTTTTTATTAAAAGTCCCAAAGTACTTTCTTGTTACATACCAAATAGTCCCATACAGGCTTATCTTTTCTTAACAACTCCTCAAATTTGTTAAAATCTTCTTTGTCATCAATAGGAAGCATTGGAAGATTTTCTGGTCTTACCAAATTACTGGAACTTAATAATTTGTGATGTTGAAGCAATTCGTTTATTACTATAGCGTTATGTTCAACATTGGTTTCAATTTTTGCCAAGGTTTGGAGTACCATATCTTCAAAATCTAAAACAAATTAAATATTTTTTTACATAGACGCGCAAGACAATAGCTAAAATTTTGAAAAAAAATCCTAGGTTAATAAATACTTACTATTATTACGTGAAACACCAGACATTCCTGAAAAACTAGAATGGCTGCAAGAAGGAACATAAGGTGAGTCTACTGCTTGTGTTCCAATATGAGTATCACTTTGGAAATTCATTCCTCGTGTTTCAGAACCATCAGTATCGGCGTCTGTGTTTCTTTCTAACGCTCTAAAAGCTCCATCAGTTTTTTTCTGTATCCTTTGAGTTTCCGAAGAATTATTTTCTCCTACCATTTTTCGTTTTCCCAAAGATGTTTCATTTTTCTTGTTAGATTTCTGTGCTTCAGTACATGTATTGATTTCTCTATTAATTGTTTTTGTTCCTAAGGGAGAGTCATCATATTTTGGACTCGACATTTGTGATTCTCTTGTGTCAATATAATTTTGTGATACTGTGGCGGTGTCTCCATTGACTATGTTGTCCATTTTAATCTTTTTAGTAGTTTGAGTAATGAGATAGGAGTCATCTGTACCACTTTCACTACTTCCAAAAGAATCCTCATGGATTTTTTTCTGAGTGAAACTTACTGCTGATTCCCCAGTCAGGTCACTATTTTCCTTTTCATCACGAATGATCTTACTGACTACATCTTCCGCAGCTTCATAGGTATCTGTTAATAAATATAGTAAGTGTAAAAAAACCTTTATAAAAATTAGATGGTCTCCTTACCTCTAGAAGCATGAAATTTAATTTTAAAAATTGGCCAAGACTTTTTATATGGAGTCTGTCTCTTAATAAACTCTGTGTACCGTACGCCATAAGTTTTATTAGGCCAGTAACACCGGGTTGACTTTTTTGCTAGCCATAAGAGAGGCACAGTAGATATTTCTCCTCTTGACTCTCCATCACAATTCAAAAATTCTACGACGGCAAACATTCCGAGTAGCACTGGAATATATTTTAAAAATGGCAATGACTCAAAGCAAATACTGCGAAACCACGTTTATGTGGTAACAGAAGGCATTTGTACATAATATCATTTAGTGAAAATTGGACATGTATTTTACAAATTTTTTCAACATAAAATATCTTAAGAAATGATGATTTAATTGGTTCTGTATACAAGTCGTAATAATATGAAAATGTCACCCCCTGAAATAAATAATCCCCGTTTATATTTGTGATGAAGCTAACCAAACATATTTTTCCCGATTTTAACAGAACACAGTTATCAGGTCGTTCTGTAGATATAAAAAAATTTGGGAAACACAACTTAGAACAATTAAACGATTCAACAGTTCTACCATTAAAAATTTGCTCTGCTACTTGTTTAGGATACATGTTATTCCTGTGGACTGGCTCATAATAATTTGTCTTTTTTTCTTCATCGATTTCAGTCAACCTTCTGTGAATTTGCTGAAGTACATTTGTGTTTGAATGAATTCTTCTTTTTAATGAATTTAAGTAGTTCTCAAAAGGAAAACAAGAAAATTCATTAATGGTTCCGAACTTTCTGCAGTCTGCCACTAAATGGATTAAACTGTGGACATTAAATACAACAAAGTCATTACCAAAATGTTTTGCTGCTTGTATATTAAAATCTATTAAACATTTTTCTGCTAGGTCAGTGTATGTTTTCATTAGGTGTTCATTCGATAATATAAATACAGCACAATGTAATAACTTAATGCACTCATACTGATCTTTATCCACATGTTTGTACAAAAGTAGCAGACCAGTGTACATGATAAACTGCCTTAATTCCGTGGCTTTCCAACGGCGCAACTCTTTGAAAGACCTACATCTTCTATTAAAATCTGAGGATATGCAGTTACGAATGTCTGAAACTTTTTGTTCAATTTCTCTCTTGATTTTCTGCGATAATTTAAAAGGTGGAGAACCTTCAAAATAGTAATTAAGTAGCAAACGCTTTGTCACGCCTAGAAAAAGTAAATGCATAGGATCCAGTGGAAACTGTGTAATTAAGCCGATATTCAATTCTAACAGAGGACTATTTTCCTTAATATAACTGGGTTTAATTTGCCGAAAAAAATCTTCATCTAATTTCGGAGGAAACGATACAAAACTTTCTTGAGCAAAATTAACTCTATGGTTTTCATAGGTGCCCACTATATTACATTTTTCACAAGCATTCTTACTCACATGACCCATAACTTGTTTTAAATAACTTCTTGCTGGGGCATCACAGATAAAAAGATCAATATCAAAAGTATAATGCTTATCGAGATAGCACAAGCCCTCCTCCCTTAATTTTTTTACTTCTGCTATAAATTGTTCTAAGTATTTACTAAGGGGATCAGGTTTCCCACTACCGACATAAACAGCAACTGTAAAAGGAGTGTCATCATTAAAACTTTTGCTTAGTGCTAATATTGGATACATATCAACAGAACTACTTTTAAAAACTGGTACACCATCAATATTTACCTGTATGGGAATTTGATAGCTACAATTTTTTAAACCATTTTTTAATTTGTGCAATAAATTTTCCTTTATTCCAAAATAGCACATTTCCCCATTGTTTAAATTTACAGTAACTGTTGTTCGTGGAGTAGCCATAAGTGATCGATAATCTAATGGCAAAAATGGTAAATGTGGATGTAAAACAGCGAGCAAATGTGTTGTAGAATTTCGACCAGCATTATGTTCAACGACCCATGATCTTAACTTAGTTCTTAAAGCGATTTGAGAAGCCACATCTTTGCCGTTACATCCATCAGTCTGTTCTGAGTAATAAATTTGATCTACGCTTCGATTATCAAAAATTGCACCATCTAACAGTTTAATATCATTGATAATTATTTCATTTCCTATATTTGTTTCATGGGTCTTAATTTCATTCCTTGTGGCGACAGAAACCTCACCATCTGTATTATTACTATAAGGTGGTGGTCTTAAATGACTATCAGTAGAATTAGAAAGTGAAGGGTGCATTTGTGTTTCTGATAACAAATTACTTTGAAAACAGCTGGTCCTGCTTTTAATGCGACGCTGTAATTGGCGTTTACTGACAACTGGTTTAAGTTTACGTTTGAGCATTTTAAAGAATTTTTTTAGATGAATTAGAAATGTAACCACAAGCAACAAGAACATTGTACAAACCAATTAACCAATCCGAAAAATATAACAATCATAATAATATATTAACTTGTCCTGTTAAAAAAATACTTTTATAATATTCAAGAGGATATTTCAAGTACAAATGCCATTCATTAATATAAATATTGTTAAAGTTTTACAATCAAGTGTACTCAGAAAAGTTCTACTGAAAACTGTGATGAAGAAACCTAAAAAATATAAACTAAAGACTCTCAACGGGTTACGCATAAAAAGTGACGAGCTCAAGATACTCAATCATTTAAAACTTCATATTAAAACAGCATTGAACTTGTTGATAGATTTAGTTCTAATTTTTATTGATGTAAAGCAATGTCTTTCTCTTTTTACAATACTTTCCTGTATAATAATATAACCAACAAATAACCATTGGTCTGTTAATATAGGTTTATTAAATATTTATAGGGACAAATCAAGACACAAGTTATTATATTAAACTTTCTAGGCAGTCTTTAGAATTATCTCTCAGCCCGTTTAGATGTTATTAAGCTTTAAAATGCATGCATATTTTGGGCTTCACTTTTTATGTAAGTTTGAGTGTAGTTTTGACAGCAAGTGTAACAGCAAAAAATTACTAGCTAGGGATCTATTTTAAAATATCAAGCCAAGTACCTATAGTTGGGTTAGTTCAACAGACCTCAACAATTTAGCACAGTCTGAAGACAGTCACTTACTCAACTGTTGAGGACTGCTGAACGCACTAATAAACCTAACGAAAGTCATCTACCAGTTGCTGAACAATTTACTGGAATACTAGTTAATCGACAAGGGATTGCAAGTTAAATGTGTTATTACTTTAGATTTTAGTCACTAATAAATATGTGTATCGATTCAAGTTGCAATACAAATCCTGGAGAATAATTCCATATTATGATATACAGGTACCTGGGAATCGACTAAAAATAAAAGTGGTTTTAAAATAGTTGTTTCTATAATTCATTTCACTGGTTATCACCTGGTGAACACACTGCAGGATATTTTCGTCGTTAGTCGACGCCTGTTTACTTTCATGTTTGTTCATTTGAGATTTGTCTACAATGGTGTACCTGCATAGATGTTAATATATCAATTTCACGATACAAAATATAGATATTCCGGTACGTCTAGGAAAAGAAGGCCAATGTTTTGAAAGATAAATTATTTAAACACGCCTCTACGTTAAAAGAATGTTACCTACCTAACCTACAATGTGTCCTATGATTTCCGCTTGCTAATATAATGGGTATAGATAAAAACTAATAAGTAAAACAGATAAAATACTTACTTGGCTAATTTTAATCACCAAAACAATATTTTAATTAGGATTTTAAATCCACTTCCATAAAAAAATACTCACAGAAAAATAAAGTAAATACTGTCGGCGTCCTTCCAAACCGAGAAAGGAACGTTTAATCAGCGTTGCCACACGCTCTCTTTTTTTATGGGGTAGAATACCGCCAGTGCAGTGAGAGGGGTAGAACTGGGTCGGAGGGGGGTAGCTTAGAAATTTTTTTAAACTAAACAGTGCGACATAATTTTTGGCTTAAGGATAAATATTTTATAAAACCGAATTCAATCAAATAGGAACTTTAAAAAAGTAACAAATAACGTACGGGGTAGCGTTGGCAACGCTGCGTTCAATCTTGTCAACTGTCGCTGTCGAACGTCAAAATTGGCTTGTTCGTTGTCACGATGATTTAGGTTTAATAGGTGTGTTCGTTAGACCCGTCTATTTTAATAGTGACAAATAGTAATAAATATGTAATTCAGAATTCAGCCTAAAAATAATTGGATTAATTATTATTATTAACGAGTCTTTTGTCACTTTACTTGTTTACATTTTTGACTTATGTCTATGAAAAACGTTTAAAACTAAATAACATGCAAGTTTACTTGAAAATGTTCCTTTTATAAAAGGGACAATAATTTATCGGTAACTAAAAACGTTTAACATGTGGGTCGAAAAAGTTGGTGTAATTAATTAAACATGAAACGTTTAAATCAATTTATACAATACAGTATAATAAACGTCTATCAAAAACCTTTAAAACTAAATAAAATGAAACTGTCTCTTAACTTATCTTTTTAGCGTTAATTTTACGTTATATTTCCGTCACCGTAGCCTTATAACAAGGAAAAGTTAATTCATCGGTAATTATAAACCTGTCGTATTTAGGTTAAAAAAAATTACTTTAATTAATTAATTTACTCAAACACTCATATTATGCAATCTAAACGTCTATCCAAAACGTTTAAAATTGAATATCATGAAAAGTTTTTTTAATGTATCTTCTTGGCGTTACTTTTACGTTATATATTTAATATTTTTTAACGTTATAATAGGGATATACTAATTTATCGAAAACTATAAAAGTTTTATATTTAGGTAGAAAAAGTTAGTTTAATTAACTAAATTCCTAAAACGTTTGACTCAATTTGATACAAAGCAATAAACTATCGTGTATCACAAACGTTTATAACTAAATAAATTGAAAGGATTTTTTAATGTATCTTTTTGACGTTAATTTCACGTTATATATTTAATATTTTTTAACGTTATAATAAGGATATACTAATTTATCGATAATTATAAACGTTTTATATTTAGGTCGGAAAAGTTGATTTAATTAACTAAATTCCTAAAACGTTTAAATCAATTTTATACAATGCAATAAACTAACGTGTATCACAAACGTTTAAAACTAAATGAATTAAAACGATTTTTTAATGCATCCTTTTGGCGTTAATTTCACGTTATATATTTAATATTTGTTAACGTTATAATAAGGATATACTAATTTATCGATAATTATAAACGTTTTCTATTTAGGTCGAAAAAGTTGGTTTAATTAACTAAATTCCTAAAACGTTTAAATCAATTTTATACAATGCAATTAACCAAAGTGTATCACAAACGTTTAAAACTAAATAAATTGAAACGATTATTTAATGCATCCTTTTGGCGTTAATTTCACTTTTTATATTTAACGTCTTTTTACCGTTTAGAATAAGTAAAAGATTAAATTACTAGCAAAAATAGACGTTTTCATAATGTAATCAGTTTTAGATAAATTAACGTAAATTTTCAACTCTTTTAAAACCTGTTACAGCTCGACATGTTTATTGTTAAACGTAATATTAACGTTAATTTAACGTTGGTAAAGTAACGTGCTTTTTAAACAAGTTTTCAACTCCCTAAAAATCAACGGGAAACCATTGTTCAACCAATCATAGGTTAATTAAACGTTTAATAGTCCAACGTGTGCCCGCTGGGTCGTGTTTTAACTACTGCTTTTGCACTAGTTTTTGGAATTGGCGAAATCACATTATCCAACAATTTTCCTGGTTTGGGGTCAAGTGTTGGGTCAATCTCAACTGTTGCAGGATCGGGGTCACGCGAGCAGCCAGGCAGAGCTGAAAAAATGCGAGTGTTAGGTGCCGGAACGGTAGGGAACCGAGGCGGAGTCGAAGGAGGGGATAGATTTTCAGCCGTACTATTTGGACCAGGCGTGGTTTCTGCATCTTGTTCCATTTGAATATTAATATACGCATAATCTGGAATTACTTCTGGATTAAAGGGTGCAATGCCCGTAGCTCTAAATCCAGACATCCCATTTTCCACAGTTGCCGATTTTCCCCAGGCTTGTCCCAAAAGGTTTCCAAAAATCAACCTTGTTATTTTCCTACTTGGATTTGCTTTTAGGAAATTGTTACATGCCGAGTAGTAATGGTTTTTCAATGATTTAAAAAAGGACCTATCCAATGGTTGTAGGTAATGAGTCGTGTGACTCGGTAAACAAAGTAGAATTATGTCATTAGCTTCGCAAAACTCCAGTATTTCCACAGAATTTGTGTGGGAAGTATGCCCATCGACGATTAACAATACTTTTCCAGCTGGTTTTCGTGGCAAAAAATGTATCTCTAACCAATCCTTGAAGATAGTAGCGTTGACATACGCCGATTTCTCTGACATAGCCATTTGGGAGCCAGGTGGCATTCCATCTAAAAATTCCCCTTTTCTATTTTTTTCTTTAAATATTGAGTAAGGTGGGAGAAACATCCCCTCAGCATTGCAGCACGCTATAACCGAAATTGTTTCGCCCTTCTCGCCGGATGTTAACGAAGATACATTTTTTGACCCTTTTGCGGCTAACACTTGGATTGGTCTATTGTTTAATTGCAAACCGCTTTCATCCATGTTAAATACATTTGCAGGTTTGTGATGTAGTTGGTTATTAGTGAGAATATTGTCCAAAAGGGAAAAATAGTGTTTCACAGTCACACGGTTCATTCCAGTCGCTCGATTAATAGAAATTCCTTCTGCTTTTCTAATCGATATATCAGGATGCCGTCGCAAAAATGAGTTAAGCCAATCGTAGCCGGCTTGGCCCTTTTCTTTATTAAACGTATGCTTTAATTTCAGTTCTTCGGCAAGTTGAAAAGCCCATGTTCTAACAGACTCGCGATCTGGTGCAAATCCAAATGTTTGCAGTTTTTTTATATGTCGCACCAATTTTTGTTCTGCATTGTCTCCCAACGCTGATGACGGACCTAATCTGTTTTGTTTTATTGCATCCCCCTTCTTAATCCTATCTTTAAGGGTTGTTTTAGGAATTCCAAATTGTTTAGCGGCTTCGTTTACACCCATTGTACGATTTTGTACACATTCCATTGCACTCCTTAAAGAATCGGCACTCCATTTAGCTCTTCCCTCATTTTTACGTTTGTAAGTGGTGGGCATTTTTATTAATCTGTAACAATATTAGGTATTTAATAATATATTTATCTGTTTGAATTGGGCTTCATTATACCTATCACTAATGTCCTTCAAACCGCATAATATTTCATTATTATTATTTCTATATTCGTGGTCGGTCTCTCCCGGATTGAAGTGGTCGTACTCTACCAAAATTACGGGAGAGATCGACCACCTTCCTAACCGCGCAAAAAACGAGAAACGCCTACATTTTTGAGGTTATGTGATAGTTACATGCGTATTTTATCATCCAGTATTGAAACAGTTTAAATAAACTTACCGGTCTTTAAAATATCACCAACACACTAAATCGGTAAAAAAAGTTTCAAGTTAGCACAAATTTTCAAACTTAATTTATAAATTTAAATTGCTGTCTCGGGCCATGTGCACTTGTTGGTGGCAATAACCTCAACTGAATTTATCATATATGTGACACACAGAGCACTCTATTGCTTTGTCTTTAAGTAATCGGCACTGGTCGAACTCTCCCGGTGGTCGATCTCTCCCGGACTTACCCTACATTCGCGATAAAAATTAATAAAATAAATAAATGCTTTTCAAATTCATAACATATTTTTTTGAAAAAATAAAAATATACGGGGAAATACATAAGTCGGGGGTTTGAGGGTCACTTAACTCTGGCATGACACTTACCTGTCAAACAAGTCAAGTGGTTGTTTTCTAAATTTAAATCGTACACATCAGCACCTTCCAGTACATTTTCCCCAAATTCTGATAGCTCGTTATCGTTCAGCGACAAGAAATAGATTTTTTGTCCTTTAAAAGCGCCATCTTTAATTTTATGAATTTTATTGTTATATAAGTGAATGTGCATCCATTTCTCTGTTATTGCCAATGCATCTCTGGGTATTATTTCTAATGCATTATAAGCCAATGATATCAGGCTTAATTGAGGTTTATTTTGGAACCACCTGAAATCATACACGTAGAAGGGTACAACTACAATAAATTCTGTATGAAAAATTAATAGTAAATTAAAAATAAACCTGTACCGAAACGTTATGAAATTTAGAGACTTCGACGGTATGTAAGAAACCCTAGAAACAGATGATCATTTTAATTGTGTTATTGTGTTTCCGCCATTCAGTCATTCATTTTAAACCACTTTATTTATTTCACATGAAAAAAAATATTAACATAATTTCTACTATTTACTAACGACCTTTACAATGCCCACGTTACGCAAGTTTACATTGCAAAGCAGCCACCCTAGGCCAGCCGAGGTGGTATTAACCCTGGGTAGAAAGTGGTGCCTTTCAGTCGATTGTGTCCATCATTTCCAGCAGTGACCTTACATAACGATTAGCGATTTGTTTTTGGTGAGAAGGGTTTCAATGTAGTTAGCTATTGTACAAGTGTTATTTTTACTTTGGTTGGAAAAGTAAGTCAAAACAAACTCTTTCCGTCAAGTCAAGACATATAATCTCCGTTATAGGGGCCAAAAACGACCATACACCACGACAATCTTTTGATTTGATTCCAGGATATACTTGATTATTGCAAAATACTGAAGTGACTCATTTGACTTTTGCGCTATTAACGAACGCCAAGATAATTAATATATCAAAAATAGTGGCAGCCGTTCAGCAGTTACAAAATATTACCAGTAAAGTTTAATTATTTAACAAATTAAAATTTGTTATTACTGGAAAGCTAAAGGTTGAAATATTATTTGTCGTGAACTAGATTTTTAATTTCACTCGGGGAAAATAATTCCTAAATATATTATTTATACTGGCATAAATTAATGTATCTACCTATATTTCGAAAAATGAAAGTTAAATCCGTCACAAGAGAAAGCCAGTTTAAGGATGCGTCTTTCAATATCTTGAAGCTAAAGTAACTCGGTGCTTGCACTGTGAATTTAACCCATACGATCTTTAAACCAGAACTATCCAATGTCTTTTAAAAAATACCTTTTATTCCAATTTGCGATCAGATTATCATATAAATTTATGTAGTTCATAACAGGCAAATTGTCCAACGCAGTCGCTTCTATATTTTTAATTTTATTATTGCTTAGATCCAGCGTCAACAGTGATGGTACATTGTTAAAAACACCAGCTTTTATTTCTTCCAACTTGTTTCCCTTAATGACCAGGCGTTCAATATCAGGCAAATTTCTAAATGCTCCAGGTTGGATTTCCTTTAATTTACAATTTTCTATTGTGAGACCAGATAAAATATCGATGTCACTTACAGAGTTTTCCCTTAAAATTGGAATGTCTTGGCCATGGAACGACAATAATTCGTTGTGGAATCCTCCAGGAATGTTTTCTTTCAAACTGTCCGATTTGTCAATGGTTTTGATAAACCACATTAAGCTATTTCCTTTCTCGTATCCACTAAATTCTACATTTTGGAAGGTATAAACGTCACTCTTTGCCGAAACCTGAAATAGTGGTAAAAGAAGAAATATTTGTATGAAACACATTTCATTATGAAGCATGTTGCTTTTCGTGTGGAAATTTTTTAATACGTTCTTTTATATATTGTAGTCTTCATAAGATTTGTATGGGTTTAAAAGGCACTTAATCAGGTTACGAAGTGATAACCTTTAACTTCTCAAAAATAATTTATTTTTAATCAGTTCTAAATACAGTACAGTATCTTTTATTTTCAAAACACATAAAAAATTTATTATTTGACCCGTAACTGCTAATACAACCACCCAATTCATAGGAATAAATAAAATAGAAAACCAAGAAAACAAATAAAAATATACAATAAACAAAAATCTAGCATAACAAATACTATTTTTAAATATAAAAAGAAAAAACAGGGTATACCTAATGTGAATTTAAAGCAATATGAGGGATAGAGAATAGATATTAATTTATTGGATCAATAGGAAATAAATATATATAGGGTGACTCGGAAATAAATGTACATACGTCACCAGGTGATAGTGGACACCTTGGAGTTTCTTAATAATCTACCTTTAGTAGGTATATCATCACTCGTTAGTTAGATAGTAGTTTTATAATATTTGGCTCCTGTTTCTTTTTTTAGTACCTGGTATAAAATGTTTATACTCGGTGAAAATATTATGTATACTGATAGCATTAAAATGCCATATGAAAAGTTTTGAAATTCAGGTCCGGAATTAAAAAAAAGTTGTCAATTTCTAATTTTTAAAATTCAACAACTTGTATGTCATATATATTTATTTTTAGAAGAAGGAATAAATAATTAGTAATTATTACCCGCAGGGATCTGTAAAATATGATAAAAAAATCACCCAGGCCAAAAAAATTTGGTTTAGTAAATAGTATATCATGCCCAATTGTATTAAAAGCCTTGCTATAATCGAGAAGAATAAGGCAACTATAATCTATTATCATCCCCATCTCCTAAAATGTCGCCAGTCATATTTAACCAGGCCGCTGTTGTACTGTGGATTTTATGAAACCTTGACTGGGTCGATGGAAGAATGTTAATATTTAAAAATAAAGTTAATTCATCCGCCACAATTCTTTCAAGGATTTTAGATAAAGTAGTAAAGTAGGTAGGATACTGATGGGCCTATAATCCGACAGCTGTTTAGGACTGATACAATGCATGTATTGATTATGAAGCAGATAAAGTCTGTTAGATAAGGAGTTATATAATGCAGCATTTTTAAATGTATGCCATCATTTCTAACAGCGCTGCTCCTTAATTAAGATGTTAATCATTTTGTCAATATTTACATGAGTAACTGCATTAAATTTATAATCATCACACTGGGTAAACCTTTTATTTTCGTAGTTTTGTTCAATAAAGTTAAGATCTGTAGGACGGACAATGGATAGTAAATTAGTAATAAATTAGTAAAAAAAATTATTAAATTCATTAGAGTCACCTACTTTTAGCAATGAATTAGAGAATTGAGAGTTACAACTAAAATTTAATTAACTAATAATTTTTAGGGTCCCTTTTAAAGGAATGTTGTAAATAAGCTTTTTTTTCTGCTCCATCATAAATTTCAAATTAGGTGTTATCCAAGGCGCTGGGGATTTATTAATTTTGAAGTTTTAAGAGGAGGAGAGGTTAAAAAGAATTATAACATTGTTATTGGAAAAGTTTACCATTGCGTCGATATTGATCAGGGAATATAATATATAATCCCAGTTAATATTTCGTAGATCCAGCAAAAAAATATTGTAATCAAAATTTTAATAGTTTTGAAGGTAGGACCGAACTTAGTTTTACACATCCTGATCATAAAGTTGACCAACTTGTGGTCGGATATATTGTCACGCCCAGATTTTAGGGTGCGATTAGGGCGTTAAGGTAACTATGGAACCTTCAAGTTAAACGAAGTTATTCAAAAGACAAATTTATTAACATGCCAAAAATTACCAAATGAGTTTACAAAATAAATTAGTAAATTAATAAACAATGGATTTAAATCTTTTGCGAATTGGAATTTAAACTGTACTTCCATTGAATTTTAAAGCTTCATCGGCTTTTATGGGGGTCAACAATAAACCAGCAAAGATGTTCACAAATTAAGTTCTTGATTATCTCCTACGGACTTCCGAGCACTCGTGAAGAACGATATTTTTTCTATCAATAATGTGTAGTTCACCAAGTCAGAAGTTTTCCGTTCATTTAGGAAAACAATGAACTCCGGTCGTGAACCTTAATTCTGCTGACCTGAAAACTTGACAACCATCGATAGATCGGGAAGCGCGGATAATATTTCATCATTGCAATTTTTTAAATTTGTTTAATGAATTTAATACAGGTTTAATGTGACCTATATTTAACATTAACTATACAAACGCATTAAAAACTCGAATATTGAATTATGAAATATTTTTATTAATTCATTTTGTGACAATATCGTCCATGTTAATTACGGATGAGCTTAGTACGAAATTTTAAGTCCGCGCATACTAGGACATCTAAAAGTGAGCTAGTAGATGGAAAAACGCGAGCATGATCCTTAATACATTGGGCTTATCCGTATCTCTTAAATAAACTACAATATACATATTATACATACATATAGCTCTAGCTCGTAACGTTATTTCATTTTTGAAAATGTTTCCCCTGCTATTGTCTCTCCCTTCGATTAAAATAAAATTATGTTGGGAATATTGTAGTTCATTCCTTTATATTCAGATAAATAACTTTTATGCTTTAAAATTACGTCTATATAGGTAAGCGTTCGTATTTTTGAGTTTATTAATCGTTTTCATTTGCATTTGAACAAGAAAAAAAACGTTTTCGTTCTCCCAGTTCAAAAATATATATTTACAAAACTTTTGCCTGTCGTTCTGTAAGCCTGTGTAGTCTGACCCATCTGTCTCCACAAGCGATCCATATTTAATCGATAGTATTCGATAGTTTTTAATTAATTTTTCGAGAACGATTTTTAACCGGTATACAACACGCACTTTTTAGAAAAGGTGAACCACAACTTCCACTTAATTTTTCCCTACAAAATTTTGTCCATGATTACTTAAGAAACTAGCAGCAGGCTCGACGGACCAAAAAGCGACCCTGTGTCGCTGGTCGTGATAGATGTTGTCGCGCCGCCACTGTGTTAAATTAATTTCTTAATCTTATATTAATTTAATGTTCTAGCAATTTAACTTCTCTTCAAGAATGGTTTGCCAAAATCTTATTTAAAGGGGGCGTTTTGTAGTGGCTGCGACAGATTACTATTGAGGTGAGGATTGGTCTATTTTTTTGATATTATATTCATCCTGCTCTCTGGTCATAAAAAATAATAAGCCATGGGTTTACTGAATAAATATATATTCTAATCATTTCCAAATCATTAAATACAAAATTCAAGCGGTACATTTCCATTAAATCCGTCAATAATATGTTTCTTCAATAACTAAAATTGCTATATAGGTATAGTCAAGCGGCACTGCGACTTCCGTTTACTTGTGTATTACGAAACAAAAATAGTTCATAAAGTTCATTTTTCCTAACGATAGTTCATGAGTCTATTTCTTTTTCCTACAAAATTACCTACAGTTCATTTTTACACTTGGTTTATCGAGGTTAATGTATATAGGATTATTATAACTTACATAACAAACTTATTAATTAGGTATATTCAAAAGTGTCACGTGACTTAGGTCAGATAAAGAGTACGTAATAGGTCTATATTCCACCTTTTCTAAAAATAAAACAAAGTTATATAAACATTATTTAAATATCTTTATCTCTATTCATAACATATTTTCTTGTTATTTTGGTGATTATACTTACACTCTGTTCTTGACCCTAAGTGAACTTTTGAAATATTCAAATGAAGAAAATGTAAAACTTATAATCATCAACTAGCCAGTTTTTCTTTCTTATATTTAGCTACGGCCGTTGTCAACTTCCCGTTGAAAGATTGATGTGCATTAAATCGCTGATACTTGGACGACCTGTCAATAATAATTACAAATAATAATTATTTCTTCGTTTTCAATAGATTTGGTAAAGTCAAGTTAAAAGTTTCTAAGTCTCTGCAAATAATTTGTAGTATTTTTGGATCAAAATCTCGACTCAGTGACTCTATTAAAATACTGGGATTTTGTTAATTTTATAACTTGTTTCAAAGTAAATAATTTCAGAATTTCACATTTTTTCTTACTATTGGTATATTATTATCTAGATATTCTATGGAAAATATTATCTTCCTACCTCATCTCGAAGTAGGATTTTTTTTCTCCTCGTTTAAATATTACTGAATATAATTTTTTGAAAATTTAAGTTCAGTACCCCACAAACCCTTCTATCGTATATAATTTCATTACCTTTATAATTACGACTATTTTTGTCCTCACAATGTCTTATACACTTAAAAATGTCTTTTAAAGGATTTTAAATATTTTTAATAAATCTTTGACACCTTCTTTTTAGAAAGATTTTTTCTTCTTCCCCAGTTTATTTGGATGGTTTAGACCCCATTTACTGACTTTGACCACTTTCTCTTCTGCTAAAACCATCAGCACCAAATATTTTTTCTGTCTCCTGATGATGAACGTTTTTACGTTTGAAACATGTAGAGACCCTTGAATATTCTTATTCTAATAAATTTTGTGGAGAAAGACTTTGAGTTTTTGTTTCTTTTCTATTTAAGTCATCGAAACAAAGATAAATATAATTGGTCGCACGAGTGGCAAATAAAGGAATTGTGCGGATAATTGGATAACGTACTAATTATCTTACCTTCAAACTTTCTGCTTTCGCTGCGTATTTTTAATTGTGGAAAAGTTTGCGACAATATAAGAAGTTTTTTTTATTATTGGGATATATTTTTAATAGTTTCTACTATTTTAGGATGATTGTATTCTGTTGTAGTAAAAAGGCAAAATAAATAATAACTTTTTATTTAAACAGTACGTCAACATCATTAATTTGTTCTCTTGAAGCCAAATTATTTTTCTTTCTTTCTTTGCCTATTTTTATCTTCTTCAATCTTTTTACACGTCGCCCGTCTCCGAGTTGCAATTACTTTCTTCTGAAAATTCAACGAATCTTTGGTTTTCCGTTGCCCATTTCTTTATCTTGGCCCAACATTCGCAGTCGATAGGATTGCCCCCGATGCGGATTGTCTCGACATTTATTATTTTACTTAAATTTCCTAAATAAGAAATAATTTTTAAACAAATGTTTTAAATTGATTTTATCACCCGTATTTACCAAAGAGTCTGAATTGTGGGTCAGAATAACTATGTCTTAATTTGTAAATATTTTTTATTTTTCTTTAAATTCAATTTTCAAATTAACGCAAAAACATCATATTAAAACAACGAGATGGTAAAAACACAACAGAACTGAGAGATTGTACACTGAAACAAAAATGATCTAATACAACAGGTTTGCCAAAACGTAGTTTGTAGTGATAGCTTATTTTTTATTTAATAAATTGCTAGTGTATCAAACCCGCTTTTTTGTTATATCAATTCCAGATTTGCTAAAACATTGTTTTTATTGTTAGTAATTTGTTTAATTAGCAGCACAGTCTTGTTGAATAATGAACTACTACTTTTAATACAGCAATTTTGTTAAGAAAAATTTTTATTTTCTCAATGTATCGCATTCTGTTTCCAGTAAAGCGCTTTCTCTATAATTAAGAAAGCAGAACAGCGTCCCCAAAAACGAATTATATTCGTTAGAACCTATAATCGCTCTCCTGTCTGAATTTGAATTTTATTGCACGTACCAATACCTGTTTTAATTAATTTATTTTCACTTTGTATATATAAGTTTTTAAGCCTTTTATGTCAGATAAAGCAATAGAAGATTATTATTTCTCGCAACCCACCATTATTATTGGACTTTATAACCTATGGACGAATTATACCATTGCAGTAAACCATGTTGCATAATCGATGAGCATATGCAATGATAAACGACAAGAATAATTTCACACTAGAAGGTATTTAAATATTTCAAAATTACAGTACTGATTTTTAGTGGTAAGTGTATGCTTTATTAACCGTCAAGTTTCATTACAACTACCAGTCGGAGCTGTATATAAAACTAGATTACACCCCCAATAGAACTTGATCATAACTGTGAGTATTCAGAGCAATAATGGCTATACACCATTCTATGGTAGCATTCTCCTATTTCCTATTGGCTAAATTACCGTGATGTGATGTAGGAAGAGAAAGGTAAGTACCTTTAATTGCTTTATCCAATGGTACACAATAGTTTCAAATAAAATTGCTAGAGGGCGCAATTTTTATTAAAAATTATTGTTTTGGCAATAACTCTGAAACGAACAAAGATATTACTGCAGAACTGCGGTCTTCACATCTTTTCTTGCAAATTTTATCTACTTTTCGATTATGATGTCATAGTTATACCGTATGGTTTGAATTTTCGGGATAAAATCGAAAAAACTGTTATTATTACAAATTGCGCCCTCTAGCAATTTTATTAAACACTATCGTGTATAATTTATCCAAACTCAGTTTGAGGACATTCCAATCATTCCATACGGCGGTTAACAGTCGCAAAGAGACCGACCTTATAACCAGGGTTGTCAGATCTTTCTTCTTCAATTCTTTAAGTTTTTAAGATGTTTCATTTATATCAGTATTTAATTGTTAGTCAGTAACTTTCTTTGAAAGCTAGTTTGCAAATATACTTTAAACCGAGGAGTTTTGAGTGTGACAGAAAAAAATAACAAGCCATTCATTGTTATAATAATACATTCTTTAGTCCTTAAGAAACAATATAACTGAAATCAAGACAAAAAGTGTTTTCAGTGTTTAAAAACAAACTAATTAACAAACCCTTGTTTCTCGTATATACTTACATTGTGCTTACAAATCCGAAAATTTTAAAGAATTGGCAACAGCACATAATTTGTTGCGGTTACAAGCGCCAGTTAAAGCGGCTGGTGTAAGCTGAAGCGGTACGCAGCCCGTCTAACGATCGATTCTGTCAGACAGAGATAGGCCAGTTACCGCCGATGGCGTGGAAGAGACGGAGATAAAATATACGTGGTTATGAACTGATGGACAAGCCGGAGAATGGTCGTCGGAGAATGGACTTCTGGTAAAAAAATTAAAGCATTTTCTGAGCAGTGTCGTGCCGTGTCAGGTTTATTTTTCTGATTTTAGTTTTGTGTATAGAATTTTTGAGTTACCTTATATTTATTATTTTAATATAATATTATTATATATACAGTGGGTTTATAAAGTGTAGTATGTACAAACACCTAATGTAAAACAAACTTATAAGTATGTAAACGCATTTTAATTATTTGTTTGGGACGCCTATGGTTAGGAAATTCTTACAGTTTAATGTCATTAAATTGACCTAAGAAACACTATACTGTTGGATATGGCAATTGAAGATACTTATTTTCCCCTTCCAAACAAGCTTAAATTTAGTAAAATCGGATAAGTCGTTTAGAAGGTACAGCGATTATAATGTTTACACTTTCAATAGCTTCTCCCACTCTTACCAAGGTCGGTACGCCAATGAGCAATAAACCAAAATGATGCAGAATTGTCTAAGCTTTCCAATAATGTAATCAGAGTTATACCTTAATATGGGAATTTTCGGAGAAATTTAGAATTAAAAAAAACAATTTTTAATTGTGCTGCCTTGCGGCGAAATGAAGAATTTAAAAGTAATTTCCAGCAATTTTTCTTGACCACTTTACTCATAAAACAATCTTTCCGAAAGTTGTACGATTAATGGTTTCATGGAACAAACCCGACGTGCTCGCTTATTTGACCACCCGGTACAGGCTATATTCCTGCAAAACTTAAAAACTCAAAAATTATATCAATGCTTAAGCCAGGAAAAGATTAGGATAAGCCAGAAAGCTACAGACCGATCGTCCTGTTAAGCTCCTGCTACAAACTACTCGAAAGACTTATTTATAACCGCATAAGCGAGACTGTCATGCATCACATACCGATAGAACAAGCCGGTTTTAAAAAAAATCGCAGGTGCTGCGATCAAGTTCTTAGTCTTACAACTTTTATAGAAGCAGGCTTCCAAAATCAAGAAAAATCGTCAGTTGTGTTTATAGATCTGACCGCAGCATACGATACGGTCTGACGCCAGGGATTAACGTATAAGCTACTCAGAACCACCAGATGCAAAACAATAACAAAGCTCATTGACAATATGCTCAGTAATCGCACCTTCCAAGTATAAATGGATGACCAATCAAGTAGAAAGAGAATACTAAACAATGGATTGCCGCAGGGGTCCGTTCTCGCTCCGCTCTTGTTTAATCTTTACATATCTGATCTACCTAAAACCCGATCTAAGAAATTCAACTATGCTGATGACGTGGCTCTTGGGTTTAAACACAAAACCTACAAATAGCAAAGAACGCCCTGAACGAAGACCTAAAGGCCATGAATAAATTCTTCGTTAAATGGAGACTTAAACCTAACTAAAACTGAAACATCATGCTCCCACTTAAATAACAAACTGGCAAATACAGAACAACATGTCGAATTTAACGGGACCCGACTAAAGCACAATAAGCACCCCAAGTACCTGGGAGTAACCTTAGATCGCACACTATCCTTCAAAAAACATTTAACAAATGTAGCTGCTAAACTAAGAACAAGAAACAATATAATCTCCAAATTAAGCGGCACGAGCTGGGGTGTCTCAGCTGAAACGCTCCGCTGTTCTTCTCTGGACCTTGTGTTCTCCACAGCCGAGTACTGTGCACCTGTCTGGCTAAATACCCCACATTTAAGACTGATACATGTCCAACTCAACAACACCCTACGAACCATTAGCGGCACTATTAAACCTACACCTACATACTGGCTACCAACTCTGTGCAATATACCTCCAGCTCACCTACGACGCTCAGACGCTCTCTGCAGAGAATATAGAAAGATCTTAAGCAACCCTCAACTACAAATCCATGAAGATATTGATCACCTTGGCCACAGGCTGCGTTCCAGAAACACCCCAATCCAAACAGCTGCAGCTCTTACCGCAAGCAACTTTAATCAATAGTGCACACAATCCTGGCAAAATAGTGTGCCCCCAGATATTCATAACAATCTTCATGTAAACGAACCAGCTCCTGGATCCTCACTTCCTAGAAAAACATGGTGCTATCTAAACCGCATCCGTACTGAATGCGGCATATTATGAGCAGACTCTTTATACAAATGGGGAAAAACCCAAAGCAACACTTGCGACTGTGGCGAACGACAAACCATCCACCACATAGCCTATGAATGTATATACCGGCAAAGTCAATGCTCGACCAGAGATTTCCTGAGGGCCACTCCATCGGCTGCCACCTGGATCGAAAACTTAAACATTAAGATTTAGAATTGTTATTCTTTTTTTCCTGTTGTTTGATAGAATTAAGTATATTTAATACACATGTGTTGCCATACGATAAATAAATAAATAAATATACCGAAGGCATGCAATTATCTGATTGCCTTAAATTTCTGAAATACGCATGACCTAAATTACAAGTGGTCTCGTCTGCAGCGGGATTCGCAGCTAGTAGCGATTGTGAATAAAAAAGGTACTTTTCTTTTGCTTCTTTTACACAGCAAAGCGACGTAAACATCTTTGCTTTGCTAAGATGGTAAAGAAACGCTTTGCGAACACTTCGTATAATCGTATGAGCAAGGGGGGGAGGAAAAAATCTGTACTTTGCTTTGCTATTTAAAAGTAACTAAAAAGGAACCAAGCGCGGATTTCGGGTGGGTGTAGGGGGGGTAATTACCCCCCCCCCCCTGGATCCTAAACCTAACCAAACTTGAGTGCCCTCTTCCTCTTATACTTATAAATATTGTATAATAAAATCCCTATTTGTTCCAATGAATTTATAGATTTAATTTTAGAAATGTGTTTTTACTAAGTATTTGATTATTATTATGTTTCTTTTATTCTCTTTATAAGTTCCTGTAAATTTTGTTGTAGGTTGTAGGCAGGGGCAGATTTAGGGGGGGGGCGACTGGGGTTTCGCCCCCCCCCCCCTGAACCTTAACCACATCTAAAGTCAAATACGTCATTCGCGAATTCCAGTGAAATAAATATAAGAAAAAACTTAATTTCAACTACACATAATTAATAATAGAATTTTTTCGGGGCACCCTTGTCAGTGTGGGTAGGCAAAAAGCCCGAACATTTTTTTTTTAATACGTCCAAATTTTAACAAATTTGGTCAATAATTTAGGGCAAACAAACTTTTTAAAATCGACTATGTATTGAGATTATTGATGTTCTTATATCCATGATTTCTAAAAATAAAATACTAACATTTTAGTAGGTAATAGCTAGGTATGTCCTACTAAAGAGTAATAAAAAAATATGATTTCATAAAATTGTAATAGAGTTGCTAGATGTAGGTATAAAACTCAAAGCGCAAATCAAAACCCCGAAGGCGCCCGAAAGCGCGTCTGCAAAAGGAGCACATGATGCGAATAGGAAGTTTAACCCCCTCCTAAATGCACTGGGTTGTTTTTGTAATTTTGTTTTGTATTTTTTATTTTTCCCACTTGAAAACCAAGCACCATGATTAAAAAAAAAGCGAGGCACCCAAAAAAAATTCGCCTGCGGCGCTGTTTTTTTTAGAGCCTTCGGCGCTACTATCTCCCCGCCCCCCTAGGCAAAATTCTAGATCCGCGCCTGGTTGTAGGTTGGTACCTATAGTACCTAATATAATAAAATAATGTTTCATTAATGTAATGGTTTGTTTATTTTTCAATAATTATTGGACATGTTAACACTAAAAATATAGGTACTTAAAAGATATAGGTTAACTCTAACTATATTAAAAAAAAATATCTTTGAGATTCAATTACCCCCCCCCCCCCTAGATTTTGACCCAGATCCGCGCCTGAAAGGAACTCGGCTAAAGTATTGGGTTCTAAATGCGTATATACGTTCTGCTATAATTTTAAAGTCATTTTAAATCCTACATTTTTAATCCCGAGCATATTAATGTAAAAATTTAACACCGTATCGTACACACGCGCATATATGTAACTATAAATCTAGAATTACATTACAGATTATACATACTCATCAACAAGGGCAGTTTACTCACACTTTATACCAACTGAGAATCCCGCTGCTAAATAAGCTCTATTTTCTTGCGAATTAATCGTACCTAAATTGGTGCTCACCCCAGATTAATAAATTTAAAAAAAAACGATCTATTCATAACTGGCATCTAGGACATAATAATATAACGATCACAGTGTAATCATTTACGCTAGGCATAGTAGTAAAAAGTTTGACCGCCATTGCCTCTACGCCGTTCCCTCCTTTCGGTGACACGAAACATGCTATCGCGTCGTGTTTGCAAAAGTGATTCGAAGCGTGTTAAAGGCCGCTTGATGAATGGGTAGTGTTACCTCTTTTAGTTTTTCGTCTGAGGTATTCACACATACAAGTGATACATCGCTGATAATAGAGTAATTTCTCTGTATGCATGTGTAGAATCAAACTGAACTTAAAAATTAAAAGTAAAGTAACAATTCGACAAGAAGAAGAAAGAAAATCAAAACTTGATAGTTATTGTGTTTTATAATTAATTTAAGCCGTAGAATTAGTAACAACATCGAACAGCGATAACTTTTTATGGTTAAATTAAGTTTGAACTATGTAATAAAATAATTCAGTATAAGTCTTTAAATAAATGTTTAAAATACACTTTTTCATTTTATTATTTAACGTCTTATTCTTTCGAAACAATTTAAAATTCATGATGAAAAAAAATATGATTATAACGTGTAGCTAAGTGGCGTAGGCGGAAATAGTCTCGAAGGGGACAATATTTTAGTTATTATAATTTTTCAGTTACCTACATATTTTTCGTCAGAGAATTTCGACCAATTGTTATAAGGACATTTTCAAAAGACGGAAAATTTAAAAATCTCACCATTGTTTGAGCAATAAAGAACTAAAGATAAGCTCACTTTTCGTGAAATTTGCCAAGCATATCTATATAACTTTCAATCTGTAAATGTGAAACGTCCCTGACGTCGACGACGAATTTTTAGTTTAAACTTGTTTATATAAAAGTCGTTCTGTAAATGTCAACGTCGTCTAATGAATTCTCCGCGATCATAGATATGATCTAAAAAATTTTTTGCTTTGGTCAAAACCGAAATCGCTTATCAACTTATTCATTTAAAAAGAATAATTGTTTTAAACAAAAAATACACTTTTTTTTTTTAATTCTTTTAAAAATGCTGTAATGTATTTTTTTTCATAATTTATTGATGCCTATGATTTTGGAATATTATTATGTAAATTTAAAGAATTGACGTTTTTTGTTGAAAGGATGATTTTGATGGCCTTATTAAAAAAAGCCATTTGTTTATGTTAAAATTTATTTAAATTGATTTAAAAATAAACTGCAATTGAAGGCAAAGTATTTCACTCCTTTTGTTGGTTCACTTTTCTCTTCTTTAATTTTTTTTAATTGATCCATTTTGCGTTTGGTCGCGGTGCAATCATCCCTTGACGAAACTGCGACTTAATGGTTTTTTCCGTTTTCCGTTATCCACTTATTTATATTGGCCAAACAGTTGCACTCAAAAGGATTGCCACTGATGCTGATATGTTGGGCTGTCAATGTTTTATTTAAATCTAAAAAAATTAATCATTCTTTCACAACGGGTTTTTCTCGAATTTAAGGCTTTACTATCACTTTTAGGTAATTCTTACTCGCTCCTTGCTAAACCGTTTGCTCAAAAGCGAATAAGGCTATCGAATTTATTTTAAGATATTAGTTTATTGAGAAAATATGGAATAATTTTTGTTTATTTGACTTTTGCGCTATTAACGAACGCAGAGATATGTAAATATTTCAACAATTATTGTTGCAGGCGTTCGGCTGTCATAAAATATCACCAGTAAAATTAAATTACAAAAGCAGTATCAATTTGATATCTCTATTAATATTTAAAAGGTTTTTTATCATGTGATTTGAGACATAAAACAAGTTTCGCCGCTACATTTTAACTCTTCTTAGCCACTTCCCTTTATTTTATTTTGATTTCCTTACAATAAGAACCAACCTACTTTTCACTACTCCCACATATTTTATTTTCTACTGTATGGATAAATAAATAGAATATTAACTGAACTCATATCCGTTTTTGTTAGTATCTGAAACTGATCAATCATATTCGTTTTTAAAACTTTGGTTCATTTATTTTCGATTAAAAACAATGACAGAAATCCGTTTTACAACAGTGAAATTCCATTTTTTTTTAAATTTTTGACAACTTACAAAAGAAGTGACAGAAGTATAAATGTGCGTCATAAGTGATATATATTTTAGTGTTTATGTTTACTATTTATAGTGATTAGAATTTGTTATTAAAACTGATTAGGTAAATAATTATTTGGAGGATTTTGTTTCTCTTATCATAGGCATGCTCTCAAATTATGATTACTAAAATTAAACGCGACCTTAGATTGAATTTTTATGTAAAAAACACAAATCATTTTAAACCTCTTATTATTGGTGTAAGTTGCGTAAGTAAGTTTGGTCGTAGAAAAAATTAAAAATATACTTTACAACACAATTCGAGTGGATTGTTGTCCATATTGCGCTCGGACGGTTCTGTCAATTTGCTTCCTCGTGCAATAGATGCGAATAAATCATATCCACTCTCACTTACTTATTGTACAGAATAGGTTCTATATTACACGCGAGAGGAATAATCAAAATCGGTTAATTTATGCTAAAAAGTTGCGATAAAAATTAATAATAACAAATAAATGCTTTTCAAATTCATAACATATTTTTTTGAAAAAATACAAATATAGGGGGAAATACATAAGTCGGGGGTTTAAGGGGCACCTAACTGTGGCATGACACTTACCTGTCAAACAAGTCAAGTGGTTGTCTTCTAAATGTAAATCGTACACCTTAGCACCTTCCAGTACATTTTCCCCGAATTCTGATAACTCGTTATCGTTCAGCCACAAGGAAAAGATTTTTTGTCCTTTAAAAGCGCCATCTTCAATTTTATGGATTTTATTGTTATATAAGTAAATGTGCATCCATTTCTCTGTTATTGCCAATGCATCTCTGGGTATTATTTCTAAGGCATTATAACTCATAAATATCGTGCTTAATTGGGGATTATTTTGGAACCACCTGAAATCATACACGAAGAAGGGTAGAACTACAAGAAATTTTGTCTTGTATTTAATATGAAAAATTAATAGTAAATTAAAAATAAACCTGTACCTAAACGGTATGAAATTTAGAGACATCGACGGCATGTAAGGAACCCTAGAAACAGATGATCATTTTAATTGTGTTTCAATGTAGTTAGCATTATACAAGTGTTATTTTTATTTTGGTTGGAAAAGTAAGTCAAAACCAACTCTTTCCGCCAAGTCAAGACCTATAATCTCCCTTATAAGGGTAAAAAACGACCATACACCACGAAAATCTTTCGATTTGATTCCAGGATAATATACTTGATTATTGCGAAATACTGAAGTGACTTTTGCATATTTGACTTTAGCGCAATTAACGAACGCCAAGATAAATAATATATCAAAAATGGTTGCAGCCGTTCTGCAGTTACAAAATATTACCAGTAAAGTTTAATTATTATACCAATTAAAATTTTGGTATTACTGAAAAGCTGAAGGTTAAAATATTATTTGTCGTGAACTAGATGTTTAATTTAGAACTTTCATTCGGAGAAAATAATTCCTAAATATATTATTTATACTGGCATAAATTAATGTATCTACCTATATTTCGAAAAATGAAAGTTAAATCCGTCACAAGAGAAAGACAGTTTAAGGATGCGTCTTTTAATATCTTGAAGCTAAAGTAAATCGGTGTTTGCACTGTGAACTTAACCCATACTATCTTTAAACCAGAACTATCCAATGTGTTTGAAAAAATACCTTTTATTCCAATTTGCGATCAGATTACCATCTAAATCTATTTGGTACATAACAGGCAAATTATCCAACGCAGTCGCTTCTATATTTTTAATTTTATTATTGCTTAAATCCAACGTCAACAGTGATGGTACATTGTTAAAAACACCAGCTTTTATTTTTTTCAACTTGTTTCCCTTAATGACCAGGTACTGAAGATCAGGCAAATTTCTAAATGCTCCAGGTTGGATTTCCTTTAATTTACAGTTTTCTATTGTGAGTGTATATAAAATGTCAATGTCACTTATAGATTTTTCCCTTAAAATTGGAATGTCTTGGCCCTTGAACAACAATTCGTGGTAGAATTCTCCAGGAATGTTTTCTTTCAAACTGTCCGATTTTTCAATGGATTTGGTAAACCACTTATAATTATATTTCTCGTGTACACTGAATTCTACATTTTGGAAGGTATAAACGTCACTCTTTGCCGAAATCAAAAATAATGGTAAAAGAAGAAATATTTGTATGAAACACATTTTATTATTAAGCATGTTGCTTTTCGTGTACTGAATTTTTTTTTAATACATTCCTTTATATACTGTAGTCGTCATAAGATTTGTATGGGTTTAAAAGTCACTTAATCAGGTAACGAAGGGATAACCTTTAACTTCTCAAAAAAATAATTTATTTTTAATCAGTTCTAAATACAGTACAGTATCTTTTATTTTCAAAACACATAAAAAATTATTTGACCCGTAATATACTGATTCTGATATAAAAACACATTACAAAAAAATATTAATAAATTTCGCGATATTCAACTATAAATGCTCATACAACCACATAATTAATAGAAATAAATAAGATAGAAAACACCAAGAAAACAAATAAAAATATACATAAAACAAAAATCTAGCATAACAAATACTATTTTTCAATATAAAAAGAAAAAACAGGGTATACCTAATGTGAACTTAATACAATATGAGGAATAAAGGATAGATTTAATTTTTCATTTCATTCATTTCAATTCGAAAGTTTATACAATTATATTTTATAATATAATAATATACAGTAATTGTTGTTATCTCTATCATTAATTGTATTTTGACACCTAGGTAAATTTTTATACCTGCATGTGTCACATAAATTACTATATTTATTATATATAGATATAGTCAGATCTGGTCTTAACGTGCGGGTCCAAGGGTCACTGATCATATGCGTCAAATCAGACAACACAGAGGCTATCAAAATGTTGTGAGATTATTTACAAATATACCGAAGGAAGGAAAAATAGTTTCATTATTTTAGCTATCGCGAAGATAGCCACATATACCTAATATTATTAGTTTTGTAAAAATTATGTACAGGGGAGTTGAAAAAGTTACAAAAAATTATATAATCGTTAATTATATACCTACTGTACCCTTTAATTAAAAACGACAATAATAAACAGTGCAATTTATTTTAACAATTTTACTACTAAAACCTAAAAATACAATGGCATTTATGTGATGTCCCAGATTTAACATCACGTATAAAGTATTGCAACCTACCTTTTTCTTTATTAATTTTCTTAATTAATCTTCTTCTTCTTCTTCTTCTTCTTCTTCTTCTTCTTCTTCTTCTTCTTCTTCTTCTTCTTCTTCTTCTTCTTCTTCTTCTTCTTCTTCTTCTTCTTCTTCTTCTTCTTCTTCTTCTTCTTCTTCTTCTTCTTCTTCTTCTTCTTCTTCTTCTTCTTCTTCTTCTTCTTCTTCTTCTTCTTCTTCTTCTTCTTCTTCTTCTTCTTCTTCTTCTTCTTCTTCTTCTTCTTCTTCTTCTTCTTCTTCTTCTTCTTCTTCTTCTTCTTCTTCTTCTTCTTCTTCTTCTTCTTCTTCTTCTTCTTCTTCTTCTTCTTCTTCTTCTTCTTCTTCTTCTTCTTCTTCTTCTTCTTCTTCTTCTTCTTCTTCTTCTTCTTCTTCTTCTTCTTCTTCTTCTTCTTCTTCTTCTTCTTCTTCTTCTTCTTCTTCACTTCTTCTTTCTACTTCTTGGTTATCTTCATCAGACGTTACATTTTTCTACTTCATTTGATGCTATCTTCTTTTACTGTCCTTTTGACTGGACCCGGAAGACTCAAGTTTTGGTTATACTTTGAATATTTTGGAAGACTACTGGTTCTGGATATTTTAACTGCCATGCAGTACCCACAGTACTAATTTACTGTTGTCACCCAGACAAATAATACTAGCACAGTTCCTGCCTAGAGTACCGTATAACAGCTAAGTGGTAGATTTAGTAACTTTTAATTTATTTGGGTATATCATTTTAACCTGGGGGACTGTCGGAGGCCTTACCATTTCTTCTTAGAATACCGTTGGATTAATTATTAGTATTTCTTGTGGCCAAAGACGGACCCAGTTTGGAATGTTATCATAAAAGTAAAATCATTTACTCATGCCTTGATTTTTCTTTCCTAAAAACATTTTATTTAGCGGTTAACCCAGATTGTAAGGTACCAAATTTGTATGGCAATTGCGTTTAGTCGACCAAACCTCTTCGCTAGCTAGTACCAAACGTCCTTGTACAAAGTACAAGATATTTAGGTATTATGATATGAAGTCATGAAATGCATTTTATTTAAATTATTTCTTTTTAATTATCATGACAATGTATGTTCAAATTGAATACATATCACCATTTCACTTTGTCACTTTTAATGAGTGAATACAGTACTTAAAATTTTTACGTAAGCCTGTGTTTTACTTAGTTAGCTTACATCATAACATCAATTAATTTAATGTTTTGGTAATTTTCTTACTGACGAAAATTACCTGGCGCCTAAAGAAAATCATTGGTTCTTGTCAGTGAATGTCTGAAGATAGATATGACAGGCATTGCTTGATTGGCCGTACTAAGGTAAGAGAACCCAGTGAACTCACTGCCCTGTTGAGCTAGCTAGGGTAACGAAAAGCCAGACTCTTTAAAGGTTACATTTTGGTTTCTTAAAGACATTCTCAATTTTAGTTTTATTTTAAGAGATTACACTGGCTTTGATTTCTATATATAACAGTGTCACCCAACACCAAATATTAGGTTAACACTGGCGCCCAAGCTATTTTTTTTTGCTTTTGTGGTAATTTTGGAACAAAATTAGTTCATTGTTTTTTACTCGAACAAGTTTTTTAAATTTTTTCTCTTTAGTATCATATCTTGGTAAAACTTGTTACGTTACGTTTTTTTGGTTTCGATATAAAGTTTTTTTAATATGAATTTGTTTTGGTAGCTCGGTTGATAATATTTGATGGTATTTAGTACGGTATTTTGAAGAAAACTTAAGAATTTTCAAGTTGTGAGTCTTGAGTGGACATATTGTGTAGCACATCTTTGTATTAGCATAAAGGAAACTTGTTTTATAGTAAAGTAAGCCACTAATTACCAGATATTTTGAAGTGTTTGGATATTTTTTTTTGACACACTTATCTTGATTTGGGATATTATGTGGGCATAAGTACTTTTTTTTGTATTTTTCTTTTTGGGGGGGTGAGATTATTGTAATAAATTTCACTACATATTTTGCTATACAGTGTTGCCATTGTTGACAAACTTCTGAATTTTTTTTGATAAATACCACAAAGCAAATTAAAGGTTTCTACTTTTGTATGGTTAATCTATGTAATGCCTACAGAACCATTGATTGATTTTGACTTATTATACTGAAATATTTGTTTTGATTCCGTGGTACTATTGTGCTCAATTGACTTAGTATACTTGATAAATTGGTACACTTTTGAAATACTGAGAGTCTTGTTTGGTACTGATATTTATTTTGGGTATAATATTGGTACAGTTTGGTAATAACTTGGTATATTTTTTTTTGGTACTGATTTTTATTGGCTAGTTGATGCATACATAGGTACATACTTGAAATATTTTGGTATATTATTTTGATACAGATTTTTTTTTACTGATGTACAGTTACATTGGTAGATTTTGAAATTTTGATAAATTTTTGATACTGATATCTGGAATTGAGACTTGCAATTTTTTTATAATATTGCATATTAATTTTGACTGAGTATACTTATATTGAAAAGTATATTTATATGGGTATATTCTAGGTTTTGACTTAGTATTCTTTTTCTTATGAATTCTAGGAAAAGGTAACTACTATATTTGATATTGATTGTATATTTTGACTTATTGCTTAAAGTTATTTATTTTATCTTACAAGATGTATAAACTAGATATTGATCGCTTGTCTAAAGATAAAATTATTAGTGAGCTTTCTGCACGAGGCGTTTCAGAAACTGGAACGGTAGACAGTTTAAGAAAATGTTTGCGTTCTTTGATGTCGTTGGAAAGATCCGGTAGTACTGTTCATAGTTCGTACAATCTTGATGCTGCGGCTGAAATTAAGAAATGTAATAGTAAGATTAAAGAGTTGTCTGATAGTATTAAAACTTTTAATGGATCTGCTAATCAACTACTTAAGATTGAAACAAAAATAGCTCATTTAGTCGGTCGTATTGACAGAATACCAGATCAGGAGCGTGTTATCAATGAAGGAAGATCTAAAGCACTTGTTAGTTTAGCTACTTGTATCTCTGAATATGAGGAGAGACTTAAAGTTTTAAAAGATCAACAAACACAACCTTCAGCTCCACTGGATCCAAATTTTTCCAACGCAGTAGGGCACACAATCGTTCAATCTTCACCAAATGCTCACTCTACTATACATAATAATGCGAATACACCACCAGCAAATGTTAGCAATTTTACTTTAGCGCAAGGAAATTTAGCACCGCAGGTGACTCCTTATGTAAATAGTTTACCAGTTTGGAAGTGGGATGTAAAATTTTCGGGTATTGCTTCTGGAATTAGTTTTAATGCGTTTCTTGAACGTGTTGAAGAACTTTGCCATTCTAGGGGTGTTAGTAAAGCAGACTTGTTTCGTTGTGCTGCAGATTTGTTTGTTGGAGATGCCCTAAATTATTATCATCTTATCGTTAGATATTGTAGTGATTGGGATGGTTTAGTAAAGTTGTTAAAGGATGAATTCCTACCATCTCACTTGGGTGATAAACTTTGGCGGCAAATTTTAGAGCGAACTCAAGGCACTGGTGAACCAATTGGTATTTATGTGACGGCTATGACTAAACTTTTCGACCGCATGCCAAATTGTGTATCGGACGAACTTAGACTTAAAGTTTTAAGAGCTAATATTTTACCCTTTTATCAAGAACGATTGACTTTACATGATATTCATTCACCTTTCGAACTTATTGAATTGTGTCGCAAACTTGAAGAAACTCGACTGCGTGTAGAAGAATTTAAACCACCTCGCAGAGGAAATTTATTTTTAGAACCTGACTTAGACTATAATCCACCTAGGAGGGATTTTTCTAAACATTCGGAAAAACCGATCGTACGCAATGTTCAGGGCGGTGATTCTTGTACTAAACAATCATTAGTCTGTTTTAAGTGTAATCAACCTAATCATATGGCTAGGAACTGCACAACAAAAATTCAAAAGTGTTTTACTTGCGGAAAACAAGGGTTTACAAAGAAAACTTGTCCTGAATGTAATAAAAAGCAAATTAGAAAATCGGGAAACGGTTCGGGAAGTCGTCAGTAGGTCGAGGGTTGACTTCTTCGAGTAATTCGACCAATTTGGATATTACTCCTAAAAATAGTTTAAACAATTTAGAAATTATGAAAACAGGGTTAGAATATAAAGATAGGGTTGTTTTAGATTATGTATTAGCACATGTTGGTCCTGGTGAATGTCCATTCTTAAAAGTTAGTATTTTGGGATTAGATTTCTACGATTTATTAGATTCCGGCGCAAATAAAAATTTTGTTGGCGAAAAGGGTTGGATTAAGTTAAAGAATTTAGGGGTTAGGCTAGATCCTAACAGAACACCTTCGTGTACCGTCGCGAATAATGATACTTGCTTTTGTCTTGGTATTGTTTGTGTGCCAATTAGGGTACGTGACGTAGTCAAATTAGTTGATTTGTATATAGTTCCTGAGCTACGTCATGAGTTGATTTTGGGCATTGATTTTTGGGTTAAGTTAGGTATAGTTCCTGACATGAGAAAAGGCGAGTGGTATTTTTCGGACGAAAATTTTTCTGCCCCAGAAATTTCTTTAATTCAATGTGAAGCAGATTTAGATGCTGACCAACAAGTTAGACTGGATGCTGTCGTATCTGCTTATTTTGACAAGTTTGAAGGAAAATTAGGTTGCACTTCAATTGTCAAACATAAAATCGTCACTAACAGCGAACCAATTAAACAGCGGTATTACCCTGTATATAAGCAGAAGCTAATCGACGAGGAAGTGGACAAGATGCTGTCAGCAGGTGTCATCGAAAGGTCTACTTCAGCATGGTCTTCTCCTGTACTTTTAGTACCAAAACGTGATGGAACACAGAGGTTTTGTGTCGATTTTCGTAAATTAAATAAAGTTAGTCAGAAAGATGCATATCCATTGCCGTATATTTCCGCTACGTTGGATAAATTAGGTTGTGCGCGTTATCTGTCTTCTTTAGACTTACAGAGCGCATATTGGCAAGTGGAATTGGAGGAGTCCAGCAAACAATATACCGCATTCACAGTTTCTGGTCGTGGTCTGTTTCAATTTTGTCGTTTACCCTTTGGTTTGCATAATGCTCCTGCAACTTTTCAGCGTTTAATTGAGACTGTTTTGGGGCCAGAATTGCAGCCTTATGTGTTTTGCTATCTTGATGATGTGATTGTTGTCACGCCTACGTTTGATAAACATATTGAGGTTTTGGAAGCAGTGTTTCAACGCTTGGAAACAGCTGGCTTAACGTTGAATAAGGTTAAGAGTAAGTTCTGTCGCTCAGAATTGAAGTACTTGGGATATGTAGTTAACCGACACGGTATTTCCGTAGACGCCGATAAGGTGCGTGCGATTTCTGATATGCCGAATCCTAAAAATATTACAGAAGTACGTAGGGTATTAGGTATGATATCTTGGTATAGGAAGTTTGTTCCAAAGTATTCTGACCTGATTTCTCCATTGACTCGTTTACTTCGAAAAGGGATAAAATTTGTTTGGGACGAAAGTTGCGAGAGGTCATTTCAGGGTATTAAAAACTCACTTATTTCAGCTCCTATTTTAACATGCCCTAACTTCGAACAAGAATTCGTTGTGGCTACAGATGCCAGTAATTATGCCGTTGGTGCAATATTAAGTCAATTTTATGATGGCAGAGAACATGTTATCTGTTATATTTCAAGGACCCTAAGTCGTCAGGAAAGGTTATATTCTGCTACCGAACGAGAACTTCTTGCTGTACTGTTCGCTATAGAAAAGCTGCGTTGTTATTTGGAATATACTAAGTTTACTGTTATTACAGATCATTATAGCCTTAAATGGCTGGACAATTTGAAGGATCCACAAGGTCGTCTAGGATGGTGGGCTCTTCGTCTTCAACAATTTGATTATACTGTTGTACATAGGAAAGGTCGTGATCATTTTGGACCAGACTTAATGTCAAGGGCTGTTCCAGAGACTAGCGGTGACTTGGAGACTTCCAACATAGAAATTCAGGAGGTTAAAGACAAGTGGTATATTAAGCTTAGGAAACGTATTTTGGAAAATCTATTGTCTTACCCTCAGTGGCGAGTTAGCGACGACAAAATTTTTAAGTATGTGGAACTAGATTTACCAGAATTGAGAGAGAATGGAGAGTATTGGAAGTTAGTAATTCCTAAAGAAAATCGTAGGGAGGTACTTCATTCGTGTCATAACGTTTTGACTGGCGGACATTTAGGCGTTCATAAGACTTATTATAAGGTTGCTAGACTTTATTATTGGCCTTGTCTAAGAGCGGATGTTGCACGGTATGTTAAGGAGTGTTTGACTTGTCAACGCGTCAAGCCTGAACAAAAACTTCCAGCAGGTTTTATGGGTGGTCATGTTGCAGCTCATCGCATATGGCAGATTATTAGTATGGATATTTTTGGACCATTACCCAAAACCAAACAAGGTCACATGTATATATTTGTTGTTACGGACACTTTTAGTAAGATGAATCGCTTCTTCGCTATTAGGCGCGCAAACGCACAAACTGTTGTCAAATTGGTAGAAGACCAAATTATATTGCGTCAGGGTGTACCTGAAATTATTCGCACCGATAACGGGTCGACATTTAAAAATCGCCTTTTTGAGCAGTTAACAGAAAAATATGGAATTAAAGTTATTTTTAATCCTCATTATCATCCATCGCCAAATCTTACAGAACGTGTTAATAGGGTGCTTAAAACTATGATTTCTGCATTTGTGACAGACACTCAACGTACTTGGGATGAAAATCTATCATCTCTTGAGTGTGCCGTAAACTCGTCCGTACATCAAACTACTGGCCGAACTCCTTACTTTTTCAATCACGGTTGCGAAATGGTTTTGCACGGTAGCGAATACGAAAAACTAACCATTTTAGGCGATAGTTCCAGCCATAATTCTGATAGTGACTCTATCGAGGACAACGATCCTCCTAAAAATAAGTTGGTTAAAAAGGTTGAAACTTTGGCGAAATTGCGAGATTTTGTAGCAAAGAAACTCGAAAAAGCTCATTTAAAAACAAGTGATCAATATAATTTAAGACGTCGCGATGTTCATTTTTCAGTAGGAAGCTTAGTTTGGAAACGTTTGTTTGCTCTGTCAGACGCTGGTAACTACTTTACTGCCAAGTTGGCGGGCAAGTTTGAAGGTCCTTATAAGGTTAGGAAAAAATGTGGTTACTGTGTCTACGAGCTTGAGGATAAAAACGGTAAATCTAAAGGTAGATGGCATGTTCAAGATTTGAAGCCGTATTATGCTCCTACTGGGGAATAGGAAAAATCGTTGGGGTTTGTTGAGCCCTGCAGCGATGGGCTACAGAATGTGTAGATGACTGCCTTGGCGCGAATCTAGACATACTGCTTTGCATAAGAATTATCCTGCACTAGAACTGGTTGGGGTAAGAGCCCTCTAAAAGTTATAATAAAGATTGCCTTCAGCTACTTTATTATTTGAGTTAGTCACTGCTTAATTTAAGTATTTAGTTTCTTGATTGATTTGGTTCAGTAAGTTCTAAATTTTTGTTAACTTGTGACGGGCTGATACTTGACTCGGCGCGTAACGGGACAAGTGTAAGTTCGAAATACGGTGAAACTTAATTTAGTAATTTTGATTTGGTTTACTTCACTTTGGTTCATGCTCAAATAAGCATTTAGTTCGTCTTTTAGCAGTGTTTAAGTTTAAAAAAACCCCAAACGTTACGTTGTTTTTTTTAAATGTATTACTTATAGTTATCACTAACTTTTGAGTAAAAGCAAATGTATAATCTATAGTAGTTATCTTGAAGTTATCTTGAGTAATCTTGAATTACCTTGAGTTATCTTGAGGTTATCCTATCTTGACTTTGACGCTTAACTAAGTAGTTAAGTTTATTTTCCGATTGTGTCCTTTGTCTGTTTAGACAATATGTAGTTTACCGATTGTGTCCTATTTTCTTTCCAGCCTTTTTTTTTTCTTTTGAATACAGGCTGAGGGATGTTGGGTGCTCCAGGATGACGCTTTGCCGCTTTCTTAATGTAGACGCTTGTTCTACGGAGGGCAAATCTGTCGGGAAGAGTCATGTCTGTCGAAGTCTGGCCTTCGGAGTCGTAATACGGACCAGTTTGCGCTTGTCGTAACCCGGAGGAGGACCAAACTACTGCGCATGACCTCGCTCGAAGGTTAGTGTGATACGACAAGTCTGGAGCAGTGTCATCTTTCAGAACACCCTATTTAGTTTTCATGACAAGGCTGTGATGCATTTAGATGTGTTAAAACACTAGTGTATCTTTTAGTTTGGTATATACTATATTATTACTTCCGTTTGACCGGTGGAGCATCTGGGTTACAATTTATTATTTTTTTTTGGTTCTTCTATTGTTTATTTTTTTTAGTTCTCCACCTTTCAGGTATTGTTGTACGGTCAATTTTATTCGGTCTCTTTTGGGATTAGTGGGTTGTGCCTTGAGATTACTTGTATGAGGTTAGTACACGAGGTTCGCCAAGCCGCATTTGGTGCAACGCAATGCTAACTTAAGTCTATTTAAGATCGAAACAACTTTTATATTCAGATCCTTATACCATACAAGTGGCTCAAGACAACTTCCTTCTTCTTTCGGGGTTTCCGGGGATTGCTGACCGTAGAGCAGTCACTGGAATATTTTTGGTTTTCTAGTGGTAGTATTGTTCTTCCATGTCTATTTCAATTTTCCGACTCAAAGCGTGTGATTTCGATTTTGGCATAAATTTATCTCGTATCTATTAAGTTAAGGTTTTGTAGAAAATTACGAGGTAATTTTCTTTTGGTGGGGGAGTGGTGTGATGTCCCAGATTTAACATCACGTATAAAGTATTGCAACCTACCTTTTTCTTTATTAATTCTTTTAAATTAACATGGATATTCCTTCTTTTCGAAACCTTCTCTCTGTCTGATCGTCGTTGACATCCTTGTATGAGATCCTACTTTTCTCAGGATGCGTACCTGACATTGTGTTCTCACTATGGCTCAAATTTTGTCTTCTAATAAGCATATCAACATACATTTTGGTACTCTTTTACTTTCGATTGTAATTTCATTACTTATTTTGTTTACATTTTCTGTCAGTTGTTAAAAGGGTTATGTTAATCTTTTGGCACTGGTTGCCGTAGGTCTTACTGATACTGTTAGAGTTCCGTATTAAGCGATTTCGATTGGATTTGACCACAGAGCATATTTGGGTAACATTTTTGAACGCCATCAGAGTCGAAAGGAAGAGAATGACAGGTTTCTGAAATTTGAAAATGAATTTCCTATTTCCGTTTTCGGAGGTTGGCCATTTTCTTGCAAGCTGCTGGGGAAGAAACACGCGGCACCGCAAAAGTTAAAACTAGTTAACTTCTCAGGTTGAGGATCAGCGGTTCCGTGCCAATTGGAAATGAATAAGTTTTAATGCTTAATAAGCAGTTTGTTTGTGTTCATTTTCCAGCGAGATTTTCTCGGTTTTCTAAGTTTCTTCCTGGTCCGAAACAACGACCTTAAAACATTAAGAAAACAGGAAGCTCTCATTGGTTTGAGGTATGCATATTTGATATTATTTTAGTAAGATTAATTGCCATTATTTTCATTGTTGGAAGATTGTAATTTTCATGGGGAAAACTGGTTTTTACTACTTTAAATTGGGGTAACTTCCACGTGCTATTTTGGGGGTTTAGTCTTTGCTTATTTTACACAAAATTTAAGAGGGTTTTTACAGTAATAAAACTACCAGAATAATTTGATGGGATTAATTTTCTATGGGTTTTTTTTTGTTTCTACGGGGGGGGCCACTTGTAAGTACTATTTACTAATTTGTACTGTTCTCCGTAGGGCTTCTTCTTCTTCTTCTTCTTCTTCTTCTTCTTCTTCTTCTTCTTCTTCTTCTTCTTCTTCTTCTTCTTCTTCTTCTTCTTCTTCTTCTTCTTCTTCTTCTTCTTCTTCTTCTTCTTCTTCTTCTTCTTCTTCTTCTTCTTCTTCTTCTTCTTCTTCTTCTTCTTCTTCTTCTTCTTCTTCTTCTTCTTCTTCTTCTTCTTCTTCTTCTTCTTCTTCTTCTTCTTCTTCTTCTTCTTCTTCTTCTTCTTCTTCTTCTTCTTCTTCTTCTTCTTCTTCTTTCTACTTCTTGGTTATCTTCTGACTTCATCAGACGTTACATTTTTCTACTTCATTTGATGCTATCTTCTTTTACTGTCCTTTTGACTGGACCCGGAAGACTCAAGTTTTGGTTATACTTTGAATATTTTGGAAGACTACTGGTTCTGGATATTTTAACTGCCATGCAGTACCCACAGTACTAATTTACTGTTGTCACCCAGACAAATAATACTAGCACAGTTCCTGCCTAGAGTACCGTATAACAGCTAAGTGGTAGATTTAGTAACTTTTAATTTATTTGGGTATATCATTTTAACCTGGGGGACTGTCGGAGGCCTTACCATTTCTTCTTAGAATACCGTTGGATTAATTATTAGTATTTCTTGTGGCCAAAGACGGACCCAGTTTGGAATGTTATCATAAAAGTAAAATCATTTACTCATGCCTTGATTTTTCTTTCCTAAAAACATTTTATTTAGCGGTTAACCCAGATTGTAAGGTACCAAATTTGTAAGGCAATTGCGTTTAGTCGACCAAACCTCTTCGCTAGCTAGTACCAAACGTCCTTGTACAAAGTACAAGATATTTAGGTATTATGATATGAAGTCATGAAATGCATTTTATTTAAATTATTTCTTTTTAATTATCATGACAATGTATGTTCAAATTGAATACCTATCACCATTTCACTTTGTCACTTTTAATGAGTGAATACAGTACTTAAAATTTTTACGTAAGCCTGTGTTTTACTTAGTTAGCTTACATCATAACATCAATTAATTTAATGTTTTGGTAATTTTCTTACTGACGAAAATTACCTGGCGCCTAAAGAAAATCATTGGTTCTTGTCAGTGAATGTCTGAAGATAGATATGACAGGCATTGCTTGATTGGCCGTACTAAGGTAAGAGAACCCAGTGAACTCACTGCCCTGTTGAGCTAGCTAGGGTAACGAAAAGCCAGACTCTTTAAAGGTTACATTTTGGTTTCTTAAAGACATTCTCAATTTTAGTTTTATTTTAAGAGATTACACTGGCTTTGATTTCTATATATAACACTGTCACCCAACACCAAATATTAGGTCTGATAAACTATTTCGATAATGAAAGAAAAAGTGGAAATTCGCTAACAAATATGCAGGAAACGGTAATGAAAACACTGGGAAATAGTTTAAGGACTATGCAGAATAATGTGCATGAAAAAAAAGCATAATATAATACCCAGGAATACTAAAAAATGTAAACGAAAAACACCGTTTATAATTATAGCCTAAAAACTCTCATCGTCACTTATAAAATCTGAAAAGTCCTCGTCGTCTGAGTCGTCTTCGAATGGAGCAATTATCATTGGCGCTACTTCGACATCTAGTTCTTGTTCTCGATCCCACCAATCCCTTATTAATATTTCTGTATGTTCCACCGATTTCTTCCAGTACTCTTGTGTAATATGATCTAACGAATCTTTCCAAACTATTTGTACTTGGTCGGATTTAAGACCATCACCTACATGTTTTCCATAATAAGATTTTGCACCAGCCCATATTAATTCTATTGCGTTAAACTGGCAATGATATGGCGGCAGTCGTAGAACCTCATGACCATATTCACGCAGTATTTCATCTACCGCGTATATTTTGGGTTTTTTAAGAGACTTTGCTATTGATAGGAGTTCTGATTTAAGCATATTTGGTAAAGGATTTTGGTTGTGTTTTTCCAGCCACTCATAAATATCACTTTTCCTCCTAGATGAAGTAGGCTGTTTATTAAAAATTCTTGAATGATATGATGCATCTAATACAATTAAAGACGGAGCATCCAAATTTGGTATCAATTAAACTTTTAACCATTTTTCAAACATTTCGCAATTCATATTATCATGATAGTCAGCACTTTTAGATGTTGAAGAAAAAATTAAACTCGCACCTGCAACATATCCTGTTGCAGAACCGGCATGCAAAATAATAAAACGCTTTCCCGTACCGCACCCTTTTCTCCTTTTAACACTTTTTACAGACTCATCTTGCCAAGATTTTGAACCACTTCCATTCGAAAATATCCACGTTTCGTCTAAAAATACCACTTTTCTAAATTTCGATTTGTAATTGTCCGTATATTTTTTTAAAACCTGAACACGCTGACTCACTATCTGTGGCTGCTCACATAAAAATCTTCGGTTACAGTCTTTTTTATAGCGAAAACCTAAATTTTTTATTAATTTTGATAACGCTTCAAGTCCAATTTCCAAAACACCCCGAATTTTTAATGTTCTTTGTAAAACTGGAAGAGTTACATTGGTTTTTGATTTGTATAAATCGTAAATCACATTTCGAACTCCCATTTTAATATTTTCGCTTAAATCCTCAGTCTTTGGCTTTCTTCGTTTACACTTTTTAGTATTCTTGGGTATTATGTTATGTTTTGTTTCATGCACAATTTTCTGCACAGTCCTTAAACTAATTCCCAGTGCTTTGGCTACTGTTTCCTGAATATTGGTTGGCGAATTTCCACTTTTTCTTTCATTTTCGAAATAGTTTATCAGATTAAGTACCATTTTTTTTGATTGGAGATGCAAAAACCCAGAAAATTGTTTCATTTTGTCACAAACTGTCAAAGTCACAAAACTGGCATATTTAAAATAAAACGTAGCTGGTGCTATTATAAGCTTTTTTAGAATCGCTGAAAAGTAAATACATATCGATTTTTTTCATGTCAAAATGGAATAAGTCTGTCTCATTTATCTTACGTATTTTATTTAGGGGGTAAAATTAAACGCAAGTAAAGAAAACAAAAACTGAGAGTATGTCTTTCTTGAATCGTATGACCCGCACGATAAGACCAGATCCGACTATATTAATGTATTTGATCAATAGGAAAAAAAAATATATATAGGGTGACTCGGAACTAAATGAACATCCGTCACCAGGTGATAGTGGACACCTTGGGATTTCTAAATAATCTACCTTTGTAGGTATATCATCACTTGTTAGTTAGATACTTACAGGGAGTTTTATAATATTTGGCTCCTGTTTTTTTTTGGCACCTGGTGTTGTTTGTTTGTTTGTTTATACTCGGTGAAAATATTATGAATACTGATCGCATTAAAATGCCGTATGAAAAGTTTTGAGATTTAGGTTCGGACTTAAAAAAAGTTGTCGATTTCTAATTTTTAAAATTCAATAACTTGTATGTCATATTTATAAAAAATTTATTTATTCCCTGAAAAACATAAAAAACTGTTGTGTCATTAGTGACATACTTGCCAAAGTTGCCGGACTCACCGCTCAACCATAAAAAACAGCTAATCTTTAGGTATTGAAAAACATTTATTTTTATTTGACAATATTTTCAAAATGCCCTCCATTAACTTCTTCATATTTTCTTCCTCTCATACTTAAATTTAAAACTGCACTCCTAATTATTACTTCTGGTCTATTTTTAATTTCCTGAAATGAAGGAATAATGCGTTGCAAAAGCTGGTCCCGTGTTTTAATTTCTTCCTTATAAACTAATTTTTTTATATACCCCCCAAAAAAGTTCAATGGATCAAAGTCCGGTTTTCATTTATAACCTTCCTTCAAAGAAGTGTGGGCCAATCAATTTACTATTATACCCACCCAAACATTTACTGAAAATTTGGTCTGCCTTTATCCGCGACTAATTACTTTTCAGCACCACTTTTAACATCTCTATGTTATCTAATTTACTTTACCGACAAACCAAAAGGTCTTATATTTATTACCTCTTACTCATAGATGGCACTGTGATGGTCACTTTTTACTTTTTCAAAATACTGAGTTACACTTTTTTCCAATATTGTAAACCTACCAACAGAGGTCGTCACATAAATACTTATGATGCCTATTTTCAAACCTTTCAGCAACATATTTCTAAATGTAATTTTTTTTTTCTATTCTATAGGGATTGTATTGATTGTATCTTGTATTTTTAGTGATTTTTAGTATTTTAAGCAATCTTGAACCTTAATTGAGCTTTCCTCCTTTGTAACTTTTTTATAAACTCCTGGCATACTTAAGGATTCTTCATTTTGACCGCCAAAACACTTGTCATTTGTTCCCCCCTTTTACAATGTTAAGTTCATGTTCATTTCCCATCCAACACGTGTTTTTTACAGTAGAACCTCTCTAACGGGAACAAATTTTTTTTTTTTTCAATTTCTTAAAAAATTTTTTTGCACCAAATGTGTGTGCTTTGACTCCGGCGGGGTAAATGGGCTGTAAAAAGCCTGGTACCCCAACAGTTTTTTACTTTTAACCAAAAGGTAAGCTAATCTACCACATTTTTTAAATTTCATTTACTACATTCCCCTTTCTATTTTTTACAGATGCTTTGACCCCTAAAAAACAACTTTTTCTTTTTCTTCACATCTCACTCCAACACTTTCACATGTTTCTGACTAGGCTTAATAAAACTCAAGATGTTTCAATAATTTAATAATGATTTATACAGATAAGTTTTTCAAAGCTCACTAATTTTTACTACCCTAATTTTCTGCATGACACAGTGTGCTTCTGCACTTAACCCTCAACTCTTCAGTATGCTGGAGTCTTAATTTGAGACCTTCTGACTATTCAATTTTACACCTCTTGTACACCCTTAAAAGCTCCATTACGGCTCATTTTCACCATTATTTTCTCTTTTGCTAAAAACATCAGCATTTTATTTTTCAATTTGTTTTCCTGATGATGAGTGTTTCTACACTCGAAACATGTCGTCGATGTGATCCTAGGTTCGCCTAGTTTTTCGATTAATAAATATTGTAGAGAAAGACTTCATGCTTTTCTTTTTGTGTATTTACTGAAAAGGTTTATAGGTGCGACTGCCTAATAGCAATTGGATTTTCTAGGGACCACACATGACACTTTCTAGAATTATTAACACCTTATTTTACACCCATTAACATCTCTGGTAAACTGAGATTCATCGGTCCACACAGTCCGGTGAATATTCGCCTTAAAGTTTTTTAAAAGTTAAAAATCAAAAATAGTTATGAAATATTTAATATTATAAAATGTCAAAATTTAAGTAAATGAAATTAAGTGAATTTTATCCGAGTTAGAGGGGCTTACAGCAAGCGAGCAATGTGCCCTAGCTCAAATGCCGGAGAGTAGGGAGGGGTTAAAAACAATTAAATTAAGGCGCCACTGTTTTTAGGCCAGGCGAAAAACAGAAACCGACCAAGTTGGTTTTGGGTCCTCTACCTCGGTTAAATTAATAAAAACTTAAGCTAACTAGCACTGAAAATAAAATATAGGGGTATGTTGCCTAGCAGGGGGACTTAAATAAAACCGTTAAATTTTAAAATACATACAAGTGTTTTACTGTTTCATAAAGGTGGATGAGATATAGACATTACAAAAAAAGAACTTGCAAATTATGCCTAAATTACCAACTTCTATCATTGGTCAACATACACAATGGTAAAATGTTACCATACGCATTTGGGCGCAAGTTAAATAAATAATAATAATCATTACGTATTGGCTTAAACCATGGAAACCTTAATGTAGTTGAGAATTCAACATTACAGCAAAACTACATAGTAAATCATTGTCGAAAATATACTAGTATACTTAATCGAAATTAACAACATAAAAAAGAAGAAGGTCAAAATGTACCAGGACGCCTTTAGGTGTACATTAAAATTTAAAGTTAGGTCCTGTCACAAGGTGTCCAGTCTGCTTTACGCAGGACTGGTACTAGGATCTAGTACTGTTATCTGAGATCTGTTGGTATGATCCGTGACTGGGAGAAGAACCCTAAGAATAAAACAGTGCACGTCAGTACCAACAATAAAGACCCTCAAAATAAGAAATGGCTGAAGGCCTGAATAAAAAAAAACAATTTAAATTAATGATAACCAGCGTTGCACCAGCAAAACCTACAAAATTTTCTCTAAAACTAGGTCGTTCTGTAGATGTATTTCTAAATTTCTTCTGATCTTTTGTTAAAATTGCTACGGCAACTCTTCTTTTAAAGCCCAAAAGGTCCAATATGGTTCCAGGTATTGTTGTCGGGAGATATGTCACCAGATGAGCACTTGAAATCTTGTTTTGATTTGGAGGTAGACATTGCAGATGATTTTTCGTGGTCCAAACGCATGCGTTTTCTCAATTCGGATAAGGGTAATTCATCTTCCTCTTTACTAAAACCAAAATCTTCGGCTGTCGTAAAGATGAATTTTTTTAAGCAATTTAATAATAATAATAATAATAATAATAATAATGTCTTTATTTCTACATTACAAAGGTTTAAATGTTAACATTTATCATATTGTATTAATTGCAAGTGTAGTGTAAAAAAAGGCGAAGTTCAGTAATATACTGTCCCTTAAGACCAGCCCCTCTCCAAGCTGTGATTTTGGCCGGATAGTTTTACCACTAAGGCCACCCAAACGAAGCAGAAGAAGAAGACCAGCCCATTCTGCTCTTCTCAACCCTAGCAGGACTTTAGTAAATGTTTTACTATATTTGGCGCAACAAGCTCTAAAAAATTTTGAAATAAAACTAGTTCCATTATAAGTAGACACACAACCAACATATTGTATTATTATCTTTAGGTAGTTTTGAATTGTTAAATACATTTACGATAAGTTCCTAATTTCCATGTGTTAGTTTGTTTATTGAAAAAGTATTCAAAAATATGGCGATAAAATTTTTTAGGCTCCATTGATTTGAAGATATTTGGAAGGGGATTATACATATTTGCTATGCTATACGTAAAGCTTCTTTCAAAATACGCGGTTCTATGAAAAGGCGGTGTTATGAGACGTTCAAAACGAACGTTAATATTATGTACATTGGAACGAAATATAATTTTTTTATACAAATAGGCGAGAGTTTTAGAAGCAATAATTCTGTGATAGAAACAAACTGAGTGAACCTTTCTCCTACTCTCCATGTTCAACCACATTGCTTCATTCAATTTATAAGAGATTCTTTCAAATTTACGAATTCCATATATAAGTCGAAGACAAGAATTTTGCACTTTTTGTATTCTATTTTTTTGTATTCGAGTTAAACAATTACCATAAACTACATCTGCATGGTTGAAGATTGAGAGCACAAGAGAGTCACACATCATCTTTTTGAGTCTTACCGACAAATCATGTCGACTGGAGTAAAGTTATTTCAATCTGACATAAGCACGTTGTATACAGTTTGAAACATGTTTCTCAAAACTTAAAGAACTGTCGAATACGAGCCCAAGGTTGCGTACATTGTCTTTAATTTCCAGCTCAGTAGACTTAATTTTTATATTAATCTGGTTTTTTATGTAATTAACTTCATTCTTTGGACCGAATAGCATCAGACAACATTTTTTAGGATTCAGGAACAGAGAATGTTTCAAGGCAAGAGATCTAAGACTTTCTAGGTCGTTATTTAATTTTTGACAGGACTCAAGCAAATTTTCTTTTTAAAAGAAATATACAGTTGGGTATCATCCGCGTAATACTGATCTTTGCAGTTTTTAAGAGCGGTGGGAAGACTGGAAGTGTAAATGGCATACAACAGTGGACTTATGATTGACTCCTGCGGCACGACATTGGAAATATATAGTTCCGCAGATACATTTGCTCCGATCTTAACACACTGAGACCTACCAGTAAGGAAACCTTCAAAAAACTTTATTGCACTTTCACTCAGGCCTATATAGTGTAAAATTGCAAGGAGAATTTTATGATTTAAAGTGTCGAAGGCCTTTGAGAAATCCAGTAATGCCAACACCGTAACCCTTCCATCCTCTGTAGCTCTAAAAATGTCATCGCTCACGTTAGTTAAAGCGGTGGAACACCCATGATGACGCCGAAAGCCCGATTGTGTTTCCGGAAGAATTCGGTTTTGCTCGACATGTTCTGTAAGTTGTTTATTTATGATTTTTTCCAAAACTTTAGATAGGCACGGAAGGATACTTATAGGCCTCAAATCTTTAAGCTCTTGAGAATTATTTGTCTTAGGCAATGGCAATACCAGAGCCTTCTTCCACTCATCCGGATACACCGAGTTCTCCAAACAAAAGTTGATGACATGTGTCAGATATGGTAGAATAAAAGGACAACAGAGATTTATGATAAGTATATTTGACCCATCAGATCCACAGGCATTTGATTTTATTTGAGTAATAACATTTAAAACATCTATTTCCGTAACCGTGGAAAACTTTAGTAAAGATTTTACGGTATTTTTAACATTTTTTTGTGTAATATTTAATGAGATCTGTAGAATCAACCGAGGTTTGAGGTATTGAAGTTCTGAAAAAGTTATTAATTTCATCAGGTTTTTTTAAAGATTCCGGTATCTCCGTTTTATTTTTTTGAACTCCACCACAATATTTTTTTAAGTCGCCCCAAACATTCTCTGTTTTCGATAGTTTAGTGTTAAGAAAAGCTTTCTTTTCGATTTTAATTGTTACGGTTGTTAAGTTACGAAGTGATTTATAATAGTCTTTATTTGCATCTGTTTTATTCTTTTTGTATCGACTCAATGCTTTATCCCTAAGTTTAATTAAGTCTCTGACATTTTCCAACCATGGCTGGTGGGGTTTTGTTATTCTTACCCTTTTAAAAGGGGCATGTAAATCTAATAGTATATTTAAATTTTCATTAATAATAGTATATTGTTTTATTAGGAGTAAAAGCGATACTTTTCTGACGATTCTGTAGGTTTGCCGGACGAACAAAGTGAGTCCGGCAATTACGGATGAGTCATAAGAAGTTTCTTTTACTCCGAATAAAACATACTTTTTTTTCTTCAGACGTTGTTTAAATATAAAAACACAAAGATACAAAATGTTTTAATTGTTTTATTTAAAAACATTAAGTTTTGAGAAGGGGCTAGCGTTACTATGGATTTATTATTATATTGTTTGATAGCGACGTGCCATTCGATTTGACAAGTGTCAGCATTCATTATTGCGTAACTTTATTTAATTTTTATCCTTTTAAAAATAGAATTTTTTAAAACTACATTTAGGTACTTCAAATTAAAATGTCAGACTCAGAATTTACCTGTACGCCCCCGGAGGTTGCCAAAATTGCAGCAAATGTTGCGAACAATTTGCTGCCAACAAAATCCAGTGGTGTTTACGAAGCTGCGTTTAAAAGATTCCAGGTATGTTTATAACTTTCTGGTATTATTTAATATATATTTAGTCATGAGAATACAGTCATACTTTTACTTCCGCTGCTATTGGCAATGGAAGAAAAAGTAAATAATTTTTCTTCCGTTGCCAAAAGCAACCGCCTTCTGACGAAAAAGTAGAACTTTAACGTCAAAAAATTAGTAGAAAAACGTCAGGTTTATTGACGTTTGAAGAAAAAATGTATTTTGTCATTAACAGTATGGATATCAAAAATGTTACGCCAAGGAATGGATTGCAAATCATATGTGAATTGTTGTATATCTATGTTTTTTATATCTCTAAATTCCAGATACTTAATTTCTTTTTTATCTACTGGCACTGAAAATTCACAAAAAATAAATTCGTGATCAGACAGCCGCGGTGCGGGCAGAGTGTCACTATTTAATAACAAAAGATCGTCTGATACCAGTAAAAGGTCAATAAGGGTACATGATTTGTCGGTTATTCGTGTAGGGCTAGAAATTGTCTGGGATAGACCCACATTATCCAACAAAATATTAAAATCCCTAACTTCGTTCGAGAACAGGTTTATATAATCTATGTTAAAATCACCTCCACAACAGAGTTTATCGCATAACGGAGTTATTGATGTCAAAACATTGTCAAAATTCACTATAAAGTCCGGAAGTCCATAGGAAGGCGGTCTGTAAACACATCCAAAAATGAAATTTTTTTTTTTGAAAAATACCTTTACCCACACTTGCTCGAAATGTTCATTTCTTGAGTATTCATTTTCAACAATTTATAACAGCTTTTAATATACAACCCAACACCACCTCCCCGCCCAACCCTATCCTGTCTGACAAAATCATATCCCTCAATCCCAACGTCATTGGAGTTTACACCCCCATGCAACCAAGTTTCGGACACCCCAACAATATCAAAATCCTGAGACAATATAAATTGTTTAAAATCGTAGAAACTAGGAACTAGAGAACAGATGTTTATATGTGCAAATTTTATATTCTGCTTATACATTGTTTTATAATTAATACCTAAAAGTCATAATGTTATCTTAGGTTATGCCTATTTCACCTATAAAATAAGTATACTGAATACCTGTTGCTAATAAGTTACGACTTTGCAACAGCAGAAATATATATAAAAAAAAAACAAGAGTTAAATTTCTCGTTTAGAAAATAAAGAAAAAATCCTAAGGAATAAATAACTAGTTAGTAAGTTAAAGCAGTTGTGTTGTTATACATACACATTTCCGCCGTTCTGCGTGGAATTATCTATCTATACTAGTTTTTGCAAATCATTTTCATTTGTAATGATAATTTTTTTGTTATTACAAAATATAAATATGTTACCTCGAATTGTCCATGCCTGTTTTTTAAATTTTTCACGCACTTTTAGAAACAGATCATATTGGGTTTTAGATAACACTTCGCACACTAAAAACTTGCTGTTTTTTAAGAGTTTTTTCGCGTAATAGATTTGATCACGACGCCATTGTGTGACGAACTCCACTATCACAGGCAGAATTTGAACTTGCCCATGACGCTTGTTTATTTGTTGTTTATTTTCGGCCACTTTTTTTAAACGATAGCAGGAGTTAATTTCGTTTTTTGTTATATGGATACCCAAATTCGTATTAAGAAAACTGATTATTTGATCTTGGAGATTACTTTCCTTATCTATTGGGATCCCGCGAAACATTAGTTTTTTCTGATTATTCAGTTTTTGAAGGTCTTCTATTTGACACTTGTTGTTGTGAATTTCCGTTTGAAGGATTTGAATTTCTTTCTGTAATGAGGCCATATCTTGTTTAATATTTTCTTCAAATTTATTTAGTTTTTTTTCAAAACTTGTCGCATTCTGATCATTATTTTCGCCGGCATTTATCCGTGAAACATATTCACCTCGCAGCTGGTCGAGGCCCTGCTGAAATCTTGTTTCTAGTTCTGCCATCCTAGTTGAAAAGTCCTGGGTCCCTTGGCTAGATGATGAATTAGCCCTTGTGCTACGCATTTGGGATTGAAACTATTGCACCAAAATAACCCACCAACAGCTTATTCTGTAACACTGATGATATTTATTGCAAAAACTTCTATTTTACTTAAAGAAACTTTAATTTTGCAGAGTGCACGGCGTTCACGTGTTCAAGTTACGCACGCCATAAGTAGACTTTCGGCGTGTGCCTTGAGCTCTGAAGGGGGAAGGTTATTAAAACTAGGATTATCCTCAGTTCCGGAATCTTCATCTGTGTCTTCATTATCATTTGAAGGAATTACTGTAACCATTGTATTATCGGGATATCTATCGTCTTCAAGCATCGCCAAAGCTTCATGAAGAGTAAATTCTCCAAAGGAAATAAAAAAAAATATTTAATTTATCTTATTCTGTTTGTATATTATGTTGATAAGTGCAAGATTCGAAAGTCGTATTTATCCCTAACGTCCTACATATAGGACGCCTAGGCAAAAAGGTTGATTACTTGCTAACTATAAATTATCTCCACTAAGTAATAACTTGTATTGCCAAAGTAAATCTTTAAGTGTACATGCAAAGTAATAATAATGAAAAATTCAAGGAAAAAAGAGTTTAAAAACTTACCTTTCAAAACGTATACCATAATCGTCAATTTTACCTAAGATTAATTTGGTAGTATTGCACAAAAAAACTATTTTCTTATTTAAAAACTCATTAAATATAAGCTCTCTCTATGTTATTGTAATACGCTTTCAAATCTAACAAAACCCGAAATGTCATTTAGCTGTCAAAAATCGGGGTTAAATTAGCCGTACTTAAATAAAGGACGTCAGACGTATTTGGGTTAAAATTGATGATGGGAAATAGTAGTTTTTCTATTCAGTGCGCAAAGTTATGTTTTCCCGCACGCGAAAGCAGTTAGACGAACGACGCGAAGCGGAGTTCGGATAAGCTTTAAATGCGGGAAAACTACTTTGCGCACGTGTTAGGAACAATATTTTTTCTACGAGTGAAATAACTATATATTTTTTTAATTTTAAATTTTTATTGACATCAAAAACAACTTATAAGTACTTATACCTAAATTGCCTATTTATTATTATTAATTACATTAATATGGAATGTGCAGTTGGTCGCTTTTTCTACATTTATTGCAGATCTAGCAACTAGAGGTGAAAATGTTGTAGTAGATGTCATTTCCTGGTTCATCAGAACTGTCGTGTTGCAAAAGGAAGAAATGGATCCATTCTTTGAAGTACTTGGAACTGCTTCACATTTTTTAGGGCTGCAGCTTAAAATTTTGTTGCTCAGCCCTTTTTTATAAGTTGTGGACTCATCGATGTATCCCTCAGCTACCGCAGTAGATTTCCAACCCCCCAAACGTTTTATGTCAGTGATTTCTTCTCCAGAATTGGCCAGTAACGTTGCTGATGACCTTCTGAAACTGTGCCCTGCATAGAGTTCCGGATTTGGCAGTTTTAAAAAGGCAGCTATTTCAGAAGGCATCTTTCCGAAACTATTTACTCCAACACATTGTGAAACGCATTTACCTTTTTTGTAGACTAAGAAAAAACGGTTGTTTAACGTTATCGGGCGTAAGCTTTTGTATTTTCTGTACAGTTGCAGGTAGGCTCCGTTATGAATTTCTTATACTCGATATTATAAAGTTTCTTGCTGTATGATTTTTTGAATTCCTAATTTTGACAATTATGAGGTTTTCTTTATCTTCAAAATCGGCAGTGGTTAAATTTGCTAGCTCTTCCCTTCGGCATGCGCCGGCAAGTCCAAAAATAGTGGCAACTTTAATTAAAAGGTAAATTTCATCTGGTGCCGAATTAATAAAACTGAATATTTCTTCCTTTGTAAATATTTTTGCTTTTTTTGGTTTAAACCCAATATTCTGCTTTTTCAGAAATGCAGTGAGCTTATAAAATTCACCAATATCGATGTTTCTTTTTATTTTTATTACATTTTTGAGCATTGAATATTTTGACCACATTGTGTTAGGTTTAAATTCTTTGCTTAACTTAAGGTAGGAGTATCAACATGCTTGCCAACCTATAACCTATTTCGCGGAGATTTATTTATGTTTTCTAGCTTTTATACAAAATTTAAAGAAAATCAGTATCGACTTGATATTCTATAGGTAATAATTGACATATTTAATAAATATCAAGGCATTTCATAACATATTTTAGGAGAATTGTATAGCAAAAAATATCGGGTAAGATTTTTTTTAACATTATTATGTCATTGTCACTCATTGTTCTTTCACTATACAATTCTCCCAAAATTAGCAATAAAATAAATTGATATTTTTGTAATATATCAGATACTACCTAAATAATGTACCGACGATATTGATTTTCTTTAAATGTTAGTTATTAAAATAATAAACTCAAAAAATCAACGCGAAATAGGTTATAGGTTGGCAATAGATTGAATGACGTTGAGAATGCAACCTTAAGAAAGTAGGCTAAAAGTACCTCTTCCTTTAACGTTTTTATCCCCCTTTGTTCGCACCATTTGGAAAACAACTCGTACTGTCTCTCATATTTTTCTCGCGATTTGGCAGGCAGCAATTGCAAACTAGCCATGTTGGCGGCTTCTAGGACATCTTCTGGAAGTTCTTCTTCAGTGATATCCATTTTTAAAACAGTTTTTTTTATTTTAAATAGGTGAAAATGCTAATGAAAATTTTGATGAAGACCTCTAAACTGACATGAAAGCGTTGTATGACAATGTATTTTGGTTGCTAAGGGAACAAACCGCATTTGACACAAAAATACTTGTTTTTTTTAACTTGAACAAAATTAGAGGAAAATATAATAATGCAGATTTCAAAAAAATTTTGACCCGCACGGCACAATACTTCGGTATAGTTATAAGGCAACACATAAACCACCTGTCAACTTTGTCTTGTTACAATATTTTTGCATAAATATCTAAAAAAATAATAAAATAGAAGAAAAAAATGCGTCTATAATATGGTAATTTTGCTTTAAAATAAGTGTGCGGGAAAAAAAATTTCCCGCACAGTTTTCCGGGAAAGTGCTACTTTGCGTATGCAAAAGTGTGCGCAAAGTAGATTCTTTGCGGTCACTCGTAGGAAAAATTATTATTAGAACGTGTAGCTGAGTGGCGTAGGCGGAAATAGTCTCGGAGGGGACAATATTTTAGTTATTATAATTTTTCAGTTACATATTTTCGTCAGAGAATTTCGACCGATTGTTATAAGAACATTTTCAAAAGACGAAAAATTTAAAAATCTCACCGTTGTTTGAGGAATGAAGAACTAAAAATAACCTCACTCTTCGTAAGATTCGCCAAGAATATATAACTTTCAATATGTAAAAGTGAAACGTCCTCGATGTCGACGACAAATTTTTAGTTTAAACTTTTTTCGGTAGTCGTTCGGTAAAAGTCAACGTCGTTTAATGAATTCTCCCTGATCATGAAATCTAAAAATTTTCTTGCTCTGGTCTCAGCTGCGGGGTCAAAACCGAAATCGCTTATCAACTTATTCGTTTAAAAAGAATAATTGTTTTAAACAAAAAATACACATTTTAAAAAATTCTTGTAAAAATGTTGTAATGTATTTTTTTTTAATAATTTATGGATGCTTATGATTTTGGAATATTATTATGGAAATTTAAAATTTTTTGTTTTTGTGTTGAAAGGATGATTTCGATGGCCGTATTAAAAAAAGCCGTTTGTTTAGGTTAAAATTTATTTGAATTGATTTAAAAAAAACGGCAATTGAAGACAAAGTAGGTCACTCCTTTTATTTGTTGGTCTACTTTTCTCTTCTTCAATTTTTTTTCTATTGATCCATTTTGCGTTTGGTCGTCTAAGCGGTGGTGCAATCATCCCTTGACGAAATTTGGACGTGATGGTTATTTCCGTTTTCCGTTATCCACTTCTTTATATTGGCAAAACATTTGCACTCAAAAGGATTGTTATAGATGCTGATATATTTAGCTTTTAATGCTTTATTTAAATCTAAAAAAATAAATCATCTTTTCACAGCGGTTTTTTCTCAATTTTAAGGCTCTACTATCACTTTTAGGTAATTCTTACTCGCTCCTTTCAATTAAACCGTTTGCTCAAAAACGAATAAGGCTATCGAATTTATTTTAAGATATTTGTTTATTGAGAAAATATGGAATAATTTTTGTTAATTTGACTTTTGCGCTATTTACGGAGCAGAGATATGTAAATATTTCAAAAATTGTTGCAGGTGTTCGGCTGTCATAAAATATCACCAGTAAAATTTAATTACACAAGCAGTATCAATTTAATATATTTGTTAATATTAAATAGGTTTTTTATCATGTGATTTGTGACATAAAACAAGTTTCGCCGCTACATTTTAACTCTTCTTAGCCACTTCCCCTTATTTTATTTTCAATTCCTTACATAAAACTACCAAAGGGAACCTACTTTTTACTATTCACACATGTATTATTTTTTTGTATTTTCCTTACAATTAATCTACTGCATGCAGGGCCGGTTTTACCACTAGGCGCACTAGGCGCTAGCCTAGGGCCTCATATTTAGGGGGCCTCACAAAATGCCAAAATATAAAAATATTAAATTGGGCCAGCAGAACTTTCAATCTGGCAACGCTGAATCAGCGCGGCGCGACGTTATGGTATTATGATGTAAATAGTGTAACTGAATCACTAGAATAAGTTATAATTTGCATAACGCAGATGTTTTGCGTTTTAATAATTATTAGAGTCAAATAAAATGTAGTCAAAAATAAAAAAAATCTTTTTCTACAACTGTCAAAAAAATATGACTTTTTTTGGTTACTATGGATGCACAAAACGTCGCTTTTTTTCACCGTAAAAAAATGTAATTTTTTCACCGTGAAAAAATGATATTTTTTCACGGCAAGCTCAGCTGATTGATGTTATCGTATAAAAATGAAAAAATTAATTTCCAAAACATTTTTTATAAAAAAATTTATTATTAAAGTAAATTAAATTAATAATCTTTATTATAATAGTAATTAACGGTGAAGTTAGAGCAATTGTTTCCTATATTAATTCCAATAGGCGATGTTACACATTGTTGGTCGGAAACGCAAGAACTATTAGGTATTTTGTGCGATACATTTACAGCAGATGAACTTTGTAAGATTTTATTGGAAGAACTTTCTAAAATTTTATTGGAAATCTCAACTTTGTTCACCAAACTATCCTCTATGTAACCCTCCGCCACTGAACTAGATTTCCAACCTCCGTGACGTTTGATAGAAATTAGGTCGCCCCCTGCATTAGCTGGTAGCGTCGCAGAACTTCTTCTGAAACAGTGGCCTGTATAACTTTTGAACATTTCTTTGCCGAGCCATTTTGCAATAAGACTTCACATTTCTCCTATTTTATTGACTCCAACATGTTGATTTACACATTTTCCTTTAGCATATTTTAGGAATAATCGGTTACTTGAAGTGTGGGACGGTCGCAGAGATTTATACCTTCTGTAGATATCGATATATTCCAAATTAGATATAGTAAAGGTTCGTTTACAGTAGGTTTTTGTATCTGGTATTTTTACAATTAATATAGTTCCAACATCTTCAATGTTATCAATGGTCATCTTGGTTAATTCTTCGCGACGGCAAGCGCCACTTATCCCGAAGATTAAAACAACCTACAATAAAATAGTTAAATGAGTATTTAAATTACTTAAATAGTTGCTTGTAAATGTTGTATACCTTCATAAGTAAATGTATTTCATCATCGGATTCCTTTATAAATCTTGCTACATCCTCCTTTGTTAATACTTTAGACTTCTTTCCTCTATATCCAATGGATTTGCTTTTTAAAAATGGAACCAATTTAGTAAACCGCTGCAGATCAATATTTTCCTTTATGTTTAGGGTACTTTTAAGCATCGAATAGGTACTCCATAGTGTAGGTGGCTTTAAAATTTTCTACTTTTCCTCCAAATAACAGAGCAAAACATTTTCTGTTACTGTTTTTACTTTCTTTATATTGCACCATTCGCGAAACTGAGTGTACACTTTCTCATATTTGATTCTTGATTTCACGGGCAAAAGATTTGATATAACGATTTCTGCCGCTTCCGTAATTTCGTGAGGCGTCTATCACTTTCAGACATTTAAATGGTATCAAACTTGAGCAAACAACTATAAACTTTTGACACGAAAAACGATAGATTTGACAATCAATAAAATTTAAACAATTTTGGGTTTCCATAGTAATGGGAACAGGTGTAAGAAATAATACCTTAAATAAATTATGATTTTAGATTTTTTTTCTAAACACGATAAAAAATAGTTAACAACAAACAGTTGTAGAAAAAATGTTGTTTTTATTTCGCGCGCAAAAGTGTTTTTATGGCACATTTGATTGAATTTTTAACCTCGACCTAACGGTCTCGGTAAAAATTTACAATCTCATGTGCCATTAAAAAAACACCTATTTTGCGCCCTTAATACAAAAATAACTATTTTGTTTTTTTCCCTTGGCTGTGACTGAAATTTATTCTAAAATATATCACGAAACACCCTGGCAACCCTATAGTCTATAGTTTATTTAGTAATATATAAAATAGATGCCTAGCAGAGGGCCTCAAAATTGCCTGGCGCCCAGGGCCTCATGTTAGGTAAAACCGTCCCTGACTGCATGGATAAATAAAAAGAGTATTCCAGTTAACTGAACTGATATAATTTCATATCCGTTCTTGTTAGTATCTGAAACTGATCAATCATATTCGTTTTTAAATATTGGTCCACTTATTTTCGATTAAAACAATGACAGAAATCCGTTTTGAAAACAATGAAATTCCCTTTTTTTATTTTTGACAACTTTCAAAAAAGTGAGAGAATTATGAATGTGCTTCATAAGTGATAACATTCTAGTGTTTATGTTTAGTATTTATAGTGATCAGAACTTCTTATTTAAACTGATTATGTAAAGTGTTTTGAGGAACTTGTTTCCCTTTTTTCATAGGCATGCTCTCAAGTTACGATTACTAAAATTAAACGCGACCTTAGATCGAATCTTTATTTAAAAAACACAAATCATTTTAAACCTCTTATTATTATTGTAAATTTCGTAAGTTTGGTCGTATAAAAAATTAAAAATATACTTTACAACACAATTCGAGTGGATTGTTGTCCATATTGCGCTCGGACGGTTCTGTCGATTTGATTCCTCGTACGATAAATCTGAATAAATCCTAACCACTGTTGTTGTACAGACTAGGTACTACATCACACGCGAGAAGAATAATTAAAATCGTTTAATTAGGGCTGAAAAGTTATACATTCGCGATAAAAAATAAGTTAAAAAAATTAAATGCTTTTCAAATTTAAAACATATTTTTTTGAAAAAATAAAAGTCTAGATGAAAATACATAAGGGTTTGACGGGCACTTAACTGAGGCATGACACTTACCTGTCAAACAAGTCAAGTGGTTGTTTTCTAAATGTAAAGTATGCACCTCAGAACCTTCCAGTACATTTTCCCCGAATTCTGATAACTCGTTATCGCTCAGCACCAAGACCTGGAGGTTTTGTCCTATAAAAGCGCCATCTTCAATTTTACGGATTTTATTGTAACGTAGTTGCACGAAACTCACGTTCCCTGTTATTGCCAATGCATTTCTGGGTATTATTTCTAAGGCATTATCAGCCATTAATATCACTCTTAATTGGGATTTGTTTTGGAACCACCTGAAATCATACACGAAGAAGGGTAGAACTACAAGAAATTAGGTCTTGTATTTAATATAAAAAAATAATAATAAACCTTTACCCGGTAAAGGTTTATTATTATTTTTTTACCCAAACTTATGAAATTTAGAGACGCCGACGACACGTAAGGAACGCTAGAAACAGTTTATCATTTTAATTGTGTTTCCGCCATTCATTCATTCATTTTAAATATCTTTATATATTTATTTCACATGAAAAAATATATTAACATCATTTCTACTATTTGCTAACGACCTTTACACTGCACACGTTACACAAGTTTACACTGCAAACCAGCTACCTAGACACAGCAGCCATCCTAGGCCAGCCGGGGTTGGTATTAACCCTGGGTAGAAAGTAGTGCCTTTCAGTCGATTGTGTCCATCATTTTCAGCTGTGACCTTACATAACGATTAGCGATTTGTTTTTGGTGAGAAGGGTTTCAATGTAGTTAGCTATTTTTGTACAAGTGTTATTTTTACTTTGGTTGGAAAAGTAAGTCAAAACCAACTCTTTCCACCAAGTCAAGCCCTATAATCTCCGTTATAAGGGACGAAAACCACCATACATATTGACAATATTTCGATTTGATTCCAGGATATAATTGATTATTGAGAAATACTGAAGTTACTTTTGCATATTTGACTTTTGTGCCATTAACGAACGCTAAGATAAATAATATATTAAAAATGGTTGCAGCTGGTCAGCTGTTACAAAATATTATGACCATTAAAGTTTAATTATTATACAAATTAAAATTTGATTTTACTGGAAAGCAAAAGGTTGAAATATTATTTGTCGTGAAATAGATTTTTAATTTAGAAATTTCATTTGGAGAAAATAATTCCTAAATATATTTTATACTGGCATAAATTAATGTATCTGCCTATATTTCAAAAAATGAAAGTTAAATCCGTCACAAGAGAAAGACAGTTTAAGGATGCGTCTTTCAATATCTTGAAGCTAAAGTAAATCGGTGTTTGCACTGTGAATTTAACCCATACTATCTTTAAAACAGAACTATCATATGTCTTTTAAAAAATACCTTTTATTCCAATTTGCGATCAGATTTGTAGATAAATATATGGATTCCACATTAGGCATATTGTCCAACGCAGTCGCTTCTATATTTTTGATTTTATTGTTGGTTAAATCCAGAATAAGCAGTAGTAAATTATTAAAAATACCAGCTTTTATTTCTTCCAACTCGTTTCCTTTAATGACCAGGTGTTTAAGGTCAGGCAAATTTCTAAATGCTCCAGGTTGGATTTCCTTTAATTTACAATTTTCTATTGTGAGATCAGATAAAATGTCGATGTCACTTACAGAGTTTTCCCTTAAAATTGGAATGTCTTGGCCCAGGAACAACAATTTGTTGTAGAATCCTACAGGAATGTTTTCTTTCACACTGTCCGATTTTTTAATGGTTTTGGTAAACATATTTGATCTATTCTCTATCTCGTATCCATTTAATTCTACATTTTGGAAGGTATAAACGTCACTCTTTGCCGAAACCAGAAATAGTGGTAAAAGAAGAAATATTTCTATGAAACACATTTTATTATGTTGCTTTTCGTGTACTGGAATTTTATTTTAATACATTATTTTATATATTGTAAACTTTATAAGATTTGTATGGGTTTAAGAGGCATTTAATCAGGTTACGAAGTGATTACCCTAAACTTCTCAAAAATGATTTTTTTATCAGTTCTAAATACAGTACAGTATCTTTTATTTTCAAAACACATAAAAAATTGGCGTCTCATATTTGAGCCGTATATTCTGATTCTGATATAAAAACACATTACAAAAAAAAACACCCAATTTATTCTATGGAAATAAACAAGATAGAAAGAAAACCAAGAAAACAAATAAAAATACTTATACATAAAACAAAAATCTAGCATAACAAATACTATTTTTGAATATAAAAAGAAAAAAACAGGGTATACATAATGTGAACTAAAAGCAATATGAGGGATCAAGAATATATATTAATGTATTGGATCAAAAAGAAAAACATATATATACGGTGACTAGGAACTAAATGTACATACGTCACCAGGAGATAGTGGACACCTTGGGGATTTTTAATAATCTACCTTTATCATCATTCAGTTAGATACAGGGTGTTTTACAATATATACGTTCTGACATTTTGTGACATTGTGAACTTGTAAAATTAATTTAGGTATTTCGGAAGTATTATTTTATAATTTTCTAAACAAAAATGGTTTTGTCGAAAAGACAGCGTATCGAAGTATTGAGATTGTTAGGATGTGGAGATAAAATAATAAGTCAAAGTGAAGTGTGCACTTTATTATATTACTAAATATCCGGATAATCAAATTTTACAGGACACTGTTAGAAAAGATTCAACAAATTTGATGAACATGGCACAGCAAAGGACTTATCTAGGAATGGACGGCCACATATTTTAGGCGACGATAAAAATTGGATATTGCATTATCTCTGCAGGATAATCCGCATGTTTTAACAGTTTCAATGGCTCAAAATCATAATACATCTAGAGGTTATTGGAAAATTTTTGAAAGCAGAAAAATACCACCCTTATAAACCATATCTTGTCCAAGAGCATTTAGATGATGACTTACAGTCGTTTGCAACTTTGCAAAAAATTATGAGACGGTGTAACGAGAATAATAGGTTATTTACACGGACCATATTATTTTCGGATGAAGCTGCTTTCTATTTAAACGGGGTGATTAACAGCTGAACGGTACCTGGATTTCTTAACCTTCGAGTTGATGCCTGCCCTAACTGTAATTTTTCCCAATGAAACAGACCCAGATATACCTAATAAAACAATTTGGTTTCAGCAAGATGGTGCTCTACCGCATTTTGGTGTCAATGTGAGAAGATATTTAGATGAGATATTTCCTGGATTGGACGACGTGATACAATTGAATGGAATATTTAAAAGAAAAAGTTTACCAAAATGGGCCAAATAATATTGAAGATTTGAAATACAAAATTAGATTGGAGACACATAACATACCGGCTGAAGCCATTCAGAATTCCGTCGATGGATTTTACCATCGTCTGGGAGTATGCCAAGTAGAGGGTGGAGGACATTTCCAACTTTTGCCACGTTAAACCTCTTTTTGTTGTGTTTTGTTTTACTTCGTTACATTTTTATTTATTTTTTTGACAAAATAAATAACAAATAAATCATAACTATTGTTAAGTCACAAAATGTCAGACCGTGAAACAATGATTTCTTACCTTGAAAATTAAAAAACATCAATGATTTCTTACCTTGAAAATTAAAAAACATCAATGATTTCTTACCTTGAAAATTAAAAAACATCAATGATTTATCATTTCCGCTTATTTTAATAGAGATTTTTTAAAAACCTTTTTACAGTCGCTATTTTGTAATAGCTTGACAGAATCGCGCCAAAATTTATGAGCATACTGTACGAGATATTAGCTTTCAAATGATTTATCACAAACTGTATGTTTCCATTTTAAAAAAAAAACATCGATGTCGTCATATCTTTGACATAATGTCTATAAAAAAAAAACGAATAACGTCAAAATGTGAGCATATATAAAACTAAATTGGCGTGGCCGAGCGTTTTCCCCAAAAGTTAGGGGTTAAGGCTATATTAATTTTATTCGGGACTACTGGGCAACCCTGTATAAAAAAAATGGTTGAAAAATATGTAAAAGTATTAAATTTAAACAAAAAAAATATGCTGCGTAAACGCTAGCGAGGATTGCGACCCGCCAGCAGATAGAGTTTAAAGGAGAAGATAAAAACCCATGTAGCAGAGTGGCTACTACACACCAAGCAAAGGAACGTCTCCAAAACAAAAAGTATTATAGTCTATATACCCGAGTCAAGATAGTTCAAATTTTGGGTAAAACTAGACAAAAATAATTTAAAGCTAATTTTTGGTACATATCATAATTGAAGGCTAAATAGTAATATACTAAAAGTCCTGGAGAATCCTCCTTCCGCAACCCCCTTTTTTCGCCCATCCCCCCAAACCACCCCTTTTAATATTTTGGTGATTTTTTCAGAAACTATCCACTTTAAGAAAAAATGTCAAGTAAGTATTTTTGAAGGTGACAAAATTTCCTTTCCAGCGACGTATTGCGAGTGCATATAGTACCACGTGGTACACACCAGTGGTGTATCAAAGGAAAGTCCGCCCCGAGATTAACTGACATTTTTTGAAGGACACGTCGAATTTACTCCAATGCTCGAAAATTTTAACCAAAAACTATAAGCTTGGCGAAAAATATCGTTACCTATTTTTTTTGTAGGTGATAAAATTTCAAATCCATTGATGTATCGAACAACCCCCTAGAACCAAATATATTGATACTGGTGTTTAATTTATTTTTTATTTAGTTTCAAAACAACATTTTAAACATCTTTCTTAATAGCAGAATCTTCTGTAACGGTTTCCAAAATATAATTGCATGTTTCGCCATTGCAAGGGGAACAAAATGTGCTACACTTTTGGCCTGAGTGTCTACATGAGCATCTACCAGCACAATTGGTTTTGCAGTGGCAGTAAACCAGAGGGAGAAGTGATTCGGGTGCGGGAGATGCAGTTTTGACAGGCAACAATTGGCCTTCGACTAACTTCCAGCCCCATTCAGTAGGCGGTAACCGGTTTCCCAGCCACTCTTGTACCTTAAAAAATAATAGAAATATAAAGACACAAATTAATTTTTATTTATTTGTTGCTCACCTGCAGGTATACTCTCAGTGAATGTTGGGCACAGGCTGCTTTTGTGGGCGGCAAACTGGATAGCTCTAAGAGTACAGAAGGTTATTGTCTTGCTATTGCTTTATTATAAAGATGATGGCGAAGGTCATTAATATATCCAAATTTTTGGCCATCAGTATAAAGAGATCTGACAAACTCCTCCCCAGACCGAATCACATTTTCTTGTAATTTATTAGGTACATTAAATATCTTGCAAACTTTATTCCTTAAATTGCGATTTTTCTGTAACTGCAGGTATTTAAATTTTTTCCCTTTTCTGTATTAGGCAGATGTTTTGTCGCAGCCAGAAACTGCATGAGCAAAGAGAATAACTTCTTTCATGTCTTCTATTGCGGTTTGTAGGTACCTCAGCTATTGTATATACTTTTCTAGCCGTTCGGCTCGTGGCTAAATGAAGTACACTTATGCTATTATTTTGTGGTGCTCTACCAATGAGCATTGCAAGAACGTCTGTATCCGTAGCTACAACCATAACATTTTTATTGCTGCTATTTTATTTGAGAGCTGTACTGACAATTAGTTCATCTGCATCATCTACAGCGTGAATGACGGTAACCCCGCACCTTTTAAATATGCGTCTAACACAGATATAAGATCTCGTTATTTGAAAGAAATTCTTCTTGAGCAGTATTTATATTGGTGTTTTCGTTAAATAAAATACTACTTATTTTTTCCACATCTCTGCTCGTCCGATTTTGTGGTTGCTCCCTCTGTGTACCCGTCGAAAACCACAATTGATTTTTGATAATGTTTGACCACATAATGGACGTATGCATTAAAAACATCCTTGAAGTTGCCAAGCTTTGGCCATACTACAATATGCAGCAGAAAGCCACCGTCAATCACAAAATCCGTTGATTGATTCAGATCAATATCACCTGTTTTTTCGGGAAAAAATAAAGTTAGAACCGACTTTTGTGTTAAAAAAATTACCTTGTCGGACTTCCATTGTCTTTATTTTGTTACTTAACACAACGTTTCGGTTAGTTAGTATCTCTAACCGTTTGCAAGTGTAAACTAAATTATAATTCTAAGGCCATGTACTGTCTTAAATACTATCCATGTTCAATGAAGCTTGATGACTTCGCCTACGTGCTTATTGCAGTGTGAAGTTTGAGCTTTTGGTTTTGGACAAGAAGAGGCTTCCAGATATTGGGGATATCTATACTTGGTTTACTGAATATATGTGTATTTTGATTCATAAAAGCTGCTTCCTTGAATTTTCGTTTTTTCCAGTGCTGTTCCGTGTCCAAAACCATGGCTTCTGACCACTGTATATTATGTTGGTTAGTCCATACATGTTCCGCTATACCTGATCTCGAAGTTTCACCTCTTTGAGTATGTTTCAGATGTTCTTTAACTCGTACGGGAAGAGGTATTTTTGTTTCTCCAATGTACGTTTCGCCACACTCGCAAGGGATTTGATAGATACAATTTTTTGTGTTTTTATTACTGGGGGGTTTTACTTTTGTAAGAAAGCTTCTAAGCGTATTTCCGGATTTAAAGGCTGTTTTGATATTATAGTTTTTGGTTGTTCTTCTAATCTTTTCAGAAAATTCCCTTGACATAAGGTATTGTAAGAAATGTTTGCTCCTCTCTAGCTTCTGTATTAGTTTTTACTTCGCGATTTTTAAGTTTTGAGATGGTATTAGTTACAAAAGTTTCAGGGTAACCATTTTCTTTTAAATCTCTTTTGATGTTTCTATGTTATACTTCGAAGAGATCATTGAGTGATGCAGAAGAACAACTCTCAGGGTCTTAATTTTTCAATTACACCTAAACAGTCACCAATCCTGGATATTATAGCATCCATAGAAACCTTGAACCTACCATCAACAGTCGCAGACGAACTCCGATACGAGGTACGAGTTGCCATAGAGAAGAACAAAAAAGTCAATAAGAACGTTACTAAACAAGAAGAAATAGCACTAAAACACCTTCGGAAGGACAGTTCTATAAAAATTCTTCCAGCTGACAAAGGAAATGCCACTGTGATTATGGACATCGAAACATATGACCAAAAGATTAAAGAAGTGTTGACCAAAGGAGAATACAGGATACTAGCCAAGGAACCAACAGCAACGATTGAGGGAAGGATATACCGAACGCTATAGAAATACTCAGCCAACATTCCAGATGCCCTCCGAACAAAACTAACACCACACCATAGCAAACCTCCTCATCTCTACGGTCTTCCTAAAATTCATAAGAACAACATGCCACTAAGACCAATCACTAGCTCCAGGGATTTTCCTACAAGCGCATTATCAAAATTTCTTCTTGAGATAATTAAACCGTTACAGGGTAAATCATTTTCTTTTGTTCAGAACTCTAATCATTTTGTAAATATTCTGAAAACCGTCAATTTAGAACCACAAGACACATTTGTCAGTTTCGATGTAGAAAGCTTATATAACAACGTCCCAATAGGGGAATCACTGCATATCATCAAACAAAAGTTACAAGACGACCCAACCCTTTCAGAACGCACTAGTTTGCCGCTGGATGGAGAGATGGAGCTATTGGAGTGCTGTCTACGTAGTTCCTACTTTCAAGTGAAAGATAGGTTCTATGCCCAGGATGACGGTCTTCCAATGGGTTCATCTCTCTCTCCGGTGGTGGCCAACCTGTACATGAAATGGTTCGAGTCACACGCTATTAACACTGCCAAGATTAAACCTAAACTTTGGCTTAGATAAGTTGATGATACCTTTATTATCTGGACAGATAGCAACGAAAAGCTAATACGGTTTTTGGAACATATTAATAGTGTAAGATAATCCATTAAATTTACCATGGAAACAGAAAAACATTCCACTCGACCTTTTCTCGATGTTCTCGTTAAACGAAGTGCTAATAACATAAAAACTTCAGTATACAGGAAACCCACTCACACCAGGCAATACCTTAATCACGGATCGAATCATTCAAACTCCATAAAATAGGGCATAATTCAAACTCTTTATCACAGAGCATCTAACGTTTGCAACAATCCGGAAGACCTAAATATTGAAATTTCAAACATCAAAAGAGATTTAAAACAAAATGGTTACCCTGAAACTTTTATAACTAATACCATCTCAAAACTTAAAAATCGCGAAGTAAAAACAAAAAGAGGGAGCAAACATTTCTTACAATACCTTATGTCAAGGGGATTTCTGAAAAGATTAGAAGAATAACCAAAAACTATAATATCAAAACAGTCTTTAAATCCGGAAATACGCTTAGAAGCTTTCTTACAAAAGTAAAACCCCCCAGTAATAAAAACACAAAAAATTGTATCTATCCAATCCCTTGCGAGTGTGGCGAATCGTACATTGGAGAAACAAAAAGACCTCTTCCCGTACGAGTTAAAGAACATCTGAAACATACTCAAAGAGGTGAAACTTCGAGATCAGGTATAGCGAAACATGTATGGACTAACCAACATAATATACAGTGATCAGAAGCCAAGGTTTAGGACACGGAACAGCACTGGAAAAAAACGAAAATTCAAGGAAGCAGCTTTCATGAATCAAAATACCCATATATTTAATAAACCAAGTATAGATATCCCCAATATCTGAAAGCCTCTTCTTGTCCAAAACCAACAGCTCAAACTTCACACTGCAATAAGCACGTAGGCAAAGTCATCAAGCTTCATTGAACATGGATAGTATTTAAGACAGTATATGGCCTTAGAATTATAATTTAGTTTACACTTGAAAACGGTTAGAGATACTAACTAACCGAAGTCCGACAAGGTAATTTTTTTGATATTACTTCATTATCTACCACCTTCAAACAAAGACTTTTGTGTGTTTTCTCATATAGATCCCATGAAATAGAGAAGGTGGTTCTGACTCATATCTGAAATATCCGGATTTGTCGCTTTCTGATTTTAAAACACAAAATAGCCGTAGGAATAATTGGGGAGTCGAAACCGGGACGATTGCATTTTGAATTCTTACTGTGCCACTCATAAACAACAAGGATATTGCTTTGTTTTTGACGGATATTTTTATGTCTGAAAATGGTTTTCCTTCTACTTCGCTAAGATATTTTAGTCCTAATTCTTCGGCAACATGACAATTAATAGTTTTGTCTGCAACTATTCCAGTGGATATTGAGTATAATTTGTTACATTCTTCGTAGGGAGAATGATTCCTAAACCACTCTATAAATGTATGTAGGTCTTTGGAATCTCCAATTCGACGGGATTCAGTTAGATATGAGTAAAAAGGGGGTTAGAGTGACTTTTAATATTTTCCTAAGCAAACATTGTATACGTAGAAAATTAAATATCAGATCGAAAAAGGTTTTATATTGGTAGTAAAAATTAATTTGGTCCAGATTTACATAAAGCTGAGAAGTCTCGGATAAACTTTTATTTTTTTTTGGCTGAAGCAATTTCGATGAACTTCTAAAAGATTCGCAAGTATACAACCTTTTAATGGGTGTTTTAAGGAAAATGTGTTTTTTCTAAAAAAAATTATGCTTAGATGAAAAAAACTTAGAATAAATAGCAAAAAGTATATTTTTTAAAAGTAACCTTTCATTTGATACGCCACTGGTGGGTGCCATGTGCTACTTAATATAGATTGCGATACGACATTGGAAGGGGAATTTTATCAGCTTCAAAAATGCTTACTTGACATTTTTTCGTAAAGTTGATAGTTTTTAAAGAAATCACCAACATATTAAAAAAGGGGGGGTTGGGGGGCGAAAAAAGGGGGTTGCGGAAGGAGAATTCCCCAGGACTTTTAGTATATTGCAATTTAGCCCTCAGGCATGATCTCTACCAAAAATCAGCTTTATATTATTTTTGTCTAGGTCAAATGCTATCTTGACTCGGGTAAATTGTTAAATGCTATCAATTAATATTGAACTTAAGACGAACGCGATAACATCGTTAATTGCTGTTTTATTTGTTTTTTATTTTCGATTTGATAAGGTAAGTTTAATTAACTTCATGTTCTCTTGCTTTTCGAACTAAAAATACGACGACGAATCAATTTTTAACAAATTTTAGAAATAAACCATTAAAAACGATTTTCCAACGTCAAAATCTGATAGGTTGGCAGCCACTATATAAATACACCAGAAATAACTATACACCTTTTCCCTTAATTTAGTCAAAATATTAAAACAAGTCCTAATTTTTTGACAATTAATTGTGGCAAGAACGAGCGGCAAATTTTTGCTGTTTACACGTGCCAATAAATTAAAGGTCAACTTTTACAATTTCATGATCAAGAACTTGGCTCATGGAAGCCGGGCTTTACGTGAAAAAGACAAATTGCGAATGCGTCTTTTATTTTAACCTAAATTAAACCAGAACTATCCTAACTGTTTAAAAAATACCTTTGATTCCACTTTGCGATCAGATTGTCATCTAAATATATGTGTGCCAGAACAGGCAAATTATCGAACGCAGTCGCTTCTATATTTTTAATTTTATTATGGCTAAGATCCAGCAGCAGCAGTGATGGTATATTGTTAAAAATACCAGCTCTTATTTCTTCCAACTCGTTTCCAATAATGTTCAGTAATGTTAAATTAGACAAATTTCTAAATACTCTAGGTTAAATTTCCTTTAATTTACAATGGCCTATTTCGAGTCCATCTAAACCATCAATGTCACTTATAGAGTTTTTCCTTAAGATTGGAATGTTTTGGTTTCAGAATTGCAATTGGTCGTAGGATCCTCCAGGAAGGTTTTATTTTAAACTATCCGATTTTTCAATGATTTTGGAGTACCTATAATAAGTTTGGAAACGGTGTACACTAAATGTTACATTTTGAAAGGTAACGTCACTCTTTGTCGAAACTAAAACTAGTAGCAGAAGAAATATTTGTAAGAAAAACATATTATTATAAAACATGGTGCTCTGTGTGTACTGGTATATTTTTTTATATATTCCTTTATACAGTGTCACCATTAAAGTCCGCACCTTATGGAACTTTTTTTATTAATGATGTTAGTTAAAATTAAATATCAGCAATAGTTTTTGCTTCAAATTAGACTAAAAATTATATATTCCATTGTCATCATCTGTCATTCGGTATCTGTCAAAAATAACATTTTTGTCAAAAAATGCTGAAAACTGGCATTGTTTTACCGAATTTCAAAAAATGTTATTAGAAAAAGTTGTTTCTACTACAATTTTAGGCCTAAATACAAAGTTTCAGATGTCTAGCGCAAAGTTTAATTTTTTGCCATTTTTTGAAAGTAACTTTTTTTTTATATAATTTTAAGTTGGCTTAATGGATTTTAAACTATTTGTTTATACCATACTTAATATTTTATTTAGTTTGTATGCTTATTTTTTCACTAGAATACCATTTTTTGTCGAAATATAAAATTAGAGGCAAAAAAAATTTACACGGGTGGTGCAAAGTTATCATAATTTAAAAATTTCAACAGATAGACGTCCTATGTTAGTATAAAATAACATTTTTATGAAATATTAAATAATATAATTTGTCATTTGAAATTTGTGAACTAATCTGATATCTGGGAATTTAATTATAAGTTTTTTAAACTTTTTACGTGTATGTACTATCAAAAAAATAGAACATATGACGTCTATCTGTTAAAATTTTTAAATCATGATAACTTTGCACCACCCGTGTAAATTTTTTTTGCCTCTAATTTTCTATTTCGAAAAAAAATGGTATTCTAGTGAAAAAATAAGCATACAAACTAAATAAAATATTAAGTATGGTATAAACAAATAGTTTAAAATCCATTAAGCCAACTTACATTATATAAAAAAAAAGTTACTTTAAAAAAATGGCAAAAAATTAAACTTTGCACTAGACATCTGAAACTTTGTAATTATGCCCAAAATTGTACTAGAAACAACTTTTTCTAATAAAATTTTTTGAAATTCGGTAAAACAATGCCAGTTTTCAGCATTTTTTGACAAAAATGTCATTTTTGACAGATACCGAATGACAGATGGTGACAATTGAATATATAATTTTTAGTCTAATTTGAAGCAAAAACTATTGCTGATATTTAATTTTAACTAACCTCATTAATAAAAAAAAGTTCCATATGGTGCGGACTTTAATGGTGACACTGTATATCATTTACAACATTTAAGAAAAATTTAGTCAGGTTATGAAGTGATAACCTTCAACTTCTCAAAAATGATTATTTTTATAAATTTTGATACAAAACATATTTTATTTTCAAAGTATGCTATAACATTGACTTATTACTTGACCCGTAAATCCCAATACGAAATACACATCGCCAAAAAACATTTTTAAATTGCGAAAAAGAAAAAAATATTGATCAACAATAAAATGGCAGAAGTCTAACTATAGCCACAGAATACAATATAGCAGGATATATATATATTTTGATAGAATCATCTCGCACACCAAAGAAAGAAGAGTGAATCATGAAATATAAAATACGAAACTTAAAACAGAAAATATGAAACATGTTTTTATTTTGATACATACACACACTGAAGAAACAAAACTAAAATGTATTTTATTTGACAATGTCGATGGATTTCGGCACAATTTAAAAAGTTATCCTTATGTAGTAGTAGTAGTAGTAACAAGATTTATTTAGCAATATGCTACAATTTAACTAGTTTTACAAAATATTTAAAATTATTTAACAATATCATCTATGAAATATTAAAAAAAAGTTAAATCAGTCACTATTTTGTTTTTCAATAAATAATTGTTTAATGATTTTTTAAAATTTTTCAAAGAACTCTGTGATTTAATTGAATTATTCAAGTTTTTATAATATACTTAATCCTTTTTGGAAAACCGATTTATATGTTAAATGTTTTGATACCCTACTTAGACAAAAATCGTTGTTATATCTGGTTGAATAGTTACCCAAGCAGCAATTTGATATTTTATTATGGTCGCGAAAACGTTTTTGACAAAAAAATTATAAAACAACTTTACTCTCAGGAACGTTTTTAACTCGTTTATACAACAGCTATAAATGCAATCCCAACTAACATATTAAGTAACATAGACCAGAACGGAAGGAAAATAATCCTAAATTGGCAAATATTTACTTATTTTTGTCTTAAATGTTTTCTTAAAAGTCACAAAAGGTTCGAACTCCAAAACTTTAGTCAAAATGTGGATATCTACAACTTAAATAATTTGTTATAGGGAAATCAACTTTTAGTTTAATTTACCTAGTTAAAAATTACAAATAAATTACCTCTTTCAGACATTAAAAATAATTAATCCTAATAGGGCATAAGATTAAGTCATAATTTACTTTATTGTAACTTAATATATGTCTTCATAATTAAGGATTTTTTTAGCTATCACGCTAGGTAAAATATTACCTAATTACAACCTAAAAAAAGTCCTAATAAGTTACTGACCATGGAGTTATAGAAACAAGTAATATTTTGGTTAATTTTGCCTTATAATTATTCCCAAAGTTATAAACGTTTTGTGGTTAAAAATTGAGCTACTTCTTAACTTTCTGATTAACCTTAAAGGACAAAATTGCTTGTAAAATTGACCTGTTGGAAAAGTTGTCCTGATTGAGGTCGTAGATTACATTTTAAAATTACCGTCAAGTTACATTTTTCCTTAACGACATTTGTTTATGTTTTCACTTTTCAGTTCAGTCTGTATTTTCTTTTTAAAAATAAAGTGTATATAGTGTTAACATTGGCAATGCGAAAACAAAATTCGAATAGGAAAATAAAAGGATATAGACATACTACACAATACAGGCTTTAATTAACACTACAAAAATTCTACGATGTAGGTATTTCGTAAAAAACTCCAAAAAAAATTGCCTTTATGGGGATGTCTCAGTTGTCATTGTCAAGAAAACGTGCCGATGCCAACCTAAAATCCGCGTTGCCAACTGTGAAGTTAGAGCGGAATCAAATCGTTTAACGTTCAAAATATTATTAGAAAGAGACAATAACAACGAATCAGGTTCATGTCAGACAAAGACTGCAATGGTCTACACTAGTCCGGACGATATTACACTACCTACTCGAAATTTTAAACGAATAGATAGTTTCCTGTATTGGTTAGCGCAGATCCTACAAATTGTCCTTTATTTAACTTTGACTTATTACTAGAAATGTCTTATTTAGGGACGATTTAACTTTAAATTCGATAAATATTTCCAATTTGACCTCGGACCAGGAAGACATGTTCTCAAAGTTAATAACGAAGGGAAAAATAACTTTAAGGTTAAAAATATAAAAACGGCCATAGTTAGTAATTAGTTTTCCTGTTTATCGACAACTATAAAAAAAAATATTTAAAATTTTAAGAACTAAATGAGTTGAGTGGAAAAATCCATTAGACTACGATATCTTTCGTCAACGGAAGTGTTTTTAAAACTATAGGTACATATAAAGACACTTCTGTTTTTAGGTTAAGAGTAAAAATATTTAAAATTATTCCAATACTACATAGAAAAATCGCATATTTTAAGGGCGCGTTTTGTTTCACGAAGTATCATCACCAGTATTCACAAACAACTTTCTTTCGCATCAAAATTTCGATCAAAATGATAAAACTTAATAATATAATAAGTAGGTACATCGCTTTATTATTAAATTTAATAAGCGGCCATTCCAAAATATTTGCTAAAGTCAAACTCCATGTTATAATTTATTATTTATCTTGTTGGCATAAGTTATTGCCTTTTCTTTTCTAACGCCAGATAAATATAATGTTTTCTCTGTTGCGTTTTTGTATAGTGTCTTATTGCTGCTATTTAGGTTGTATTTAGGTCAAAAGGTTGGTATTACTTTCCACATCTAGAGGTAAAATAGGTCTATATTTATTTCACCTCGATTTACCTTATTGGACAGAAAAACCCTATCAACCTATTTTCGACTTTTAATTTACTTTAGTTTCTTTCCCCACATTGGGCAATAGAAAAACAAATGTAGGTTAATTATCCCTACATATAATTGGTCATGCAAAATATTCGACCTGTTTAGAGGTCGAATAAAGGTAAATTTAACTTAACATGTTTGTTGGGATATTGGCACCATTTTATAAAATACTTTAGTAGTCATTATTATTTTGTAAAGCCTTTTGCAAGCATTACATAACAACTTTATAAACATTTCTGCAACTCTTAAAAAATGTAAACAGTAGCGTTATAAAACAGTTTTATTAAAGCTTTTCACGTTGCGCTATAAAATATACTAGCATATTGTATTTTATGAAACACCAATAAAATCGAAAAGCTTTTTAAATGTATATTCTAAAAGCTGCAAGAAGTAATTCTGTATTAGATAAAGGAAAAATATAATTAATATGGCTAACTATTTACAAGAAGTAAAGAAGCCATTTTATTTATTTTAATTCCATATAATATACCTTATATAATTTTTAAAGACGTTGATTATGATTGAGAAAACAAGTTCTTACTGCGAATTAAATTTTATTGGAAAACATATAGCATATTTCTAACAAAATTTAAGCTGGCCCCGTATTTATTAATGTTTAAGGAAAATTTTTAAAGCCAAAAAAAATTAGCTTTGTCGATTTAACCATTTTCTTCAGAAAAACTCAAGCCAGTTTGTTCTAAGCATCATTATTTCATAATTTTTATATATTTAACACCTGTAAATATTACCATACATGAGATATTTAGTATTTTTAACTCTACCCATTTTTATGTTCCCGAGCGCTCCCATTTAAAAATGGCCTCTTTCTATAAAATAATTTTGTATTAATAGCAAGCATTTTAAGATAATTTAGCTACTACACAATCTCTATACAACATTTAAAATATGTGTATGCTTTAAAACTGGCGATACTTCGACAGGGCCGAACTGCTTTAAATCTAAGATCGGGGAGGGAAATACAAAATTCATCTACACACTCTTTTTTTAATTCGCTGAAGTTTAAAATAGGTTATAATTCTTGAAGACATAAGGGGGGGTGGGGAGACTACCTAACCTGAACTGACCTGGCTGCGTCACTTTATGATGCGCTATTTTTATTTAACTCCACATCATCCAGCCATTGTGGATTCTTACCAAATTATTTATTTATTATTGAAGGCCAGATCTTAAGTGCTGTATTAATATTTATCTATTTATAGTCGCTAAGACTCAAAAGTTTTAAGTCAGATTTGTGGCAATCTGATCAGTGGCAAAAAACATAAAATGGCTGTGATTGTCTATCTAATTCTTAAATAAGTAGTAAATTATTTTTGAATTCTCATGTTCTGTAATAAAAGAATTGGGCACTATTATTTTACACTGCTAATTTTCTTTTATTTTAACTTATTGTACACTATTTGTTTACTGGCAGTATATTTATTTTGTGCCGGGGCTAAGCAAAGTCAAAAATTTTCATTTTTTTTTTGTGTTCAGTCCCTTTGAAAACAGCAGTAGATGTAATTTTTCAATTAAGACGTTCGTGAGTTTTTTAATCAAATCAAACAAAAATAATTTTATACGAAAAACATTACAATACGGTTCTGCTCTTTTCTCTAACCTAACTCCCGTGGCAGCACATGCAGCTTCATTTCAAAGGGAAAACAGAAACATCTGATTCTTGTTTACACAATCAGCGCGCGAATATTGCTACTTGGCAACTTTTTAGCTAGGACACAACCTTTTAGTGACTATTATAAAATAAATTGACTATTTTGCTACATTTTGTCTTCTTTGTGATAGATAATTTGTTATTTGATGGTAAAAGTAACCGTCATGACCGCGTTAAATATAAACATAATCCCTACGTTTCTACTTGCATTAACAGACACATAAGTATTTTGGCATATTGACGATTGATCTGAGGCACCAAGGCAGTTAACGGATTTTATTGTTTTATTTAACTCTAATGGATTATTAATATTAACTCCAATGTTCTTACTACACATCATATTTTCATAACACATTTTTAACCATCTTCGAAAAGCACCACTTTTCTTAATTTTTTTCCACTGTTTTATATTCGACATTTTTAATCAGCTGGTTCAGGAATGGTAGAAGCTTAGTTAAGTTGTCTTAAATATATCTTATTATATACAATTTTATTTTATAAGAAATTTGTTTTTGTTTTTATATTGTAGTAGAAATCTTATACTATAAAATAGTTATAAAGTGATCACTAAAATAACAATTTACTTTTAAAGGCGAATTGTTGTTAAAAGTACTAAAAGTACTTCGATATTACTGTTTTTTTAAAGTCACAGGAAGCAACTTTAAAATAGTTTTAAAATATATTTATAAGTGAATTTAGAAAATTGCCAAAATGCACTATAAAGCCCTTATAAAATGGTTAACTTTTATAGGCTAAAATTTTTTTTAAGATGTTCCTAGAAACGTTTCTACAATAATTCTATGACTGTTTTATAAGATATTTTATAATGATGTTATATAAACGTTATGATAATAAATTTATAAAACACATTAGTTGCCTACAACAGAATAGTGCTTATTGCAGCTCTTATGTGATCGATTAGCAATTTGGAAGTATCAATAAAATAGCAATAAAATAAAACAGTTGTATAACCATCGAATTATAAAATTACTTTGCTGCTTGGGTATGATTTTCAAAATTTTTAGTTAAAAAATCTTTTAAATGGGAAGGTAGTAAGCTATTTTTTATTTTAAAAATAAAAGTACAAATCAAAAGAAATATTAAATTTTTAACATTTAACCACTGAAGTTTCTCTAACATTAAATTTATTTTCGTATATTTATCCACATTTAAAATTATACGCATAGCTTTATTTTGCAAAACTTGGAGTCTTTTAAAGACCCCATCATTTGCTGTGTATAAAATAGTTGAACAATATAAAAAATGAGGTAAAATGATTGTGTTGTAAATTGTTTTTCGTGAAAATAAACTTAAATTTTGACTAATTCTTTTTAAATAGGTAATTCATTTTTTTTCCAATTTTAGATACAAAATTGTCAAAATGTAATTAAAATATTAATTTAGAATCTAAAATTACTCCCAAATACTTAAAATAGTGTATAATTTCCAATTTTTCATCATCATTTTATAACGCTAAAAATTCTTAAAGTTTGTGCTTATCTTTCTAACATTCGTGAACTAGGTGAGATAGTAAATTTGCATCAATAATAGATGTCGTATAATTTTACCAGTCAAAAAATGTTTATTGTCTTTTTTGACAGTGACATTTTTAATCAACTTTATTTCAAAAAGTCACGGTATTGTGAAAAAGAACAAGCAATAATTTTAAAATTAAATGATAATTCAAAAAGAAAGTGATGCCGGAAAGACTATTTTACCCTTCCTTTAACGCAGTTTATGAGGTAAGTAGATATAATAAAGCAGAAATTGTGTAAACATAAATAATAAATATGATAAATATATCTTGGGCGTACAAGGAAAATCAGCTAAGTCCATAATTTATAGTTTTGAGAAATACGTATTTTAAAACTAACCTGAATGTACACTAAGGGAAAAGTCTGATTATAGTTAACAAACGGATTTATTTGGGCAAGATTCCTTTGGAATAAAGTTAATAAATTAATATCTAATAAGGTCCCTTGCATATAGAGATATCGATTTTTTATTCTTAAGAAAATATTTGTTAACAAAATTAATTTTAATAGTTAAAAAATAGGTATAATATTTAAAGCCGCCGATTAAATAACAGGATAAGCATTTAACATTAAATTATTGTTCTTAATATTAAAAAAAAAATGGTCGTTGCGCCGACCGGAGCGCGTCATACCGACCCGCAGTAGTTGCATATAATAGTTGTTGTTGGTGTTCGCGTCGCCTTGTGCTTATTAACAAAAAGGCTGTGATTGTCAGGTGAGTTATTAGTTTGGTATTTTTTATATAATAAAATTAAAATATTTTTTACTCGTCCCATAATACTGCTAATGCAATTAGAAATAATACCCAGCATGCACGGCAGAATACCACATACATAATTGCTTATTAAGGTACCTAATCTAGTAAATCGTATTATGTAAAACTTTTATGTAGTATAAGCCCTAAAGTAAAATATTTTATTATTTTTTGTTTATTTGATATTGCAGTGCTAATTTTGACCAAACTTGTTCAACCAGCACTGCAAAAAAAATTGTGTTGTTTTCTCCAGCAGCTGCAACCGCCACGCTAGATCTTTTGAGCGAGTTAAAAGTAATGTTACAAATATATTCTGGTTTGGGACAACATTTTTTAACAAACGATTTTCGTTACAATTTTACAACAAAGTTTTAATATTATTTCTTCAAATGTCAAATGCCAATTTTTACAGTAAAATTTTCAACCACTAGGTAAACATATTTAATAAGGTGTAATTGTTCTGTTCTTTATCAAATTTTTTTTTGAAAATATTTTTATATTCAGCTAGAACAATATAATATCAGCATTCAGTTTATTAAAGTAATTATTTTAATATAAGTTTAAGAGTTTTATTTTTCCCCCTATCTATCTAAATCTAACTAAATTGATTTTCTTAACATTAAAAAAATATTTATTTACTTTTATATCGCCTTTTTACCCCAAGTCACAACAAATTTATTGGTAACTATGATTTATTTATTACTAATTTCGTAAGCCTGCTGATATAAATTTAACGTTAGGGGAGTATATTTAGGTGAAATATACGTGTCTTAACAATTAACAAACAACTGGTTTATCTAAACTTTGTCATTATGACAGTAAAGCAATATATCTTACCAAATAATAAATCTTATTAATAATTAATTAATGCTCTATATAACTGTTACCTCCATTTGAGGATGGTAAACAATTATTTGTTATTATTAAAGTTATTTTTATTCACCAATCCATAACAAATTATTTCTTAGGAATAAAGAAATATTTGTTTGCTGATATTTAAACATGAAATTGCTTAATAGTTAATAAATGTTATTTAATAATATATAAATATAAATAAATCGTTTTCTCAGTGTATAAAATCGATTTTTTATTTTAAATATTTTATATTACATTAATAGAGATTTCTTATGATTAAATGAAAAACATATTTAATTGAACGATTTTATTTATATTTTTTTTATAAACATTTGGACTTAAAGTATTTTTCCTGTTAGTTTTCAATATAAATTTGGACTTAAGTAATTTAACCTGTTACATATTTGCATTTTTGTTTGATAAATTAAAGAAAGGTTCATCATCGAAGGAGTCTTCTGAGTCATCTACTTCACTCTCTTCAACACTAGGCTCAGCCGTCAAACGTTTGTACTAAGTACATTAACATAGCATGTAAGTACTTAGTGTACTTCATGTTGAGTATTCCAGAAATATGGACTTAGTCAAAATACAGATAGTTACAGACCCCTGAATATGCGCGTTTGGAATTATATGGTTTTTCTATACGAGGTAAGTATAGTAACTATACGGACTTAATGGTTTCAATTTTCGCGATTATAGCAAAAGTGGACTTAACCGATTTTCCTTGTACGCCCACGATATGGCAATATTTCTATAAATACCTTATAAATCTGTTTTAGAGAGTTTCCGATGCTTTGGGAGTTTCGTGTTTAACAATCCAACGAATTAAGGCAAAGGGGATAGAGAAGGATGAAGATTTTAAGAATCGCAATAATGTAGCTATTTTGTCATCCCGTGGTTGATAACTTCACGAAATTCATGAACATACCATAAGAGAGCGTAGCGTATTTTATAGGATGTATAATAATAAAAATAACAAAATCAAGCTACACATGTTGTTTGTGACAGCGAAAAATAAAGTTGACTTATGCTTGCAAAAGGTCAAGAAACGTGCTCGAAAAGAACTTTAAATACCACAGATCTACAGGCAAGAAATGGTGGTTGCAAAAGACGCTGGGCTCGACTTTGTAGTTAATATTTTTAGACACTTGAAGTGATCACCGTTAACGCAGACGTAAACGCACGAATTTACACGTTTACGAGTCTTTATGCAGCCTTGCAATGTTGAAGTAGGTACATACATCTTCCCGTCCGTACGTGAAAATGTCAAATGTCAGGTCTTAAAATTCTAACTTCTAATCTAACATTCTAAAGACGAATCGTATCGGCTTTCTTGTGTTGTTTTTCAAAATTTCAATAATTCTGTTTGTTTTATTTTGCCTTAGTATAAAAAATATAAAAATATAGGTAGGTAGGTATATCGGCTAAAAATGTGTAACGGTTCAATTTAGCCACTGTGTTTCTATGTAATTCTGCCTTTAAATTTCATTACCTGGTCCTAATAATTAACCTTTGTTTTGCTCTCTACTACTTGTTATATTGAATTTCTTACATTACCTTTGGTCGGAATCCTAAATGTTCGACTAGATTTTATTTCATTATATTCCATTTTCTGTCAGGATTCTCTTCTGCTTATTTGGTTGGACCTCTTGCCTAACTGAGTTGTTTTGTGCCGTTTCACAACCACTTTTTTAGTCCTTTCCCATGCTTTGTATCATCGTCTTGACCTTTGATTTTGCCCTTTTACTTCTTACATCTAGTTGGAGTCTGCTATGGTCCCATGCATTTTGTACTACAAATACAGGTTTTTGAGATTTCTTTTAAGTGTATCACAGTCGAATACCGTCTTACCTGTTCCCTTATTTTCCACATAAAAGATTTGTTTATTCTTGGCAAACTGATAAGCGGCAATTCTTATTATTCTACCGCTCCGGAACTTTATAATTTTCTAATACTTAGATACCTTTTTTTTCTTTCTTTTTGGGAGTTAATGCCAGACACTTTTCCTTTCAAGTCCGTTTTGTTGGGTTATTATGGCCTTCTGTGACTTCAACTGGACCTTACCGTGTTAAAATTTTCGCTGTGTACGGCACATCTTTAGAGCGACCAGATGCCACTGGTTCTATTGGTAATTTATTTTGTTTGTGTTCGGAGCGGAAGAGTTTGTTTTTTGACAGATTGACTTTTTGATTTTTCCTGGGTGGGGAAATTTTTGGGGACTTTACTTTACGTCTGTCATCCCATGAAGTAGGGTCGATTTTTCAAATCGGGTGTCATCCCACAACTATGGTTGGTTTTTTGTGAATCGTTCCCGTTTTAGTAAAGTTGGAGGACCAGCCTTTCCCATTTAGGAGGTCTCCATGCTGAAATCCATACGGATGATTTGTTTTCCGGATGACAAACGAAGTCAATCACATGTACCCTTGCAAGACATCTAGAGGTGAGTTTTCTAAGTTTTCCCATGATTTCCACATGTTTTATTACTCATTTTACCACTTTTGATCACTCGTTCATTTATTAATCAATTTGCTTTATTTTAATTTCATATTTCCATTGAACCGTTAAAAACTTACCCGAGGAAAAATAAGTTCAATATCCCACTAGCAAAAATTGCTTTAATTACTTTATTTTATTAAGCAAGCCTACAGAGGCTGTTTCAATTTATTATATTCAGCGGAAAGCTGCTAATTTTATTGATACTTTAAGTCAGATTTGTGTGTTCGGGGACCGAGCTGAGATTATTAAAGTTCGCTATTTAATAATGTATTACATAAAATCAGCTGGAATTATGCCTGTATAGCTTCTCTAAATTTCACACAGTACATACAAAGTACCTTAGTATTCAGTTCAGTAAATATCGACCAGCTTCGATACACTTTTTTATATTTTTCTAATTACCCGTAGTTATTGGGGTCTATTACTATCTCACTTTTAACAAGAAGAAGTTATACTTATGGTTGCCTCTTTCTATTGACAGCAATAGCCTATTTCTATAAGTTCTTAATATTTTACTACAGCTATAACAAAAAACTACAGTCTTGATCTCGGCTCAAGTTACGAACCCACTTTATTTTGATTTCTCTTTCTTTCATTTTAAATTACAATTCATTGAATCCTACTACTAACTTATTAGCGCAGTTTGATGATTAATTATGTGTATTATCATCTACCTTGTCATTATTTTTATTATTGTTTGCCATTTGATCCCGTCTAAGTTCGATTGGTGGTAATATAAGTGTTTTGATTTGAATGTACAATTTAGCAATGATAATTAATTATTACTTTTAAAAGATTACATTTAGTGTAAGGACTATTTTATTATTGAGTATAAGTTATGCCAAGGGAAAATGCTATATGTAAAGCAATCCTGTGTCAGTCCGAGCTTCGTTCATGCATTCGTGCATCAACCAAGCGAGCACAAAGGAATTTTAAGAACATGTGGTTTCCTCTCCTCCTTTTCTGACTGGCTAAATGCAAAAATGTTAACTAATACTTTTTGTTTGTTCCTTTCATTGACTTAACGTGTAATTGTCCCATTAGCAATTTACTGTTGATTCAATTAGGTGGTTTAAGCTTTAAGATTGTCTCATTAGCCATTTTAAAGCTAATTTAATTAAACAAGCTGAATATTTTGTTTTATTTAAAATATATATAGTAAATAGTTTTGAGATCAGCCTTTATAATTACAACTTTCTGATTTTATTTATTGGTTTATGCATTCATTGCTATTATTGTACATTTAATGTTTCTTATTTTATTCTATTGCTAGCGGTAATGTTTAATATTTTTTTTTTTTTGATTCGATTTATTTAATTAATATTTTTAATTCGATGTATTAAATTAATATTATTTTTTATTCAGTGGTGACCCAAGTATATGGCAGGGCTGTGTACATTTGTACAGTTGTACATTTGTACAACACACGTGTACATTGTACACAAAAGTGTACAATGCTTAAAATTCTGGGAAAAATATTCTCTTTCATAGCTGCCTTATGCCTTTTATTTTTGTAAAGCATTTCCTATGGTTATGCGTGAGTTTAGCTAGCAATTTAAAGTTTAATTATGAATAACAAGTTCCATTTATTTTATTATTTTTCCTTGCCATTTGACTTATGTAATAAATTATTGCAACCTTAATTACTAACCAATCAAGCTTTTTTTTATAATTTTATACATTCTGTTAACCTGTGCTAATTCGTTCAGATTTATTATTTGCGGCAGTGCATACTTTTTCTGTATTTTTTTAAATTTCTCTATTATTTGATATCCAGTAGCAAATCACAGTTTCGCGTGTATTTTGAAGCCTTTTAAAGGCGAGATCTTTAGTGATTAAATTTTGTCATGCATACTTACCATTGTTTTGATTTTGACTTATTTCGGTTTCTGGGTTTGCTGCTTGATGTTTATTTAATTTTGTTAAATGTTTCGGTCATGCGCACTGCGCCGGTATATATTATGGTAGCTCATTTTCTTCTAATGTATCTTGCCTTTTTGTTATATTTTCTCATCTTATTTCTTAAGTAAGATTATTTATTGTATTTCTCTATTTTGTGATTCGTCACATAAGTAACCTTAATTATTTTGGGTTTTATTGGATTAATTCCGTCTTTTAAAAATCATGTTGCAACGTAATCATTATTGTCGTGGATTTTCTTTTGATATTTTTATTTATTTTTGTTTATTTTTGAGATAACTTGAATTTCTTTTAGAAACTGAAATCAGTAACGTGACTTATACTTTTGATAAATTATCTTCTGGTATACAAATATTTTCTTTTGGTAATTTAAGATTAATTTAGATTAATAATTTTAAATAATTTTCTTTAAAATAAGTAATCTTTCTTACATAACTTGATCATGTTCGATAAAGCAAGTACTAGGCAATGTTTCTTTTGTCAGGGTCCTACGTACCGGCCAACATCCTACCAACTGGCCTTTCTACCGTTATGTTCTAACGTTGTAACGTTTGATTACCGACTGTTTCTTACTGGTCATCCTGCTAGCTGACCTAGCGTTGGGACTACTGCTTACTGGCATCCATTCTAAATGGCCTAGCGCGGACAACTTGCTGGCCTAAGATTTAACCGCCAAACAACCATTCTAATGACCGTACAGATAAGTCCTAGGATAAATTAGATTAGTGTCTGGTTAGCTCGATGACTAAAAGGTTATAACGGTTACTTATTTTTCTTACATTTAATAATTTAATTATTTTTCTTTTATATATCGACTTTATGATTTCTAGTTAATCCATTTCACTGCATAACCTTTCGGTTGTCAGGGTTACTTTTATTATCACCTGATAAACATATAGTAATTGGGTCACGTGATCACTTATTTCTTTTTTTATGTACCTGGTAATGTTACTGAAAGTACTACCCTCATTGTAGAGGTAGAGAATTTATTTAGATTTTTAATAAAGAAGTTGTTGTATTAAGGTGCATTGTTTTATTCAGCTCACATGACAACCTTTATTCTTTTTTTATTAGTTGGTTAACCGTCTCAGAGTAGCGTAGAGCCCATAAGACCGCGGGGACTTCCAAGTTACGTCCGTAGCTAAACTTGGTGGCGCTCGAACCCTTTATTCCGGACTAGTCGGTGAATTGCACGCACCATAACCTCTACACTGTTCTGAGTACGAGTAATTCAACTGGGTTTTGTCTGTTCATATCAGTTTATTGATTTTCCTGTTTTACAAATAAAGGTCTAAGTGGTAAGTTCTTGTGTTGGTATTCGTCATAATACCAACATCACTTAAATTAAATAAAAGACACGAAAGTGCGTCGCAATTTTTGGCGCCCAACGTGGGGCAAAACAAAACAAAAACCACTTTATTAAGACCTATTTTCATTATCCTCTTTATGGGCGCATAGTGAGCTGAGTAAAACTTAGAGTTTTTTTTTGATGATTTTTGATTATTTATTGATTTTGTACTTATAGTGACCCAATGTAATATTTTATTGTTGTTACTTTTGATTTATTGATATTGCGCATATTGTGACCTATTGTTGACATCTAGTTTATTGTAATGTTGATTTTTCCTGATTAGTGACTCGCCTTATTGATATTTGGTTGTATTTATTTTATATTTGGTATATTTGATTTATCATAATTACTTATTTATATTTGATTCATGATTTACTTATCTTGATTTACTTTATTATTATTACTTAGTTTATTTGGTTTGCGATTTACCTATCTTGATTTTTCTTATAATTTCATTTTACTTAATTTGCGATTTACCTTATCTTCATTACTTTAAATTGGATTTATTCATTGGTCTTCACTTTAATTACAACGGCCGGTATACTTAGTAGGTACAGAGTAGGTCTTGGATGACAATGTAAAGTATCTGTTTTGTGAATTTATCTTGTCCTTTTTTTAGTTTGGTTTGATGTTATTATCATTTGAATTCTAATTATGTCCGCGTCTGTATTATTTGATTAATTTTCAAGGCTAAAATCATTAATAAGTCTGTCCATACTTTCTTTCCCTATTTTATTATTTTCATAAATCGTCTTACGACGTTATCTAGTACCCCACTTTAACAGTGGTTGATTTTTATTGATTTTATATATTTATCTTAAATTTGCATTTGCTTGATTACCTTACTTTGATTTATTTACCTTACCTTCGTTTTGACATGTCTTTTAGACATTATTTGCTTACAGCTATTTTCTTACCTTAGTTTTTCTTTTCGATTTAGTTACCTTACCTTCGATTTGACTTGTCTTTTAGACGTTATTTGCTTATAGCTATTTTTCTTACTTTCGTTTTATTTCTTTTCGATTTATTTACCTTACTTTGTTTTGATTTATTATTAATTCTTCTAGGATTTGTATGTGGTTTCGATATATGGATTTATATGGCCTCACCCTAGAATGAATTTATTCTTCTAGCTTCTAGGTTTTGTATGTGGTTTCGATATATGGATTTATATGGCCTCACCCTAGAACTTTTTTTTGGTTCCTCTAGGTTTTGGACTTCGGTTTAGAACAATCTAGAGGGCATCTTGTACCTGGTTGGTTCAGACCGTCTAGTGTACTTTTATTTTGACTTCTCAACGAGTTTGTTTGTCTATGGGTGTTGAGATTTCCGGGTTTCACGTCCTAGGCGACGCAGTACCTAGAATGGGTTTTCGGGCTTTTGACTAGTGTACCTCGTTGAACCCCTTATTTGTGTCTTAGTAGGTTCGTTTAGGTTTTACGGGTGGGAGTTGTTTCGTACAATCCTATACCCTTCAGTACTAACTGGATTTATGCCTGGAACGAACTTTTACTTTTATTTTATCCCTATTTTGCCTCTGTCTTTGGACATTTTTATTCTGCACCGATAGTGACCTTTTCTTATTTTATTTATTTAGCTTTTGCATTCTGAGTTTAGGGAAAGAAACTCATAACTTTATGGACATAACCTCGTTGAAGACCTAAGCGAGAGTTTAGACAATACTTTAATTTGGTTTATTAGCCTTGCTTTAATTTGATTTATTACCTTTGCTTTTATGTTGATTATTACCTTCTTTTCTAGTTTGATTAGCTATTGTTTAGCTTGATTAGTTGATGTTTGTATTTTCTTCTGCTGGTGTTTTCACACCCAGCGGATGTGGGTTTCTGGCGAAGTTCGGCGTCGTTTCGGCGCGTAACTTGACGGTTCCGGACCCAGTCAGTTAGGAAAACTCCGTGCCGTGACCTAGGCGGTAGTAGAACTCTACCAAATGCAGTCATAGACCATTCGCCTTCAGCCGGTCTATTTCTTGGAGTAGTTGATTTAGCCTTCAGCGGATCACTACTTTTGTGTGGTAAGTCAGATCTTCTGTCGGCTTACCATTTTACTTGCGAGTAGTTTAGGTCAGTTTGGTTCAGCCTTCAGCATAAACCTTTTGTTTTATTCACTTTTGACTTAGTATTTTGTAAAATTCTGCGATATTTGCTTTTATTTTGTTTTCAAGACTCAAGCCTTCAGCTCTCTGATCTATACCTACTCATGTTATTCTTTCTCCTTAATTTTGTGTTTAATTAATTATTATTTACTTGATTGCTTGCTTGATGCTTCACGTCTAACGCAAGTAGATTTCTGACTAAGTTCGGTGTTGTTTCGGCGCGAAACTTGACGACTCCGAGCCTGTCTTTTTTTTTATTTTTACCTTGATTTATCTTTTGGATTACCTTCGATGATTCATTGTTTTTAAACTGTTTTTTTTATATATCTATTATTGAGCCAAAGACTGGAATATTTTGCACGATTGTTGACTTTATTTTTGGTGAATCTTGGTTTCGACCAAGTTTCCTTATTTTGTTACCCTACTGTGACTTATCTTTACCTGATTTGACTTACCCCGATTTTGACTTTTAGGTAGTTGTCCTAGGTTTGGAATTGGTTGCTATTTGGTAACCTAAATCCTTTATCAGTGTTTACTGGATGTAGGCCTAGAGCACTACTTACCTTATTTTGACTTAGTATTGATTGATTTGACTTTATTTGATTGCCTTACCTTGTCTTTATATGGTTCCTCTGGATTTTGGCTGAGATTTTGCGTATTAGTAGTCTCATACCTTTTCAGTGTTTACTGGATTTATGTCCAGAGTGGACTATTTATCTTTCTTGATTCAGATTCGTTTATTATTTGATTGATTTATTTATTTTTGATTTTGGCCTTGGTTGTTCTAGGACTTTGCAGAGTCTTGCATGGTGGCAGCTCTTGCCTTTTCAGTGTTGACTGGATTTTTACCTAGCACCAATGGTTGTTATTTGGTTTGAATTGATTTGTCATTTGACTAATTTATTTTATTCTTGATTTTGATTTCCCCTGATTGGTCTAGGTTTTTGCTGGGTTTTGTGTTATGACAACCTTTGCTTTTTCAGTGTTTACTGGATTTTGCCTAGTACCAATTTGTTTTTGCCCTCCCTTGTCTATTGGAGACGTTCTCCTTTAGCTTTACCTTGATGTTATTTACTTACACATGATGACTATTTTTTTTTTTTTTTTTTTTCTATTTTACCTTTGTTGTATTCCCTTGGACTTAGTGGTCCAGTTTTCTCTGTAATATTGTTTAGTTTCCGTTTGACGGGATTTTTGCATAGAAAACTTAGTATTTTCCTCTATACCTGGTTGATTTGATTGATGTTTGTTTTACTTTGATTATTTTGCTTGTATTGATTAGAGGTTAATATACCATGTGGGATTTAGGTCCACTACTTGTTCAAGTTGTGAATACACGGGTAACCTTGTTGTTTACTTGATTATTTACCGATTTTGTCTGTATTAAAGTTCTCTTTAATACGTATTTTTCTACACCGATTGTGACTTTTTTCCTAGTCTTACGAGACGTCTTGCAGTCTTTCTCTTTTTTTCTTCAGTATTATAGGCTGAGGGGTGTTGGGTGTCTCCGGACGTCGCTTCGTCGCCTTCTCCGGAAGGCAAACCTGATGGGAAGAGTTGTGTCGTGGGGGGCGGCTGCCTGACCTTTGCACCCTGAATGGGGACAGACCGTGCATTGCGTTACGGCGCAAAGGAGGGCGAAGCTACTGCGCATGACCTCGCTCACAGGTTAGTACGATACGGCGGGCCGGAGACAGTGACACTTTTCGGAACAACCTTCTCTAGTTTTTTTTGTTTCTTGAAAGACTGCGGTACACAGTTGTTTAGGCACTGTTGTATCTTTTAGTTTGGTGTATACTACAATATACTTCCTCTTGACCGGTGGAACATTTGGGTTACAATTTATTTATTCTTTTTCTGCTATTTGTTATTTTTAGTTTTCCACCTTCCAGGTATTGTTGTGTGGTCGGCTTCTTTTGGTCTCTCTTGGGAGTAGTGGGTCGTGCCGTGAGGTTGTTTGTATGAGGTCAGTAAACGAGGTTCTCCAAGCCGCATTTGGTTGTAACGCAATGCTGACTCAAGACCAATTTTTACACCATAGTTCATTTAATTGATGCTTTTTACTTACGGTTCTTTATACCATACAAACGGCTCACGACCACTTCCCGCTTCTTTTGAGGTTTCCAGGGGTTTCCGACTGCATAGCAATCACTGGAATATTTTTGGTTTGATTACTTCCTTTATTATTATTTCATTATTTTAGTATTATTGGGGGCTACGTCAGTAGCGTTTGCTTACCTATTCTTTTGATTTATTGGTACCTTTTCTTTCTTGGGTATTTGACTATGTCAATATCTTTTATTTCTCTATTTAATGCTACCATTCTTTTTTTTCTTTTCTGGACTAATGTCCATTCTTTATTATCATTATTTGCTAGTGAGGATTTCATTATTATTGCTGTTTGATTATCGTCGGACAATTTTCTATAGAAAATTCCCCTCCTTTCCTAGGAGAGGGGGAGTTGTAACGGTTCAATTTAGCCACTGTGTTTCTATGTAATTCTGCCTTTAAATTTCATTACCTGGTCCTAATAATTAACCTTTGTTTTGCTCTCTACTACTTGTTATATTGAATTTCTTACATTACCTTTGGTCGGAATCCTAAATGTTCGACTAGATTTTATTTCATTATATTCCATTTTCTGTCAGGATTCTCTTCTGCTTATTTGGTTGGACCTCTTGCCTAACTGAGTTGTTTTGTGCCGTTTCACAACCACTTTTTTAGTCCTTTCCCATGCTTTGTATCATCGTCTTGACCTTTGATTTTGCCCTTTTACTTCTTACATCTAGTTGGAGTCTGCTATGGTCCCATGCATTTTGTACTACAAATACAGGTTTTTGAGATTTCTTTTAAGTGTATCACAGTCGAATACCGTCTTACCTGTTCCCTTATTTTCCACATAAAAGATTTGTTTATTCTTGGCAAACTGATAAGCGGCAATTCTTATTATTCTACCGCTCCGGAACTTTATAATTTTCTAATACTTAGATACCTTTTTTTTCTTTCTTTTTGGGAGTTAATGCCAGACACTTTTCCTTTCAAGTCCGTTTTGTTGGGTTATTATGGCCTTCTGTGACTTCAACTGGACCTTACCGTGTTAAAATTTTCGCTGTGTACGGCACATCTTTAGAGCGACCAGATGCCACTGGTTCTATTGGTAATTTATTTTGTTTGTGTTCGGAGCGGAAGAGTTTGTTTTTTGACAGATTGACTTTTTGATTTTTCCTGGGTGGGGAAATTTTTGGGGACTTTACTTTACGTCTGTCATCCCATGAAGTAGGGTCGATTTTTCAAATCGGGTGTCATCCCACAACTATGGTTGGTTTTTTGTGAATCGTTCCCGTTTTAGTAAAGTTGGAGGACCAGCCTTTCCCATTTAGGAGGTCTCCATGCTGAAATCCATACGGATGATTTGTTTTCCGGATGACAAACGAAGTCAATCACATGTACCCTTGCAAGACATCTAGAGGTGAGTTTTCTAAGTTTTCCCATGATTTCCACATGTTTTATTACTCATTTTACCACTTTTGATCACTCGTTCATTTATTAATCAATTTGCTTTATTTTAATTTCATATTTCCATTGAACCGTTAAAAACTTACCCGAGGAAAAATAAGTTCAATATCCCACTAGCAAAAATTGCTTTAATTACTTTATTTTATTAAGCAAGCCTACAGAGGCTGTTTCAATTTATTATATTCAGCGGAAAGCTGCTAATTTTATTGATACTTTAAGTCAGATTTGTGTGTTCGGGGACCGAGCTGAGATTATTAAAGTTCGCTATTTAATAATGTATTACATAAAATCAGCTGGAATTATGCCTGTATAGCTTCTCTAAATTTCACACAGTACATACAAAGTACCTTAGTATTCAGTTCAGTAAATATCGACCAGCTTCGATACACTTTTTTATATTTTTCTAATTACCCGTAGTTATTGGGGTCTATTACTATCTCACTTTTAACAAGAAGAAGTTATACTTATGGTTGCCTCTTTCTATTGACAGCAATAGCCTATTTCTATAAGTTCTTAATATTTTACTACAGCTATAACAAAAAACTACAGTCTTGATCTCGGCTCAAGTTACGAACCCACTTTATTTTGATTTCTCTTTCTTTCATTTTAAATTACAATTCATTGAATCCTACTACTAACTTATTAGCGCAGTTTGATGATTAATTATGTGTATTATCATCTACCTTGTCATTATTTTTATTATTGTTTGCCATTTGATCCCGTCTAAGTTCGATTGGTGGTAATATAAGTGTTTTGATTTGAATGTACAATTTAGCAATGATAATTAATTATTACTTTTAAAAGATTACATTTAGTGTAAGGACTATTTTATTATTGAGTATAAGTTATGCCAAGGGAAAATGCTATATGTAAAGCAATCCTGTGTCAGTCCGAGCTTCGTTCATGCATTCGTGCATCAACCAAGCGAGCACAAAGGAATTTTAAGAACATGTGGTTTCCTCTCCTCCTTTTCTGACTGGCTAAATGCAAAAATGTTAACTAATACTTTTTGTTTGTTCCTTTCATTGACTTAACGTGTAATTGTCCCATTAGCAATTTACTGTTGATTCAATTAGGTGGTTTAAGCTTTAAGATTGTCTCATTAGCCATTTTAAAGCTAATTTAATTAAACAAGCTGAATATTTTGTTTTATTTAAAATATATATAGTAAATAGTTTTGAGATCAGCCTTTATAATTACAACTTTCTGATTTTATTTATTGGTTTATGCATTCATTGCTATTATTGTACATTTAATGTTTCTTATTTTATTCTATTGCTAGCGGTAATGTTTAATATTTTTTTTTTTTTGATTCGATTTATTTAATTAATATTTTTAATTCGATGTATTAAATTAATATTATTTTTTATTCAGTGGTGACCCAAGTATATGGCAGGGCTGTGTACATTTGTACAGTTGTACATTTGTACAACACACGTGTACATTGTACACAAAAGTGTACAATGCTTAAAATTCTGGGAAAAATATTCTCTTTCATAGCTGCCTTATGCCTTTTATTTTTGTAAAGCATTTCCTATGGTTATGCGTGAGTTTAGCTAGCAATTTAAAGTTTAATTATGAATAACAAGTTCCATTTATTTTATTATTTTTCCTTGCCATTTGACTTATGTAATAAATTATTGCAACCTTAATTACTAACCAATCAAGCTTTTTTTTATAATTTTATACATTCTGTTAACCTGTGCTAATTCGTTCAGATTTATTATTTGCGGCAGTGCATACTTTTTCTGTATTTTTTTAAATTTCTCTATTATTTGATATCCAGTAGCAAATCACAGTTTCGCGTGTATTTTGAAGCCTTTTGAAGGCGAGATCTTTAGTGATTAAATTTTGTCATGCATACTTACCATTGTTTTGATTTTGACTTATTTCGGTTTCTGGGTTTGCTGCTTGATGTTTATTTAATTTTGTTAAATGTTTCGGTCATGCGCACTGCGCCGGTATATATTATGGTAGCTCATTTTCTTCTAATGTATCTTGCCTTTTTGTTATATTTTCTCATCTTATTTCTTAAGTAAGATTATTTATTGTATTTCTCTATTTTGTGATTCGTCACATAAGTAACCTTAATTATTTTGGGTTTTATTGGATTAATTCCGTCTTTTAAAAATCATGTTGCAACGTAATCATTATTGTCGTGGATTTTCTTTTGATATTTTTATTTATTTTTGTTTATTTTTGAGATAACTTGAATTTCTTTTAGAAACTGAAATCAGTAACGTGACTTATACTTTTGATAAATTATCTTCTGGTATACAAATATTTTCTTTTGGTAATTTAAGATTAATTTAGATTAATAATTTTAAATAATTTTCTTTAAAATAAGTAATCTTGCTTACATAACTTGATCATGTTCGATAAAGCAAGTACTAGGCAATGTTTCTTTTGTCAGGGTCCTACGTACCGGCCAACATCCTACCAACTGGCCTTTCTACCGTTATGTTCTAACGTTGTAACGTTTGATTACCGACTGTTTCTTACTGGTCATCCTGCTAGCTGACCTAGCGTTGGGACTACTGCTTACTGGCATCCATTCTAAATGGCCTAGCGCGGACAACTTGCTGGCCTAAGATTTAACCGCCAAACAACCATTCTAATGACCGTACAGATAAGTCCTAGGATAAATTAGATTAGTGTCTGGTTAGCTCGATGACTAAAAGGTTATAACGGTTACTTATTTTTCTTACATTTAATAATTTAATTATTTTTCTTTTATATATCGACTTTATGATTTCTAGTTAATCCATTTCACTGCATAACCTTTCGGTTGTCAGGGTTACTTTTATTATCACCTGATAAACATATAGTAATTGGGTCACGTGATCACTTATTTCTTTTTTTATGTACCTGGTAATGTTACTGAAAGTACTACCCTCATTGTAGAGGTAGAGAATTTATTTAGATTTTTAATAAAGAAGTTGTTGTATTAAGGTGCATTGTTTTATTCAGCTCACATGACAACCTTTATTCTTTTTTTATTAGTTGGTTAACCGTCTCAGAGTAGCGTAGAGCCCATAAGACCGCGGGGACTTCCAAGTTACGTCCGTAGCTAAACTTGGTGGCGCTCGAACCCTTTATTCCGGACTAGTCGGTGAATTGCACGCACCATAACCTCTACACTGTTCTGAGTACGAGTAATTCAACTGGGTTTTGTCTGTTCATATCAGTTTATTGATTTTCCTGTTTTACAAATAAAGGTCTAAGTGGTAAGTTCTTGTGTTGGTATTCGTCATAATACCAACATCACTTAAATTAAATAAAAGACACGAAAGTGCGTCGCAATTTTTGGCGCCCAACGTGGGGCAAAACAAAACAAAAACCACTTTATTAAGACCTATTTTCATTATCCTCTTTATGGGCGCATAGTGAGCTGAGTAAAACTTAGAGTTTTTTTTTGATGATTTTTGATTATTTATTGATTTTGTACTTATAGTGACCCAATGTAATATTTTATTGTTGTTACTTTTGATTTATTGATATTGCGCATATTGTGACCTATTGTTGACATCTAGTTTATTGTAATGTTGATTTTTCCTGATTAGTGACTCGCCTTATTGATATTTGGTTGTATTTATTTTATATTTGGTATATTTGATTTATCATAATTACTTATTTATATTTGATTCATGATTTACTTATCTTGATTTACTTTATTATTATTACTTAGTTTATTTGGTTTGCGATTTACCTATCTTGATTTTTCTTATAATTTCATTTTACTTAATTTGCGATTTACCTTATCTTCATTACTTTAAATTGGATTTATTCATTGGTCTTCACTTTAATTACAACGGCCGGTATACTTAGTAGGTACAGAGTAGGTCTTGGATGACAATGTAAAGTATCTGTTTTGTGAATTTATCTTGTCCTTTTTTTAGTTTGGTTTGATGTTATTATCATTTGAATTCTAATTATGTCCGCGTCTGTATTATTTGATTAATTTTCAAGGCTAAAATCATTAATAAGTCTGTCCATACTTTCTTTCCCTATTTTATTATTTTCATAAATCGTCTTACGACGTTATCTAGTACCCCACTTTAACAGTGGTTGATTTTTATTGATTTTATATATTTATCTTAAATTTGCATTTGCTTGATTACCTTACTTTGATTTATTTACCTTACCTTCGTTTTGACATGTCTTTTAGACATTATTTGCTTACAGCTATTTTCTTACCTTAGTTTTTCTTTTCGATTTAGTTACCTTACCTTCGATTTGACTTGTCTTTTAGACGTTATTTGCTTATAGCTATTTTTCTTACTTTCGTTTTATTTCTTTTCGATTTATTTACCTTACTTTGTTTTGATTTATTATTAATTCTTCTAGGATTTGTATGTGGTTTCGATATATGGATTTATATGGCCTCACCCTAGAATGAATTTATTCTTCTAGCTTCTAGGTTTTGTATGTGGTTTCGATATATGGATTTATATGGCCTCACCCTAGAACTTTTTTTTGGTTCCTCTAGGTTTTGGACTTCGGTTTAGAACAATCTAGAGGGCATCTTGTACCTGGTTGGTTCAGACCGTCTAGTGTACTTTTATTTTGACTTCTCAACGAGTTTGTTTGTCTATGGGTGTTGAGATTTCCGGGTTTCACGTCCTAGGCGACGCAGTACCTAGAATGGGTTTTCGGGCTTTTGACTAGTGTACCTCGTTGAACCCCTTATTTGTGTCTTAGTAGGTTCGTTTAGGTTTTACGGGTGGGAGTTGTTTCGTACAATCCTATACCCTTCAGTACTAACTGGATTTATGCCTGGAACGAACTTTTACTTTTATTTTATCCCTATTTTGCCTCTGTCTTTGGACATTTTTATTCTGCACCGATAGTGACCTTTTCTTATTTTATTTATTTAGCTTTTGCATTCTGAGTTTAGGGAAAGAAACTCATAACTTTATGGACATAACCTCGTTGAAGACCTAAGCGAGAGTTTAGACAATACTTTAATTTGGTTTATTAGCCTTGCTTTAATTTGATTTATTACCTTTGCTTTTATGTTGATTATTACCTTCTTTTCTAGTTTGATTAGCTATTGTTTAGCTTGATTAGTTGATGTTTGTATTTTCTTCTGCTGGTGTTTTCACACCCAGCGGATGTGGGTTTCTGGCGAAGTTCGGCGTCGTTTCGGCGCGTAACTTGACGGTTCCGGACCCAGTCAGTTAGGAAAACTCCGTGCCGTGACCTAGGCGGTAGTAGAACTCTACCAAATGCAGTCATAGACCATTCGCCTTCAGCCGGTCTATTTCTTGGAGTAGTTGATTTAGCCTTCAGCGGATCACTACTTTTGTGTGGTAAGTCAGATCTTCTGTCGGCTTACCATTTTACTTGCGAGTAGTTTAGGTCAGTTTGGTTCAGCCTTCAGCATAAACCTTTTGTTTTATTCACTTTTGACTTAGTATTTTGTAAAATTCTGCGATATTTGCTTTTATTTTGTTTTCAAGACTCAAGCCTTCAGCTCTCTGATCTATACCTACTCATGTTATTCTTTCTCCTTAATTTTGTGTTTAATTAATTATTATTTACTTGATTGCTTGCTTGATGCTTCACGTCTAACGCAAGTAGATTTCTGACTAAGTTCGGTGTTGTTTCGGCGCGAAACTTGACGACTCCGAGCCTGTCTTTTTTTTTATTTTTACCTTGATTTATCTTTTGGATTACCTTCGATGATTCATTGTTTTTAAACTGTTTTTTTTATATATCTATTATTGAGCCAAAGACTGGAATATTTTGCACGATTGTTGACTTTATTTTTGGTGAATCTTGGTTTCGACCAAGTTTCCTTATTTTGTTACCCTACTGTGACTTATCTTTACCTGATTTGACTTACCCCGATTTTGACTTTTAGGTAGTTGTCCTAGGTTTGGAATTGGTTGCTATTTGGTAACCTAAATCCTTTATCAGTGTTTACTGGATGTAGGCCTAGAGCACTACTTACCTTATTTTGACTTAGTATTGATTGATTTGACTTTATTTGATTGCCTTACCTTGTCTTTATATGGTTCCTCTGGATTTTGGCTGAGATTTTGCGTATTAGTAGTCTCATACCTTTTCAGTGTTTACTGGATTTATGTCCAGAGTGGACTATTTATCTTTCTTGATTCAGATTCGTTTATTATTTGATTGATTTATTTATTTTTGATTTTGGCCTTGGTTGTTCTAGGACTTTGCAGAGTCTTGCATGGTGGCAGCTCTTGCCTTTTCAGTGTTGACTGGATTTTTACCTAGCACCAATGGTTGTTATTTGGTTTGAATTGATTTGTCATTTGACTAATTTATTTTATTCTTGATTTTGATTTCCCCTGATTGGTCTAGGTTTTTGCTGGGTTTTGTGTTATGACAACCTTTGCTTTTTCAGTGTTTACTGGATTTTGCCTAGTACCAATTTGTTTTTGCCCTCCCTTGTCTATTGGAGACGTTCTCCTTTAGCTTTACCTTGATGTTATTTACTTACACATGATGACTATTTTTTTTTTTTTTTTTTTTCTATTTTACCTTTGTTGTATTCCCTTGGACTTAGTGGTCCAGTTTTCTCTGTAATATTGTTTAGTTTCCGTTTGACGGGATTTTTGCATAGAAAACTTAGTATTTTCCTCTATACCTGGTTGATTTGATTGATGTTTGTTTTACTTTGATTATTTTGCTTGTATTGATTAGAGGTTAATATACCATGTGGGATTTAGGTCCACTACTTGTTCAAGTTGTGAATACACGGGTAACCTTGTTGTTTACTTGATTATTTACCGATTTTGTCTGTATTAAAGTTCTCTTTAATACGTATTTTTCTACACCGATTGTGACTTTTTTCCTAGTCTTACGAGACGTCTTGCAGTCTTTCTCTTTTTTTCTTCAGTATTATAGGCTGAGGGGTGTTGGGTGTCTCCGGACGTCGCTTCGTCGCCTTCTCCGGAAGGCAAACCTGATGGGAAGAGTTGTGTCGTGGGGGGCGGCTGCCTGACCTTTGCACCCTGAATGGGGACAGACCGTGCATTGCGTTACGGCGCAAAGGAGGGCGAAGCTACTGCGCATGACCTCGCTCACAGGTTAGTACGATACGGCGGGCCGGAGACAGTGACACTTTTCGGAACAACCTTCTCTAGTTTTTTTTGTTTCTTGAAAGACTGCGGTACACAGTTGTTTAGGCACTGTTGTATCTTTTAGTTTGGTGTATACTACAATATACTTCCTCTTGACCGGTGGAACATTTGGGTTACAATTTATTTATTCTTTTTCTGCTATTTGTTATTTTTAGTTTTCCACCTTCCAGGTATTGTTGTGTGGTCGGCTTCTTTTGGTCTCTCTTGGGAGTAGTGGGTCGTGCCGTGAGGTTGTTTGTATGAGGTCAGTAAACGAGGTTCTCCAAGCCGCATTTGGTTGTAACGCAATGCTGACTCAAGACCAATTTTTACACCATAGTTCATTTAATTGATGCTTTTTACTTACGGTTCTTTATACCATACAAACGGCTCACGACCACTTCCCGCTTCTTTTGAGGTTTCCAGGGGTTTCCGACTGCATAGCAATCACTGGAATATTTTTGGTTTGATTACTTCCTTTATTATTATTTCATTATTTTAGTATTATTGGGGGCTACGTCAGTAGCGTTTGCTTACCTATTCTTTTGATTTATTGGTACCTTTTCTTTCTTGGGTATTTGACTATGTCAATATCTTTTATTTCTCTATTTAATGCTACCATTCTTTTTTTTCTTTTCTGGACTAATGTCCATTCTTTATTATCATTATTTGCTAGTGAGGATTTCATTATTATTGCTGTTTGATTATCGTCGGACAATTTTCTATAGAAAATTCCCCTCCTTTCCTAGGAGAGGGGGAGTTGTAACGGTTCAATTTAGCCACTGTGTTTCTATGTAATTCTGCCTTTAAATTTCATTACCTGGTCCTAATAATTAACCTTTGTTTTGCTCTCTACTACTTGTTATATTGAATTTCTTACATTACCTTTGGTCGGAATCCTAAATGTTCGACTAGATTTTATTTCATTATATTCCATTTTCTGTCAGGATTCTCTTCTGCTTATTTGGTTGGACCTCTTGCCTAACTGAGTTGTTTTGTGCCGTTTCACAACCACTTTTTTAGTCCTTTCCCATGCTTTGTATCATCGTCTTGACCTTTGATTTTGCCCTTTTACTTCTTACATCTAGTTGGAGTCTGCTATGGTCCCATGCATTTTGTACTACAAATACAGGTTTTTGAGATTTCTTTTAAGTGTATCACAGTCGAATACCGTCTTACCTGTTCCCTTATTTTCCACATAAAAGATTTGTTTATTCTTGGCAAACTGATAAGCGGCAATTCTTATTATTCTACCGCTCCGGAACTTTATAATTTTCTAATACTTAGATACCTTTTTTTTCTTTCTTTTTGGGAGTTAATGCCAGACACTTTTCCTTTCAAGTCCGTTTTGTTGGGTTATTATGGCCTTCTGTGACTTCAACTGGACCTTACCGTGTTAAAATTTTCGCTGTGTACGGCACATCTTTAGAGCGACCAGATGCCACTGGTTCTATTGGTAATTTATTTTGTTTGTGTTCGGAGCGGAAGAGTTTGTTTTTTGACAGATTGACTTTTTGATTTTTCCTGGGTGGGGAAATTTTTGGGGACTTTACTTTACGTCTGTCATCCCATGAAGTAGGGTCGATTTTTCAAATCGGGTGTCATCCCACAACTATGGTTGGTTTTTTGTGAATCGTTCCCGTTTTAGTAAAGTTGGAGGACCAGCCTTTCCCATTTAGGAGGTCTCCATGCTGAAATCCATACGGATGATTTGTTTTCCGGATGACAAACGAAGTCAATCACATGTACCCTTGCAAGACATCTAGAGGTGAGTTTTCTAAGTTTTCCCATGATTTCCACATGTTTTATTACTCATTTTACCACTTTTGATCACTCGTTCATTTATTAATCAATTTGCTTTATTTTAATTTCATATTTCCATTGAACCGTTAAAAACTTACCCGAGGAAAAATAAGTTCAATATCCCACTAGCAAAAATTGCTTTAATTACTTTATTTTATTAAGCAAGCCTACAGAGGCTGTTTCAATTTATTATATTCAGCGGAAAGCTGCTAATTTTATTGATACTTTAAGTCAGATTTGTGTGTTCGGGGACCGAGCTGAGATTATTAAAGTTCGCTATTTAATAATGTATTACATAAAATCAGCTGGAATTATGCCTGTATAGCTTCTCTAAATTTCACACAGTACATACAAAGTACCTTAGTATTCAGTTCAGTAAATATCGACCAGCTTCGATACACTTTTTTATATTTTTCTAATTACCCGTAGTTATTGGGGTCTATTACTATCTCACTTTTAACAAGAAGAAGTTATACTTATGGTTGCCTCTTTCTATTGACAGCAATAGCCTATTTCTATAAGTTCTTAATATTTTACTACAGCTATAACAAAAAACTACAGTCTTGATCTCGGCTCAAGTTACGAACCCACTTTATTTTGATTTCTCTTTCTTTCATTTTAAATTACAATTCATTGAATCCTACTACTAACTTATTAGCGCAGTTTGATGATTAATTATGTGTATTATCATCTACCTTGTCATTATTTTTATTATTGTTTGCCATTTGATCCCGTCTAAGTTCGATTGGTGGTAATATAAGTGTTTTGATTTGAATGTACAATTTAGCAATGATAATTAATTATTACTTTTAAAAGATTACATTTAGTGTAAGGACTATTTTATTATTGAGTATAAGTTATGCCAAGGGAAAATGCTATATGTAAAGCAATCCTGTGTCAGTCCGAGCTTCGTTCATGCATTCGTGCATCAACCAAGCGAGCACAAAGGAATTTTAAGAACATGTGGTTTCCTCTCCTCCTTTTCTGACTGGCTAAATGCAAAAATGTTAACTAATACTTTTTGTTTGTTCCTTTCATTGACTTAACGTGTAATTGTCCCATTAGCAATTTACTGTTGATTCAATTAGGTGGTTTAAGCTTTAAGATTGTCTCATTAGCCATTTTAAAGCTAATTTAATTAAACAAGCTGAATATTTTGTTTTATTTAAAATATATATAGTAAATAGTTTTGAGATCAGCCTTTATAATTACAACTTTCTGATTTTATTTATTGGTTTATGCATTCATTGCTATTATTGTACATTTAATGTTTCTTATTTTATTCTATTGCTAGCGGTAATGTTTAATATTTTTTTTTTTTTGATTCGATTTATTTAATTAATATTTTTAATTCGATGTATTAAATTAATATTATTTTTTATTCAGTGGTGACCCAAGTATATGGCAGGGCTGTGTACATTTGTACAGTTGTACATTTGTACAACACACGTGTACATTGTACACAAAAGTGTACAATGCTTAAAATTCTGGGAAAAATATTCTCTTTCATAGCTGCCTTATGCCTTTTATTTTTGTAAAGCATTTCCTATGGTTATGCGTGAGTTTAGCTAGCAATTTAAAGTTTAATTATGAATAACAAGTTCCATTTATTTTATTATTTTTCCTTGCCATTTGACTTATGTAATAAATTATTGCAACCTTAATTACTAACCAATCAAGCTTTTTTTTATAATTTTATACATTCTGTTAACCTGTGCTAATTCGTTCAGATTTATTATTTGCGGCAGTGCATACTTTTTCTGTATTTTTTTAAATTTCTCTATTATTTGATATCCAGTAGCAAATCACAGTTTCGCGTGTATTTTGAAGCCTTTTGAAGGCGAGATCTTTAGTGATTAAATTTTGTCATGCATACTTACCATTGTTTTGATTTTGACTTATTTCGGTTTCTGGGTTTGCTGCTTGATGTTTATTTAATTTTGTTAAATGTTTCGGTCATGCGCACTGCGCCGGTATATATTATGGTAGCTCATTTTCTTCTAATGTATCTTGCCTTTTTGTTATATTTTCTCATCTTATTTCTTAAGTAAGATTATTTATTGTATTTCTCTATTTTGTGATTCGTCACATAAGTAACCTTAATTATTTTGGGTTTTATTGGATTAATTCCGTCTTTTAAAAATCATGTTGCAACGTAATCATTATTGTCGTGGATTTTCTTTTGATATTTTTATTTATTTTTGTTTATTTTTGAGATAACTTGAATTTCTTTTAGAAACTGAAATCAGTAACGTGACTTATACTTTTGATAAATTATCTTCTGGTATACAAATATTTTCTTTTGGTAATTTAAGATTAATTTAGATTAATAATTTTAAATAATTTTCTTTAAAATAAGTAATCTTGCTTACATAACTTGATCATGTTCGATAAAGCAAGTACTAGGCAATGTTTCTTTTGTCAGGGTCCTACGTACCGGCCAACATCCTACCAACTGGCCTTTCTACCGTTATGTTCTAACGTTGTAACGTTTGATTACCGACTGTTTCTTACTGGTCATCCTGCTAGCTGACCTAGCGTTGGGACTACTGCTTACTGGCATCCATTCTAAATGGCCTAGCGCGGACAACTTGCTGGCCTAAGATTTAACCGCCAAACAACCATTCTAATGACCGTACAGATAAGTCCTAGGATAAATTAGATTAGTGTCTGGTTAGCTCGATGACTAAAAGGTTATAACGGTTACTTATTTTTCTTACATTTAATAATTTAATTATTTTTCTTTTATATATCGACTTTATGATTTCTAGTTAATCCATTTCACTGCATAACCTTTCGGTTGTCAGGGTTACTTTTATTATCACCTGATAAACATATAGTAATTGGGTCACGTGATCACTTATTTCTTTTTTTATGTACCTGGTAATGTTACTGAAAGTACTACCCTCATTGTAGAGGTAGAGAATTTATTTAGATTTTTAATAAAGAAGTTGTTGTATTAAGGTGCATTGTTTTATTCAGCTCACATGACAACCTTTATTCTTTTTTTATTAGTTGGTTAACCGTCTCAGAGTAGCGTAGAGCCCATAAGACCGCGGGGACTTCCAAGTTACGTCCGTAGCTAAACTTGGTGGCGCTCGAACCCTTTATTCCGGACTAGTCGGTGAATTGCACGCACCATAACCTCTACACTGTTCTGAGTACGAGTAATTCAACTGGGTTTTGTCTGTTCATATCAGTTTATTGATTTTCCTGTTTTACAAATAAAGGTCTAAGTGGTAAGTTCTTGTGTTGGTATTCGTCATAATACCAACATCACTTAAATTAAATAAAAGACACGAAAGTGCGTCGCAAATGTATTAAATGGCAAGTTAAATGTAATGCTACCAAAATAAAAAGAACACAATAATATTTTTAAACTTTACTTACAGCCCTTCATTTAATTTAGCTTTACTTAGGTACCTATATACTTCTTGACTAAATTTTGCACCCGTTCTCTAATGGTTATAATGTTTAATGATTTGCCAGTTATCTGTATGAGATTTGCCTGTATGGTATACCATCTTTTGGGGTCTTCATAGGGGTTTTGACCATAAACCTCCCTTAATAAATGTATATCATACGTTTCGGTAAAGCGAAACCGATTTTTAAAGGTAGTGTTCTCAGCGTCTTCGCCCATATTAAAAATCAATTATTAATCATCCAATGATACCATTAAAAGACACTAATCCAGTTAAGAAAACTTGTTAATAATCTGCACAACCGACTTTTTTAATTCATGGTTAGAAATAAAAAATAGAACAACAAAAGGCAAACACATGATAGACAGTCGAGAATCAGATAGGTTCGGCAGCGAATCGCTTATTCGCTTTGGATACCGTTAGACGGACCGTGGAAGAACGAAGGCTACGTAGTCCGTAGAACGCTAACAGGAAAAATATTTTACGGCAGTTGCGCTGATGTCAATTTACACGTTTACGTTAACGTTGATGGTATGACTTCAAGTGTCTATCCTGAATTTTCCTACGTTAAAGATCGATTCTATCCAGAACGGCAGAGGACTTTATAGGCATAGAATGTCTGCCAAAAAAACGATAGGACGTTACCATTACTAAAACAATGAACTCTTATTTAATATTATACGATGGCCAAGAAGACAGAATACTAATTTTTGCGAGCAACACTCGTCAGAATTCTTCATGAAGGGGACATTTAAAAGTTGTTACCCCCTTTTCGATCACATAACACCATACACGTAGACTTGGGAAGTGCTCCAGATACAACACGTATCATTCCTGCTGTTTACGCGCTATTGCCAAACCGCAGAGAAACTACCTATAGGAGGCTGCAATATAAGGTACCTAATTTTCTTCTCCAAGAAAGGTACACATTAACTTTGAGCGTGCCGCAATAAACGGGCCGTTGCACACTTACACGGCCACCGTCCTAACGGCACCGTTAATATGGTTAAGGGATTAGGCAGCATATGTGACCTTTCACACGCACCGGCACCGTGTACAGTATACGGTTCCGTTCCACCGCGATGTCACCATGAGCCCCCACTACAATTCACGGCGACCGTTACCGTGTTGACGGAGAGACATGCCCAGTAGAGTTTAAGATTTAATTAATGCTTGCACATGTACCCTTACGATATTTTCTTGGTTCATTGGCGGGAAAATTATTTTATTTAGTGTATTTTATCATATTCACATTTTTCGCAATGGCAGTAGATATAGATATGGATATGCTTATATCTTTGGTGGAAGCAAGGCCGGGTATTTGGGACAAAACAAGTTCTATATATAAGGACAGAAACTGCACGAGAAGTGCCTGGAATGAAACATGTTTGTAGATTAATCCTGATTTTGATTGTAACAGCCAATATTTCCATAGGCTGTATGCACTCTCTTATATATATATTCTTTTGAGACACCCTGTATGTATCTTGACGTTGAAGCGAATTTTTTAATCGTTCGTTAAGGTCATCAAAGCTGGATATGGACATCCTAAAATAGTTAAAATGTTTTTTCGTCTTCCCTCAACTGACCAAATAGTACAAAGAATGCACTGAATTGTTTCCTTCCCATATTGATGGGATGAACCCACAAAATTCTGTTTCGTGCGTTTCTTCGTTTTTTGATACGCCTACAAGAATTTAAAATCGCCACAGCTCGTCTATGATCCATACTCGAATCAAAATAGAATCAAACTGACGAAAACCGTGCATATGTGCAAGGATAACACAAACGCGGTAAATCGCGTAAACGGTCGCCGTGTAAGTGTGTGTAAAGTCACAACCGAAGGACCGTCTAGAAAAAAAACTCAAAAATTGTACTAACACGGAACATTTATTTTCACACAAAAAAATAGTCGGTAATCTTATCAAGAACGGGGGCCGCTAACTTTCTCGACGGATATCGCGATACGCGTAATTGGAATTCCATGCGTTTTCTGCGACTTCCACATCGCCCAAAGTTTCTATCTCGACTACTTCCGCTTTCCACGCGCCGCTCTGTCTCTCCCTCGATCGATGGCGGCGTTTAGGCGAATACAAAGGGTTCGCCAATCACATGTTTTACCTCGAGGTCACTTGTTTGTCTAAACATATTAACACTGTTCAGCGCGGTTTTCCGAATTGGTTTTAAGTCTGCGAAATTATAAAATATTGTTTTGTAATTTGATTAAAGACTTAACATATTCCCCCGCCTTGAAAGACACCTTTCAATAACTTTTAACAACTAACATGGGCGTAAGGGCCTAATAACCGACATAATAAAGCATGCTTAATCTAAACTACATGGGCACTTGGCCGAACCCGACATTTATTTATTAACGAACATACACATTTAAGTCTGAGGAAATGGACACACCTTTGCAACCGCGCGTTTAATTACTCCACTTGAGGTTTTAATTGACACTACTCGCACGATTTGATCATCTCCTGGGTGCACTTCCACGACACGCCCTAGTTTCCACTTATATGGTGGAATATTGTCATCTCGCACTAGTACCATATTTCCCACCGCAATGCTGCTCTTATTTATCTTCCACTTGGTCCGCTCTTGCAATAGCGCCATATATTCTTTTGACCACCTAGTCCAAAATTGTTGCTTCATTCGCTCCAATTGTTGAAAATGTGTCAAACGGTTAATTGGAATATGTTCAACATCAGGATATGGAATGGACTGAAAGGATCTACCAATAAGGAAGTGAGCAGGAGTAAGAACCTCTAAATCGTTGGGATCTGTAGACATGGGTGTTAAAGGTCTGGAATTAAGTATACATTCTATCTGTGTAAGAATAGTATGAAAGTTTTCATATGTGAGAAGCACACCCGAAGCAACGCGTTTAATATGGTATTTTGAGGACTTAACACCGGCCTCCCAGAGCCCACCTTGATGAGGCGAGTAGGCGGCAATGAAATGCCATTTAATGCTATGAGTATATTCTAGCTTTTCTGTCAGAGGTTTACAGTTTAGAGTTAGAAACTGACCTAATTCGTTACATGCGCCTACGAAATTGCGGCCATTGTCGCTGTACACATGTGATGGTTTTCCTCGTCGGGCTATAAATCTTTGAAACGTTTCTAAAAATGCAGACGTGCTCAACTCAGTTACCAGTTCCAAATGGACGGCTTTTGTGGAAAGACATACAAAAAGACAAAGATAACATTTATTAGTTTTGCATCCTCGTCCTTTCCTGTCTTTTATTATAAAGGGTCCTGCGTAATCTACGCCGGTATGCAAGAAAGGAGGACTTGGAGAGACCCGCGGTTCAGGTAAGTTACCCATTATGATTTGTGGAGTGGTAGGCTTATATTTGAAACATACAATACATTCCCGAACGATTTGTTTAGCTAGTTTCTTGCCAGATATTGGCCAATAGGTTTCTCTAACGTGAGCGAGTAACATCTGAGGACCGCAATGAAGAAGATTAAAATGTTCATTTTTAAAAACAAGGTAAGTCAAATGATGCTTGGATGATAATACAATCGGGTGTTTCTTGCCAAACGAGAATGCCGAATGGTGAAGTCTACCTCCTACCCGGATAAATTCATGATCAAGAAACGGAGTTAAGCTAATAAGTTTACTTTTTGCATTAAGGGAAGATGATTTTAATAGCTCACGGAGTTCTTCTGGAAATGATTCCCTTTGAGCTAACTTTACCAAGACTTCCATTGATTGATTTACTTCATCAAGAGTTAGGCTGCCAATTTGCCGGTTTGTTTTAAGACATCTACAGTTGCGAATAAACCGCAAACAATAGCCAGTAACTCGTTTGATTCGGGTTAACGATGAAAATTTATAAAATGGAAACAGTTCAATATTTGTTTGAACCAAACTTTGAGTTTGCTTTCGAATTTCAGGCAATTCACTTAAAGGTATTGGATTCTGCTCTGTGATGTCTATTGGCCAATGTTCTGAAAGTTTGCTGAGCCAGGGTGGACCGTAAAACCAAAGATTAGACATTTTCAGAGCTTTAGCAGACATGCCACGCGACAAAATATCAGCTGGATTTGACTCTGTAGGGACATACCTCCAATTTGAAACAGGAGTTAGCCTTTGGATTTCGGCTACTCTATTGCCAATGAAAACTTGTAAGTTATGAGGTGAAGCTTTGATCCAGGCCAGCACAACTGTAGAGTCACACCAGAAAACACATTTATTGAATTCGATGGTTAACGAACTTTGCACCTTTTCAAATAACTGTGCTAGGAATACTTATAGTTTTAAGCGGATTTACTCGAGTTTTTGAAGTTAAAAGATGCACTTGAACCCCTCGATCTGAACTAATTGTGCGAATATAAATACATGCTCCATATGCCTCTTGGGATGCATCTGAAAACCCATGAAGTTCTGCGCAAGTTGGGGTCTCGCTTGAAATATGCCTTGAAATTTGAATCGAATTTAGTTCCGACAGTTCGGTTCTAAATTGTACCCATTTGCGAGCAAGTTCCTCAGGAACTTCTTCGTCCCACGATAACTTGAGCGCCCACAAAGACTGTAACAAAATTTTAGCCTTAACAATAACTGGGCTGACTAGTCCCAAAATATCAAAAACACTTGCGGTCTCTGATAAAATCACCCGTTTGGTAATTTTCTTTATATCAGGAGGGAGCGTTATTTGAAAAGAAAGAGTGTCATTGGTACATGACCAAACCATACCAAGAGTCTTACTGGATTCAGGCGCACTAAAATGAAAAACATCAGTTGATGAACTTGAGACTTTAACACCATCTAGTACCTCTTGACTATTGGATTTCCACTTTCGAAGTTCAAAACATCCAGATTTCAGTATGGATGAAACTTCCTGACAAAGCTGAACTGCCTCTGTAACTGTATTTGCTCCAGAAAGCAAATCATCAACATAAAAATCCCTATTAATTACTTTCGACGCTTGAGGAAAAGTTGTCTCATTTTCCACTGCAAGCTGCTTAAGACATCTTGTGGCAAGAAATGGCGCACTGGCTGTACCGTACGTCACTGTGTTTAATGAAAAGGTCTGAAGAGGACTTTCAGGATCTGATCGCCAAAAAATTAATTGTAACGGCCGGTACTGTTTTTCGACAAAAATTTGCCTATACATTTTACAAACATCAGCGGATATAACATATGGGTGCTGTCTAAATCTAAGAAGAATGGACTGAAGATCATCCTGGATTGTGGGTCCTATCATTTGGATTGAATTATACGATTTTCCTGAGGACGAATTTGCTGAACAATTAAAAACAACCCGTAATTTAGTCGTCTCGCTATCGTTTCGCAGTACCCCATGATGGGGGGAATAAAATGTTTTTTCATTCTCACCTGGTTGATACACAGACATGTGGGACATTTCTTTATACTCATTCATAAAATCCACATACAGCTCCTTAAGTCTAGGATTGGACACAGTTATATTTTTTATACTAAAAAGTGCTTTAATATAATTGTGAACCATGAGACTTTTATTTTCGAACCTTGCACATAATGTGTCCCACGCTAAATTATAGTTATCTGCACAAAATTCAATCGAATTAATACACCGAACGGCTTGCCCCTCCAAGGAAGAACGCAGATAATGAAACTTATCAATTGGATCTAGGTAACTGCAATTATGCACTAAAGAAATATATAAATCTCGGAACTCAAGCCATTTCTCATATGCACCTGAAAATTTCGGCAACTCAATAGTGGGCAATTTTGCTCCCGGTTTTTTAGCTGCCTGACCTAGATTAACATATGGCGGCGTTGAACTGACGACTTGCGATTGTTGTCTATGACATATAAGAAACTGCTTGGCTTCCGAAATTTTAGAATAATATGCATTCTCAAAACTTTCCATTTCGTTAATCTCAAAATTTTGTGGATCTAAATTCTCTAAATCCAGCTGTACCTCTGAGAATTGTGCTAGCAAATGCGCTTCAAGTGTATTTATACGCATTTCAATCTCAACCAACTTGGACTCATCAGGCGGTATAACCTTAATTTTATCAAAAAAGTTTGAGAAATTATCTAACTTTAACTCTAAAGCCGACTTTTTTCTAATTAATTTGGCAACGTCTTGGTCTACTGTGTCTAACAAAACGCTAGACTGACTTACGTCATGCGTGGCGGATTTCTTTTTTCTACCACTTGGCATCTTTATTTTTTAAATTTAATCGTGCACAGATAAAATTATACCTCTAGGAATATAAAAATACAAGGAATGAGCCGCCCACTGACTTGGACACACTGCCTTTGAGGATGACGCCCACAACTTGCAGTTGAATATCTTAGTTTTACATAGACTCCCACAATGTTTATAATCTGGGACCTAGTGCAGCTTAGTACAGTTTAAATTGACCTGGAGAAATTATTTTCTTTGGGGAAATTGACAATAATTTAATGAACTGTTGCTTGTTCTATGTTACCTTGAACTGCAGGTCTTGGTTTGCTTCAAATACCTGGACAATGCACCTGAAGCTTGAACTACTTCTTGAAGATGTTGTCCACCAATAAAGCACAAAATTGAAATGTTCTTAACGGTCTTTGCACTGCCGTTTGCCGACGTTGGCCTATGAACTCGGCACGTCAACACTAGAGGTCGTTTTAACGAACAAACTTGTTTACCAAAAGGATACGCTGCTTGTTCCTGCGGCTCGAATGGCCATTATGTAAAGTCACAACCGAAGGACCGTCTAGAAAAAAAACTCAAAAATTGTACTAACACGGAACATTTATTTTCACACAAAAAAATAGTCGGTAATCTTATCAAGAACGGGGGCCGCTAACTTTCTCGACGGATATCGCGATACGCGTAATTGGAATTCCATGCGTTTTCTGCGACTTCCACATCGCCCAAAGTTTCTATCTCGACTACTTCCTAGAGATGTGTCATTCGTGAATGATTCGATCACGTGGATTCAATCACTTTTAAGTATTGAATGATCGAATCTTGCTCTGCTTAAATCTATCAATCGTCACGTGACGACTGGCACTGACCGATCGGAGATCGAACGATCGAACCGATGGCCGAGATTGGCTTCGCTTCGAAATCAATATAAATGCGCATGCCCATGCATCACCGATTGAAACGACGTCGAACGACGGTGCCGTTCGCGGTTGGCGCGATCGAATTTGAAATTTGAATCAATATACGACAACTGCAACCTTCCACCCACGTTATACCTATTGTTTTTAGGGTTGCATACTTTAAAGGACAGCAGTTCGCGCCATGGCTTTCGAATACCACAAAGTTTCAATACTGTAACTGTACTGGTCAAATGAAGGTCAATCGTTCGTTTAAAAGATTGACACGAGTGGGATCGACAATCAACGACCGGACCGATTCGGACGCGCGAATGTCAATACCAATCGTTTCACCTGCGATTGCCGAAAATGATCGATTGAAACGATCGATTGAAAAGATTCGATCATTTTCAGTATCAATCGCCGATTGATAGAATCCCACTAAAATGAACGAATGACACATCTCTACTACTTCCGCTTTCCACGCGCCGCTCTGTCTCTCCCTCGATCGATGGCGGCGTTTAGGCGAATACAAAGGGTTCGCCAATCACATGTTTTACCTCGAGGTCACTTGTTTGTCTAAACATATTAACACTGTTCAGCGCGGTTTTCCGAATTGGTTTTAAGTCTGCGAAATTATAAAATATTGTTTTGTAATTTGATTAAAGACTTAACAGTGTGCAATAAGCCCAAAAGATGCTTTTCCCAAAGTTGTCAAAGGATGCAATTTCCATTTCAATGAAGCCATCTGGAAAAAAGTACAAGAACTTGGACGTGTCTCACAATACAAAGAATATAAAGAAGATCGAGACCACATATACGTATGTGTGCCGACATACCTACCAGAAGATCATATCGGCAACGCTTGGCTACATATAATGGAAAATGCACCAAACGAGGAAGCTGTTATTATTTGTCATTGTCATTTGTCATCAATTATTTTGTCGAACAATAGCTGGAAAACGAGTTGTTATGCTTCATTGAGCGACACATACTATAAATTCCGTCGAAGCCTGGCATAACAGTCTGAAAAGACGCATTGTCAAGTGTCACCCTAATAATATGCAGTTTGCTGTTCGTATTTTATCACCTTCCCTTAATTCCTGATGTTTTTGATAGTGATACGGATGATATTTATACTTATGTAATTTGCGCAGTACTGTGAAATGATGCTTCGTACACTTTGGCGAAGAAACCTGGTGCTAATTCCACTATTTTCTACTACATGGGGTAAAAGTTCTACATCGGCATTATTTTCCAGTGCTCTACCCTAGAGTACCTACATCATTATTTTGTTTTAAGCAGTTGCATTTGTTAATAACTAGTGTTGCCGGGAGACGAGAAGGCCTTCTCATGTCTCGTCTCGTCAGTCCAGACGAGATAAAATGGGTCCCTCATCTGGACGAGGGGACGCTTCTCTAACTCAAAATAACGCTCTCTCGTCTTGTCTCGCTTCTCTCGTCATTTAAACCAAATATCAAATATAAAAAAGGTAAAAACACGATTATTTATGGTAAATTATTTATATATATAGGTATATTTTGTGCTACTCTAGTAACAAATATTTTGTTATATATTCACTAATTGACTTAAGAAGTAGTGTCATGGCACAAGATTTATTTTCCAAGAAACTGTAAACTATATTAAAATAATCCAAATTCAATCCAAAAAGAAAATTAAATCAATCAATCAACAAAGCGTCAGATTTAATCGGATGCACCATACATACAAAATAAGAACAACTGTATGCCGAACAAGCATTCACGAAAGAATATCTATAAATGCCTGGCTTCTTCAAAAAGATAGAGTCTATGTGTACCTATAACGAGATATTGACATTTGAAAAAAAATTATCTTTTTGAACTTTGACAGTCTGTTGCGTTCATCGGACAAAAAAACGGCTTACATCTCCGTAGCCTAGTTTTTTATTTTTTATCCGAAAATGTCAACATCCGGTTCACCAGGAAATACATATTTAACTTCCGGTTTAACCGGAAGTTGACATTTGTAAAAGAATATAAGAAACTAGGATAGAAACATCTAAGCCGCTTTTCTCTAAAGAACGTAAGAGACTGTCGACGCTCAAAAATCTCATTATCTCATAAACCATACAGTTTAGACGTATAATTTTATCAAAGAATTTAAAAATTAATTAATATAAGGGGTGTTCCATTAAAAAAAAATAAAGTTAACAGCTGCTCAGTTGTCTTGAAGCACCTTGTATATTTTTCAGAAATCTTTAAAGATGCAAGAAAATAAAATAAAATCGCCGTATCCGAGTGCTTTTCCAAACAACACACCGCTGAATTTTAGATGAATTTAGACATTACCTCTGGAACTCACTGTATAAATATTAACTAAATGTAGGCAATAAATGTTTTTTACCCAGTTTCTGTAATGGGTTTTTTCAATAAATTTTGATTTTTATCCCTTCGCATAAAGGAAGAAAAAACAAAATTTTCGTCGGTTTTAATTTTTAAAATTTTGAAATATTTACTGACATATTATAGTGTTTTCTATTATTACTCTCAGAGCACTCTAGAGCAATCTGAAATTGCCCTGCCAGAGATTTGCGTGTTCCATTTACTGCTCGCTCTCGGAGTACCTGTTCTATTATCTGAAACGGGGTGCTCCGCGAGCGCTCTCAGTTGATCTGTGAAATTTCTCGGAGCAAGCGAGAGGTAAACAAGAAAGGCAACATAACCCTACTGTTTACTGTTTGTACTTTTGTGGTTTGTACTTTGTTCGGGTAAGAATGATTAGAAATAGAAAACGTCGGCTGCTACAAGTATTTCTGAGCTCTTCAGATTCTTCTGAAAATTGTATTTTGTGCGTAAAACACAACATTGAGGTTATGTTGAAAATGTAACTTGGCGCGTGTTCCATTTTGATCTCGGGGCGGTCACTCTTGGCCGAATTCAGAGTGCTCTGGGGCAGATCGTTGACGTCATAGATGGCTCTCGGAGCGATCTGAGGGCAAGATAATAGAAAACACTATAAATAATTAAACAAAATATGCTCTCTAATAAAAACCGGTAAACCCAGAGATCTAAGTCACAACAAATCGACGCATGGATTCGGGCTGAAGGTCGACCAGTAGCATCTACCTGAACGATGCTTCGAGTATTGTTTTCTATAAAGCTGTTCCTTTCTATTTAGGTTATTGAAACAAAGATAGCAATATAATTGGTCGCACTACTGGCAAATAAAGGAATTGCGGGGATAATTGGATTACGTACCAATGATCTCTTATTTTCAAACTTTCTTTCTTTTTAATTGTTTCTAGGAAAGGTTTGTGACAGTTTTGGAGGATTTTTATTATTGGAATATATTTTCAATAGGTTCTACCGAGGGGTAAACCGAGGTAAAAATGCTGGTACACCAATGCCTAGTAATGCCTCGAATTCCTTATTTTAATTAACTTATACACCTAATTTCTTTACAAATGCCCAGTAATGCGCACCTATGCCCACTAATCCCCAATAATGCCCACTAGTGCTCACCAATGCCCACTAATGCCCATATGCCACATATTGTCTTCATAATGATGTAGTTTTCGGTTAAAGTGGTGAACATTACTGCAGTCTCGCGGTCGCCATTTTGTTCGCCGAGCAAAGCAGCCAGCAAAGCCGCGGTCTGCTCCTTTACACTTCAACCAGTAGTCAATAATATATAAATCCAATATCGCCATGCATTTTTTGTATTTTAAATTAATTTAAAAGAAAATATTTAATGCTAATTAACATCATTATTTTAAAAGCCTAAATTAACTAGAGTGTAATATTTAGCGGTAGAATTTGGTAATTGGTACTTAGCGGTAGAACGGCAGTTCATACATTAAAACGGCAGATCTTCCGCAAAAACTGGATATGGCAACATTGCAGACAACTTTTCATTTGGCGTAGCTTTCCACAAAACTATTCAGCTAAAAAAATTACCTCGAAAATGACTTTAGAAAAGAAATTTAAAATATAATAACAATCAAGCCATTATTCAACACAATAAAATAAATTTAATGCCAAAATAATGTTTTACTTTCAAAGTAATACCTTTAACACCGTGGTTAATTTCTCTAATGTCTCTACAAATTCCTCCAATGCCTCGACTAATTCCTGTAATGCCTACTAATTCCTTTAGTAATGCCACTAATTCCCAAGATTTATACACCAAAATTCCTCCGCGGTTAACTCCTCGGGTTCTACTAATTCAGAATGTCAGTCCTGAATATGATAAATTCGGATAATGAAAATGCAAAAAAAAATAATTATTTTTATTTAAATTAACATCCTTGTAGTTGGTTCTCTTGAAGCCGAAATAGTTTCCTCTCTCTCTTTACCTACTTGTATCTCCTTCAGTCGGTTTACACGGCGTCGCCCGTCTCAGAGTGGCAGTTATGTTCTTCTAAAAATGTGACGGTCTTTTCGTTTTCCGTTGCCCACTTCTTTACCCTTGTCCAACATTCGCAGTCGAAAGGATTTCCGTCGATGGCGGTTCTTTTGGTTGCTTTTATTATTTTACTTAAATTTCCTAAAAAATAAATAATTCTGACACAACTGGACCTCATTGATTTTAAGGCTGTACTATCGCTTTTGGTATTTCCTATTCGAGCCCGGCATTTATACCTTTTACACAAAACGGTCTAAAGCTATGGAATTTTTTTTAAGAAATACTGAAGTAAGTAATTATTGTTCTTTGCGCTTCTAAGATTCTAAAAAAGTGCTAATCAGAAAATTATCAAGCCATAAATAAATGGGGGGGGGGGGGGGGGGTTTAAATTGCAAATAATGATCAGCCAAACTGTCGCAGACAAAATTAGCTCTAGGGTTGTAAAATATGGGTCAAGTTCGTTGACACATACCTTTTTGTTTAGGTAACTTGTAACAGATGTTGTCTCCCGGGTGTCTTTATTTTGTGGTACTTGAGAACAAAGATTGGACATTAGTATGCAATAATAATGCCATCGTATAAAAGTAAATAATAATCTACAATGCAAGGTAAAGAAATGGGGGAGGGATAAGGGAAATATTTTAATTGACAATAATATACAAGTGAAGTTATCAGGAAAGGGATATAATTATTTGGTATGATGTTGCCTGTAGAATGTTAATTTATAATTGGTGCACATAAAACGGGTTTTTCCTAAAAAGAATGTCCGGCAGCAGGAAAGACTTGTACGTCCCCTACTGTAGACCATCAGTCGTTCGGCTTTCTGGTAATATTGTCGGACATGGATTGGTATCCTTAAAGGCGACAATATGAAAAACAACTTCCACTTGAGAGGAAAAGTGACACATGCGGAAAGTGGGAGAACTCCTAACTTTTATGCACTTTTATAAATTATATGTTTGAAATATCCGACAGTAGGTATGAATGACTTGTATGTCCCCTACTGAAGACCATCAGTCGCTCGGCTTTTCACTAGACTACGTAGTACCTTTATACCAAACGTGTACAATCTATAATATTAGGTAACTGAAATGACAAATAATGTTAATAATAATACGTACACAAAAATGGGGCGATATGTAACAAAATAAATTGCAGATTAAAGGGGAACCAAATTAAAACAGAGTGTGGTCGCAGACCAAAGGTAATCATAAAAAAGGGGTATTTTTGGGAGGCAAAGTATCACCATTATCGTCACACACGTAGTTGGTAACAAAAGGTAAATTTACTTATTATTGTCGCAAACACAAAAGGTAATATCGGAGAAATGTGCCACCATTCTGTTGGAGACAGATGTTGGTGCAAATGGGCTAAATTATGGGAGACAGACCATCTTACACTAAGTTTTATGAAATGTAATAATTAGGGTTTTTATTCTGTATGTTATTTAAGGAATATCTGATTAAATTGTATATGGTCAAAATGATTTTATAATAGATCGATTGTTTTTGAAAAACTCTTAAATTTTCATTCACTGGCAGTGAAATATACCGCAGCATAGGGAAACCGCCAGAATAAGATTAAAGCTAAAAAATCTGAAAACCTGACAAACCTTTTCCGTTGTACCAAACTAAAAAAGTACCTAAGTATAAACACAACGTAGACAGGGCCGTACCACAAGATTTGACGATTACAGCTAGAGTGACGGATACACAATCGGCTAGTTTAAGCTAAAAAAGGTATGCATTCGGGAATAAAAAAATTAAATGCTTTCCAAATTCACAACCTTTTTTTTTAAATAATATAGTGGGAAATACGGAGTAGACCAGGGCTTTGAAAATGGTAAAAAGTGAAAAAAATAATAGTGGGATGAAACCCATTGAAAAAGGAAGAGAATATAACAAAAATGAAAGGAAAAATAATTTACGGGCAATCCGAGGTCGGGAAGTGGAAAGGGGTTAGTTTTTTAGGGTAGAAAACGATTTATCTCGATTTCCGGCAAAACTACAAGTCCTATGGAAAAACGTTAAACCATAAAGTTGTAGATAATAAAAAGATCTACAACTTTTGTATTTACATTTTTTTCACATAACCGCAAAATTTATGTGAAAAATTCAAATAACCAACTTTTGGGTTTTTTATTTTTATCTTTTACAAAAAAAAATTTTTTTCACGAAATTTTGTGAAAACTTACCTTTTTATGTCCCAAATACACTGTAATTTTTTTGATTTAAAATATTTATTTTTTCACCTTATTTTGACTTAATATCGAAAAAGCACCCTAATTTTTAATCGAAAATTCTCACGTCAAAATATTTGCTTTTTTAAAAATGTCTGTGGGCTTTTTGTTCGTTGAAATCTCTACTTTCTGATGGTGTAAAAAAATATATACATTGCTATGGTAAATGTTCTCAAAAAGTGCAAAGAAACGAAAAAAAATCCTACCTTTAATTATATTTAAAACAAATATTTTCGCATGTTTTTGCGATCTTTATGTTTTATGGATTTGTAATTTTTTTGTTTATCAATGTAACATGAAATCTTACGTTTTTTAAGTAATTAAAGTATAAATTTTAATAAATAGCCCAAAATTGTACATAATGATTAAAAAAAATATTTCGGATTCGAGTTTTTTTCGTTTCTTTGCATTTTTTGAGAACATTTACCATAATAATGTATTTTTTTTACACCATCAGAAAGTAGAGATTTCAACGAACAAAAAGCCCATCGACTTTTTAAAAAAAGCAGATATTTTGACGTGAGAATTTTCGATTGAAAATTAGAGTGCTTTTTTGATATTAAGTCAAAATAAGGTGAAAAAATAAATATTTTAAATCAAAAAAATTACAGTGTGTTTGGAACATAAAAAGGTAAATTTTCACCAAATTTCGTGAAAAATTTTTTTTTTTGTAAAAGATAAAAATAAAAAACCCAAAACTTGGTTATTTGAATTTTTCACATAAACTTTGAGGTTATGTGAAAAAAGTGTTAATACAAAAGTTGTAGATCTTTTTATTACCTACAACTTTGTCATTTAACATTTTTCCATAGAACTTGTAGTTTTGCCGGAAATCGAGATAAATCGTTTTCTACCCTTAAAAACTCACCCCCTTCCACTTCCCGACCTCGGATCGCCCGTAAATTATTTGTCCTTTCATTTTTGTTATATTCTCTTCCTTTTCTAATGGGTTTCATCCTACTATAATTTTTTTTTGTTTCAAAAATTATCGACCCTGGTCTAGAGATTTGAGGGGCACTTATCTGTGGCATGACACTTACCTGTCAAACAAGTCAAGTGGTTGTCTTCTAAATGTAAAGAATTCACCTTAGCACCTTCCAGTACGTTTTCCCCGAACTCCGATAATTTGTTATGGTTGAGCCATAACTTATGGATCTTTTCAAGTCCTGCAAAAGCGCCATCTTCAATTTTACGGATTTTATTGAAAGTTAAGTACAGTGCGTAGATATTGTTTCCTTTAATGTTTGCACATGAATCTCTGGGTAATATTTCTAGGGAATTATTGTTTATTGATATCACTCTTAATTGGGTATGGTTATGGAACCACCTAAAATCATACAGGAAGAAGGGTAGAACTCATAGACATATAAATTTAGATCCGTACAGCTTATCTCGTGGGCAAAGAAAAGTAAAGAAAAAGAAAAGCACGAAGTCTTTCTCCACACTGCTGATGTTTTTAGCAAGAGAAAATAATGGTGAGATTGAGCCGTAATGGAGCTTTTAATGGTGCCACCATTAAAAGCTCCATTACGGCTCAATCTCACCATTATTTTCTCTTGCTAAAAACAGCATTTTAATTTTCACTTTGTTTCCTGATGATGAGTGTTTCTACACTCGAAACATGTCGATGTGATACTAGGTTCGCCTAGTTTTTCGATTAATAAAGATTGTGGAGAAAGACTTCGTGCTTTTCTTTTTCTGTATCATTTAACTCCACTTTGAGTATGGACTACTTCTTCAAAATTAAAGAAAAGTAAAGTTTATTGGTTGAAAAAATACGGTTGTCCGCACTACTTGCCTGGCAGATTCCCTGGCGCCTAACAGGGAAGGGCTTGCGCACAACCCACTTGTTATTGGGTTTCCTTTCCTATAAATATACCCCAGAACCGGCTCGGCGCCATTTTTGCTCTTACGTTTTCTCTGTGGATTTTTTGTATTCTTTGCTATTAGGTATTTTCCTTTTGCTTCTTTTCAACAGCATAACAAAAAAAATCTTTGCTTAGCTAAGATGTTAAAGAAACGCATCGCGAACAAATCGTCTAATCATATGAAAATATAGATGCATGGGCAGACTTAACCGCGGCAAGGTAGGAGGAAAAAAATCTTTGCTACGTTAAATTTTTAAAAGACACGCTCAACTGAACAATTGGCTCTGCTATTTAAAAGCTACTAAAGGGAACATATAAATCGAGTAGTCCGTTACTTTGTGATATTGCATGTTAACAGTATTTTTGAGAATCCACAGCTGGCTGATTGTCACTAAGACAGGTGGCCATTGTAATTAGAACTAACTAATTTTTGAGAACTATACCGTGCGAGCAAAAATTATTTGCATTAAAAAGGGCTTGGATTAAAAAACGTAGGGCTTGGTTTAGATCACAATGATATGGAAACGATATATCTAACCACATCTAGGTTAAAATTTTGTCAAATTCATATTATGACGTGATATGCTAAACTAATGAGTAATAAAATAAGTAGACAAATACAAATTTATTTTTGTTGTTTACAAAATTAACAAAGTAAGAATATACAGAAAGAAAAAGAAAAATAATTACATAAATTGCTGAAATTGGCCACCGCCATGCTCCAAGCATAAATTCACACGTCTCCCGATATTTTCGAAAGTGTTGACCAGCATCTCTGGAGAAATGTTACCACATTCTTGGATAATCTTGAAATTGTTCTAAATTTGCAACTGGTGTTTTAAAAATAGTGTTCTATAAATGAGGAAAAACGAAGTAATCCATAACCGTTAAACAAGGTGATTTAGGTGGGAATTCAATGTCTGATCGAAAACTGATTAATCAGTCGTCGAAAAAATTGCGTAAGTATATAGTTAATTTCGGCGGCTGTGTGGGCGGTTGCACCGTCCTGTTAAAAATATCCAAAACGTAGTTCGTTGTCAAGTAATTGCTCCACAAATGGATTCAAAATATTGTGTCTATACCGCTGTGCTGTAACTGTGTCATGGAAGAAAATAGGACCAACAATTCTTCTTCGGGAAACAGCTAACCAGACATCAATTTTTTGAGGGTGCAATGTGGACTCAACAAAAAAATGGGGATTTTTACTACTCCACATGCGTGTATTCTGAGAATTTACATAACCGGAGAGGTGGAACCAGGCTTCAAACGAAAAAAATGTCAGGTTCCAATAAATTTTGGGTAAACCATTGAGAGTAATTTCTGCGTCTTTTAAAATCTGCGGCTTGTATTTCCTGGAATACTTGCACTTTATAAGGAAATTAATTTAGCTGCATCCTAAGAATAGTCTTGTGTAACTAACCCCTTAATGTGCATAGCGAAGTGACCCGCTTAATGCTGAGTCAGGTATCACCCGCTTCTCGATCGGACGATGGCTGACGCATATATTATGAAACCTAATATTGTGGTGAATAAGACTTTTTGTGGATAAGAAGGGGAGTGGATAATCTAGTTAGTCAGATTGATATTGTTATGGAGTCGGCAGCTTATTATTATTAAAAGTGGTTGTTCTTAAAATTTGTGCTTTCTTTATCCAGATAATTAATTAAAAACTATAGTGGATTACAGTTCAGGTGTGCGGTGCAATTCACGTTTTAATTACTTAGCTAAAATAAATCGTAGTTTGATTGTGACATTGTTTAAAATTGGTGTTGTGTGTAAAGAAAAATAAAATAAGTTAGAATGGGTCGTTCAAGATCGCGTCGTAAGCGGTGCCGTTCGTCAAGCTCATCGAGTAGTGAAAATTCTGTGGAGAGATATCGGAAAAGAGATACCGGCAAAAATGTAAGTGAGAAAGGGCAGGGTGAAAGATCTTATACGCCTAGAAGAATACGTTCTACTAGTAGACCTGGCCGCTCACGTTCTCGTTCAAGATCGTTACGTAAAAGCAATGATGAGATTGATGCAAATCAACGCATTAAACATCTAGAAGCATTGGTTGAAAAGCTCGTGAGAAAAAGCGACGACTCCGATAAATTTTCCCATCCTCGAGTGAGTGTAAGAAGCGATTGTATACCCGAATTTTCACCAGACAATTTAAATTTAACGGCGTCAAAATGGCTTGAAAAAGTTGATCAACTCAGAGCAATAAATGGCTGGGATGACATAGCCACCATTTACCATATGCAGTCGAGGTTAATAGGCAATGCAAAAACTTGGTACCATAGTCTTACGGACTACAACCATACATGGGCTGAGTGGAAACGTCTTATTGTTAAATCGTTTCCGGATCACACGGATTATGCGGCTTTGTTACAGAGAATGCTTGACAGAAAAAAAGAAGTTGGTGAGACAATGACAACCTATTATTTCGAAAAAATGGAACTGTTAAGAGGTTGCCGAATAGCAGGCAAAAATGCTGTTTCTTGCTTGATAGCCGGAGTGCCTGAGAAAAATATACAGAACGCTGCTCGTGCAGGACGATACAGTGACCCCGAATCGCTATATGAAGAGTTTTTGTCAGCTATACATGATGAGTCTCCTAGTACAAGTAAACAAGAACGTGTTTATGCAAGGCCGTCTACATCATCAAAAGTTGTTGATGTGAGAGGTCTCCCAAAAGAGAATCCATCGACAAGTCGATCTTCGAAGAACGTCAAATGCTTCAACTGTGGTACAAGGGGCCACGTTGCTGCTAAGTGTTTTAAGGCGAAAGTGGAATGTAAGCACTGCCATATGCTGGGACATGATGCGTCAAGATGCTGGAAGAAAAACAAGGAGAATCTCACCAAAAGTACGGAAAGTAAGTGTATACTTAATTATGACTTATATAAAAACAGTAATAAAATCACTGCTAATGACGATAGTATTAATAAGTTAAATACATGCTATTTTATTGATTGCACGGTAAATGGGCATTTGTTACGTGGTTATGTAGATTCCGGTAGTAGCGCTGTGACAATACGTGACACAGAGGTTACTAGGTTAGGTTTACAAAGGAAACCAAAACAAGTAATGCTACGTGGCTATGGTGGTGGTTCTGTTTTTGCCAATTCATTTGTTGAAATAAAGTTGTTCGTTGACTTAGCTTGTGCCAATGTAACGGCATTGGTAGTACCTGATGACACGCAGCAGGTACCGGTTATAGTTGGTCAGCCATTTATAAATAACGAAAACGTCGTTATGACCGTGCATGGCAACCAAGTGCGATTATTTCCTAAAAATGAAATGGATCTTAGTGCTGTTAATAATCTTCCGCCTCGTAAAGTTACTTTATGTGCAAAAGAAACTACGATTATTCCACCACACCACATTGGGCATATATTAGTATGTAGCGACATACAGTCGGGAGATGTTTTCGTTGATCTTCAAAACAGGCCTTGGCCATCAAGATTCCACGTAATACCACGCTGTATTATACATATTAGTGAGGAAAGCGTCCTGCCTATATTTAATAATTCAGATGAGCCAGTAAAATATTTAAAAGACACTGTCATTGCTAGGGGTTACACATGTTCTTCCCAGCAGGGCATCCAATCTTATGATGTTATGTCCAGTTCCGCTGAACAGATGCCACTGCTTACCTTGGAGGATATTAATATTAATAAAGACATTAGCCAGACTGAAAAAGAGAAGTTGTTAGAGATGATCAATTTACATCGAGACTGTTTTGCAACAGACATTCGCCAGCTTGGTAAAAGTACCAGCACCAAGATGTCTATAAAGTTGACAGATGATATGCCCATCACATACAGGCCATATCGATTGCCATATTCTGAACGCGAAAAAGTTCGTGGTATAGTGCAAACCTTGCTGGACAACGATGTGATTAGAGAATCAAATTCTCCATATGCAAGTCCAATTTTATTGGTTCGGAAGAAAAACGGGGAAGAAAGGCTATGTGTAGATTATCGTGCGCTTAACCGTAAAATTATCAAGGACAAATATCCATTACCGCGCATAGATGACCTTCTAGACCGACTGAAAGGATGCCAGTATTTTACAAGCTTGGATCTAGCCTCAGGCTATCACCAGATTGCATTGGAAGAAGAATCGATTGCAAAAACGGCTTTTATTACTCCGGATGGACATTATGAATACATGAGAATGCCATTTGGCCTTGTAAACGCACCTGCTGTCTTTCAACGGACAATGAATGAAATCCTGGGATCATTTCGTTTTACTACTGCGCTTGCCTATTTGGATGATATCCTAATTCCTACCAGAGACATAGAGAACGCTCTAAGCAATTTAGATTTGGTACTGGGTCTAATTAAGCAGTCTGGTATGACCTTACGACTTAATAAATGTTTCTTTTTACAAACCACGATTTCTTATCTGGGTCATGAAATTAGCAATGATGGCATCAAACCTGGAAATGAGAAGATAATAGCAGTTTCAAACTTTCCCACTCCAACCAATGTCCACGAAGTTCGCCAATTCCTTGGATTAAGTAGCTATTTTCGAAAATTTATTTATAATTTTGCTGTTATAGCTAAACCTTTATCTAATCTGACAAAGAAGAATGTTGCTTTTGTTTGGGCTGAGGAACAGATAAGTGCATTTAGTGACCTCAAACATAAGCTAACTACTCGTCCTTTACTAGCCATATATGATCACGAAGCAGTAACCGAACTCCATACTGACGCTAGTAAACTGGGGGTAGGTGGTATATTGCTTCAAGTACAGAAAAATGGAGATCTAAAGCCTGTACAATACTTTAGTAGGGCAACTACAAATGAGGAACAAAAATACCATTCTTACGAGTTGGAGACGCTTGCAGTGGTTAGCTCCTTGAAAAAGTTCAGGATCTATCTTGTAGGAATTAATTTTAAGATTGTGACAGATTGTAATGCTCTGCGCTCTACCCTTACGAAGCGTGACTTAATCCCACGAATAGGTCGTTGGTGGTTAGCAACGCAGGAATATGATTTTTCGATTGAGTATAGGGCTGGATCGAAAATGAATCATGTCGATGCGCTTAGCAGAAATCCAATCATAACTAGTGGTGAATATGAGGAAATGCCCATATTACATGTTAATGTTAGTGAAGAAGATTGGGTATTGTCTGCTCAGCTTACCGACAAACGCTGCCGTGAGATACACGAAATTCTGACGAGTGGGCCAAAATCAGCCAAGGATAAGGAAATTACGAAGGAATACGTCCTAAAAGATAACCGAATTTATCGCATTACAAAAAATGGCAAACGTTGGGTGGTGCCAAAGGCGGCCAGACGTAATATTTTGATGTACTATCATGATGGAGCAGGCCATTTTGGAGTTAATAAGACACTAGAGGCTATTCAGAAACGATACTGGTTCCCGGCAATGCGTGGCTACGTTCGAAACTATATTTCTTGCTGCTTGGGTTGCCTATATAATAAGAGACCTACAGGAAAGTCACCTGGAAGCCTTCACAGTATAGGAAAGAAAAATATTCCAATGGACACTTTACATCTCGACCATCTTGGACCATTCGTTAAAAGCCGTAAAAAGAACAGTTACCTAATTGTTGCTGTAGATGGCTTTACCAAGTTTGTTTTCATGAGAGCTGTCCCAAATACAAAAACAAGCCCAGTCCTGAAATTTCTTAATGAAATAATTGAGATGTTTGGTGTTCCACGGCGCCTAATATCTGACAGAGGGACTGCTTTTACAAGTACAGCTTTTAAAAGTTACTGCGAGCCTATGAATATCAAGCATACTTTATGTGCTACGGCGACACCCCGGGCTAACGGCCAGGTGGAAAGGATGAATCGTGTTATTCTAGACGCTCTTATGGCCCTTTTGGAGGACGAAGAGCACTGGGATGACATGATTCCGAAAGTGCGGTGGGGCATAAACTCCACGATCAGTACAGTAACTGGAAAGTCACCGTACGAGGTGTTTTTAGGGTATCGTCCACGAGGAGTATCCGATGCATATCTTAGCGCTGAGATTTGCGAAGATACTCCTGTGGAATTAGGAGGTTTAAGAGAGGAGGTTTCCGAGCGGATTGCCGAACAGCAGCTGCATCAGAAACGGGCTTACGATAAAAGACACGCTTCTCCTCCTGTGTATGAAGTCGGGCAACAAGTGCTTGTTAAAAGACCGAAGAGCTCAAACACTGGTACCAGTAGAAAGCTTGAGCCGCGTTTTAAAGGGCCTTATGTGATCACGAAGGTACTAGATAAAGATCGGTACATAGTAGAGGATATGCCAGGAGCAAAACGTGCACGCGTGGCATATAAAGGGATATGTCCCTCTGATAAGTTAAAGGCTTATCAAACGACTGTAAGCTCAGGATCGTCAGAAGAGGACGAACAGAGCTCGCAGGAAAACTTATAGTAAGAATAATACTTATTCATTTTTTTTGTTTTTATGTTTCAGATAACCAGTCACGTTAGTGGGCTTTGCGAGGGCACAAAGCATATCAGGTTTGGCCGACTGTAACTAACCCCTTAATGTGCGGAGCGAAGTGACCCGCTTAATGCTGAGTCAGGTATCACCCGCTTCTCGATCGGACGATGGCTGACGCATATATTATGAAACCTAATATTGTGGTGAATAAGACTTTTTGTGGATAAGAAGGGGAGTGGATAATCTAGTTAGTCAGATTGATATTGTTATGGAGTCGGCAGCTTATTATTATTAAAAGTGGTTGTTCTTAAAATTTGTGCTTTCTTTATCGAGATAATTAATTAAAAACTATAGTGGATTACACTTGCATGCTCCATAAGATCTTCCCACTTCTTGGGACAGGCGTCTTATGCAAGTTGTTGGCGTATTTTGCATTATTTCACGAACGTTTGCAACAAGTTCTTCTGTTCTTACAGATGGTACTCCTGCTCCTTTTTGTGTTGTATAGAACCTGTTTCCCTAAACACAGCCACGGTTCTATTCAGGCAATGATAAAAGTCCCCAGCAATAAAAGCAACGTTAGGAAAATGTTCGTGAAAATCGTCCATGCACAAACCCGGATTGTATTGCCACTCACCATTTCCTTTAACCCCGTCTCGAAAATACGCATCAACCAGGAATGTTTTGTGCTGTTCCGTAAAGCCCATTGTGTGAATTGTTCAAAAAATTGAAAAAATTAGCGATGAATCAAAATTACTTGTAACGACTGTCATAGATGACGGAATAACTAATTGATTGTAAATTCAGGTAGTTACTGACACCCAACAGGTATTAAGCTCTACGGCTACGCATTACGTCTTTGATGCAAATAGTTTTTGCTCGCACGGTATTACTTTGTTTATTGTGGAAGACCGTAGAGATTGGTAGGTTTTCTGTGATGTGGAGTGAGTTTTATTCTGATGGCATCTGGGATGTAGGCTAAGTATTTCTTTAATTTTTTTGACAATAATTCATTGTCTACCACCTTCAAACAAACACATTTTATTTTATAGGCTTTTTGAATTCTCGGGATCAAACCAAGGAAAGTTCCTCTAATATTTTCTAAAATACGCACCTAAAACCCACCGTTAGCAAGATACTGATATAAATTGTTTTTTTTTAATATCACTTTATTTGACAATAAAAAGTGACTGCAGTTTCGTAGTACTACTACATTATTAAATTTCTTTTTTTTTACGGAGAGAATCTTCTAAAGACTGACACTTTGTGAAGCAGGGTAGTGTCGGATTCAACCCATAAGGAGCCGCCTACCACCGACTAAACTCCCTGTGTTCCTGCGGTTTCCGCGCCTACGGCGTATACATTTTCACACCACTGGATTAGTATTTTCGCTCTGCATGCCTAAAGGTCGAGACACACCTAGCATGCACCCTTCCGATCCGGCTCCGATCATACAGTCGGACGAGTGCCTGGACCTCTATTCTTCAATTTAAGAGAAGTGAATGCTCTCTCGCGAGAAGGGACAATTCACATCATATGCTCATATCGTTTGGTATCGTTCTCTCGCTGTAAACATTCCGTATTCTCCAGCATTCCGAGGTACCTACTAGCGGTATTATCAATAAATAAATAATATTTATTTATTTATTTATAAAATGTATATAGGTACTGATAGTAGTAAAGTATTGTTTCATGTAACTTTATCATTTAAACTCGGAAATATTGATAACACCGCTAGTAGGTACCTCGGAATGCTGGAGAATACGAAATTTTTACAGTGAGAGAACGATACCAAACGATGTGAGCATATGATGTGAATTGTCCCTTCTCGCGAGAGAGCATTCACTTCTCTTAAATTGGAGAATAGAGGTCCAGGCACTCGTCCGACTGTATAATCGGAGTCGGATCGGAAGGGTGCATGATAGGTGTGTCCCAACCTTCATGCGTGCTTTGCTTCGTACTTCACCTAGCCTAGATACCGGTATCTATGTTAGGTTTTATTTTCTAGCTACTTTACTATACTACAGCTTGCTTACTGTACTGTTTGTGTATGGTATGGTTTTGGTGTAGTGTATGTGTTTGTGCTCCAAAAGAGGTACACTTGCCCATGCTTCTCAGCTGTGAGGATCCCACTATTTCAGGGAGAGTTCTTGCAGTGCTGAATTAAAGCAGTAGTAAGATGTTGTTAGTAAAGTGCGTTTTTTTTTAGTTGAGAACTTACTGGTGTTAGTGTAGGTGTGTGTTATAGATGCAGTGTTTTTGTGTACTAAGTTCTTGTGTAGTTAATAATTTTTTTTTGAAGGCTTTTTATGTCTCCAAATTAGAATTTTCTTTGCTTATCAAAAAAGAAGTTTTGTGTTCGTTAAATCTAATATTGAAATTTCTGCACTTTTGACCTACATATCAACTATTGCATTCGTTACAATCTTAACATATAGTATAAAACAAAGTCGCTATCCTGTCTTATGTGCTTAAATCTTTAAAACTACGCAACGGATTTTGAAGCGGTTTTTTTTTAATATATAGAGTGATTCAAGGGGAAGGTTTTTATGTATAAAGCGACCCGCCCCGGCTTTGCACGGGTGCAATTTCAGAAAGTGGCATGCCGGGTACTAATAGATCGGGTTTGTTCGGGTTTGTATTTATACCAGCGGGTTGCAACCATAGACAATTTACCTTTAGATAAGCAAACAATAATCTCGAATGTGGCAGTTTTATGGCCTCGCGCATGTAAACAAAACTGGGAACTATTAGACATGCGCACTGCAACATTATCGTTTGATGAATGGGAAAATAGACAGGTCCGGGCTTTAAAATTTAAATTCTTGCCAAATAATTGTAATTTCTTCTCAATTTTTTATCAAGTTGGGAAAAAAGGTAGTGATTTCTGGCATTTTTAGTAGTATCAAACCTATCAGATTTTAACGATGGAACATTGTTTTTAAGGTTTTGTTTTTAAAATTTGTTTAAAAATGATACGTCGACTAACGAACTACCTAGATATTCAATATTTTCTTTTATATAATATAAGTATAGAGAAAAGTGTCTTTTAAACTTTTTGAAGACTGCAGGGCTGCAAATAAAATATACCAAAACATGCATAGCGATAATCTGTCTTGGTGTGGGGTTCCCTTTATTTTCCTACCTTGTTTGTGTAGCCTAGGCCTAGTTTGATGTGTTTAAATTGATCATAATAAAATAAAGTTATATATCAAGATACATCACTATTCCATACTTACTGAAAATACGAAATACCAGGAATTTTACCCCTATTTGGGCATAATAAAATCATACAACGGCTGTTACTAGTCATTGTTTATATTCCAATCCTAGTCACTAAAAGAACAAATACAATTCACTAAACTACACAAAAACTAGAAATCCGTAAATATTAAACACCCAGAAACCACGATAGCAAAGAAAACTACAAGGAATCCACAGAGAAACCTTAAAACACAACAACAAAAATGGCGGCCGAGCCGGTTCTGGAGAGTATTCTTGGGCGCGTCGATTATTGTCGATAAAGTAGGACGGCCGATAACACGAGGTTTGTGCGCATGCACGAAGGTTCCCCGAATGAAGACAGCGGAACGACGGGTCATGCGCTCGGACGTATGTTTTCACCCATAAAACGTAACTTTTGTTTGCGCAGGAGATAAGCTGTAGGTATCTAAAGGTAAATTGTCTATGGTTGCAACGCATGCCGGTTACACGCTAGTTTAGTCTATAAAGTGCTGATGTTTTAAGGGGTAATGTTTTTTGTTTGGCAATAAAAAAGAGTGAAATTTCTTCTAAAGGTTTGAATGCTATTTTTATGTCGTTTTTTGAGATTATATTTGCTATTTTATTAGAAATTGGGCCAAAATATGTTATTTTAGTATAATTTTTTTTTTGTTAGTTTGTTGAGTCTGTAAATCTGGGTTTCCTATAAACATCAAAAGAAAATTTATTAATATGTCTCGATATTGTGACATCTTATAAGTTAATTAATATTGTCTTTTTCTTTTTCCATTGTGAATTTAATATTTTTATGTATACTATTGACGTGGTTTAAAATTAGTTGTAGTTCTGCGTCAGTAAATTTTACTGGCAATAACTTATTTAATGACCAAACAGACCTGTGAAATTTCCCCCTATTTTCAGTGCTTTATAACAAATAATAGTTATATCTTACTATGTAATTAAAACTTTTAGAGACTACCTTTGTTAAAAATTATATATAATCATACACCGTAGCTTATAAGTATTTTTCTTTTTTATAAAAGTAAAACTCCCCCGTAATGAAAACATAAAAAATTGTAAAGGATGAAAGAGTTTTGGACTTCCATTGTCTTTATTTGTTTTAAATTACAACGTTTCAACTGGCAGGTGTCTCCAGTCGTCTTCAGATAAATACTAAATAAGAAAAGTAACTACTTGACTATTTATACTAGAAAGGTGCACTGAAGCATAACTGAGGTGGGTGCAGTTATGCGTTCAGTTGGCACGCGATCTTATCCTAAGATTACATCTATCTAACAAAGGTTTCCAGATATTTCTTATGTCTAATGATGGTTTACTAAAGCAGCCTGGGTTCTGGTGAATAGCAGCAGCTTCCTTAAACTTTCTTTCCTCCAGTGTGGTTTCTTATGTAGGATTTCAGCTTCTGACCACTTGATATGGTGACCATGTTTCCAGGCATGGTCAGCTGCACCTGACTTTTCGGTCTCTCCTTTTAATGTATTGTTTTTGTGTTCTTTAATCCTCGTTTCGAGTGGTCGCGTGCCAACTGAACGCATGACTTCACCGACCTCAGTTATGCTTCAGTGCACCTAGCTAGTATAAATAGTCCTGTAGTTACTTTACTTATTTAGTATTCACCTGAATGAAGGCGACTGGAGATACCTATCAGTTGAAACGTTGTGATTTAAAACAAATAAAGACAATGGAAGTACAAAACTCTTTCATCCTTCAAGAAACATCATTGTCTCCAACCTTCAAACATAAAAAATTGTATCTATTAAATTCCTTGCTAGTGTGGCGATTCGTACATTAGAGACACAAAAAGACCTCTTCCCGTACGAGTTAAGGAACATCTGAAACATACTCAAAGAAGTGAAACTTCGAGATCAGGTATAGCGGAACATGTATTTACCAACCAACATAATAATATACAGTGGTCAAAAGCCAAGGTTTTGGACACGGAACAGCACTGAAGAAAACGAAAATTCAAAGAAGCAGCTTTTGATGAATCAAAATACCCATATATTTAGTAAACCAAGTATAGATATCCTTAATATCTGGAAGCCTCTTTTTGTCCAAAACCAACAGCTCAAACTTCACGCTCTGAACCAATAAGCACGTAGGCTGAGTCATCAAGCTTCATTGCACATAGTATTTAAAACAGTAGCCTTAGAATTATAATTTATTTCACACTTGAAAACGGTTAAAGATAATAACAAACCGAAACGTTGTGTTAAGTAACAAAATAAAAACAATGGAAGTCCGAGAATGTAATTTTTTTGAAACAAGAAAATATACCGGGCGACAACGAAATTACTACCCAGCGTCTCCCGTCCTTATACAATAAAACATTATTATGAAATTTTGGTAGGTTATATGATTGCACTGTTCATACATTTTCAGTGTTCAAACGTCTGACCGTCAGTTCCGGTTGAACCGGAAGTGTACACAACTTTGTCATTTTAAATAAAATACCCTGTATATTTTAAAAAATATACATTCTGCGAAGAATTCTAAATTTAAATTATGTATCTTATCCTATACCTATCTAAGACAGTTTCCGAGAAAATGGCGTTGGAAATTGTCCAATTTAGCCTTACATTTTATTGTTTTTACAAAAAACATATGAATAATTTACAAATTCAATAATATTTTTTTATTTCTTTTTAGGTATTTCGTGTGAGTAAGTCACAACTATTTCACCTTCCGGTTTAACCGGAAGTGCTACAATATTTTACACTCAAACACAATTTTCTCCATTAATTTTAATGGCACTCCTCCTTTTAAATCTACTGTTCAAAATTGTTTTACTTTTCTAAATATTTTTTATTTATGATTCCCTATGTCTAAACTTATTAATTTTTAAGATACAAGCAAATAAAACTTTAATTACATTATCCAACAAGCAACAATTGATGTTAATTTATTCATAGTTAGTTAGGAAGATTGCCATTGAAATTATTGTATTAAATTGTGTTTGAATGTCAAATTTTGCAGCACTTCCGGTTGAACTGGAAATGAACGGAACTCAATCATGAGAAATAACTAAAAAGAAATAAAAAAAAATTATTATATTTTTAACTTATTCCGGAACTTATTCATTTGTTTTTTGTAAAAACCATACAATGTGTGGCTACCTTGACAATATCCAACGCTATTTTCTTCGAAACCGTCTCAGATAAGTATAGGATACAATACATGTTTTATGTTTAGAATTCTTCGTAGATTCGTGGATATGGGCCTGTTAAAGGTGCATTTTAAATTTTCATAATGTACAGGTTGTCCCAAAAACACGAAACGTATCAAAGTTGTATGTTTTCAATGAAATACTCTGTATGTTATTTTATTTTCGGTTTTTGATCAAAACAAAAATGAGTTTTATCGTGGTTTATCATACTATTTATACTTAAACCTTTCGCTACGTAACAGTCATATTCCATGACCCAAATTTCATGTATTACTGTCGCTCTGTTCTACCGACAAGAGTATATTTTTTAAGTGTTGCAAAATATGTAATTTAAAAAAAATCGCTACTACTCAAAAACTAATAAATAAAGGTATATTATTCGAAATATTCTTAAAATTGATAAAGAAATCCAAAAGTATTATAATATGAAAAAAATATTTTAGATATGCCCTGACTATTTGGGACACCCTGTATAATTCAAAATAAATGTAAATTGTAGACCTAATGCCTTCCTATAACTCTGTTTTCGATTTATTATAAAATGTTAAGTAGTTTAGATTAGGGCTGGACGATATTGAAATTCCAATATCGAATAATCGATATTGAAAAAATATATCGATAGGTATAGTCGATATATCGATAATATCGATAATATCGAAAATATCGATAATATCGATATATCGATATTTTATTTTTTAAATATCGTTATTCGATATATAGAATTTTTGCCCAGCCCTAGTTTAGATGCTGTAGAAAGGGGAAACCTGCATTGAGAATGGGCCACCAGGTATATTGAAAATTCAATTTAAATTCTTAAATTCGTTAAGTTCGTGCCCAAAAACTTTTTCAAATTCTTGGTCAAGAAATTGTGATTGAAAATTTTATTTTACACGTACCCAAGTTTTTGCCAAATTGTTAAATGTTATCAATTAATATTGCACTTGACATGATTGCTGTTTCATTTGTTTTTTATTTACGATGATAAAGTAGGTTTATTGACTTGTTGTTCTCTTGTTTTCGAACTAAAACACGACGACGAATCAATTTTTATCAAATTTTAGAAATAGAACATCAAAAACGATTTTCTAACGTCAAAATCTGATAGGTTGGCAGGCACTACCGTAAAATGGGGTGAATCGGATTAATTTTCCACTTTGAAAGCTTGTAACTTGAAAACTCTGCCTGAATAAATTTCTCAATAGCTTAAAACATAAGTTAAGGTTGGTACTTTTAAATGGTGGTATAAGTTTTTATACAGGGTGTACCCTGTTGAATATATATACTTTTTTGTGCACAAATCCTATTCACCCCGCAGGCGGTGTCAATAGGATCATTCATTGATTTATTGACTGTGTCGCATTTAAACAACTGCGGGGTGTATAGAATTTTGCACACAAATTTATCTTAAGTACTATAAAAGAGTACTAAAAATAATATTACCTAAATTTTATAAGTGCTGCAGAGTTGTAGAGCTATGAAGTTTGTAAGACAAAAGCAAAGATAATATGACAACAGTTTAACCGCTAAATTTGACGTTTTAGGTCATGGTATTCAGCATGCGATGTGGCCAAGTTTTTTAAAGTTTAATGTCATAAAAATTACTTTTAACAACCGTTACTTAAAATCTGTACATTAAAAGGACCTATACTTTAAAATTACAATTATTACAGATTTTTGAAATTTGAAACTACTTTCAATCCTATTCACCCCGCTGATCCTATTCACCTCATTTTACGGTATATAAAAACACCAGAAATTACTACATTTTCTCTCAATTTAGTAATTATGTACGGAAAGCACCATGGTATGTTAGAAGTCCATAAATATCTTGAATTGGAAACGATATCAGACATTCTGAAATGGAAAGCAGCAACAGTGTTTGAAAAAGCAGGAACTCATCCCAATAAAGAATTAAGATTAGTGGACTATGATCCAGTGCAGGAAGCCGCAAGAATGAGGGCATACTATAAGCCCACAAGGAATCAGCTATTATAATAGGGAAATTCGCTGTTGAAGAAAAAGGAGAACTAGAAGCAACATGCTAGCAAGGTAATGAACTAGCCGCCTCCATACCTAGTTTATCTAATAGTTACTAGTAGGCAGTGGCGGCTCGTGACTGATTTAGATGGGGAGGCTAAGTTCCAGAAATGAAGCGCCGCAGGCGCGAAACAGCGCCGCAGGCGCGAAATTGCGCCGCAGGCGAAAAATTTTCGCGACCACGCCCAAAATCAATAATTCACTCTGAAAATTATTTTTAAAAATACGTTAAACTAAAAACTGAAATATCTACCTACCTACAAAGAGACAAGCAGGATAGTGTCGGGAGAAAAATTTTCGGGACCACGCCCAAAATCAAAAATTTACTCTGAAAAAAAATTTTAAAAACAAGTTAAACTAAAAACTAAAATATTTACCTACCTACAAAGAGACGAGCAGGATAGTGTAGGGAGAAAAATTTTCGGGACCACGCTCAAAATTCACTATAAAAAAAAACTGTTAAAAATAAGCTACACTAAAAATCAAATACCTACCTACAATTTTTTTTTTTTTTGTTTTCGATGAGAATCTTCTAAAGACTAACCCCCTGCGGGATACTAGCAGAGGAGTGTCGGATTCAACCCCCTGAAGGACAGCCGCCTACCGACTAAACTCACCGTGTTCCTGCGGTTTTCGCGCGTTTCCGAGCGTACAAACCTTCAGACCACTCGGTTCGGTATTTCGGCTCTGCACGCCTAGTGCGTACTTTGCGTCATACTCGCCAACGCTTTGGGCACACGGTGTACTTAAGCTGGCTTTGTCGTCTAACTAAATAATAAGCTTACTTTGTTAGTGTTTGTGTTTGCGATGTTTGTGCTCAGATGAGACGGTGCTGATCTGGGCAGTAGCGTGTTAGTGTTTATGTTTGTGTTGTTTGTGCCCAGCTGAGATATTTGGTGCCCACGCATTTCCGCAATGGGGACCCCGCTATTTCTGGGAGAGTACCAACAGCGCTGGTCTGAGCAGAAGTAAGCTTTATGTGATCTGTTACTAGCTAAGAACTTACTTATGTTGGTGTAGGTGTGTGTATTGGTGCAGTGTTGTGTGTAGTAAGTTCTTGTGTGGTAGGAAAATTTTTTTGGTAGGCATTTTTTATTTTTTGTTTACTAACTACGTAGTCACTCGAATACTACGCAAACTACACTCACTATCATTTTCTTTCTTCTTGCCTTCTTACGAATTTCTTTTACCTCAGCTATTATAATAGCTGGTTTTTTACAATAGGGTAATTTGTCGCAAATCGGGTTTTATTTAGTTATAGAAAATAACTATTTTATGTCATAATCGGATTATTTGTCGCTTTTCGGGTTTTAATTATGAAAAATTACTATTTAATAAAAGTAATTAGGTTTTTGGCGCTGGATTGGTTGTTTTTACCATGCACACACTGAGACTAAAAATCATTTAAAAATATATCCATAAAGTTAAGTTTAAACACTACTTTACATAGGTAGGTATGCCGCTTGAAAAAAGAACCAAATTTCAGAAACAAAGAATTTTAATAAATACCTACATACCTAAGTACCTACTTACGTTCTTTTCTTAAGTTTTTTTATATAATAGTGATATTCTTCGCTCTTTTGTACCTGCAAAATGGTCTAAAATTTTTTCGTAAAATGAGTTGTCTAGTTTTAAACGTTTAATAAATTCTTTTTCTATGGATATTATACTAACATTGCATAAGCGATCTTGACTCATGGTGTTCCGTAAATAAGTTTTTATTCTCTTAAGGGTCGAAAATGATCTTTCAACTGATGCTGAAGTAACAGGTATAGTAACAATCAAACAGAGCAGCTCATAAGTCTGTGGTAAAACTTGCTGTAGGTCATTATCAAACATGTATTTTATTGTATCTGCGTGATTCTCAAATTGACCTAACATATCCTTGTCTGAGTATATGACAGAAAGTTCATTTTTTAATATGTCTTTTTTTATAAAGTTGTACCTTAGACACAAACTATCTAAAAGATTAGTTGGGAAATTTTCTGAAAAACTTAAAAAAAGATTTTTATTCATTAAGTCAAAAAATTGTAATTCATGCAAATCTGAAAATCTTAGTTCAATCTGGCCTTTTGTAGTATCTAAAATGTCATTGAATAGCTGCTTATAATGAAGTTTCTTATCTTCAAAATTATACGTTTTTCGTCTTTTTGCATCATGGCTTGTATTTTCAGTAAAAAAAGTATAAAACAGAGAGTTAAAACAATTGTCATCATTGCGATAACTGGAAATTTTTTCTAGAAGAGACTTTAAACGGTTTCTTGAATAAACAATGTCAGTCATCTTATGCTGCAAAATTTGAAAAACAATATCTGTTTGCTCAAATATTAATTTAAAAGTATTAAGAAAAAATAAAAACTCTTCGTTTTCTAAATACGATTTTAAGCCTGATGCGGCATTAATAGTAATTTTGTCTGTATTAAACTCATCGCTATTTAGTATGTAATCAAATGCTTCTATTAATTTTTCCCTATGTTGACAAATTGTAAAGACCGCCCGTGACGTAAAATTCCACCTTGTTGGAGCATTGGTGGGTATTCTACTCTCCACTATCTTATTTAGAACTTCTGAACGTTTTGTTGACTTTGAAAAAAATGTTGAAAAAGCTGACACATTTGAAAAAAAAATTCTAACTTCTTTAATAAAATTGCAAGCATTACTCAAAACTAAATTCATATTATGTGCGTAGCAGTGCGTAAAAATAGCTTGAGGCGCAACGGACTTTACTTTTGTTTGTAATCCACTTAAATGTCCCGCCATTACAGATGCGCCGTCGTAAGTCTGAGCAACCAGTTTGTGCTCAAAATCAAATTTTTGGAATTTTGTTTTTAAAAGATTAAACAAATCTTCGGCCGTTCTTCCCGAACTTACATCGTGAAAACCCAAAAATCTTTCTATAATACCGCCGTTTTTAACATAACGACAAACAATAGATAATTGAGATTTACAAGTTATGTCTGTTGTTTCGTCAACTTGCCACGAAAATACAGGTACATTTAGTAATTCCTCGTCAATAAAATTTTGCAAAATGCAGTTAATTGAATATATTAGTTCATTCTGAATTGTCTTTGATGTTCCTGAAAACACCGAAGAACTACTCATAAAATCTCGTAGTTTATTATCGTACTTGCAAAACAAATCTATTAATTCTTTAAAATTACCCTTATTTAAAGATCCCTCAGATTCGTCGTGTCCTCGAAAACCTAAATCTTGACATGATAAATATAAAATAAAATCGATTAATTTTGTTAAGATTTCCCGATTTTCTTTAACCTTATTATTATGATTTTCTATCTCACGTAATCGAGCGGAATCAATAACATTTATAATATTTTGCTTTCCCAATAACTTAAATTTAACACTTGACGATATATGTTCCTGTGATTTATCGTGTCTTTCAAGGCCGCGTGTTAAATTTTTTAAATCGTTAAACCCCAGCTTACCCCAGAAGGACGAAATATCAGGAGAAAATAGTAAACAATACCAACAAAATAACTTATTTCTTACCTCGGATCCAGTCAGCCATAAATAATTTTTGTAATGGTCTGTTTTAAATCGACGAGTTTGTTTTTCTTTACCTGTACTTCCTAGACCTCGTAATTCTGGCTGTTGGCGTCCATTTTTTACTATGAGTTTGTTTTCGTAACTCAGGGAATTAAACGCGTTTGAGTCTGTTAAGAAATGTTCCACTAAATTACAATCGAGATTACACTCTAAATTACCGACCGCACTCATTTTGCACTATATTATAGATTGTCTTATTTTAAAAACAAATAAAATATCTAACCGATGCAATTTCCAGTAAATGCCGAAATGCGCGGGATGACAATACTGACATCACACGCCCTTTAAACTTTAAACTAAAAAACGAACAGGTGTCGGGTGGGGATGCTGCACTTTTCGGTCGAGGTCGGACGTCTGACGTCAAGAAGACACGTTATTGTTATTGGTTGAGCTTGTTTTCCATTAGATGTTGCCAATTTTACTAAATAAGTTAGAAATTGATATGCGTTTGACACAATTTTGTTGCGTAATACACATCACTTAGGGAATCATGGTGATAAAATTCAAAAACAGCCTCCTGCGCTGTTGTCAGACTGTGAAGAAAATATTAAATGGGGATAATATTGAAATTACAATTGCCCGTTGTAAATTAAAAGATGTAAATCAAATATTTAGGAGGGCAAGAATGCTGAGGAGGCTTAGCCTCTCTGCCTCCTTCGAGGAGCCGCCACTGCTAGTAGGTAAACGAAAAAACATAAAAAACCTACAAAAAATTATTAACTACTAACACCATACAAGAGCTTACTAGGTACACAAAAACACTGCACCCATACACGCACCTGCGCTAACACCAGTAAGTTCATAACTCAAAAAAAAACACCTTATTAACAACAGATTACTACTGCTTTAATTCAGCACTGCAAGTACCCTCCCTGATACAGTGGGATCCTCACAGCTGAGCAGCGTGTAGCGGTAAGCTGTAGTATAGTAATGTAGCTAGAAGACAAAACCTAACCTAGATACGCCGCTAGGTGAAGTATACGAAGCAAAGCACGCATTAGACATGCAGAGGTGAAATACTAATTGAGTGGTCTGAAGGTTTGTACGCCCTATTAATTAAAGGTCAGCTTTTACAAGTGGAAGCCGGGCTTTACATGAAAAATACAAATTGCGGATGCGTCTTTTATTTTAACCTACTTTAACCTTTGAGAAATTGAGTGAGAGCGGAGAGCAAGAAGTGATTTGTGCTGTTTGTGGTTTAGGTGTTTGCAAGAGAATTTAACTAATACCTACTATCTTTAAACCAGAACTATCCTAACTTTTTTAAAAATACCTTTTATTCCAATTTGCGATCAGATTATGATCTAAATTTATGTAGTACATAACAGGCAAATTGTCCAAGGCCGTCGCTCCTATATTTTTGATTTTATTATTGCTTAGATCCAGCGTCAACAGTGATGGTACATTGTTAAAAACACCAGCTCTTATTTCTTCCAACTCGTTTCCATTAATGTATATGGATTTAAGAACAGACAAATTTCTAAATGCTCCAGGTTGGATTTCCTTTAATGTACAATTTTCAATATAGATCGCAAATAAGTAGAGGTCACTTACAGAGTTTTCTCGTAAAATTGGAATGTCTTGGTTTTGGAACTCCACAACCTCAGAGTCTCCGTCAACATTTTCTCTCAAACTGTCTGATTTTTCAATGGTTTTGGTATACCTTGACTCAGTCATGTAAAGGACATCGTATCCTATAAATTCTACATTTTGGAAGGTAAAGTCTTTACTTTTTGCCGAAACCAGAACAAGTGGTAAAATAAGGAATATTTGTATAAAACACATTTTATTTTGTGTGGTGAACTGGTATTTTCTTAAACATATTCCTTTATATAGTCTTTATAGGATTTGTATTGGTTTCAGAGGGACTTAATCAGGTTATAAAATAAAATAATGATAACCTCGACCTTTTCAAGAGTGATTATTTTTTACAAAGGACCATGAACCAACCTTGTGTAGTCGTTGATTTTTTGATAAGTTTTAGTTTTCGATATCCTAATCTAAAGCTCTCATGGGCGGAAAAAGATTTATCGAGCGGTTTCCGAGACACTTTGTTCCAAAATTTAAATTATTCTATATACTGTGTCCCAAAATAATAGCATATCAGTGTTAATTAATAAAATGGTGTCTATAACAACATAGCTGGCTGGGCTATTTTTTCCTTGTATAAAAAGACCTAAAGACATTACATGCGACCGGCATATATTCTTTGCAAAAAATATATATGTACGGACCGGGTGAGTCAACGATTGCGAAGAGTAATTTTATGCCTTAAAGATAAAATTTGTCAATAATGAGCTTTTGTAATAAGGTATGGTCAGTGGCGGACATATCGTCGGGCCAACCGGGGCAATGCCCCGGGGCCCAGGCTCAAAGGGGGCCTATTTATCCATCTATCCAACTTAAAACATTCGAGCAGAGCGCCCATTCTTTGTCTATACTATACGCGGCAATACCAATGCCTCGTTTGAAATAAAAAGACAACCAAGAGTAAAAAGGCACTTTGGCGAACTTTCCTTAGATTACCAATTTGAAAACAGGGAACAATATTTTAAAGTTAAAATTTATTATTTCACTATTGACATAATTTGCAATCAAATCAAAGACAGATTTTCAGGCATGCTTTCCGTTAAATAAATTTTCAAAGTTTTGGAACCACAAAATTTACTAAGAAGTTCAACAGAAGCGATTCGAGAAAAATGGAAAAATTTATCAATTAAGTACCCCCACCTTTTATCTGCTAGTTTTGTAAATCAATTCGCTATGATGTATGATTTAGTTAAACAAGAACTTAAATTAAATATAACAGTCAGGCAGTTTTTTGAAATTATAATAAAAAAATATGCTTATCTCGAAGGTGATTTTTCTGAAGTTTACACAGCATTCTTATTATATTTTAGCCTGCCTCTAACGGTTGCGTCTTTAGAGCGCTCTTTTAGTAAATCAAAATTATTAAAGAATTGTTTAAAATCTACAACTGGCGCGGAAAGATAATTTAGAAGCGTAATTTAGTTATATTGAATATAGAATATAAAGTTGCGTCAGGACTAGATTTAACAGATTTAATAAATCGGTTTGCAAATGACAAAGTCGGGAAAATACCATTTTAGACTATAGTCCGTATCTATATCCTTATTTCTTTCCATATAATCTTATTATATAAACAGTTTCCTATTTTATTTCATTATTGTTCATTATTGTTATTTATTGTTTGTTTTATAATTTTTTTTTGTTTATTATTAAAGAATATTTTTTCTATAAGTACATTTCATTTCTCCTACGTGTTTTTTTATCATCAAGGGGCCCATGAACATATTTTGCCCCGGGGCCCACGTCTCACTAAATCCGCCACTGGGTATGGTATTGGATATCTGGCACATTTTAAAAATATTTTAAATTATACAGGGTGTGCCCTGAAAGTAGGGTGTCATAAAGTTAAATTTTTTTAAATGGGACACCCTATATTTGAATACATTTATTAATTCTACGTGTTATTTCTTAAATTTTTAATAATGGTTAAATATACGAAAAAGTTATAGGTAGTGTTTAAGATAATTCGACTTATAATTAAAATTTTGCATTTGCAAGCATCTCGTTGTTGTGAAAATGCTACTTAAATTTTGACACTTAGCGATTCATAATTTTACTTTTTGCCTTCTTTATAAATGATTTGCCCAGTTGCGTTAGTCACTCTTCTAGTCTAATGTTTGCGGATGACTTTAAGATTTTTAAACCTATCACTCAACAGGAAGATTGTATACTATTGCAGGAGGATCTGAACTCTATCTCTAACTGGTTTAAGGTGAATAGGATGTATTTAAATATTGATAAATGTGCAGTCATAACATTTACACGTAAATATAACTTCTTAGAGCATGACTATGTACTTGATGAACTTGAATTAGTTAGAAAAAGTGAATTTAGGGATCTGGGAGTGTGCCTACGGGCAAACCTGGACTTTAACAATCATCTCAATGCTATAGTGAATAAGGCGTATAGGGTTCTGGGCTTCGTTATTCGAAGCACAAAGTTTTTTAAGAGTATTGGCTCAATAGTTAAATTGTATAATGCACTTGTAAGACCCCATCTTGAATATGCTGCGGTAATCTGGTCACCCCAAACACAGGTAAATAAAAATCTCATTGAAAAGGTCCAGAAGAGATTCCTGCGATTCTTATATGTTAGGAAAAATAATACTTATCCATACATGGTGTTTTACAGGAGCATGTTGGACAGTTTTGATATGGTCACCTTAGAAAAAAGACGCTGGTATCAGGCTGTGTTGTTTATTTATTACGTTATCAATAACCTTAAATACAAAGATTTATTTCTAGTCAACAATATAAAAATATTAGTACCTAAGATTGGCCTAAGGATAAATAGTAAGAAGTTATTCTATGAAAATAAGATGGATTGTTCAATTATAAATAGAATGTGTAAGGAGTGTAATGATTTTATCGAAATGAGCAATATTGACTTTTTTAACACAGATCTCAAGGCCCTAAAAGCCGTTTTTTTCTCTCTTTAATCTGTGTAACTTTGTGTATTGTTAGTTTTAGTTTTATTTTTGTATTTTTCTCTCTCTTACTTATAATTACTGCGATGTAGCTGTGTTTGTAAGAGTATCCTAAATAAATAAATAAATAATTTTTATACTTACTAAATAAAGTCAAAAATACATATTTACTATGAAATATTTGATGTCTCATACAGGTTATTTACATTTTAGGACCAAAGTCAGAAAGGTTCTAATTGAAAAATATCTCTTTTATTAAATGGGACACCCTATAAATTTTTCTGTCATCTTATAGCTCGTCATAAACTCTTCAACTTTCGTGAAGAACGTCCTATCCCTATCTCTAATAGCTTTTGAAATATTTTGATATTTCGAGATTTATTGTCCTCGTTATAGCATTTTTGTCAATGGTCACGCCTGTTGAATCAAACATTACCATTAAATTTTGAAAACTTTGAGGACTGGGTGTTTGCCGCTCGGGATATTTCATCCTGTATAGTTGTTCAGCAAAAAGACACTTTTTATCCGCCTCGCCCAAATCTAAATCTTATCGATTAATTAATTTTTTGAAAAATTCATTTTGAGTACCAACTTATAAAATGACTGGACAATAAACTTTACAGTAAAAATGCTTAATTTTTACCTTGATTCGATTCTTAATGTCATCCACTGCCATTGTTTTCATTTATTTTCCATGGCCAATGGCCATGGCTACTGTGATCCATCGACAAAAGATGCTATCACGAGGACATTAAATCTCGAAATATCAAAATATTTCAAAAACTATTAGAGACAGGGATAGGACGTTCTTCACGAAAGAAGAAAGTTTATGACGAGCTATAAGCTGACAGAAAAATATATACGGTGTCCCATTTATTAAAAGTGATATTTTTCAATTAGAACTTTTCTGACTTGGTCCTAAAATGTAAATACCCTGTATCTAAATGAGACGTCAAATATTTCATAGCAAATATGTGTTTTTGACTTTATTTAGTAAGTATAAAAATTATGAATCGCTTAGTGTCAAAATTTAAGTAGCATTTTCACAACAACAAGATGCTTGCAAATGCAAAATTTTCATTATAAGTCGAATTATCTTAAACACTATAATTTTTTCGTATATTTAACCATTATTAAAAATTTAAGAAATAACACGTAGAATTTATTCAAATATAGGGTGTCCCATTTAAAAAAATGTAACTTTATGACACCCTACTTTTTGGGCGCATCCTGTATAATTCAAAATATTTTTAAAATGTGCCAGATATCCAACCATACATAAGCTCATTATCGACCAATCTTATCTTCAAGGAATAAAATTACTCCGCGCAATCGTTGACCCACCCGGTACAACTAAATACGGATACAGGCTGTAACTTGGGAACCCTTTACCGTACAGCTCGCGGAAAAAAATATTTATTACAAAAGTGACTAAGAGAAATTGATGAAAATTAATATTAAGTGTTTAAGTCGGCCGCTAGGGGGCGTAACAAGGGGCCAAACAAAAAGCGGGATTTTCTCGAAAATCTTTTTGTTTAGTTTGTTTGTAGGAGGGAATTTGCTATGCAAAAAAAATAACAACTTTGGTTAGGCTTATCGGAATTTGACAAATTTAAACTCGTTAAACATGGATTCTTTTGTTTTATCAATTTTATAAAAAACGAAGTGGTTCTAAATTCCGGTGCGATAGCTAGAGGGCGGTATATAGCAGAATCAACATTTTCGTCATTTTTCTCAAATTTTAAATGCAACGATATATATTTTTTTAACTTAAGCAAAAAAAGAATAAATAAGAAGACTATCTGTGAAAACCGCAAGCCAATATATTTTTTTTAAACCGGAGATATGGAAAATATAATATAAAAATGAGGTCCATAAGAACAAGCTGACGTTCTAATACGGTATTTGGAGGCAAAATTACTATTACCATACCATTGTGTCTTCTACAAAGCCATAATCATTCAAACTTCTTTAAATTAGTGGTTTGTAAAAAACAACAAAATAATAGCGGATGGTTGCATTAATGAAACAGTAAAGTAAAGTAAAGTGCAGTAAAATTTTAAGTGTATTTCCTCAGAGGCGGCTCTTCTATATGGTATTTGGTCAAATAGCTTCCAAAAATATTTAAAAATACAATCTCACTACCTCACCAGTAAAGTCCGCATCATATAGGATTTTTTTTTATTAATAGCTTTATTCAAAATTTGACTTTGGCATCAAGTTCTGCTTCGATCGAGATGAAAATTAAGCAAAAAAATAGTCGTTATCTGATTCGCATTATCTGTCAAATTTAAATTTTTTCCAAAAAATAATTCAAAAGTGAGGTTATTTCTGAAAATACCGAAAAAAGTTTTGTTTAATGCAGTATCTAGCCCACATGCGTAATTGACCTCGGAGGTTTAGAGCTTGGCGGAAGTACCAGAAGAATTCATAGAGACCGAGCGCTCACCGAACGTTAAAGCAAATTGAATTTATTAGTGCGGGTCGGGTCATCACTGAGTCATCAGCCGCAGCACTCCGCAGCCAACGTAGAAATAGATAGCTGGTCGAAGCAGGTAGATGGTATTAATTTGATTTGAGCTTCGGGTAATTTCATTGATCAAAATCAATTTTCTTTACTGTTTTTTTGTAATAATTTCCCATTTTTATGGTCTGTGTGTGAGTTGTGAGTATATCTATGTGAATTATAATGTCGGTAGTGCACTAGTGCAGAAAATTAAGCAATTAAAAAGTGCTAACGAACTTACTTTTGCGAAATTGCGCAGGGATTCGGGCTGATGGTCAACCAATTTCATCTACCTGAAAGAAATCTAAAGAACGGTCTTCTTTTTAATAGGTTCTTATCTATCCAGCATGTAAGTGCTGAATATGATGAATTCGGTTATATAGTGAAAAAAAAGGCAGAATAAATAATAACTTTGTATTTTAATAGTATTTCAACATACTCAGTTGGTTCTCTTGAAGCCGAAATAATTTTCCTCTCTTTCATTGATTACTTTTATCCCCTTCATTCTATTTTTACGTTGGCGTCGCCCATTTTACGCGTCATCATTCTCGGCGGTGCAGTTCTCTTCTTCCAAAAATGAGACGGTTTTATCGTTTTTCGTTGCCCATTTCTTTACCTTGGCCCAACATTTGCAGTCGAAAGGATTTCCGTCCAGGCCGGTTTTTTTGGCTGCTTTTATTATTTTACTTAAATTTTCTAAAAAAGTAAATCATATTGGTACAATTGGTCCTTCTCGATTTAAAGGCTCTATTATCGCAATTGGGATATTTCCTACTCACGCCTGGCCGACTAAAACTGTCAAATCTATTTTAAGATATATTTGTTTATTAAGAAAAATTAGGCTACTTTTTGTTCATTTGACCTTTTCGCTACTAAAGAACGCAAAGATAATCTGTAAATATTTCAAACATAGTTGTAAAAGCTTTTTGCACATTATTTCCGTTTATATTTAATAATCACAGCAATTTATTCATATTTTTAAAAAAATTATATGCAATAATTAGTATAGTATAGAGAAAAGTGTATTTTAAACTTTTTGAGCAATATTTGGCCCGAAAAATAGGCGTACCTAATTAGATTGCTGGGCTGCAAATAAAATACACCAAAACATGCATTACATGGAGGGCTCGTGAACCCTCCGAGTAACGGTCGTCCTGTAAGGCTAGTAATTTTTTTAGTAGCTAGTCGTAGCATACTATTGTACGATAACCATGACCTGGCAGGCATCAGCCCTGCACGTAATCAGCCCTTATATTTTTGAAAGTGTGAATAAAATTAGAAAAAAAAACTTGTCGCTGTAAACTTCAAATTTTAATATGATTTAGTTCATTTACTGTAAAGTATACAAAAAAAATTGACAGGCAATTTCAGCAAGCACAAATACCTGACAGGTGAAGGTGAATCGAAAGGTGTGCAGTATATGATTGAAAATAAACTTTGTTCTGTAATGTATATATGTTTAAGTAATGGACAAACTGAAAGGTCATATTATACCTGCTTTCGTACAAAGATTTTAAAATAAATTCAGTCGTGATAAGGATTTATCCTCGTGAAGTGATAAGGATTTATCCTTGTGAAGTCTTGTTCTACTATATTACAAAAATATTATTGTGTATTTTACGTGATTTTATTTTGTGCATTATTTCAAAATGTAAAATATAAACTATATATTAATTATGCAGTTTTCGTTGTGCACTGTTATACATTACATTATTATTTATGTAAACAGTGTGCAGAATGGAATCCGAACACGTTATAAGTTTATTTTCAATCATATACTGCACACCTTTCGATTCACCTGTCAGGTACTTATGCTGGCCGAAATCGCCTGTCAATTTTTAGTATTGAAAATACTACTGGGATCGTTTTTATGCAAAATTTGCATTGGTGTCGCGACCCAACACCGCAATATCTCGAGCGGTCTTGTAACATACTACCTACTCTGATAATACTTGGTAAATATAAATATGAATAACAGCGTAAAGTCGGCAAGTAAATAATGTTTAGTTTTAGTTTGTGTTTTAAAGAATGCCATACCTAATAATTTGTTAAAAAGTGGTTTATTGAAATAAGTTATATATTTGTGTTTTGAAGACTGCCATAATAATTTTGTTAAATAAGGTAAGTTCACGTTATTTAAATAGGATCGAAAAAAAAAGAGTGGGGGGCAAAAAGTGGGAGCACAATAATTGCATATACAGGGTCCGCCCAAATTTGGTTAACAAATGGGATAATTTTTTTATTATTGATTTCTCAGAAAATGTTATTGTACATAAAAGTTTTGCATCTTGAGTAAATCATTTTGACGTATTCAAATCTTCTGTGGCATATACAGGGTGAATATAAAAGAGAAAAATATGACTCGGCAAGTAAATAATGTTTTATTTTAGTTTGTGTTTAAAAGAATGCCATAATAATTTTGTTAAAAAGTGTTTTATTGAGATAAGTTATATAATTATGTATATTTGTGTTTTGAAGACTGCCATAATAATTTTATTAAATAAGGTAAGTTCGCGTTATTTAAATCGGAATATTATATCAAAAAAAAAGAGTGGGAGGCAAAAAGTGGGAGCACAATAATTGCATATACAGGGTCCGCCTAAATTTAGTTAACAAATGGGATAATTTTTTTATTATTGATTTCTCAGAAAATGTTATTGTACATAAAAGTTTTGCATCTTGAGTAAATCATTTTGACGTATTCAAATCTTCTGTGGCATATACAGGGTGTATATAAAATAGAAAAAGTTATCCCATTTGTTAACCAAATTTGGGCGGACCCTGTAGAATTAAAGAACATTTTTTAAACTTTTACAAAATACAAATTAGAATGTGGGCTTTAATTATTTTTAAAAATTTTTGAGTCACTGACGTCATATTTTTTTATTTTCTATTCACCCTGTATATGCCACAGAAGATTTGAATACGTCAAAATGATTTACTCAAGATGCAAAACTTTTATGTAGAAGAAAATTTTCTGAGAAATCAATAATAAAAAATTATCCCATTTGTTAACCAAATTTGGGCGGACCCTGTTGAATTAAAAAACATTTTTTAAACTTTTACAAAATACAAATTAGAATGTGGGCTTTAATTACACACAATTACACATCACATAGGACATTAAAATTTTAAAGCTGTGTCAGGTATTTTCAATACATAGGATGCTTGCGTAAGGTGCAAGATCTGTGAATTTTTTTATACTTTACAGTCAATGAACTAAATCATATTAAAATTTGAAGTTTACAGCGACAAGTTTTTTTTTTTTTAATTTTATTCACACTTTAAAAAATATAAGGGCTGATTGATGCCCGCCAGGTCGTGGTTATCGTACTTAGTATGCTATAACTCGCTACTAAAAAAATTACTAGCCTTACAGGACGACCGTTACTCGGAGGGTTCACGAGCTCTTGGACTACATCGGCATAATCTGTCTTGGTATGTTTGTGTTAAATACGGGGGTTTGAGGGATACTTTTCTGTGACATGACACTTACCTGTAAGGCAAGTCAAGTGGTTTCTTTCTAAATTTAAATATTGCACCTCAACACCTTCCAGTACGTTTTCCCCGAATTCCGATAATTCGTTATGGTACAGCCATAACGAATTGATTTTTTCAAGTCCTGCAAAAGCGCCATCTTCAATTTTATGGATTTTATTGTAACTTAACGACAGGCTTATAGGTTCGTAAGTCTTGTTTAGTTTTAAGTTTGTAAATGATCCTCTGGGTATTATTTCCAAGGAATTATTTGTCAACGATATCACTACTAATTGGGTATGGTTATAAAACCACCTGAAATCAAACATGAAGGGTAGAACTACAAGAAAATATACAGAGTGACAACGAAATTACTACCCGGTCGGTCACGTTCTTATAAAATAAAACATTAATATGAAGTTTTGGTAGGTTATATGATTGTACTGTGCGCACACTTTCAGTGCTGCCTGTCGGTTGAACCGGAAGTGCACACAACTTTGTTATTTTAACTAAAATACCCTGCATATTTTTTAAAATATGCAAACAATAATCACGAAAGTGGCAAATTTATGGTCTTGCGCATGTAAACAAAGATATACACGATTAGACATGCGCTCTGCAACATTATCATTTGACGAATGGGAAAATAGGCAGGTCCGAGCTTTAAAATTATTGCTCAAGAAATTGTAAAAGTTGACCTAGATTTTATTTTTACGTGTAAACAGCTAAAATTTGCTCCAAATTATTGCCAAAAAATTGAAATCTCTCCTCACTTTTTGATCAAGTTGGAAAATAAGGTAGTTATTTCTGGCGTTTTTGGTAGTTGCAAACCTATCAGATTTTAACGATAGAAAATTGTTTTAACGGATTATTGTTGTTTCTTAAATTTGTTTAAAAATTATTCGTCGTCGTATTTTTAGTTCCAAAAAGAAAGCGAACAAGTCATTAAACTATAAAACTATATAAAATCGAATATAAAAAGCAAACAAAACCAGCAAAATAACCAACACATTACAATTTGGCAAAAACTTGGGTAGTTTTCAAGCACAATTTCTTGTTCAAGAATTTAAAAAAGTTTTTGGGTTTTTGGTTGGATTAATATAAATATACCTAGGTATTTAATTTTTTTCTTTTATATAATAATATAATATAGAGATAGAGAAAAGTGTTTTTTTGAAGCAATATATTGTTCGAAAAATAGGTGTACCTTATTTTAGATTGCAGGGCTGCAAATAAAATATACCAAAACATGCATCGGGATAATCTGTCTTGGTGTCTGTTTCTCTTTATTTTCATACCTAGTTTCTGTAGCCTAGGCCTATATATATAGGTTGATGTATTTAAATTAATCATAATAAAATAAACTTATACAGGGTGTTTCAGAACATGTGGGCAATCTCTCGAATTCATATAGATTAGGTGAAAATAACATGATAAGTTCATATAATATTTTATCCTAAAGGCCCCCCCCCCGAGGAGATATATGCCCCTAAAGACCGGCCCTGAAAACTAGTTTTTTATTGATAGCCTTTGAATCGCCCTGTATATTTTGTTTAAAATTTAGTATAATCTACACTATGGAAAGCTTTATTAAACAGGTTAATTAAAAAATGTATAGTTCATTCTGTAAGCCAGGGACGGACTAGCTTGGGCATAAAAAATCTTACATCTTTGACAGGTGTCATGCAATCGGGATTTTTATATTATTTTTGGATAGCTTACGTATTTTAAGGCAAAATAGATACTCTTTGTAGATTTTGATAAATTAAACCATTTTCGAGAAAAAGACAATAACGTGCATATCCGCATGCATACTCATTAAGTCAGTGTATTTCATTTTAAGCTCGGGTATTTTAAATTGACAATTTAAGTTTACAGTAAATATGAGTAGCAAGTAATTATTTGACAACTAATTTTAATATATTATCATGCCGTGACAATTTACCTAATCCTCCTATTACGAAAAAACACGAAACAGATTCGGGTACGATTAAACCTTTTTAAAGCATGTTAACGGTCAAGTGGATTTTTCTCGAAAACGGTTCAACTTATCAAAATCTACGAAAAGTATCTATTTTGCGTTAAAATACGTAAGCTATCCAAAAATAATATAAAAATCCCGATTGCATCACACCTGTCAAAGATGTAAGATTTTTTATGCCCAAGCTAGTCCGTCCCTGGCCCACAGAATGAACTATACATTTTATTATTAACCTGTTTAATAAAGCTTTCCATAGTGTAGATTATACTAAATTTTAGACAAAATATACAGGGCGATTCAAAGGCTATCAATAAAAAACTAGTTTTCAGGGCCGGTCTTTAGGGGCCTATATCTCCTCGAGGGGGGCTTTTAGGAAAAAATATTATATGAACTTATCATAATCTATATGAATCCGAGATATTGCCCACATGTTCTGAAACACCCTGTATATCAAGATACATCACTACACTCCATACTTACTGAAAATACGAATAATCCGGTATTTTACCCCTATTTGGGCATAATAAAATCATACAACGATTTTTACTAGTCATTGTTTATATTCCAATTCGAGTATCCGAGTCACTAAAAGCACAAACACAATTCACTAAACTACACAAAAACTAGAAATCCGTAGTATTATACACCCACAATCCACAATAGCAAAAAAACAAGGAATCCACAGAGAAAACGTAAAACACAACAAAAAAAAATGGCGCCGAGCCGGTTCTGGACTGTATTTTGAGCATGTCGCTGAAGAAGAAAAGGCCGATAACACGAGGTTTGTGCGCATGCCCAATTCTGCTGGGAGGTAAGGCATCTGACCTGCGATCTGTGCTCTCGAACGTATTTTTTCACCAATAAAACTTACCTCTTGTTTGCGCACGAGATAAGCTGTACATATATAAAGGTAAAAGTGCTGCAAAATTTGACGTTTAAACATATCTTTTTCCTATTAGTTTTAATGGCACATTTATGCTTTCCTATAATTTAAACCTATAATTTTCAAGATAGACGCAATTAAAACTTTAATTACATTATCCAACAAGCAACAGTGAAATAAATTATGTTAATTTATTAATAGTTTCATCTATGAAGAAAGTAAGGAGTAAATTAAAAAATAATAAATGGCTATAACATCGAAAAACAATCGAAATTAGTAAAGTAGGTATAATAATACCTTAGATGAAACTATGAATAAATTAACATCAATAAATTGTTGCTTGTTGGCGATAATGTAACAAAAGTTTTAATTACTTATATCTTAAAAATTAATAAGTTTAGACAAGAAAGCATAACTAAACAATATTAGAAGAGTAAGATAATTTTCAAAATTTAATGTATTGGCGAAAATTGTGTTTGAATATCAAATTCCGCAGCATTTCCGATTAAACCGGAAGTGACAGTGAGACGTTTGGATGCTAAAATTTACTATTATTGCCGCTCTAACTCAAAAACTAATAAATTTAAACCTATTACACGTTATACAATATATTCCTAAAATTAATCAAGCAATATCCAAAAATATCATAATAGAACAAAAATATTTTTGAAATGCCCTGACTATTTGGGTGTATAATTCAAAATAATTTTAAATTATAGACCTAATGCCTCCCTATAACTTTGTTTTTGAAAATTATAAAACGTTGAGCAGTTTAGATACTGTGAAACTCGGTATTGAGGATGGGCCAGCCGGTACAGTAAAAATTTAATTCAGTTCTTAGCTCAAAAACTTTTTCAAATTCTTGAACAAGAAAATGTGCTTGAAAATGTTATTTTACACGTACCTAAGCTTTTGGCATATTGTTAAATGTTACCAACTAATATTTGACTTGAGATTAGGTACCTACTAGATAATATCGAAGACTGCTGTGTTGTCTGTTTCTTATTTTCGATTTGATAAAGTAAGTTTAATTATTGACTTATTCTTTTGCTTTTCGAACTAAAAACACGACGACGAATCAATTTTTAACAACTTTTGGAAAGAAAACGATTTTCTAAGTTCAAAATCTGATAGGTTGGCAGCCACTAAAAACACCAGAAATCAAAAAGTGGCTTATGGTTCAAGTGTTTGCATGTGAATTTAACCCATACCTAATATCTTTAAACCAGAACTGTCCTAACTCTTTAATAAAATACCTTTTATTCCAGTTTGCGATCAGATTATCATCTAAATTTATGTTTCCCAAAACAGGCATGTTGTCCAACGCAGTCGCTTCGATATTTTTGATTTTATTAGCGCTTAGATCCAGCCTCAACAGTAACGGTGTATTGTTAAAAACACCAGCTCTTATTTCTTCCAACTCGTTTCCATTAATATACATGGATTGAAGACCAGACAAATTTCTAAATGCTCCCGGTCGGATTTCCTTCAATTTACAATTTTCGATGGAGAATGCAAGTAAGTCGAGGTCAGTTACAGAGTTTTCTCGTAAAATTGGGATCTCTTGGTTCTGGAACTCCAAAAGATCGTGGTGTCCTTCAGGAACGTTTTCTTTTAAAGTGTCCGATTTTTTAATGGTTCTGACATACCTAGACTCAGCGATATAAAGGACACCGTATCCCATAAATTCTACATTTTGGAACGTTACGTCACTACTTGCCGAAACTAGAAGTAATGGTAAAACAAATATTTGTATGAAAAATATATTATTATAAAACATGTTGCTTTGTGTCTACTGCTAAATTCTTTTAAATATTCTTTTATATACCTAGTACTTTTAGAATTTGTATGGATTTAAGAGGGACTTAATCAGGTTATGAAATGATAACCTTGCATGGCCTTCTCAAAAGTGATAATTTTTTACAAAGCACCATGCACAAATCTTATCGCTCATTTGCGACAATAATGACATAACTCCAAAAAGCTAAGTTTTGGGAAACGGCGATTAAAAGTTTTGATTTTGTATTACGCATTATGCATTATTCCAGAAAGGTTCTCTGAGATATATTATTATCATAAATACCAAAGGCCGACTTAAGCTATGAAATGGTAATACTGTGCATAATGTGTTGACCCCTGTTAGCCATAAATTATAAATGCAATTAAGTTGTGTCGTTCTTTCTGCAAAACTTACCGTTACATCTGCAATTATTTGGACAAATGTCGTTATTATTGATAATTACTAACCGTTTTGAAAATTAAATCCATGAAGCATTTAGTTTTGAATCGTTCTTATTGTAATTTTAAAATGCAAATTAATTGAAAATGATATCTTAAAAGGTATGTAAAAGCAATGATTGTCAAAAATATTATGTTTATTAACAAAAGTATTAATTCTTACAGGTATTCAGTATTTCTAATACGAAAATATAGGGATTCGTCCTTTAAACATTAAACTAATCGAACCTAATTATTAAACATTTTTCTAAAACAAACAGTAAATTAACAAAATTATTAATTCTTACAGTTACTCTTACTCTCATTAGTTGTGGTCGGAGGCTCGTTAGTCGTAGAGTCGTAGTCGTAGCCGAAGGCTCATTAGTTGTGGTCGGTAGCTTAGGCGAACTTGATGGGCTGTTAAAATTAAGAACATAAATGCTTCTAAATATAGTACAGAAAGCACACTATAAAAAACCTACCTGCTGCTACGGCTGCTACTAGAACTACTATTAGAAGTACTGCTACTGCTCGAAGAACTGCTACTAGAATTGCTTCTGATCAAACGTCTTTTACAAGTAGTTTCAGAATTCTCTTTTTTCTTGTCTTCATTTAAAATATTAAACTACGGCGTCGCATATTGTGAAAGCGAATCTGTGATTGCGGCATCTAAGTAATGAAAGACTTGGAAATATTAATTTTACTACGCTTTTATATTTTTATCTTCCGATTTTTTTTTTAGATTTTTCAGGACTAAATACAGGGTTTTCGTCAAAAATTGATGGTTGAGGTTCTTGAGTATTTTTTTCCGCTAATTTTACCATTAACTTTCCTCGGGTGCCCATTTTCTACCTACAAAACGAACATTTCCAGTTTAGAATTTTTCATATTTTATTATTAGGTAACTATTCGTCATATTTGTATCCTATTTTATTAACAAGAATGTCACAAAACTAGATAATGAAACATTTTGCTATGTATTTTATTTAGATATAACTATAATAACATCACAGTTTAAAATAAGACATTATTTAAATATCAATTAAAGAAATGTTTTTACTGTAATAACGTCATAACACGCAATGTGTTTAAAGATCGACCATTAATTTGCAAGAACAACGTCATATCTCAAAATAAATCAAATCGTCCTTTGTAGTTATTTTCAGATAGAACGTCACAAAAACAAATTTGTCATTATACCTAAGTGAAGTATTTAGATAAAAAAATAAAACCTACCTTTGCAAAAAAACCGCCGTGTAACGAAGTATGTCGTACTTCACGATAAAATAATCACCAACCTCCTTTGAACGTTGAAGCACAACTGAAATATGACGCTCTAGAAACAAACCGACTGCAGGTATTATGTGACGCAAGAACGACACTTGCGCGCCATCTCTACTTTTAAACGGAGTTAATGTTAGGGCGTTGTTGCAGCAAGAAATTTGTAAAAACATTAATATGTTGGGACATTTAGCTCAGAAAACATGAATTTTGAGTTATGTCGTCCTTGTCGCAAATGAGCGTTATGTAAATTCTGTTTCAATACACATCGCGAATTTTTTACGAATTTTGGTTTTCGATCTCCAGATCTAAAGCTCCCGAGGGCGCAAAAAACTTTATCGAACAGTCTCCAAGATATAGGTAGGCCTCCAAAGTTGAAATTAGAGTATTCTTTGTTGCATTCGATTGTTAACCAGAAAACGGGTTTGGCTTTCTATTGTCATGACTTTTATCAGTAACGCAATGCAACTAACCCTTGGGAATCATTATACACAGTACTTTGATGCAAAACTTAAATCTCCATATACAGTGTGTGTCCCAAAATGGTAACATATCAGTGTTAATTAATAAAATGTGGAATGTAACAATATACCTAGAGTTAACTTTTTCTTTAACCAAAGCGTTTCGACAAATGACAACGGCATTTAACATTAACAACGGATCTGGTTTCGTTGTTAAAGTTCCCAGATCAGCAGTGGGTCGTAGCAAGCTCACGCGTCTGGTTGTGTCATCAGATATTCTTGGTGTTTATTATTTAGGTTTAATGGTAAGTACAAACACCATTTTGGTTAACTAATCTATTATCAATAATATTTTTGAGTTTAGATGATTATGGATCATTATTATTGTGTGCTCAATTGTCCAGTTGATATTGTCGAAGGAAATAAGGTAATTTACACCAACTATATTTTAATTTATTACTGTAATATTTACTAAAAAGTGTCTTGTGTCTGAAGTCGGGGTTAATGACCTTCACCGGTATTTTTCATTCTTATTTATTTATTTTTTATTTATTTATTTATTTATTTAAACAAATAAGGTTTACAATTGCACTTGTGTAATGTTAATTACAAGTAATGAAAATTAGAATTGCACAAAATATAGTTATACCTAACACCTAGACGCAGGGCGTCTGTTTGTGCTAACTTAAGACTAATACTAGGGCTCCTTTTAAATAATAATGTAACAAAAGTAGGTAAAGTGTTTTATATAGTATACACAGTTAATATAGTCAATATTGCAGTTGTCTAAAGCAGTTCCAGACATTTAGAAAAATTGTTAAAAATATAAGTCTTACACTTTTTAGAGAATCGTTTATAGTTTTCTATATTCTTAATGGTCGTAAGTAACAAATTAAAAACTTTTGGGGCTACTCGATTAACAATCCTCTGATTGCCGTCCCTTCTATAAAAAGGTACAGTCAGATGTCGGTTAGTAACTTGTCTAGTATTGTGTTGATGAGAATGGTTTTTGGATATTAATGTTTTTATAAATAAAAAGGCAGCAGTTGTGGAAGTAGGTATAACATTCTAACATTTAAAATATTGTCATTGTACAGTTTATCAGTGGAGTATAATCTGTCCTTTTTAAACATAACTTTCAGAATATAGTTTTGTATTGTATTTAGAGGTTCCAACGCAGTCGAGTACAGACCACCCCACACCACAATACCATATTGCAGAATGGATTCCACCAGAGCCTTATAGATAGTTAACAATAACCCCTGTGTCATAAATTTTCTAAGTTCATAAAATTTATATATAATTCGTCTTATTTTATTACAGAGGGTATTGATTTGTTGAGACCATTTAAGGTTCTTATCTATCATAACTCCAAGATACTTAGTGCTATTAGTTTCCAATATTTTGAGACTTGTGTTTGGTATTAGTAAAGTGCCAAAATTGGGTCTATTGATATCTGTCAAGGAAAAAGCGATATAACTTGTTTTGGTAATATTTAGTGATAATTTATTATGGTCTAACCATTTTTTAATCTTATAAACTCCATTTTCAGCCCTTTCCTTAACACCATTCTATAAGGAATCATGGAATATTAGAACCGTATCATCAGCATATGAAATTATTTTGCCATCAATACTAGTTTGCAACAGAGAATTAATATATGTTAAAAACAGAAGTGGGCCCAGAACTGTACCCAGAGGGATTCCCAGATTAACCTTCAGACAGTCACTCAGCTGATCTTTGATTTTAACCTGCTGCTCTCTGTCAGTCAGGTAACTACGAAATACCTCCAACACGGTACCCCTAATTCCATAGCGCCATAGCACCTCAAGTAATTTTTCATGAGGCACTGCGTCAAAGGCCTTAGCAAGGTGCAGAACGACACCCAGGCATTTTTTGTTTTCTTCTAACCCAGTTTTCAACCCTTCAACAAGTTTAAACATTGCATCGTTTGTGCTGATACCCTTCTGAAACCCATGCATATTGATTTTCATTTAATTTGTTATTTTTTTTTTTAAAGTTAAATAATCTTAGTTTCAGGCATTTTTCAAATATTTTAGCAAAAGCAGTTATCAAACTTATTGGCCTATAGTTGCCAATTTCAGATTTTTTACCAGCCTTATTAATCGGTACCGCGATGGTTTTTTTTAAATCGATTGGGACGGTTCCCTGTCTAAATATCAAATTAATTATGTGAGAGAAGGGAGTGATGATATGTGCATGACAGTCTTTTATTAGTCCAGCACTGATCCCATCGTAACCTGGCGAGCCATTACTTTTTAATGAGGCTATATGAGTTATAAGTTCGGTTTCATTTACGGGGCTGAGAAACATTGATTTGTCAAGGTTAGGATAATGTTGGGTGGGTGTGTCTGTGGGTGTTTGTATTTTTGAAGCCATGTTTTGTCCAACTTTAACAAAATATTTATTACAAAAATTTATTATAACTTTTTTATTTTTAAAAGGCTGATCATTTGAATCGGTCACATGTATGTCATTGCTTGTTTTACTATTGGCATTTGTGGCTTTATCTTAACATAGTATAAAACAAAGTCGCTGTCGCCCGTCTGTCCCCTTATGGGCGTAAATCTTTAAAACTACGAAACGGATTTTGAAGCGTTTTTTTTTAATAGATAGAGTGATTCAAGGGGAAGATTTTTATGTATAACTAGCCCCGGCTTCGCACGGGTGCAATTTCAGAAAGTGGCATGCCGGGTACTAATATATCGGGTTTGTTCGGGTTTGTATTTATACCAGCGGGTTGCAACGCATGCCGGGTACACGCTAGTTAATAATATTGTAGATTTTTTTCATGTCGTTATTACTATCATTCATTTTTTTTTGTAGTATTTGGTTTTTGCTTCAGTTATAATTTTGTTTAGTCGGTTTCTGTATGTTCTGTAATTTATAACGCGTTGGATGTCGTGTCTATTTCTAGTTATCTGTTTTTTCATTTTGTCGCGTTTTTTAATGGATACCATAATTGCATTGGATATCCATGGTTTGATTTTTTTAAATTTTAACACTTTCCTTATTTTTATGGACTGGTAGTCATTGTAGGTATTGCAAAAAATTTCAGAGAACGACCTCCAGGCTTCGATGGCATCATTACACGACAAAACAGATACCCAGTCCTTCTGACCAATCATATTTATGAATTTCATATTATCAAACTGCATTATTGATTTGTCAGCGGTTTGTTCTAGGAGTCCCGATTCATCATAGATTTGTAGGTACACAGGAAAATGATCAGTGGTGTTATTATTTATGATTGAGGATAAAAAATTAAAACTGTTGTTATTTAAATTTTGTTTTACAAATACATGATCAATGCAGCTTTAAGATTCAGTTGTAACTCTAGTATATGTTTTGAAGAAGTAGTCCATACTCAAAGTGGAGTTGAATAGTATAGGGAAAAGAAAACCATAAAGTCTTTCTCCACAATTTTAATTCAGTAGCTAATAAGCTAGAAACGACATGTTTCGAGTGTAGAAACACTCATCATCAGGATGTTAAAGTAAAAATTATGAACAGCTGATGTTGTTAGCAAAAGAGAAAATATAATAAAGTTAAGGTGGAACTAATCCATAATGGAGCTTTCAATAGCACGCATAGGGAGTGAGAAAATTTGTTTGCAGTCAAGAGGTGAAAATCTATCAGCACGCTGAAAGGTCCGGGACCAGTAAAAAAGCCACTGTGGGCGGGAAATGAAAGGAAAAACAGGACATATCAGTATAATTCCATGTCAAATGAAGTGCTTTGTGGAAATCGGTTCAAGTGTGTGTGATAAGAAAATTATAGTTTGATTTGATTTGAAAAATTCATCTGTGTCGAAGAGGTGTGAAAGAAAAAGTCAGATATGAAGGGGGGAGAAAGAAAAATTGTGTTTTTTATATTTGAGTATAGTTGCTTTCTGTAAAAGATAAAGAAAAAAGGGATGTAATGAATGAAATGTAATAAAATAAGTTAGATTAGCTTACCATTTAGCTTGAAGAAAAATGCTGTTGGGGTACTAAGCTTATTACGGCCCAGTTACCCCAGCAGGAGTCAAAACTGACACATATTGAAGAAAGGAAATAAAAGTTTATCACATTATCAGAGGAAACTTTTGATATTTTTTTATAAAAAAAATTTTGAAAATAAATTTTTTATTCGTTTTTCATGAACATCCTAGACGGAAGTTCGCTGCGACCAGCACGTGTCTAACCCAAACGGGAAATGAACTTGAACTTGACATTAAAAAGGGGGGGAACAAGTGACATGTATTTTCGCGGTCAAATTAAAGTATTTCAGTATGCTAATAAAATCCACCTGAATTAATAAAAAGGTATCGAGGGAAAGCTCAATTAAGGTTTACAATAAACACTTAAATAGTCAGAAACAATATATCCATAATTAAAAGGTTTTAGTACATTTAAAAATTTTCTTTTTTTTTTTTTTTTTTTTTTTTTTTTTAAATGTACTAAAACCTTTTAATTATGGATATATTGTTTCTGACTATTTTAGTGTTTATTGTGAACCTTAATTGAGCTTTCCCTCGATACCTTTTTATTAATTCAGGTGGATTTTATTAGCATACTGAAATACTTTAATTTGACCGCGAAAATACATGTCACTTGTTCCCCCCCTTTTCAATGTCAAGTTCAAGTTCAAGTTCATTTCCCGTTTGGGTTAGACACGTGCTGGTCGCAGCGAACTTCCGTCTAGGATGTTCATGAAAAACGAATAAAAAATTTATTTTCAAAAATTTTTTTATAAAAAAATATCAAAAGTTTCCTCTGATAATGTGATAAACTTTTATTTCCTTTCTTCAATATGTGTCAGTTTTGACTCCTGCTGGGGTAACTGGGCCGTAACAAGCTTAGTACCCCAACAGCATTTTTCTTCAAGCTAAATGGTAAGCTAATCTAACTTATTTTATTACATTTCATTCATTACATCCCTTTTTTCTTTATCTTTTACGGAAAGCAACTATACTCAAATATAAAAAACACAATTTTTCTTTCTCCCCCCTTCATATCTGACTTTTTCTTTCACACCTCTTCGACACAGATGAATTTTTCAAATCAAATCAAACTATAATTTTCTTATCACACACACTTGAACCGATTTCCACAAAGCACTTCATTTGACATGGAATTATACTGATATGTCCTGTTTTTCCTTTCATTTCCCGCCCACAGTGGCTTTTTTACTGGTCCCGGACCTTTCAGCGTGCTGATAGATTTTCACCTCTTGACTGCAAACACATTTTCTCACTCCCTATGCGTGCTATTGAAAGCTCCATTATGGATTAGTTCCACCTTAACTTTATTATATTTTCTCTTTTGCTAACAACATCAGCTGTTCATAATTTTTACTTTAACATCCTGATGATGAGTGTTTCTACACTCGAAACATGTCGATTCTAGCTTATTAGCTACTGAATTAAAATTGTGGAGAAAGACTTTATGGTTTTCTTTTCTCTAGTATATGTATTTATGACAGATTTGTATCCGAGAGCCATAAGCACTGATAAATAGTTATTTGAGATTTCAGAGGTGCAGTCAAAGATATTAATATTTATATCGCCTACAAAAATGATTATATTTGCAGTGGAAGTATTACTTAGAAAATTTTCCACATCCATAACGAAATTTTTTTGGCATGTGGAGGGTGATCTGTAGCACGTGACTACGCTGAAAGTCGTGTTTTTTATTTGTTATTTATAAATAGGCCGTATTATATTAGTCTATCTATCTACTTTAGTTACTGAAACGGTGATTCTTGCATCTCTAAAAGAGATAATAGAATGAAAACACAAAGGGGGTCCGGCAGACTTGCGCATTCACCACATAACATTAAAAATGCATTTTTGTGTAGGTAACTAGCGTTCTCTAGGTGGTATCGTAAAACTCATTTTTTGCCCTCAAAAACATAACTTCACCAAATTTGATTCATATTCGCTTAACATCAAATCATCGCCAATTTTATAAATTAAACATTTACTTAGATTACCATGTATCTCTTTAACCGTATAAGAAATGAAATTAAATAACATATTTTTAATTCCACTATCTTCTGTTCCTCTATAGCCCCTTAGGCACGAGACACCCTATATATCTAGGTATAAAATTCCCACAAAAGTGGCAATACCAAAAGGGTTTCATAAATTGTCTTGTAATTAGACGTACACTACAAAGCTTACACCTCGCAAAAATGTATTACTTTTTTCGTTGATAAATACCTAAATACTATTTTTCCTTTTTGTAAATAAATACTAAAAGAAATAAATGTTGTTTTCTTCTTTTCCTTTAATTTTATAATGTTTTTATATACTTATTTTGTTAGGTACGGGTCTGTCAAGATTTTTTTATAAATAATAAAGTTCGTATTTACGCTATATCGTTACAAAATATTAAGAATTCCTTACAAAATTTAAAAGAAGGCGAAGGTAAAAGAGCTTAGCCCGGTTCTGTTTTTGTAGCCAACCGCATAACGTAAAATATACCAGACTTCAACAGGGTTGGCATTAATGACAGGTGATGCGGCGAGTTCTTAGAATAATTTGACTTTGACTCACTAGTCGTACGTAACGAAGCTGGCAAAGGCTCGTTCCCAGAGCTACGGATGTAGCTAGCGACAGTAGCGACACATCCCCACTCTTATCAATTGGGTGTCGCGGCGACCGTGAAGCGGAAGCACCAACGAGGTAGTCCTTAAATTAAAAATTCACAGATCTTGCACCTTACGCAAGCATCCTATGTATTGAAAATACCTGACACAGCTTTAAAATAAACCGCATTATTTCGCCTTAAGAAGCCTACTGTTGCTATGTGTCCCATTACGTTTGGGACACCCTGTATATTAATTAAAACATATTATAAATAATCCCAAAAAAACGAAAACAAAAATAAAAGTTTGACACCCTTTATCTTGGTTGTTATCAATTTTGGGATAATGCAAGTTTAATTAAATCGCGTTATTTCGCCTTAAGGAGCCTGCTGTTGCTCTGTGTCCCATTACGTTTGGGACACCCTGTATATTCACTAAAACATATTATATTAAATGTATGGTTTTATTTCTAAGAATAATTAATATAAATTTGTTTATAAACAATAATATTCACATAGCAGACCAACCAAGGTGAACTATAAATAATCCCAAAAAAACGAAAACAAAAATAAAAGTTTGACACCCTTTATCTTGGTTGTTATCAATTTTGGGATAATGCAAGTTTAAATAAATCGCATTATTTCGCCTTAAGGAGCCTGCTGTTGCTCTGTGTCCCATTACGTTTGGGACACCCTGTATATTAACTAAAACATATTATATTAAATGTATGGTTTTATTTCTAAGAATAATTAATATTAATTTGTTTATAAACAATAATATTCACATAGCAGACCAACCAAGGTGAACAATTGCCTTATATTCAATCGGTCATATTGTCTAAGCCTACTTATGCTATGTTTTTAAATTATACTTATTTACCCAACGGTACAATAACATTTTCTGAGAAATCAATAATAAAAAAATTATCCCATTTGTTAACCAAATTTGGGCGGACCCTGTAATATGCAATTATTGTGCTCCAACTTTTTGCCTCCCGCTTTTTTTTTTCGATATAATATTCCGATTTAAATAACGTGAACTTACCTTAGTTATAACTTATCTCAATAAAACACTTTTTAACAAAGTTACTATGGCGTTCTTTAAAACACAAACTAAACTAAACATTATTCATTATTTACTTGCCGACTTTACGCTGATTCATATTTATATTTCTACCAAGTCTTATCAGAGTATTGTAACATAATACTTTGACCGATCTAGATATTGCGCTGTTGGCCGCGACATCGACATGAGCGACATTGACATGCAATGCAAAGTTTGCGTAAACACGATCCCAATAGTATTTTCAATACTAAAAAAATAAAACTCGATGGATGGGAAGCACCGACTGTCGCACAGTGTCGCTCAGCTCAGCCCGGTGAAACATAAGATTGGCGGAATGGAAGCATATGTGACGTCAGACCGCCAGACTTTTGTCGCTAGTAGTCGCTCTACGTTTACCGTCCCCATCATTTATGAGTTAAAATAACTCCTACGTCGTTATTTGTAAAAACTGAACAAGTTTACTAAGCAAGGGGACCTTTCTTCGTTCGAGCTATACTTGTCTCTCTTTATATATAGCGAAGGTAACTTGATGCAGACAGAGACAGATATATGCTACAAATGGCCCGAGCCATTAAATTATTTTGCAACTTAAACGTTCAGTGTCTTCTTGGACTCGGCCACAAATGAAATCGCCCAACCCAACCTCGCCTTATAAAATTTTGTTTAAAATGACAACGGCTGACAAAGTTTATCTAAGAGTTTGTTTAACTTATTAAACTAGATCTTTTTTATTAAAATTGTTTATGAATACGAGCCTTTTTATATTTCATTCTGTTAAAAGTAAGTTTGTTAACTTTGGATAATTTATTTTTATGATTATAGAAATCATCCAATATAAGTCTTATAACTCATTATTAACCAAAATGAACCAACACTTCGCACCTTTAAAAGTAAAGTGACACAACTCGAAAATTGTATATTTCTAGGTTTAATCATAAAATGGCACTAAATACCGCCCTCTATCAGCTGCCACTGGACCTAATACTAAGTCGCTTCTCCCCAATTAAAGGAAGCTATTTATGCCTTTTTCATATTAACGGTATTCGCGCGCCTTTTTAATACTAAAGAGTATCATTTCAGTATGTTGTCGCATGCGACGGAAAATTGACACTGCTTTAAGTCTAAACTGACTTGATTCCAAACATTTTACAAAAAAGTAACTGGTATTTAATAAAAAAAGGACTTATTCTAAAATTACTCGCTGAGTACAACGACAATTTTAATTTTGAAATGGCATAACTCTAAATAATTCTTTAGCTGTTAAAAAAAAATTGGCAGTAAAAAGACCTAACTTGTTTTTTATTTTAATTTTTTTTACTATTAAGGGTAGGTTTCAATATCAAATTTAAATAATTCCCTTCTAGTAAAACCATTTAGCTAATGTTTCCCCAAATTTAACATTTAATTTAATTTATTACTTGGGCTTAGGAGACAAAAGAGTTAGAGGGGTCCAATATATTTTACAGTTTTTCCTGTTTTCTGCAAAACTCTATTTTTTGGATTGTGTCACTTTAATTTTAAAGGTGCGACTTGTTTGATTATTTTCTCCTAAATTTTGGTAAATGTATAAATACGCATGTTTTAATTACTAAACCCTACGATACTAATTTATATCTTGCCGATTCTTGCTTACTATGTATATTACGATACGATCCATTTTTTGATCTTTTTTAAACCGTTGTCGATTCTCTAAACTTACTGAACTCAAGTGGAAATAATTTTATTTTAACCCACTCTAAAGTGTTTTTTTGCATTGTGGTATATTTGTTTTAGATCAGCTGTTCGTTATGTCAAAGAAAAGAATTAATTTTGGAGACAAGATTTTGTCGTCACCTTTAGTAGAAAGTTTTTACCCAGGCCTTTCCACTTTTTCAGGCTGACAATGGAAATAGGTATTTTTATTGAAAATACACACATTGCTGGTAAAGAATAAATGAAAAACCAGTAGGTAAACGAGAAACTGGATCAGCAGATTACGAGGAATTATAGAACAGACTCAAATGGTAATTGTGATTTCCTTTTAATATTTTAATAAAATTATGTCATGTGCATTTCCTAGTTTTATTTTTCATTTTCTTCGAGGCTAGACCAACAATAATATAGAGTATTTTATTTTAAAGTGATATTTAGTTGAAAAGGTTATTCAGAATCCTGCTATTTAATTTTTACTGCATATAAAATCAACTAACAGGATTTTGAATAGTTGTTTTAGATTAAATATTGCTTTAAAATATTTCGCCAGAAAAAAATAACAAACCTATGGGCGTTTAAACGTCCCGCCTATTGACTCAAGGTTCTAACCAGACCTGATGGAGGCGCTGTTTTTGACATTATCTTTGCTTCGACCAATTAACATGCCTGTTTGTCTTCTTCCTGGTGTAAGTATTCGTTGGTGTCGCTATCTGTCACGTATTTTATTACATTAAAACGTAACCCTAATTGATTTGTTTGTTTGTAATATATTATTGTAAACTTGTTTTTAATAATTTATTATGAAAAGGCGTAACTTATTAATAGCGTATTATCGTTGGCGTAAAGCCAAACGCTCCAGTAATAAGGAAAACGAGACAAGAGGAAATAAGAGGACTGGAAATTTACAAAACAATATTCAAAACACAAACAAAATTCAAAAATAGCTGCTGCAAATAAACAGCACGACGTTGAAGTCACAGTTGAAGTTAAAATAATTGAGCGACAACGACACCGAAATTGCGACACTTAGGTGGGAGTTAGGGGTAATGACATAAGGCGCTCCTGATTGGTCAAGATGATGTCGCTAGCGACACAACGTAGCTCTGAGAACGAGGCTGCTTACAGATTTTGCGCGACCCAGTGCAACAGGTCGCTGGATCTATGTCACAGAGAAATTATAAGGCGAACTTATAATCACTTACTTATCATAATAGCTCCAACAGCAAAGAAAATTGAATTAAATCTTAGATATCTAATCTAGGTTTGTTGACGTATGTCTTGACAAGCCAGGATTTTAATAAGTATGCGGTAAGTAAATTCGGTCGATTTTAAAAAAAAAAGGATAAAGTACCTACGACTGCTATGTTATTGATGTCAATAGTGCCACCATTAGTTTCGTATATCTCTCTGTTATAAACCGCATTATAATATGTGGCTAATTGACTTTAAAGCAAAAACGGAAATCAAACTTAAGAAAGTTAGGTTAGGTATTGAACACTTAACCTAACTATTTTTATAGTGTTTCTCAGGTTAATTTAATGACATAAAAAAGCATTAAACTTCTAACCATAGGCGTCGTATCTACCAAATAATAAAATGCATAGGGTATATATTGTTTTAAATTTTTAAAATGATAAATACAATATAAATAAAACAATTTTAATAGGTAACACGTTGTAAAAGAACATTATTGATTTAAAATTCAGTAACAATTGAATTGATGGAATCATCATTTTTTTTTCAGAAGTAGAATCGTTTTCAGGTTGGATTACTATTGGTGCCAGGCGCGGATACAGGGGGGGGGGGGCAATGGGGGCAATTGTCCCCCCCCCTGATCAAGCAAAAACTTTTCGGGACACCCTTGTCAGTGTGGGTAAGCGAAAAGCCCGAACATTTTTTTTAACTATACGTCCAAATTTATTTATTTATTTATTTATTTATTTATTTAATACATTTAGGCCCAACAGAAATGTATAATAGGGCCGATATAACAATTACAATTTACATAATTTAATAAAATCTATAACTACATTAAATAATTTGATATTAACTTAAATTTTTCGATTTATCACAATATCACAAGTGCGCTAGGGCGGTTCGAACAAATAACTAACAAAATTGGTCAATAATTTGGAGCAAAATTTTTAAAATCGACTATGTATTGAGATTTTTCACTACTGTCAGTTTTTTTCTCAAACAATGTTCTTATATCCATGATTTCCAAAAATAAAACACTGACATTTTAGTAGGTAGGTATGTCATACTTTAAGGAATAAAAAAATAATATGATTTTATAAAATTGTAATAGCTGTGCTGTGTGTGTAATGACTAGATGTATAAAACTCAAAACCCCGAAGGCGCGCCTGCAAAAGGAGCACATTATGCGAATAGGAAGTAGTGAAACATTCAATTGGTTCTTATTCTTAAAATTTTAGTATTTTCTTTAGTCTCTTTTTATACCTAGATATTATATATCGTCGGCTTAACCTGCTAAACCATTAAGTCCAGAAATCAAAATCTTACAGGGGAGACCAAAAACCGTACAATAGGAATATCCCGTAAGTTGGACGATACCCAAAATTTAGATTCTACGAAAATCCCATAACTCCACCCCTATATTATAAAGGTAAATAGATGAATAAATAATACAAAAAATACCTTTCAAATAATCTAAACATGATTAATGTACTTACCTCTAATTACAGGCACAAAGAATCGTTTTAAAACTGCTTTAACCACTAATAAACAGATCTTTTTTAAGAAACAGTACAGCACCTGCCTACTTCCTAAAATGCATACTGGCGGACTTATGGCGTTTGTCTTATGAGTTTAGCCAGAGGGTTGGACTTACGCAACGGCGTATTCAGCTCATGCGTCTGGGGGGGGTAATCGGCTAGGATCAGGCACGTAGCCAGGATTTCTTTTCGGAGGGGCCTATTGGGATCGCGCCGAAGGCGCAAAAAAATGCGCCGCAGGCGAAAATTTTTTGGGTGCCACGCCCTTTTTTGAATCATGGTGCTTGGTTTTCAAAGGGAAAAATAAAAAACACAACACAAAATCCTCAAGAAAAGCACAAAAACAAACCCGGTAATAATTGAGTTGAAGAAAATATAATAGTGTAGGAAATGTTTAATGTGTTGCCTATGTTGCCGAGATCAGAGCTCGAGTTTCGGAAGGGGGGGGGCTTTGTACCCCCCCCCCCTAGCTACGTGCCCGGCTAGGATACTAGGAACTTTAAGGAGTAAGGACAAAAATTAAACAACGCTTTAAGTAATCCTGGGGGGGTAATTACCCCCATTACCCCCCCCTTGTATACGCCGGTGGACTTACGGGTTAAATAAATACGAGAGCCAGCCACACATTAAGGATGTCTTTGGAGTTACTTAAATTTCTTAGATAAATAGATTGTTTTTTTTTACAAAAGATGGCGTTAAAATGTAAAATTTGATCAAATGTTGACGTACGGGTTTAGCAGGTTAAGCCGGCGATATGTGTTTTGTATTTCATATTTTTTTTGGACAACAAATTAAAATTTTATGAAATTTTTATTTAGAACGAATTCTCTGGAAGGTAAAATCACAAAAATTAAAATAATATGTGGCATTGAACATGTAAATCTTTATTAATATTGTTTTATTACTGTAAGTAAAACACTTTTTTACTTAAATTCCACTTTTTATTGACAATACGACATGTTTCACTGCACTGCAGCTTCGTCAGGTAATGTACATTTAATTTTAAAGATACGCTATATATAGATGCCTGTATAATAACAAAAGAAATTTTATTGTAAAGGGTGGTATAAACGATGGGATTTCCTAATATTTTGTATAATTTATTCTAGGATGACAAACAATTTAGTCCTAAGAACAGATCAAAGGTTTGGGGTTTTCCTATCTTAATTTTATTTACAAAATTTATGAAATTGGGAGTTATATTGACTGACAAGAATATTAAAATAAGTTCAATAAAGGTGAATTGTTTAGGTCTAATTGATTATTTAACAACACATTTGCATTTTTAAGCTTGTTTATTTCCAGTGATTCGAGATGGTTTAATTTTGATCCTTTATTTTCTATATGAAGTATTTTAAATTCTTCTTTAAAAGAGTGGTTGGATTCAATAAGATGATTCGCGTAATTGGAATCATTTTTGCTATTTACAAAACTATTAAAATGTTCTTTGATTCTTTTTGAAAAACTTCTACCTGTTTGACCTATATAGGTTTTTGGACAATCACCGCAAGTTAATTTATATACTCCTGATTTTTCTTTTTTATGGGTTTTAGTTTTACTATTTTTTATTAGTTTTCCTATGGTATTTTGAGTTTTGAAGGCTGTGTTTATATTAAGATTTCTCATGAATTTACTAATTTTTGTGCTGATGTTTCCTATATATGTAATTGTCTGGTAGTAACTCGGTTTTTCTTTTTCTGTCGGATATATCATTGATAGGGATTTTTTATACATTTTTTGTTTTAGTATTTTATCTATAATTTCGGGTTGGTATCCATTGTTTACTGCGATTTGTTTAATAAGGTCTAGTTCTTTTTGAAAATCTGTTGGTTGGAGGGGAATTGAAATTAATCTATGGACCATGCTGTAAAAAGCTGCCCTCTTGTGTTGGATAGGATGGCATGAGGTGTTGTGTATTGTTGTGTATGTATTACATTTACTGTGGCATCTTGTGTGTGAATAGGCCTGCACTATGTCGCCCGTTCTACTTGTGACACCCTACACCCGGATACGACAGCAAAATATGTAATATAACGACCTACGGTAAATAAAATTTAAATTTGGATATATTTCCCGCGTTTTTGTAGGCTCTCTCTCCATTTGGTAAGGACCAATTGGCACTAGCTTATTTAAAACCGTTCCCGCCAATTGTGTATGCTGTGCCACTATTTATGCCAGTTCACATCTTACTTTAACCTAAATTGTGGTATCCGCCGTACGGTGGCGCCTTCTACAATACACACTTAAACCATTTTATATTATTCAATACAACGCGCAAATAAGAGTTCAGCGTTCAGTAGCCAGTGCATCATAACGAGGAAGGAATAGCAAGTTAAGTAACTGAAAATTAATTTTATTAGACTTAAATACCGATTTCTATACAAATGCTATTATTTAGTAGATTTATTGGCACCTGTGTGTAATTTATGAATTATTAACTTAGAAAATTGAATTTGGAATATAATTAGGGCCAAACTGAGCCTAAACACAAAAGCAAGAAAAGTAAACTAAGCTTGGCTGTATTTTATGTAAGTATCGGTTAATATGTAGGTAATATACAGTTTTCGAGGGGGACACAAAATTGGCAAAAAATCACGTTAACACGTGCAGCCCCCTAGGCGGGGGGGGGGCCACCACCCCTAAATTCTGAAGTGGAAAGGGGGTCGATGATGTAAAATGCATGCACTTCAGTTCAATAGTTTTGTAGATTTATTGATTTAAAGCTTAGAGTAGACTTTGATAGGTACATCAGATTAGTTTGTACTACTTTCAGAAGAAATTTAAGTAAAATCATTTACCTAATAGTAAATGCTTTTCTTCACTACGCCCATGGTTTGATTATCATTTTGGTGTTGAAAATAGCGATTGGAGCGTTTTTTGTGGCAAAAAAAGTTGGTTCTTGAAGAAAGATAAGAAGGGAATGTCTCGTCATTTTTTTTTAATAGGAACTTAGTACATAGTTTGCGATTGATTCGACCAAACTTTGTTGTTAAAATACCTTTTAACGCTTTATACATAAATTAACCATGGTATATTTCACGGCAGAAAGGGTTGAAATTATCGAAATATTTTTCGGAAATAATTAGTGTGTTAATAGAACAGCACAAATATTTAATGAGCGACATAAGAACAGTAACGTGCATCGGAAATATGTTCTAGAGCTTGTAACTAAATTTCGGGAAACTGGCTCAGTCGCCAATAAAAAACGCAACATTGAAAATCCCATAAGGAACGAAGCAATAGAAGTGGAGGTTTTAGGGCAAGTTAATTAATTACGTTAAGTACCCGCAAATTGGATACTGTATGTGGTGTTAGTCGACGTAGTACATTTACATCTTTATAAAGGGAATTGAAAGACCTTAATAATAAGGTATCACTCAACCATTCCATTTAAGATTTTAGGGGTGGTGCCACCCCCGCTCAGGGGGCTGCACATGTTAAAGTGATTTTTTGCCAATTTTGTGTCTCTCAAACAAACTCGACGAGTCTGATCGTTTTTCCAAAAAAGAACTGAGCTGCCAGTATATGTCTCTGTTTCGTTTTCGATGCGCCATCCTGTATACTATACAGAGTGTTGGGAAAGTTTATCATCAAAGGGATTTTATACTGGGTGCCTGAACAACACTTGTATAACGGTTGATGAGAAACTGCTGGGCTCAATAAAGCCAATTTAGGTACTTACTGCTATCTTTAGACGCGGCATCTATATATGTATGATTTTCCACTAAAAAGGCACATTTTTGTATAATGCCCTTTAAAAATTAGAAATAAAAATGACGTTACACATCCGGTAGTTTTCTTATACTCAAACTGCAATTTTACTGCGTAAATGACTGCAATAAAGCAAGAGGTAAATGTTGAACATCACCTCGTGTAAAACAAACCTTCTTTTTGCCTCCCGCTGTCCCTAAACTTTTTCCAAATTGGGACATACAATTTACTTTAATTTAAAGATATTGACAGACGCATCCTTAAACTGTGATTCTAATGTAACGGATTTTCAGATTTAACTTTAATTTTTGAAATATACATTAACGTGCTGGTATAAATTGGCATCCATTAAAAAGTATTTCCTTCCAATGAAAGCCCTAAATTAAAAATCTATTACAAGATAAGTAACGTTTTAACCTTTAGCTTGAGTAATAGATGTGTTTTGGACTTCCATTGCCTTTAGTTTTTCATATCACATTCACCTGAAGACGACTGGAGGTACTTACCAGTTAAAACGTTATGATATGAAAAACTTAAGGCAATGGAAGTCCAAAACACATCTATTACTCAAGATACATCATTGTCTACAACCTTCATACAAGCCTTTAGCTTATTTAGCTATTCAGTCAGTAATACCGACATTTTACTTGTTTAACTATAAGTTTATATGCAGTAAGTTCTATAGCTTAAGAGGGTTTTTAGTAAATGCTATTATTGCAAGCCACATGTAGGAAATCCCCGAAAGCGATGTCAGGCCGTTAAGCGAAAATTTTACAAGAGGCAAATAGCTTCTAAATATACCTAGTCCGTTGGTCGAAGCAGATGTCTGGGTTGACTTTTTATGTTTATCGTATAAAAAATATGGACGGATGTAAAAGGTTATATGACATTTCCATGTTTTTAAAACCATTTAATTTACCACTAAACAAACCCGAACGAAACGAGGATTTAAAGTATATCTACATTAATTCGCTATATTATATAGATTGTTGTCGTATCCGAGTGTAAGGTGTCACAAGTAGAACGGACGACATAGTGCAGGCCTATTCACACACAAGATGCCACAGTAAATGTAAAGTCAATACTTACAAAAAATTATGACAATCCAATAGCAGGTTTATTAAGGAAAATAAAATTTTTCGTGAGCTTTTAACGCCCCCAGCGGCTAAACTAAGGAGTTTCGGATACAAACAAGTTGACTTTAATCGATATATTTTGTGCCCCGAAGTCTACCATCAAACGTTGTATGCTTATTTTCCCGACACAAAATTAATTTTTTGGAAAAATATCACTAGATAAATTTGAGTCTTTATTTGAAAATTAATATTACATAAGGTCTATTAGGGCGCCGAAAATTAAAATTTGGATGACTATAATCTATTTCGTTTGAAACCTATTTTAAAACATAATAAAGAATTTTTCTTAAAGGGGTTTAAGTGCGACTAAAAAATATAAAGAAAAAGGTGCCAAAATTCTAAAATTAATTTTCCAAATAAGGTCTTTGTATGCATTTAAATAAGGCCGTTACGTAAGCGGCTTGTTTCTGGCGTTAAAGTTATCCGGCATAGTAGTACCGGGATCATCATTAACGCCCAGCTTACCATTATTGTAGGGTTTGGTATAGCAGGCAAACCCCCTTAAGGGCAATTTATCACCAACATTGGCTAGGGGCATAACAAATTAGTTTCTGTTCTAAAATAAAAATTTAAAATTCGGCCATCGTCAATTTCTGCGGCAACTACTGAACAAACCCCTAGAAAAATTATGGATTCATAGAAAACTTTGAAGAGTCAATTTTTAAATGGGGTTTCGAAAACAAAATTTTTTTCTTATCTATAAAGTTGGGCAACTAGTAGCCGCAAAGATTGATGATACGAATTTTAATTTCCTTTTTAAAACAGAAGTACTTAATTCTTACACCCTCAGGACATATAATATAGTTGATAGATTGCCCTTAACAAAACGTACACCTCATAAAATCTAAAAAGTTTTTGAAGAATTATCCAAAATTTAAAGTTCCTTCAATTAAAATTCCAAAAAAAATATATATTTACCATTTATAATTGTTTTTTAAATAATGGGTACTAAAAGTAACGATCTAGATTTTTTTTATATTCGGCTTGATAATTAAGACAAAAAACTTTTCATTATTTAATTTAAAACCAACTGTGCAGTATTAAGGGCCCACTAAGCACTAGAAATACACAATTCTTTTTACATTGCCATCATTGAACCTTTTAAGAATGGTTTAATTTATCAACTTGACATAACACAAATTTAAAATTGCATTGCTTCTCTTTATATCACTAATTGTTTTAAATTATTAAAATGAGTGCGTTAAACCATCTTATATGTTTGTTACTAAGGTCTGATAAACAGTATAATGAGTTTCAAAATCAAAATCTTTTCTTTAAAATAAATAACGAAGCTATTGAAATTGTTACTAAAGTTAAATATTTAGGAGTTATTATCGACAAAAATTTAAAATTTCATGAACATATGGATTATATTTGTAAAAAAATTTCAAAAAAAATAGGAGTACTAAATAGATTAAGCGGATACTTAAGCATTTATAGTAAAAAAATGATTTTCAATTGTATTATTTTACCTCATTTTGTTTTTTGTAGTTCAATTTTATATATATGTTCACAACAAGATAAAAACAGATTACAGATTTTACAAAATAGATCAATGAGAATAATATTGGGATGTAATAAATACACTAAAATAACGGAAATGCTAAATTGTTTACAATGGATGAATATAGAAAATTTTTTATTATTTCGTATTTTGATTTTTATTCATAAAATAAATTTAAATATAACAGCACCATATTATGAAAATTTCTTAACAAAATTTAATGAAGTTCATATTCATGAAACAAGAGGAAAAAATAACTTTATTTTGGATCATGCAAATTTGAAATCGACTCAAAAATCAATATTTTTTAGTGGTGCTATAAAATATACTAAGTTAGGAAATGAAATTAAAAGGTGTAATTTAAAACTATTTGTAAAAAATTAAAAAATCAAATTTTATGTAAAAAATTTTAATAAAATAGTCTTTCTAGATTGTAATTACCTATCTATCAGGAGAGCAGAAAAAATTTAAAATTTGAAATGTAATTAAATAGGTCAATGAACTAATAAAAATTTGTTATTATTATTATTATTATTATTATTATTATTATTATTATTATAGGTCAATCTAGCAGTCTATTAATTCTTAGTGCTTACTGGATACGCCTACTACATACTTATTATGTTTAACAATTAAGTAACTAGGGCTATGGTTAGAATGGTAAGAGATGGAGATAAAGATACAATATTGCATTTCTTATTTTATTCTTACTTTGCCGACGCTTTGCTTTAAACAAATGCTTGCTTAGGGGTTTTAGCCAATAAATAAAACTGAATTGTCCATACTTTAAGTGGAGTGTATATTTGAAAGGAGAGAAATAAGACACTTTAAGTCTTCCTCCTTTCGAATAAATAAAAGATAAAAATACCTGTATATATTTAAAAACTTCAACTAAATATACTATGCGTTATGCACCTTATTTGCCACACACACCCTCAAGGGTTATATTTATTGTGACATCAAATTTACACTTCCGATTTGTTGTGGCATCACGTATATTATACACACTCAAGAGTTTTCTATATTTATTGTGACATCAAATACACACTTCCAATTTGTTGTGGCATCACGCATACACATACTCAAGGGTTATATTTATTGTGGCATCAAATTTACACTTCCGATTTGTTGTGGCATCACGTATATTATACACACTCAAGAGTTTTCTATATTTATTGTGACATCAAATACACACTTCCAATTTGTTGTGGCATCACGCATACACATACTCAAGGGTTATATTTATTGTGGCATCAAATTTACACTTCCGATTTGTTGTGGCATCACGTATATTATACACACTCAAGAGTTTTCTATATTTATTGTGACATCAAATACACACTTCCAATTTGTTGTGGCATCACGCATACACATACTCAAGGGTTATATTTATTGTGGCATCAAATTTACACTTCCGATTTGTTGTGGCATCACGTATATTATACACACTCAAGAGTTTTCTATATTTATTGTGACATCAAATACACACTTCCAATTTGTTGTGGCATCACGCATACACATACTCAAGGGTTATATTTATTGTGGCATCAAATTTACACTTCTGATTTGTTGTGGCATCACGCATACACATACTCAAGGGTTATATTTATTGTGGCATCAAATGTACACTTCCGATTTGTTGTGGCATCACGCATATACACACTCAAGGGTTCTATTTATTGTAGCATCAAATATACACTTCCGATTTCTTGTGGCATCGATGCCACTATTGAGGATAATCAATGGTTCATATCTCGGCTAAAATGGAGTGTATTATGACGCAAGTCAGTGGACAGTGTTGCTGCTTTTTTTTACAGACCGGCTGTTGCCAGTATTCTCATGTGACCACAATTGGGTTTATAGTTTGGATGCCACCGTAAATATGTGGACACGTATGTGTGTGTCGGTATGTGTAGGTTTATGAAAAATTGAAAAAATATGTTTGTTGTTTTCTTTCTTTATAGTAAGATCTAAAAAATTGATGGAGTTGTCTACTTCTTTTTCTATGGTAAATTTAATGTTTGGGTGAATATTATTGATATGTTCTATAAATTGATTTAGTTGTCTCTCAGTACCGACAAAACATGTTAAAACATCATCCACATACCTGTACCAATAAAGAAATTTCTTAAAGAGGGGATGACTACTAATTGTTGACTCTAAGGAATCCATAAATATTTCTGCTAAGATGGGGCTAAGCGGGTTTCCCATAATTAATCCTTCTTTGCTGCTGTAAAATTCAAAATAGTTTTGATTTAAACATAAGGTGAGGGTTTTTAATATTTCTTGTTTTTTAATTATGTTTATTTGTTTTTTATCCAGAAGTTTTTCAACAAGAATCAAAACATCTTTTACGGGTATGCTAGAAAATAAGTTAGTAATGTCAAATGAAATTAGTTTGGCATTCTTCGGTAGAATAATATTTTCGATTTTGTTTACTAGGTCAACTGAGTTTTTTATAGCGAATTTAGCAGTAAATTTTGTATTTTCTTTGATAATATCTATTAGTTTTTTCGAGATTTTGTAAGATGGTGCGGAAAAGAATGATACTACTGGTCTTATGGGATTTCCTTGTTTATGCAATTTTATCAGTGAGTATAACCTAGGATATTGAGGGTTCATTATTGTTAGCTTATTTAAATCACTATCTGTAAACAAGCTTTTACAACTGTTAATTACATTTGTGTTGTGTAAATCTTTATTTCTTAATTCCGGACTTGTTGTGCTCTCAATGGCCGACTCCACCGTGCATGTTGGCACCAATATAATTCACCTTCATCTGCTGTCTAAAATGGTAGTTTAAAAAGCCATTGTTGATAATAAAATTTACCAAGTAAGAACGTATCTGTCCAAAACCACACAGCTATAAACCAAAATTAAATACATAAATTATAGCAAATACGTTACTATGTTAAACCACCTACTCCACTGTCCTTTTCTTTTAAGAAACTATTAATAACTGACATGACAGTGATGATGGCTCAATTATCTTTTAGCAGGTAAGTAGATAAGAAATATCGTCATTTGCTAAAAATATTCCGCCTTTCTTGTCTAGGATATACTTATAAATTGGCAATTGCGCTTGTCTTAGCCAAAAAACATACCCCTATTTATGTTTTTTGGTATTATCATTATTCACAGATTGGAAGCCAGTGTTCGAGACAGCGACCTTGACGGTGGTCTCCATGGCAACGTGCATAAATTATGCACGATTACCAGTTCTATCAAATTTTCGGGTTTGTTATTATAATATACATTACAGCGTTTCTGCTTAAGTTCGCACCATATGGAAAACTTTTTTATTATTAATTTTACGAAAAAAAGTTATTCTTTATAAAAAGTTCTGCAAGGTCTAAAACCTAAAATGCAACTATCACATATCAAATTTTTCCAGGCGTATACGAGGTAAGTCAAAAAGTATGAATTTTTCCCAAGAGTAAAGTACGTTTATTCTTGACATTATCAAAAATTGTTATTAAAAAAAGTTGACCAGAACTAAATAAAGGCACTTTACTCTTGGGAAAAAATCACATTCTTTGGGAAAAATTCACATTTTTTGACAAACCGCGTATATGACTGGAAAATTTCGATATTTGATGGTTGCATGTTAGGTTTTAGACCATGCAGAACTTTTTATAAAGAATAACTTTTTTTAGTAAAATTAATAATAAAAAAGTTTTCCATATGCTGCGAACTTAAGCAGACACGCTGTATATAAGTATAGGAGAAACAATTATTGTTTGTTAATTAGTTCTTTTTTAACAATGAAAACCCTTTTTATTTTAATTTCAATTATTTTTTTCTAAATTATATTTCTTAAGGAGTAAAAAACCTATATGTAATAATAATGTTCTTCTTCCTTTTACACTCAAAACTTCTTGGTTTAAAGTACATTTGTAAAAATAGCTTTCAAAAAGTGACTAACAATTGAATACTGATATAAAAAAACATTTTTAATAAAAAGAACTCAAAGAAATAAAAAAAAAGATCTGACAACCCTGGTTGTGAGGTCGACCTCTTTAAAGCCTGTTAATAGTTATTTACCTAACAATTGCGGAAAACGAATTTTTCCGCACGAGTCTGCCGTTCGCCGAACGACGCATAGCGGAGTTCGGTTAAGCAGCCGAGTGCAGGGAAAACATTTTCCGCACGTGTCAGGTACAATAGTTTTTCTACAGACGTGTGGAAATAAGTAACACATATTTCAAAGAAATTTAATAATTTTTAATTAACTATAACAATCACATACATATGTAACAGTAACTAATTCTGAGAAAAAAAGTAATAACTACAAGTTATAATTGATATATTATTGATTTTGACATAGTCGTGCCGAAAATTTTTTCCGCACGAATTTTTGACATAATCGTGCCGAAAATTTTTTCCGCACTAGTGTGGAAAAATCAATTTTCCGCACTAACATCCGTGCGGAAAATTGGTTTTTCTACACGTCTGTAGAAAAACGTTTTTTTATGTCATCAAACTAAGTTTGGATAAATTATACTAGTCTTTAAAATTATATTACAAATATTTTTTTTTAATAAAAACGCAACTACCTATTTAATGTTTGTTTGAAGGTTGTAGACAATGATGTATCTTGAGTAATAGATGTGTTTTGGACTTCCATTGCCTTTAGTTTTTCATATCACAACGTTTCAACTGGTAAGTATCTCCAGTCGTCTTCAGGTGAATACTAAACAAGCTACAGAGCTACGAGCCTATTTATACTATCTAGGGGAGCGGAGGGGGCGGAGCTAGTGACGTATGATCGGGTGCAGTCGTGAGTCATCTGCTTACGTCATCATGATTATTCATCTGCTTACGTCATCAGCTTACGTCATCACGTTTGCATCACTACTTAATCTGAGCCTACACCTATTTAACAAGGGCTTCCAAATGTTTCTTACATCTGCAGAAGGTTTACTGAAACAGTCAGGGTTCTGGATTATGACAGCTGCTTCTTTGAATTTTCTCTTCCGCCAATGCTCTTCTTTAAGTATAATTTTTGCGTTTGCCCATTGTAAATGGTGGCTGGGGGTCCAAGCGTGGTCTGCTGCACCGGATCTGTTTGTTTCTCCTTTTAGTGTGTGGTTTCGATGTTCTTTGATCCTTGTTTGGAGAGGTCGTAGAGTTTCACCAACATAGGATTGTCCGCATTCGCAAGGTATTCTGTATACACAATTCTTCGTGTCCTTTTGATTTGTTGGTTTTGTCTTCGTTAGGTGGCTTCTTAAGGAATCTTTGGAGCTAAAGACTGTTCGGATGTTGTACTGTTGTCCTATCCTTCTAATTTTTTCCGGAGATTCCCTTGACATAAGGTACATTCATGGTGGGTCCAGATTCATTATCTTTGTTTGTTCTAGTTTTGTGATTTTGACGCTTTTTTATGGCCTGATCGACTAGTTTCGTAGGGTAATCATTCATGCCAAGGTCTTGCTTAATGTTGTTAAGTTCTTTCGTCAAAGTTCCCTGCGAGTTGCAAAGTGTGAATGCTCTATCGACGAGTGTTTTGACTATTCCATGTTTGGTGCTGTTTGAATGGTTTGAGGCGTAGTTAAGATATTGACCTGTGTGGGTTTGTTTTCTATATACCGATGTTTGGATGGTGCTCCAGTTTTTCTGTACTACGACGTCTAAGAACGGTAATCTGTCGTTGTCCTCCTTCTCCATGGTAAACTTAATTGTAGGTGCCAGGTTGTTCATGTGTTGTAGAAAGGTTTGAAGTTCGTCATCGCTTCCATTCCAAATGATGAATGTGTCATCCACGTAACGAAGCCATAGCTTTGGTTTAATATTCGCCTTGTCTATCGCCTGATCCTCGAACCATTCCATGTAAATGTTGGCTATTACTGGTGAAAGGGATGAGCCCATTGGTAGTCCGTCCTTTTGGCTAAAGAATCTGTCCTTCTCTTGAAAGTAAGAATTATTTAGGCAGCATTCTAGAAGCTCCATTATGGCATTGATGGGTAGCGACGTTCGCTCTTCGAGTGTTCGGTCTTCCCCAAGTTTTCTTCCTATGTACTATGTACCTATTTAATATTTGTTTAATTCTCTTAAACATTTTTATTTAAAAAAAGATAATAATAGGTTTCTAGCCGACCAATGATCTGGTACCTATAGATGAAAGAATATCAAATGAACCTATTGACAAAATCGTATTCGATTCTGAAGTAAATTAACATAAATAATTCGCCCCTTAATTATTAAATCTTTGTCTAAAACCTTATAAAAAGTCTGCACTATGGCAACGCAGCAGTAAGAGATCCACCGCCACGACATTGGTCTCAGGACATGATGACGTTGTTTTATTGATATCCGTTTAGGGATGTCCACAGAAAACGTCGAGGAAAAACATCGATGTTTGCGATGCATTAAAAAATTTTTTTTAAAAGAATTAGAATTACAAAGCAAATTACGAATCTAATTATTCTAAGCGCACTCCTTAACTGAAACCAAAGGTAATACACTGAGAAAACGATATCTTTATATTAAATAACATTTATTAACTATTAAGAAATTTCATGTTTATATTATGTCATATCAGCAAACAAATATTTCTTTATTCCTAAGAAATAATTTGTTATGGATTGGTGAATAAAAATAACTTTAATAATAACAAATAATTGTTTACCATCCTACAATGGAGGTAACAGTTATATAGAGCATTAATGAATTATTAATAATATTTATTATTTGGTAAGATATATTGCTTTACTGTCATAATGACAAAGTTTAGATAAACCAGTTGTCTGTTAATTGTTAAGACACGTATATTTCACTTAAATATACTCCCCTAACGCTAAATTTATATCACCTTAACCAATGAAAAATTTGTATAGCAAGCAGGCTTACGAATTTAGTAATAAATAAATCATAGTTACCAATAAATTTGTTGTGTCTTGGGGTAAAAAGGCGATATAAAAGTAAAGAAATATTTTTTTAATGTTAAGAAAATCAATTTACTTAGATTTAGATAGAAAGGGGGAAAAATAAAACTCTTAAACTTATATTAAAATAAATGCTTTAATAAAGAATGCTGTTATATTGTTCTACCTGAATATAAAAATATTTTCAAAAAAAATTTGATAAAGAACAGAACAATTACACCTTATTAAATATGTTTACCTAGTGGTTGAAAATTTTACTGTAAAAATTGGCATTTGACATTTGAAGTAATAATATTAAAACTTTGTTGTAAAATCGTAACGAAAATCGTTTGTTAAAAAATGTTGTCCCAAAACAGAATATATTTTTAACATTACTTTTAACTCGCTCAGAAGATCTAGCGTGGCGGTTGCAGCTGCTGGAGAAAACAACACAATTTCTTCTGCAGTGCTGGTTGAACAAGTTTGGTCAAAATCAGCACTGAAATATCAAATAAACAAAAAATAATAAAATGTTTTACTTTAGGGCTCATATACTACATAAAAGTTTTACATAATACGATTTACTTAGCAATAAGCAATTATGTATGTGGTATTCTGCCGTGCATGCTGGATATTATTTCTAATTGCATTAGCAATATTAGGAGACAAGTAAAAAAAATTCTAATTTTATTATAAAAAAAATACCAAACTAATAACTCACCTGACAATCACAGCCTTTTTTGTTAATAAGCACGAGGCGACGCGACCACCAACGACAACTATTTTTACGCAACTACTGCGGGTCGGTATGACGCGCCCCGGTCGGCGCAACGACAATTTTTTTTAATATTAAGAACAATAATTTAATGTTCAGTGATTATCTTATTATTTAATCGGCGGCTTTAAATATTATAATTATTTCTTAACTATTAAAATAAATTTTGTTAACAAATATTTTCTTTAAGAATAAAAAATCGATATCTTTATATGCAAGGGGCCTTATTAGATATTAATTTATTAACTTTATTCCAAAGGAATCTTGCCCAAATAAATCGGTTTGTTAACTATAATCAGACTTTTCCCTCAGTGTAGCTATAATCAAGATCGAAAGGCAACGCAAAATAGTTATTTTATGAATAAAATTAAGGCTATCGATTAAATTTAATGACCTCGATGCGTCGATATATAATATATTGAAAATCCCTATTTTCTTTTGGTGTTTCTTTTACAGCAGTCTGAAGTTTTCTTCAGTTTATCGATATTGTGTGTAATAATTGCTGTGTTTTTAGTGTTTTGTGTATTTTTTATGACTAATTAAGATGAGAGGCAAGTCAATAGAAAGTTGGGTTATTGTAGGTTAGGTTTTAGGTAGTAAAAAGGTCACATTAAAAGGTAAATCCACCGTAATTCCTACTCCCTGCTCCACCCAAACCCACCCCTCACTCAAACAAACAATGTTGTCAACACATTTTAATAGCGTTTATGAATCACATGTGTCATCTATAGATACAATATCATTGAAAGCCGACCATGTGTCCGTCCGTCCGTCACCAGTAAATTTCTATTTAAACAAGATTTCAACATCATCAATTGGTCCGCTGGAAGCCGAAGTAGTCTCCTCTATCTTTGTCGTCTGCTTTCTTCTTTAATCGTTTTTCCAACTCGTCCATTTTGCGTCTCATCCTCTCAGCGGCACAATTCATTTCTGAAAAGTACATTTCGACGTTTTTTTCGTTTTCCGTGGCCCATTTTTTTACATGGGCCAAACAATCGCAGTCGAAGAGATTGCCATCGATGTGGGTTGTTTTGGCTTTTATTATTTTACTTAAGTCTCCTGCAAAAAATAAACACACTTTAAGGATGTATAAATATGAAGAGAAATATTGGCTGAGTTACTTTTAAACACTTAGCAAAGTCAACGGCTAAGTTAAGTGGTCCTTTTAAAAGTTTAACTTAGAACAGCAAAGATTTTTTTCCTCCGCGATTAAGTATGCCCCACTATTTCCCATGTAAATTATATGAAATTGTTCGTGAAGCGTTCCTTTAATAACTTTTGTACTTTGCTTTGCTGTTTAAAAGAAACAACTAGAAAGTAGGTACCTAAAATAGATTGGGAAATACTTCAGTCGGTTTTGATTGCCAACTGTGGAATGACAACAAGGCCGTAACCAGGGGGGGGATCAAGGGGGATTGATCCCCCCCCCCGAAATAAAAATATATATTTATTTTAGTTAATTATTAGTTATTTAGTTAATAAGTATTAATGATACTGCAGTTATATACAGTGCGCCCGTCTCACTTTGTTGTTACACAACATAATAGTTAATCTTATTTACGGGCTACAATGGCTGCAGATCGCCTTAATGGTCTGGCCTTCCTATATGACCACTGTGATATAAACGTAGATGTAAACAAAATCATAAATATTTTCCCTTCTAAGAACTTTAGATATTTTTTTGTTCTTATTATTTATTTTTCGTTTTCATTCTTATTTTGTTTTTGATCTTATTATTACATAAGATAATTTATTATAATAATTATTATACTTAGATATAATTATGACCTAATATTATTATAAGAGACATGTTAATTAGTAAAATAAATAGTTTATTGTTTATTTTGTCGACCGACCTTTCAAATTTCGGATTTCTTTTAAATTAAAAGAGTGTTTTAAAGTCTGGCATATCGCCGCAGCCGCAGCCGCAGCTTTACGGTTATTTTACCCAAAAAAGGGCGTGGCACCAAAAATTTTTTCACCTGCGGAGCAGTTCCCTTTCGCCCCCCCCCTCCCCCTAGAATAAATCCTAAATCCGCCACTGAAACAACCCCCCCCCCCCCCCGAAATTATTTTTTGGCTACGGCCTTGAATGACAATGATGTTAAACCAATCGCCATTTATAGCGGCAGCGTTGGCGTAGCTAGGATTCTATCTTGGGGGGGGGGGGGGGGTGTGGGCTGACAGGCACTACAGAGGCGTAAAGCCCGACCACCCCCATATGTGGATGTTTAAGGTGGGAGTATCAACATGCTTGCCAACCTATAACCTATTTTGCGAGATTTATTTATTTTTCTAGCTTTTACACAAAATTTAAATAAAATCAATATCGACTGCATATTCTATGGGTAATAATTGACATACTTATTATTAAATAAATATATTAGGGAATTTTATAAATTGTTTTAGGAGAATTGTAGAGCGAAAAATATGGGGTAAGATTTTTTTTAGCATTATTATGTCATTGTTGTTTCATTATACAATTCTTCCAAAATTAGCAATAAAATAAATTGATATTTTTGTAATATATCGGGTAGGTACTACCTAAATTTAATATATACGGATTTCTAGTTTTTATGGAGCTTAGTGAATTTGTGTTTGTGCTTTTAGTGACTCGGATTGGAATATAAACAATGACTATAGTATCAGCTGTTATATGATGTTAATATTCCCAAATAGGGGTAAAATACCGGGTATTTCGTATTTTCAATAAGTATGGAGTAGTGATGTATCTTCAATCAAATCAAATCAAATCAAATCAAATCAAATCAAATCAAATCAAATCAAATCAAATCAAATCCAAATCAAATCAAATCAAATCAAATCAAATCCAAATCAAATCAAATCAAATCAAATCAAATCAAATCAAATCAAATCAAATCAAATCAAATCAAATCAAATCAAATCAAATCAAATCAAATCAAATCAAATCAAATCAAATCAAATCAAATCAAATCAAATCAAATCAAATCAAATCAAATCAAATCAAATCAAATCAAATCAAATCAAATCAAATCAAATCAAATCAAATCAAATCAAATCAAATCAAATCAAATCAAATCAAATCAAATCAAATCAAATCAAATCAAATCAAATCAAATCAAATCAAATCAAATCAAATCAAATCAAATCAAATCAAATCAAATCAAATCAAATCAAATCAAATCAAATCAAATCAAATCAAATCAAATCAAATCAAATCAAATCAAATCAAATCAAATCAAATCAAATCAAATCAAATCAAATCAAATCAAATCAAATCAAATCAAATCAAATCAAATCAAATCAAATCAAATCAAATCAAATCAAATCAAATCAAATCAAATCAAATCAAATCAAATCAAATCAAATCAAATCAAATCAAATCAAATCAAATCAAATCAAATCAAATCAAATCAAATCAAATCAAATCAAATCAAATCAAATCAAATCAAATCAAATCAAATCAAATCAAATCAAATCAAATCAAATCAAATCAAATCAAATCAAATCAAATCAAATCAAATCAAATCAAATCAAATCAAATCAAATCAAATCAAATCAAATCAAATCAAATCAAATCAAATCAAATCAAATCAAATCAAATCAAATCAAATCAAATCAAATCAAATCAAATCAAATCAAATCAAATCAAATCAAATCAAATCAAATCAAATCAAATCAAATCAAATCAAATCAAATCAAATCAAATCAAATCAAATCAAATCAAATCAAATCAAATCAAATCAAATCAAATCAAATCAAATCAAATCAAATCAAATCAAATCAAATCAAATCAAATCAAATCAAATCAAATCAAATCAAATCAAATCAAATCAAATCAAATCAAATCAAATCAAATCAAATCAAATCAAATCAAATCAAATCAAATCAAATCAAATCAAATCAAATCAAATCAAATCAAATCAAATCAAATCAAATCAAATCAAATCAAATCAAATCAAATCAAATCAAATCAAATCAAATCAAATCAAATCAAATCAAATCAAATCAAATCAAATCAAATCAAATCAAATCAAATCAAATCAAATCAAATCAAATCAAATCAAATCAAATCAAATCAAATCAAATCAAATCAAATCAAATCAAATCAAATCAAATCAAATCAAATCAAATCAAATCAAATCAAATCAAATCAAATCAAATCAAATCAAATCAAATCAAATCAAATCAAATCAAATCAAATCAAATCAAATCAAATCAAATCAAATCAAATCAAATCAAATCAAATCAAATCAAATCAAATCAAATCAAATCAAATCAAATCAAATCAAATCAAATCAAATCAAATCAAATCAAATCAAATCAAATCAAATCAAATCAAATCAAATCAAATCAAATCAAATCAAATCAAATCAAATCAAATCAAATCAAATCAAATCAAATCAAATCAAATCAAATCAAATCAAATCAAATCAAATCAAATCAAATCAAATCAAATCAAATCAAATCAAATCAAATCAAATCAAATCAAATCAAATCAAATCAAATCAAATCAAATCAAATCAAATCAAATCAAATCAAATCAAATCAAATCAAATCAAATCAAATCAAATCAAATCAAATCAAATCAAATCAAATCAAATCAAATCAAATCAAATCAAATCAAATCAAATCAAATCAAATCAAATCAAATCAAATCAAATCAAATCAAATCAAATCAAATCAAATCAAATCAAATCAAATCAAATCAAATCAAATCAAATCAAATCAAATCAAATCAAATCAAATCAAATCAAATCAAATCAAATCAAATCAAATCAAATCAAATCAAATCAAATCAAATCAAATCAAATCAAATCAAATCAAATCAAATCAAATCAAATCAAATCAAATCAAATCAAATCAAATCAAATCAAATCAAATCAAATCAAATCAAATCAAATCAAATCAAATCAAATCAAATCAAATCAAATCAAATCAAATCAAATCAAATCAAATCAAATCAAATCAAATCAAATCAAATCAAATCAAATCAAATCAAATCAAATCAAATCAAATCAAATCAAATCAAATCAAATCAAATCAAATCAAATCAAATCAAATCAAATCAAATCAAATCAAATCAAATCAAATCAAATCAAATCAAATCAAATCAAATCAAATCAAATCAAATCAAATCAAATCAAATCAAATCAAATCAAATCAAATCAAATCAAATCAAATCAAATCAAATCAAATCAAATCAAATCAAATCAAATCAAATCAAATCAAATCAAATCAAATCAAATCAAATCAAATCAAATCAAATCAAATCAAATCAAATCAAATCAAATCAAATCAAATCAAATCAAATCAAATCAAATCAAATCAAATCAAATCAAATCAAATCAAATCAAATCAAATCAAATCAAATCAAATCAAATCAAATCAAATCAAATCAAATCAAATCAAATCAAATCAAATCAAATCAAATCAAATCAAATCAAATCAAATCAAATCAAATCAAATCAAATCAAATCAAATCAAATCAAATCAAATCAAATCAAATCAAATCAAATCAAATCAAATCAAATCAAATCAAATCAAATCAAATCAAATCAAATCAAATCAAATCAAATCAAATCAAATCAAATCAAATCAAATCAAATCAAATCAAATCAAATCAAATCAAATCAAATCAAATCAAATCAAATCAAATCAAATCAAATCAAATCAAATCAAATCAAATCAAATCAAATCAAATCAAATCAAATCAAATCAAATCAAATCAAATCAAATCAAATCAAATCAAATCAAATCAAATCAAATCAAATCAAATCAAATCAAATCAAATCAAATCAAATCAAATCAAATCAAATCAAATCAAATCAAATCAAATCAAATCAAATCAAATCAAATCAAATCAAATCAAATCAAATCAAATCAAATCAAATCAAATCAAATCAAATCAAATCAAATCAAATCAAATCAAATCAAATCAAATCAAATCAAATCAAATCAAATCAAATCAAATCAAATCAAATCAAATCAAATCAAATCAAATCAAATCAAATCAAATCAAATCAAATCAAATCAAATCAAATCAAATCAAATCAAATCAAATCAAATCAAATCAAATCAAATCAAATCAAATCAAATCAAATCAAATCAAATCAAATCAAATCAAATCAAATCAAATCAAATCAAATCAAATCAAATCAAATCAAATCAAATCAAATCAAATCAAATCAAATCAAATCAAATCAAATCAAATCAAATCAAATCAAATCAAATCAAATCAAATCAAATCAAATCAAATCAAATCAAATCAAATCAAATCAAATCAAATCAAATCAAATCAAATCAAATCAAATCAAATCAAATCAAATCAAATCAAATCAAATCAAATCAAATCAAATCAAATCAAATCAAATCAAATCAAATCAAATCAAATCAAATCAAATCAAATCAAATCAAATCAAATCAAATCAAATCAAATCAAATCAAATCAAATCAAATCAAATCAAATCAAATCAAATCAAATCAAATCAAATCAAATCAAATCAAATCAAATCAAATCAAATCAAATCAAATCAAATCAAATCAAATCAAATCAAATCAAATCAAATCAAATCAAATCAAATCAAATCAAATCAAATCAAATCAAATCAAATCAAATCAAATCAAATCAAATCAAATCAAATCAAATCAAATCAAATCAAATCAAATCAAATCAAATCAAATCAAATCAAATCAAATCAAATCAAATCAAATCAAATCAAATCAAATCAAATCAAATCAAATCAAATCAAATCAAATCAAATCAAATCAAATCAAATCAAATCAAATCAAATCAAATCAAATCAAATCAAATCAAATCAAATCAAATCAAATCAAATCAAATCAAATCAAATCAAATCAAATCAAATCAAATCAAATCAAATCAAATCAAATCAAATCAAATCAAATCAAATCAAATCAAATCAAATCAAATCAAATCAAATCAAATCAAATCAAATCAAATCAAATCAAATCAAATCAAATCAAATCAAATCAAATCAAATCAAATCAAATCAAATCAAATCAAATCAAATCAAATCAAATCAAATCAAATCAAATCAAATCAAATCAAATCAAATCAAATCAAATCAAATCAAATCAAATCAAATCAAATCAAATCAAATCAAATCAAATCAAATCAAATCAAATCAAATCAAATCAAATCAAATCAAATCAAATCAAATCAAATCAAATCAAATCAAATCAAATCAAATCAAATCAAATCAAATCAAATCAAATCAAATCAAATCAAATCAAATCAAATCAAATCAAATCAAATCAAATCAAATCAAATCAAATCAAATCAAATCAAATCAAATCAAATCAAATCAAATCAAATATATTTCAAATTGGATTAAGTACATATTATATAAGTTATTACATGAACAACCCTTAAATTAACAAACCACAACTATTTAAAAATTACACCTAAGTGACTTAACACCTGTATGTGCAATTATTTATAATCAATTTTTAATTTTGAAATATGCAAGAATCACCCTAAAGGATATACTAAAATAATAATAATAATAATAACATCCCTACAATACTACACTATCCTATACACACCCACATATCAAGAAAAAGATTTATACATAAATTTTAAATATAATTTTATTTTTATGATCAATTTAAACACATCAAACTAAGCCTAGGCTACAGAAACAATGTATATGAAAATAAAAAGAAACCCATACCAAGACAGATTATCCCGATGCATGTTTTGGTATATTTTATTTGCAGCCCTGCAATCTAATTAGGTAGGTACGCCAATTTTTCGGGCAATAAATTGCTTCAAAAAGTTTAAAAGATACATTTCTCTATACTTGTATAATATAATAAGAAAAAAGTAAATACCTATGTATGTTAATCCAAGGGTGAAAGTATTCCACGGGTCAAGTTCTCGGACAAAAACTTTTTCAAATTCTTGAACAAGAAATTGTGCTTGAAAATGTGTTACACGTATAGTGGATTTCACCTTAGTTTTTAATGCTTTGACGTCTCTCTTGTCAAACATATTAGCCAACATGTGATTTTAAAATCCCTAATTCTATAAACGGCTTTCAGGCACGGGCATTGGCTAGATTAACAAGAGATGGATATATAACTGACCGTATAGTTACATGTACATGACGAAGATGCACACTACACAGTTCAATACGTTGCCTTTCAATGAGCTCAAACTCGTCAAAAGCACATCATCGCTCGTATATGCCGTTAGTATGTGCATCTTTGTCTTACGCATTTGCTCACGCATATCTCTTTTCGTACTTCATTAATTCGATTGTCTCGTCGCGTTCTTTAAATATCACAGAGCCGCATTGGGATACACCGCGCACCGCGTGCATTCTGCTGTTAATTCTTGATCGTTTGTATTATTGTTTTTGGTATTTTTCAGACAGCATTTTGCTTATATTTTGTGCGTATTAGACTTTTTGGTTTTAAACTGCCGGATTGTGTGTATCTGTGACGTGTTTCTTTTTATGCAAAAGTAAGTAAATAATTATTAATGTCTCGGACGGTGACGACGACATCGACAGCTTGTCAGATGAAGACCAAAAATAATAGGGAACTTGCAACAAAATTAAATTTGAAAACCACAGTGAACCATTATGCTAAAATAAGTTTTACATACAGTTGTATTGAAGAGTGCTTAAGGTATCTGTTCTGCAAACGCATGGACAAAAATCTTTTTTTGTAGTATCTACTTACGTTATTTTTTCTTTATTCATTAAAAAAAATACCTAATTCGATAACATTACTAACTTTTGTTGTTTTATTATAAACCAACGAAAAGTTAGACCTATTGTAAACTTCAAACTCTTTAGAACCTAGTCTAAAGAAAAAAATATCTACCCGTGAATAAGAAAATAAAAAAGTAAACAATAAGCTATTAAATATAATATATAGATTTTTTCAACTTAACACTGCATGGTCTAAAATCAAATTAAAAAACAAAATAATTCTTTAATAAAAAACGTAGTTAATTATTGATGATACTAGATTCACGACTGCCCCTTGTATATTTTTTATTGTACTAAATTAAGTGTGTGTTTTTACCAAAATAACAGCACTTTATTATATTATGAATAAAAATAAAATGAAATTGTTTTTCTGATATTCTATCCTATTTCCATTCCCCTTTAGTATTTTTTTTGAAATATCTTAAAAATTAATTTTATTTCTCGTTTCCATCCATAATTACAGCTACAAATAAATTGACCCATGTTCACACATAATTTTTAAGTCCGGCCCTGGCCAATCCTTAAGTTCTGTAAAAAGAAATGTTATAAATGACATGTGTCAGCGGCGGCCATTAAAAACTAAGGTGAAATCCACTATACCCAAGTTTTTACCAAATTTTAAGAATTAATACAAATTATACACCCACTAATACTTGACTTGAGGTTAGGTACGCGATAACATCGAATATTGGTTATTTTGCTGGTTTGGTTTGTTTTTTATAAGTATCCGATTTTATAAGCTTTATAGTTTAATTGACTTGTTCTCGTCCTTTTGTAAACTAAAAACACGACGACGAATTATTTTTAAACAAATTTTAGAAACAAAATCTTACAAAGCAATTTTCTATCCTCAAAATTTGATAGGTTTGCAACTACTAAAAATGCCAGTAATCACTTATTTCCCAACTTAATCAAAAATTGAGAAGAAATTCCAATTTTTTACAAGAATTTGGGGCAAATTTTAGCTGTTTAGGTACACATAAAAATAAATTGAAGATCAACTTTTACAATTTCTTGAGCAAGACGTTAAATTTTAAAGCCCGGACCTGTCTACTTTCCCCATTCGTCAAACGATAATGTTGCAGTGCACCTGTCTAATCCTGTGTAGCTTTGTTTACATGCGCGAGGCCATAAATTTGCTACTTTCGTGAATGTTGTTTGCTTATCTAAAGTTAAATATCTATGGTTAGGCGCAAAATATGAACAACAGGAATTACCTTATTTTAAAAAAAAATTGTACTTATTGAATGATTTTTCCTCAGGGTATAGTGACAAATGTTGCGAGTTGCCCAATTCCACCTTTATACCCTTGTTGATACTTACCAGTCAAACAACGCAGTTGGTTGTATTCTATTCTTAAATCTTGCACCTCAACATCTTTCAGTACGTTTTCCCCGAACTCTGATAATTCGTTATAGTCCAGCCACAAGTTATTGATATTTTCAAGTCCTGAAAAAGCGCCATCTTCAATTTTATGGATTTTATTGTGGCTGAATATCAGGTTAATTGTCAGTCTTACAGAGCCATAGTTCTTGTTTCCTTTTATGTTTGTAAAGGCATTTGTCGGTATTTTTTCTAAGGAATTATTTTGCATTGATATTCTTGTTAATAGGGGAGTGTTACTGAACCACCTGAAATAATACATATTATGAAGAAGGATAGGTACAGGAACAGAAAGCGATTGTCCTTAATGTCATCAACAACGAATAGCTATTGAGCTATTTCCAGGATATACAGGGTCCCAGGTAGCAAGCTGCCGTAAAAATGCCGTCATTTTTAGGGGATAATTTGTCATCAGACGTCATGCGACCAAATTGGTACGTAATAATGACGTAATTATAATGCCGTACTATTGACGTCACCAAAGACTCGACATTTAAACGTAATATTTTGGTCGTTGCAGATTAAAAAAAAACACAATGCCGTCATATAGATGATCTATAGATTAACACATAACTTTAAACTTTAAAGAATTAAAATAAAAATCGACTCCTTAGTAACTGATATAAGAAATTTGCAAATTTAGTGACTAAAAATTAATTTTAAATAAAGGTAAACTATATTCTGAGGTGTGCAGACGTACACAATAATGTTATTAGTTATAAAAACTCTAGGACTATTTAATTCAAGTTGAAACTTAGAATTCTTGAGTGCTAAATAACAGTACTACTTTTCATAGCGTATTTTTATTATCTCTTGAAAGGAAATTAATCATGCCATGGAACACTACACCAAAACAGATAATCATGCTGTCCTTGTTTAGACAGTTTGATTTGAAAAGGATAGCATTCTAACTTGCATGGTTATCTCTCGTTAGGTCTTGTTCGCGCGGAGGCTTTTGGCGGTTGGGTGGTGTTTCAGCAGTGTTGCCAAATGGTCAGTAATTACCGGAATCTGCCATAATTTTACTGCTTTTCCAGAAATCGGTCACAAATCATTAGCAATGCCTAAACCTAGCATAATTTTAGAAAGGTTAAAAACATTGTAACCTTTAAAAAATTGAAGGACATTTTACGATAAAAACACTGATCAAAGGGAGAATTTTGTATATTTTTTTATTAAAAGTCACTTTTGATGGAAAAGAATCAAAAGGGGGTGGTCAATCAATTTTTTAGAAGTCACTTTTGATCATAGGAGAAAATCGGTTATTTTTTCTGTAAAATCGGTAATTTATTAATTTTGCCTACAAATTTTTTTCCAAAGTATTGGCAACACTGTGAGGCTCTAACCTTCATCCATATTTGAATTTTCAATAACTTCGCGTTCGACGCCGACGGAGGGCAGTGCTCCGACCGACCGGCGACGCACCGTGTGTCTTGGATTTTGGATCACATTTTCATCAAATAAATACCTATAAGATTATATTTTGTGGTTGTGTTGTGGGTTCCGTTGTGCCCGTTGTGCTTCTGTATATTTTATCACATCAGGTGTGCCAGTGGGTGGAGTAGCCATTAATTGTTAGACAATTTCGTGGGGTGTGGCCGATAAGTAAGTGCATCGCCTGTATTCAGCATCACATTTTTAATGTATATTGTTAAATCTCCACTTTGGGGTAAAAAAGTATGTATTCCGACCATGGTTATTTTAATATTTTTATATATAATATAAATACTATATTATAACATCTTAAAATGTACGTACGTACTTTAAGCTTACGGGTGTTTATTTTTTATTAACATTTGTTATTTGAAGTGTTTCAACAATACTACAACAATACTACTTAGTTGGTTATATTTTTGTCTATAACCGAGTCTATAACCTATGTTACTAACAAACATAAGGAAATAAAAAATGTTTTGAATTTCTATTTGTCGGCTTGTTTTTATTAACTATTAGGATCGTAGCAATTACAACTATTATTTTAACTATATAATTGTAGAGAGAAAAAGAAAAATTATAAATCAATAGGGTCGGTTTCACATAACTACGAAAATTGTAGTGCAAAAGACAATTTGCAGAATTTCGTCTTTTACACACATGATTCAAGATATAAGACTGGACTACAGATTTTACGGTTTTGTACAGCCGGCCCATAGCTACGGCATTAAAACGTCATATTTATGTCGCAAAAAATCTATATATCGTCGAAAAAACGTCTTTTTCACGACACAAAATTACTACATCTCGACGTAAAAAGGTCATTTTTACGACATAAAATTACTACATCTCGACGTAAAAAGGTCATTTTTATGTTGCAAATGACGTATCTAACTGCCGTAAAATTGACGTCGTAATATGACGTCAACGGTCTATGACTTAGGTATATCTTTTTAACGTCTTTTTTACGTCATCCTCTTGGTCATTGTGACGTTACTGCTGCCTAAAAAACGACGTCAAAATGACGACAGTCTGCTACCTGGGGTGATTCACGGTGGATGGTACGTTGGACGTATATGACGAACTAACTAACGAATCGATCTGAAAATTTGGTCATTTACATAAACGAACATGCTCTATTTATCTAAAATATTTTTGCCATTTCTACAAAAAATTTATAGCAACTTGGATATTTTAAATGGAACACCCTGTATTTTATTTTGTTTTCGAAACCCCTATTAATTTCCTAACAACTTTCTTCAACATTATCCTATACCTATCTCTTACCGTTTCTAAAATAATAATTAAATTCCAATGTTTCTGACGGAAAACGTTCTTAAAAAAAATGTAAATATATTTCAACTCCTGATGTTTGGTGAACAGTTAAATAATACCGGGGGGCTTTTAGTGCACAGTTGAAAGGACTGATTCTTTAAAAATATCTTACTTTTCCGGGAATCTTCGGTATGATACTTTTAAAATAATTAAAAAACTTTAATTTTGAATAATATTTATTATAATTTAATAATAATTAGCCCTAATTATTTAATACTGTTTACTAATTCCAATTTTTCACCATCAATCACAACATTTATATTTTGACATATTTAATTTTAAATTTATTTACTTTTAGCCAATTATAAAAAATATCTAATTAAGATATTTATCTCAGAATTTAGAGTATTTAGATCATCAAAAATATTTAAAATATAAATGTAAATTAAGGTGACATCAGCAAACATGTATAACCTACACATTTTTAAAACTAACGGCATATCATTAATGTATAAAATAAATAATATTCTACCTAGGATACTTCCTTAAGGAACTCCTATATTGTTTGAATACATTGTTGATATCTTTGTTTCTTGCGACCTGTTACTTAAATAATTTTTAAACCATTGATAAACGTTTGCGCGAATACCATAGAGATACAATTTACTCAATAATCTAGCCTTGTCAATTGTTTCGAATGCCCGCTTAAATTCCAAAAATACAGCTATAACATTTTCCCTTTGATAAATGGTTCTCTTCCATATCTTAATCGCACATTGAATGGCTATCTGTCTCTGTAGAGTACCCTTTTTAAAAACCAGCTTGACAGGAAACTGAAATTTTGTTGGCATCAATAAATTCCAATAACTGTTCATATACGACTTCTAATAATTTCTTAACATTCTATAAAATATTTACTGGCTCATCTCGTCCCATCTTTAAGTGTTTTTTTTTACTTTTGGTACTGGCGTATGGTACTGCAGTACAAACTAACTTAAAGAATATTTTCAAAAACCCCCCTACCAACTTCAATACATTTTTCGACATGTTTGTTAATCGCTCGGGTAGCATGTTGAATTTAGTGAGGTTTGTTTTTTATAAAGTTGAAAATTCGATCGCGGAGTGCTCCTCTCGTTTCCACTCGGGTTTCATATACTAGCGAGTTCATCCATCCCCAAATGCAATAATCAAGCGGGTTTAAGTCTGGTGACCTCGGTGGCCAAACTTGCGGACCACCTCTGCCAATCCAGCAATTAGGAAAACGATAATTCAAGAAACTTCGCACACGGAGACTAAAATGAGGTGGGGCTCCATCATGTTGGAAGTAGCTAGGTACATTCGTTGTCGAACATTTAACGAATTACGGAACATCATCCAACATGTGTATCAAATGGTCTTCCAAAAACCGTAAATATCCTTCTCCAGTAAGATGCTCATATAGACCCTGCACTCTTTTAGAAACAATTCTCACGCTTGGAAAGATTCCAGTTTTCTGAGAACTTGCAAATACTTTTCGAAAAACTCTTCCATTAGGAACTCTTCGATTTGGAAAACGACGTCAATATTCATTAATTGCGCGCATCGCACTACCGTACCGTTACAGTACCTAACCATACACGAATATCATGTCGGCGTCGGCATACTGAATGTGTGGGGCATTGTAAGTATAAAAATCTTGGTATTCTTGGTTCAAGTCGATAAGCTCAATATGAAGCTAACTGTCAACTACTATATATATGCATGTCAAAACTATCAATCAAAATGTATCGGACGTTTAAAACTAAAGCCTCCTTCATTATTTCAATATAAAAAAAAATTCAGAACCGATTATTTCAGAAATGGTTGGAATCGAACGAAAACATATGGATTTATTTCCCTTATTTTTACCCTCTGAACACATTCCCAAAATATTGCCCTTTCCTCCCCAAACACCCTGTATATTTTACAAAATTTAATAATGGATAACCAATGCTGCCAAATATTTATTTTAACACCGTTTTATTCAAAATTTCTCCATGGTTGTTACCTATTTAAATTTAATTTTGAAATTATTAGTTCTAAATAATTTAATGTTATTTCATTGAATTCTTCAAAAAAATTATTACATGAATTAACTATTTCGCATAGTTCTTCATTTCCTGAAATTATTGACTGAACAATTTCTTCATTACTATGAATAATAAGAATTTAGTTTTTCAGCAATAATAAATGCATGGTTCCGTTTCTTTTATCTTCATTATAAATAATTATCTTTTACTTTAATATTATTGGTCGTTACTTGGTGGAAATCCATAATAATATTGTTTTATTACTGTAAGTAAAACACTTTTTTACTTAAATTCCACTTTTTATTGACAATACGACATGTTTCACTGCACTGCAGCTTCGTCAGGTAATGTACATTTAATTTTAAAGATACGCTATATATAGATGCCTGTATAATAACAAAAGAAATTTTATTGTAAAGGGTGGTATAAACGATGGGATTTCCTAATATTTTGTATAATTTATTCTAGGATGACAAACAATTTAGTCCTAAGAACAGATCAAAGGTTTGGGGTTTTCATATCTTAATTTTATTTACAAAATTTATGAAATTGGGAGTTATATTGACTGACAAGAATATTAAAATAAGTTCAATAAAGGTGAATTGTTTAGGTCTAATTGATTATTTAACAACACATTTGCATTTTTAAGCTTGAATCACTGGAAATAAACAAGCTTAAAAATGCAAATGTGTTGTTAAATAATCAATTAGACCTAAACAATTCACCTTTATTGAACTTATTTTAATATTCTTGTCAGTCAATATAACTCCCAATTTCATAAATTTTGTAAATAAAATTAAGATAGGAAAACCCTAAACCTTTGATCTGTTCTTAGGACTAAATTGTTTGTCATCCTAGAATAAGTTATACAAAATATTAGGAAATCCCATCGTTTATACCACCCTTTACAATAAAATTTCTTTTGTTATTATACAGGCATCTATATATAGCGTATCTTTAAAATTAAATGTACATTACCTGACGAAGCTGCAGTGCAGTGAAACATGTCGTATTGTCAATAAAAAGTGGAATTTAAGTAAAAAAGTGTTTTACTTACAGTAATAAAACAAAATAATTATCTTCTGTATTAGCACAAAATATTGCGTATATAGCGAACTAATGGTTGTAAAAGGCGAAACATACAAATGTTTGAAAGGATATTACATTACGAAATAAGAAATTGATAAGAGATCGTGGTATAAAAATATCTATGGCTAAGAATATACGAAAGAGAGTCAAACCAAAAATAATATTAAATTTCATCATTTATTGCCGACCCGAGGTCATGCAAGCATTAATAGTATCACAACCAAATATATATGTGCGCATAACCCATCGCTAAACCTGATATGGTATTTCTTTTATTAACTACTAGCGTGTACCCGGCATGCGTTGCAACCCGCTGGTATAAATACAAACCCGAACAAACCCGATATATTAGTACCCGACATGCCACTTTCTGAAATTGCACCCGTGCGAAGCCTATTATACGCTAATTATACATAAAAACCTTCCTCTTGAATCACTCTATCTATTAAAAAAAAAACGCTTCAAAATCCGTTGCGTAGTTTAAAAGATTTAAGCACATAAGACAGGATAGCGACTTTGTTTTATACTATGTTAAGATTATACATAAAAACCTTCCTCTTGAATCACTCTATCTATTAAAAAAAATCGCTTCAAAATCCGTTGCGTAGTTTTAAAGATTTAAGCACATAAGACAGGATAGCGACTTTGTTTTATACTATGTTAAGATTAAGATGACAATAACTAGTGATGGGATCACTCGAGTGAAAAATAACCTATAATTCGGTTTTTTCAATCACTTGAATTATTCGATTATCTTCGGAAATTATTCGAGTGACGAAATGAGTGACGAACATATGGTTTTTATTTTCCAACGCGTCTTTAAAGTTGCTACCCGCCTGTCAATCACTCACTGCGGCCAGAGCCATCTCCTAGCGAGCGGCTACACCGAGTGGTTTATTGGCGATATAATTCAAATTAAATACTGCATTACACGGGTTACCTGTGTAAGATAAATATGATTTATTATTTAGATTTAAATACTGCATTACGGGTTGCCTGCGTAGGATAATAGGATTTATTATTTTATTTAGATTTAAATCGTCGGCGTCCACTGAAAACATGTTTAGTGGTGAGTATTCAGTATTCATAAATATCATGAGTTAAGCAATATCGTGACATCTCAAGGTCAAGTAGTCAAGTTGTTAAATTAAATTGTAAGATCTGGGAACCATGCCAAAAAATCCACCAATATCTCCGCCACATTTAATAATCCGCAAAAAATCAATCGATTAACAACACCGAGTCAGTTATTCCCAATACAAATGCTGTATATCAACATGAACGATGAACCGCCAATATTAATAATTAATATTAGAATTTGAGTGAAAAAAAAGTGATTATCATTCGGTTTTTTAAATCACTCGAATTCTCGGTAGTCGATTATTAAAATAAGTCGATTTTTCCCAACACTAGATGAACCGCCAATATTAATAATTAATATTAGCATTTGAGTGAAAAAAATCGATTATCATTCGATTTTTTAAATCACTCGAATTCTCGGTAGTCGATTATTAAAATAAGTCGATTTTTCCCAACACTAACAATAACACTTGTTGTAAGGTTAATAGAGTAAAGGGTAGTTTTTAACGCATATAATTTTGATATACAGGTATAGGGTGTTTCAGGGTGGATGGAATGGTAAACGTTTATGGAAACGAAAACGGGTGATACGTTTTTTTTTTAATTTGGTTACTCCCGACTATGGAGGACTTGAGGTAGGAGGCCGATCGCAATGCATTGAATTCGGTCCCAAATTAGCATCGGTAATTCAACTTTACGAGTCGCCGTAAGATGGCGCTCGTGTTGGAAGTGGGCTATCAAATAAATGGTTTCTTATGGACGCGATATTTATTTTTATTTAAATTAGTTCTTTAAGGAACAAATAAGGACTTTTATATGAATTTACACTTACTTTGTTATACTTATTAGTAAACTCGGCCTGTATACAGTTCCAACGATTCTTCGTTTTTAAAATACAGGAACATTCCAGCTAGAGGGTTTTACCTTTGGAGCTAGAAAGAGACTTATTTGGCTGCGTTTCCTCTCTGAAGAAGATCCTGTCTTACACCCCGACACAAAGCAAACTCTACTTTTATAAATTGTACCATTATTCATTATAAATATGGAAATCAATTACAATACAACGTTATTTGTCTTGTTTTGCCTTCAAACGTTATTTGTTAATTCGAAAAATAAAATGTCAATTGTCAAAAGTATAAAAGTAAAAGTTAAAAACGAAGAAGAAGACGACATCAGCCCACTTGCGAAGCGAGAGCATCTATCGGCCAACTAGCGAACTAACCAAAAAACCGGGACAGAAATTGAAAATGCTGCCATTGTCGATCGGCCTCCTACCCTCTAGTTCTCCATAATCCCGACCATGTTCTATCGTTTTAAAATTTTCAGCAATGCGGCGTCGCCGCTTCTACACAAAACTAGCGACAACATTGTTATTTTAAATGGAGTAGAAAGTCAAATTAATCAAGAACTCGCCGCATCACTTGATTAATGGCACCCTGTTGTTGAAGTCTGGTATATTTTACGTTAAACGGTTGGCTACCGAAACAGAACCGGACTAAGTTCTTCGTCTGCGCCATCTGTTAAATTTTGTAAGGGAGTCTAAGTATGTGAAAACATTATAAAACTAAATAAAAAAAAACAGCATTTATTTCTTTTAGTATAATAAATAAGCAAAAATAGGTAGGTTAAGTATTTTTCGCCCTAAATGGTATCGACTTATTGACTGCAATAAAACTATCGGTTTAATCCCATTGTTATACATAATAATCAACAAGCAAATACACTACAGGGTAGGACTTTAGATATTTAATTCGGTATTAATAATATATTATTTAATGAAATGAAATATCCTAAATAAATAATATATAACTAACAACCTAAGAAACACAAAGACTGGAAGATATTATCGCAAGCACAAGATAGTTAAATATTACCTGCTATAATTACAAATTATAATCCTACCCTGACCGACAGTTTATTTGCAATTTTATGACCGAGCTCTTGCAAAACGTCCCAGGTGGTTAAACGGAGTCAACCATTTATTGTGAAAAATACTTTACCTACCTATTGATGTATTTGTTATACAAGAGAAAAAGTAATACATTTTTTACGAGGTGTAAGCTTTGTGGTGCAAGTTTAATTAAAACACATTAAACACCATATTGGAAACCGTTTTTGTATTGTTACTTTTGTGGGAATTTTATATATAGGGTGTCCCGTAACTAAGGGGCTATACAGCAACAGGAGATAGTGGACTTGAAAATATGTAATTTAATTTAATTTCTTATACAGTTAAAGAGATATAATTAAGGTGATCCAAGTAAATATTTACTTTATATAATTGGCGATGATTTGGTGTAAAGCAGATATGAATCAAATTTGGTGTAGTAATGTTTTTGAGGGCAAGAAGGAGGATTCTATAAAGAGTTTTAAGATACCTTCTAGAGAACGCTAGCTATACAATATGAGTTTGAAAAATTCTCGCATATTTTTTTGTCTCTCACTTTTCTGACCGCTTTATTACCTCAAATTATAAAATGGGGGATCTTTTTTATGTAAAAAAATTGTACTTCATTAATCTCGATATCTCAATTGGTTTTTGAGATAATTGCGTTTAAATGCTAGATACATAACTACAGATAGACACCTTTCTTAACAAAACATATTTATTGAAAATTAACCGTGCGTTCTTAAGGTGGGAGTATCAACATGCTTGCCAACCTCTAACCTATTTCGCGTAGATTTATTTATGTTTTCTAGCTTTTATACAACATTTAAAGAAAATCAGTACCGACTTGATATTCTATAGGCAATAATTGACATATTTAATAAATATCAAGGAATTTCATAACTTATTTTAGGAGAACTGTACAGGGTGTCCCAAATTCGAGCCTCATCATGGGGATCTCGGAAACTATAAGAGATACAGCATCGGTCAAATTGTGGCAAAGTTGCGCAATTTCGTACTGAGCAATATCGCAAAAAAATATCTGAGCTATCTTTTTTAGTTTTTGAATTTTTTGCAAAAAACTAAAATTTTGAGTTTTTGTTTTTTTAAATTGCTCGACTTATTTTATCCGCTACAGAAAAACAAGCACAACATTGTTAAGGCAACTTTTTACGCTCCATATTGTGACATTTTTAGAATTTCGTTACAACGTTTCGTTTTTGTGGAACTATTATCAACTTTAATTTTTTAAATACGGACCTGCATTTTTTATTTTATTTTTTGATAGCACTTTAAGCCCTAAAATTAACCATGTACCACACTTAATTATATTTAGACGTTTTGATGTTATTATTACATCTTCAGGAATGTGATAATTATTTTTAAATACGGCCCTGTTGTTAGTTACTTAATCTTTTTACCACATACAACATGTAAATGGATCCGGAATTTTATACAAATAATTTACTATATTTATGTTTTTATATAAATTGTAACAAAGTAAAAATAAAACCAAACAAAGCGAAGGTGGCTATGACAAAAACTTTTACTTGATTGTTTGGCTTAATTATCTTGACAACTGCAGTCACCATTTATACTGAATATTTCAGCAAAATTATGTTTTCTGCTTTAGAAAAGCGCGACATGTTACGTGTTTATTATTCTTCCAATGGGAATTCACAAATTTCTTGTGACCGTTATTTACAGGACTATCCTGAACGCTTGCAGCCTCATTATAGTTATTTTGCTACGCTCGATACTAATTTAGCCCAGTTTGGTAGTTTTAATAAACCAAGAGTCAAATATGGTACACGAATGGAGCCGGAAGAACAACAAAATATTTTAGATTCTGTAACCCACCAAAATCCCGCTAAACGATATTTCAATCTAACAACTAACACCAGGGCCGTATTTAAAAATAATTATCACATCCCTGAAGTTGTAATAATGACATCAAAACGTCTAAATATAATTAAGTGTGGTACATGGTTGAATTCAGTGCTTAAAGGGCTATCAAAAAATAAAATAAAAAATGCAGGTCCGTATTTAAAAAATTAAAGTTGATAATAGTTCCACAAAAACGAAACGTTGTAACGAAATTCTAAAAATGTCACAATATGGAGCGTAAAAAGTTGCCTTAACAATGTTGTGCTTGTTTTTCTGTAGCGGATAAAATAAGTCAAGCAATTTAAAAAAACAAAAACTCAAAATTTTAGTTTTTTGCAAAAATTTCAAAAACTAAAAAAGATAGCTCAGATATTTTTTTGCGATATTGCTCAGTACGAAATTGCGCAACTTTGCCACAATTTGACCGATGCTGTATCTCTTATAGTTTCCGAGATCCCCATGATGAGGCTCGAATTTGGAACACCCTGTATAGCGAAAAATATCGGGTAAGATTTTCTTTAACATTATTATGTCATTGTCACTCATTGTTCTTTTACTATACAATTCTCCTAAAATTAGCAATGAAATAAATTGATATTTTTGTTATATATCAGATACTACCTAAATAATGTACCGAAGATATTGATTTTCTTTAAATATTGGTTATTAAAATAATAAACTCAAAAGATCAACGCGAAATAGGTTATAGGTTGGCAATAGATTGAATGACGTTGAGAATTCAACCTTAAGCATAAATTACATTTTTTCAAGTATACTAGGTATCTCTCCTGTTGCTATATTTGCCCCCTAGTTATAAGACATCCTGTATAGAACGATAAGTAAATGGTTAAACTAGGCAATTTATTGATTTGATAATAGATGAGTTAACCAAAATGGTGTTTGTATTCACTATTAAACTTAAATAATAAACATGCAAAAAATCTGTCTCTGCAATACATAAAATCCAAAAGTAAAATGTTTAAAACACATACTACAGAAAAAAACACCAAACTCGAAAGAAAATAATAGGGCGCAACCGGACGCGTGAGCTTGCTACGGCCCATTGCTGATCTGGGAACTTTAACGACGAAACCAGATCCGCTGTTAGATACTGTCAAATGTCGTTGTGTTCTGTCGAAACGCTTTGTTTTAAGAAAAAGTTAACTCTACCCTATATATTTTTTAATTTACTTTTAATTAATTTACAATTAATTGCCTCGTTATAGCTTGCATGCAGTGATTTCACCTAATGTAAACAGGCTTTTAGACACAATGTCGACGGATCTGCCATAAAAAAATACAGGTCCAATTAAAAAATACATACCTGATGATGGTAGGTACCTACCCAAAATACGAAACGTCAAAATCAATATCTGACAGTGATATGTTATAGAAAATAAAAAGCGATATTAAAAATGTAAAATTAATTTTTTGTAATCTCTGTAAATAAAGTTAGGAAAAAATAAAAACCGAAACAAAAATTAAACCTACTTGGAATTTTCCAAATTTTTCGACGGCTTGTTAGTAATGTCCTAATTGCGAAACTTTGCCCCAATTCACCCTTTGTTGTATCTCTTACAGTTTAAGAGAGCTTCAAATTTCTAACACCATGTAGGTAAGTAGAATTTTATAACATGCTATTTATTCTTTGTTGTGTCTTGTAACAGAACAGGAAAAAATAATTGCTAAGTCACGTAACATAAGAGTTTTAGCATGTGAATTTAACCCATACTATCTTTTAACCAGAACTATCCAAACTATGTTTAAGAAATACCTTTTATTCCAATTTGCGATCAAATTATCAGCTAAATTTACATTTAGAATATTGGGAAGATTGTCCAATGCAGTCGCCTCTATATTTTTAATTCTATTTTTGCTTAAATCCAGCATGGAAAGTGGTAAATTGTTAAAAACACCAGCATTTATTTCTTCCAAGTCGTTTTCTTTTAGATTTAGTCTCCGAAGTGCTGGCACATTTTTAAACGCTCCAGGTTGGATTTCCTTTAGTTTACAACCTTTTATTGTGAGTTCATCTAAACTGTCAATATCACTTATAGAGTCTTCCCTTAAGATTGGAATGTTTTGGTCCAGAAACTCCAAATGGTCGTAGGATCCTCCAGGTAGGTTTTCTTTTAAACTATCCGATTTTTCAATGGTTCTGGTAAATTTTAAGGTATAAATACTATATCCTTTAAATTCAACATTTTGGAAGGTAACTTCACTCTTCGTTGATACTAGGACTAGTGGTAAAAGGAATATTTTTATGAAAAACATATTGAGCATATTGCTTTGTATGCACTGGCGTTTTTTAAGAAATAGTCCTGTATATATATTTAAGAATGTTTACTGAGGTTATGCATTGATAACCTTATTGCGTCTATCGACTTGAATTTCCCAGTAATGATTGTTTTTTTCACATATTTTGATAATAAATTTTAAATAGGTACTCTGTACTAAATAAATACTTTTGTTTTCAAAACATCCAACCCTTACTTGAATATTATTGATATCTGTTATTTCTACATTTGGCTTGGACTATAAGTATAGAATAGGGTGTCCGGTAAGTATATGGCATACTCTCGGGAGCAAGGAGAGGTCGAAATAACTATACTTTGTCATATAAAAAAACCTTAAGTGCCCCTTAACGGAGATACAGGGCCCCAAAGAGGTACCCAGCGACTTACCTTTTCGGCTGTTGAACCGACACGTATAATTTAATGAAATTTTAGTATTTTGTGTAGGCCATAGAGACTCATTAAACCGTACTACATTAGATGTTTTACATCGTCAGGGAAGTCAGGAACGGACTTGCCACCACACTCGTTGGGCCAAAATTTTAACTGGTGTCATTTTACAGAGCTAAAACCTGATTTTTTAAATACTTTAATTATTTTTATTTAAAAACAGGTAGGTACTCTACATATCGTTCATTTGGAAGAAGACAGTTACATTTCAAAAAACATGATTTCGAGTAATGGAGAATTTAAGAAAGTTATAAATTTAACTAGTTCGAATTTAGAAATTGGCAAATCCAAAATATACTATTTATGGTTTATTTGATTTACTTTGGGATCTATAAGAAAATCCTTAACCAATATTATTTTAGCACTTACAGGTTAAAAAAAAAACAGATGTAACTCTCTTGATCAAAAATATGATTGTTTTGACATTATTTTTTTATGGTTTTTAAGATGAATTGAGAAATTACTTAACATAAAAACATTAAAAAAATGCAACATAGAACAAAACGTTTATTATTAACCAAAATGGAGATAAGTATGTTAATATCCAAATACTTATTTATACTCAATAATCAAAATAGATCATTAGTTCCGTTTAAAAATACATCAATTTTAACTTTAAAACAAAACATTTTAACTTAAATCTACAACTAGTGTAAATCTCAAATTCTTATAAGTTTTTATAAAAATCCAAATAGTACATCAGTAGGTACACATCTTTTCTTTTCTATGAGAGAAAGCAGTCCTTTCTTCTTAGCTTCACTGATTTAATTTTTTTTGGTGTACGCTTTCTTAAGTCTTATTGCTCCCATATCAACTTTTCTCCTAGAGTTGGTAATTTCTGCTTCAGCAAATTCATTCTGCGCGAAAGAAGTTTTATAAAATAGAATGTTAGGGCACGTATTATATTATTTTATCTACCATAAGCACTCTGATATCTGTTAGCTTAATGTTCTTTGGTATATTGATAAAAAGATCTGTAACTAAAATTCTAAATAAATTATAAGAAATATTGTTACAAGTAGAAATGTCTCTTAAATAAAATAAAGTATCTAATATTTCGTTAGGAAAATTTTTTGGAAAGAAAGGTATATTTTGACTTATCACTCTATTACCAAATAAAATTGATAAGGCATATAACTACCTTTAAAGTAAAAATCTTATATAACAAAATGCCACTGTATTATCGATACACTTAAAATAACTATAAAGGTATAAAACTAAATATCACTGTTTTACTGAGAAATTACGATGCGCCTCGCTCCAATGTTAAAGACAAACTGAGACAACGAATACTTACACCAGGAAGAAGACAAACAAGCATGTTAATTGGTCGAAGCAAAAATGTCATTAAGGAAATGTCAAAACTGTCAAAAAGAGCGCCACCATCGGGTCTGGTTGGAACCTCGAGGCTAGAGGCGGGACGTTTAAACGCCCATAGTTTTGTTATTTTTTTCGGGCGAAATATTTTAAAGTAATATTTAAGCCAAAAAAACTATTCAAAATCCCGTTAGTTGATTTTAAATGTACTAAAAATCAAATAGCAGCATTCTGAATAACCTTTTCGACTAAATATCACTTTAAAATAAAATACTCTATATTGTTGTTGGTCTAGCCTCGAAGAAAATAAAAAATAAAACTCAAAAATGCACATGACATAATTTTATTAAAATATTAAATGAAAATCACAATAATTACCATTTGAGTATGTCTTATAATTTCTCGTAATCTGCTGACCAAGTTCCTCGTTAACTGGTTTTTCATTCATTCTCTACTTGAAGCTTTCTAAGCAATGTGTAGGTATTTTGAATAAGAATACATATTTCCATTGTCAGCCTGGAAAAGCGGAAAGGCCTGGGTAAAAACTTTTTATAGCTAACCTTAAGGTGAAGACAAAATCTTGTCTCCAAAATTCATTCTTTCACATAACGAACAGCTGATCTAAGACAAAAATACCACAATGTAAAAAAACCAATGATCAGATCATGGAAGAAACACTTCCGAGTGGGTTAAAATAAAATTATTTCCACATGAGTTTAGTAGGCAGAGAATCTACAAAAGGTTTAAAAAAGATCAAAAAAATAGATCGTATAATATACATACATAGTAAGCAAGAATCAGCAAGATTTAAATTAGTATTGTAGGGTTTAGTAATTAAAATATGCGTATTTATAGATTTACCAAAATTTAGGGTAATTTAGGAGAAAATAATCGAACTAGTGTTGGCACATTTTGGTTAATATTCAGTTTATGTTATGGTTTTGATTTGTATAATCATAGAAATAATTAATCAAAGTTAGCAAACTTACCTTTAGCAGAATGAAATGTAAACAGGCTCGTGTTCATGAACAATATTAATAGAATAAAAGATCAAGTTAATAAGTTAAACAACTTTCATAAACTTTGTCGGCCATTATCATTTTATTTTACAAAGGCGAGGTTGGGCTGGGCGATTCCATTATTTGTGGCCAAGTCCAAGAAGACACTGAACGTTTAAAAATAATTTAATGGCTCGGGTAATTTGTAGCATAGATCTGTCTCTGTCTGCATCAAGTTACCTTCGCTATATATAAAGAGAGACAAGTATAGCTCAAACGAAGAAAGGTCGCGTTTCGGGTTTGTAAACACATTCAGTTTAAACAAATAACGACATAGGAGTTATATTAACTCATAAATGATGAGGACCTTAGACAAGGATAGACGACAAGGATGGGGACGGTAAACCTAGGGCGGTTCTATTGACAATTGTCTGGCATGTGACGTCACACTCTGACGTCACATGTTTCCATTCCGCCAATCTTTGTCTCACCGGGCTGAACTGAGATGTAAGGGTCTTCTCAATAACGGACGCGCAGAATATATTAAGTGCAATAAGTTAGATCTGCCATCTGTTGGCGAATTAGTGAAAGCTCACATGTAACTATTTTTTTAATAAAAATATACATATTTTTTAGTAAATTACGCCAATAAAATTAAAAATAAGAAATTTTAAGATATAATTCTCTTCTTCCAAATGAACGATATGTCTCTATGAAATTAGCGGTTTTCGAGAAAAATAAGGTTTTCGTATATCACGTTAATAAAATAATAATTGATACTATAGGTACTTATACGAAAATATAATACCAGTCGTTTTTATATCGTTGACAATGTGTAAATCACAAAAGTTTTAAAAATTGTCTGATTGAGTGAATACAGAAAACTTAAGTAATGGATAGTTATTCCTATAGCGAATATGCTGACATGCATGTAATTTATGGACAGGCATTCGGTAATTGTGTGGAGGCAAGAAGAATTTATTCTGATACATTTCCAAATCGATGTTTACAGCACCGAAGAACTTTTGAAAGGGTCGATCGTATAGCTTAAGAGAAACAGGTAAAAAGTCAAGTAAAATTTAAAAAAATGCTAAAAGTAGGTAACTATAATCTTCTACCAATCCATTTTAGGAAGCCTTTTTGCCGCGTAAAGGTGAAGAAGGGTCTCCAAGAAGGGTAAGGAACCCTCAATTAGAGGAGGAAATTCTTGATGAGATTGCTGAAAATCCCTGTAATAGTGTAAGAAAGCTGTCGGTCCAAGTCTATGCGTCAAAGTGGGTTATTCATGAGACCCTTCGAGAACAACTGATACACCCTTATCACGTTCAAAGGGTACATGTCATGTCTCCCGCTGGTTATCCTGCAACTCCTGCAAGACTTAACTACGTAAATTGGTTTTTGGTTTTGGGACAATTTAGACAGAATCCAAATTTTACTAGTATTGTTTTGTTCACCGACGAAGCCGATTTTACCCGAGACGGAGTAATAAATTGCCATAATTTGCATATCTGGCATCATCAAAATCCCTACGCAATAGTGGGTACAGACAAAGCACCAGCAAGGTTCATGGTTATCGTGTGGGCGGGGATTATTGACCAATACAATGACCATTCTTTTACGAACAACGAAAATACATTAAATAGTGCCATGTATTTGCAATTCTGGCAACAAAACTTAAATGGTTTGTTAGAAAATGTGCCCTTATATACAAATTAGAAATCAGATGTGGTTTATGCACGACGGTGCACCACCGACCCATTTTAGTTAGTTAGCATTTATTAAATCTTTTTGGTTATCGATGAATAGGTCGAGGTGGGCCTAATTTATGGCCATCAAGGTCGCCCGACATGACTCCATTCGTTTTTTTTTTGTGGGGAAATTTAAAGAGGGTTATATTATATTAGACGCCAGTTGACACCAGGGAAGGCCTGAAAGAAAGAATAACATACTTACCATTACAACGAAATTCGAGATAGTTAACCCTGAAATGTTGTTTAGAGTATAACAAGAAATCATCCATCGGATAAGAAAATGTAGGGGAGACCGGGGCTAATCGCCGCACTTTTAAATTTTTAATCTGTATGCTTTGACATGCATGCTTGCTCTAAACGAATATAAGCGGGTCTAATGGATGCATCTATGGCTTATGTGCATTCTTGCAAGCTTTATTTTTTTTACCGACCTAACATATCAAAAACATATTATTTTTTTAATGCGATGCAAGTGCGGCAACGTACCCCGCTTTGGGGCAAATTGCTGCATGGACGGGGCATGTTGCCGCATACTTCAAATTTTTTTTTTATCAGGAATAAAGCAATCTGGGGTATATTTTTTTATTGAAAATACAGATATTTATAATAAATCCCTAAGAAGTAACAGGACAATGATTGTCAGTCGCTCAGACAGTGAATGCATAGGAAAACAGACTTATCTTCCCCAGCACATTCAGAATGTGCCCACTTCTTGCAGGAGACACATTTGATCCAGTCCAGGCTTACTATTTTTAAATGTGTCAAAACAATAAAGACACAGACAGTTTTCGTTTTCGTCTTCGCTACTAGAACTATTAACTTCTTTCCTTAGTGTAGGCTTATTTCTTCTCTTTGGTAAAGGTTTCTTTCTTGTATATCTTCATTATCCTCAAACTTTTTTTTTTCTTAATGGAACTTTTTTATTCTGCTCTTCTCTGAACTCGCTCTTCCCGTCACTGAAAACCAAAAAACGTTGAAGCCTTATTAAAAACCCGAAAAAAGAAATTAAATAACACCTTTTACTTGTCGTGGTTTTGAATATCCAACATGTATTATTGGCGTCTTGGTAAGCCCATTTAGGTCTTCTTGGCTCACTTTTAGTAAAAATCGTCTGAGTTCTCTCCGAAATATCAAAGTCTTTTGCTGCACCCCTAATCGATCTATTCTCTAATTTTACCAGTCTGGCTGCTCTTAACATAATATGTGGTGGGGTGCCTCGCTCTGTCTTTCTTTTAGAATCTCTCATAATTCTACAAATTAATGGTTTAAAAAAATATACCTATATTTAAGCTAAAACTCGACACGAAGTAGGCTGCCATGCACCCGGGGCACATTGCCGCATGCGGCAATTTACCCCGGGAATAATGCGGCGTTTAACCCCAAAGGTACATTTGACAAACTTTGTGTTTTATTACCTTAAAATGTAAATAAATGCATAGTTCTAAATATCGCATTGTTAAGCAGAAAATTAAGCAATGAAAATGAGGTAGTTTATGTTTTCATATCAGCAATATTTCAAGAGAGAGACAAAATAACTATAAGGGCAAAAATTTACTTACGCTTACTATATAATATTTCCTTTTCTACGTGCACTCTATATCACTGCGATAACAAGACTGAAGTTCTCTACAAAGTTGCGGCCGGTATCTGAGACGCCACTAAAAACAACAGTTGGCCTCGGCCGCTTTCGGTCTTCGTCGGGATATTATAAGCCCCGGACATGCGCATTAGGTAAACGCCAGTGTTCAGAGCACAGAAAAATAAAGGGTTTATGTTCAGAGAACCTACCTCTTCTCTGTGTTGAGTGGCCGCGTAGGCTACCGGCCTAACACACAGGTGTGTTAAGGGTAGACGATATTTTTCAGATGTTGATAGTTTAAAAGAAATTAAAATTTATGATTTAAAACGTTTAGAAATAATTTTCAGATATACTTATTTAGAATTAATTATGCTAACTACTTATAGGTGTTTTACTTTTTATTCAAAGCGATATTTATTTCCCAAAGTGGGATATTTTGTTCTGTACAGCTTTGCGGACTATACTTAGATAATTGACTTGAAAAAAAACACAGGATTTTGAAAAAAAATTTAATATGAAAAATCCGCAGTTTCGATTACTCTTGCAAGAAAATTGCAAGTGTTTTTTCAACAATATAAAATAAACTAAAATTAACAAGAACTTTGTAATATTATACCTACTATTTCTGACAGTTAAAAATATAATATATTACACATTTAAAATATATTTCAGAATACAAGATGTAAAAAGTTTAAATACCACCCACTTTAAAAGTAAAATACAATATAATTCATAAATTATTATTTTCGTGCAGGCATTGTAGTATTTAGGATCATCATCCGTCATAAAATACTTTGGTTGTATTACCTACCCCACCAATCTTCTCTTGAAGAGCACCTAAAACTATTTCTTGTACAAGCTGGTCTAATCTATTAGTTTAAAAAAATGCCACAGGAAAACCCATATTTTTGTCATCCTTCACGAGCACGATTGTCAAATCCATTCCTTTTTGGTTTGTACAGTGTGTCCCATCCATGCATTATTGTACTGACGTCCTTTAGTTTACGTTCCAGGTTGTCATTCACAAATCTTACACTTAGGAGTGGATGATTTTCACCTAATAAAAATATACTTATTATTTCAGCCAAAAGTCCTTTATACTTCCATATTATCATGAAATGAATGGCAAATCTACTATAACCAAATTTTTTTTTTCACTTTAGAATAACAAACTTTAAATAAAAATACTGCAAGAACATTTCTATGCATTTTTTATGTCTGTCTGTATAGGTTTAAGATAATTTTAAAGACATTTTAATTTATTTAACATACCTACTCACTTTAAATTTGATACACGTCATATGTATAAAAGGTTTTCCCAGCCTCAAAAATAGTTTGAATTGTTAAGAAAAGTAAAATATGGCTATATTATTACAATAGTGTTTAACAGTCATGCATTTACCCACCTTGTGGTTTAAAAAACAACAGTAATTTTTTCCATTAGCATTCCATTCACTAACTTTTAAGCTAACAGCTATGATAGTATTTTCATCCTTCCTCTTTTAATATTGTGCTTTTTCACTAAATAGGCTATGTCTTTTCTATGAACCATGTTAATTCTTTGAAGACTATCTGAAGTAATTTTCCTGGCATCTAAAATAACTCTCTCTACAGTTACACCACTAAAAAGTTTTTGAACTATAACTTCTTTCTCTTCATTGGATAGGTGTTGGCTTCTGATTTTCTCATCATGACCGATATAAGTTTTCCAGAAGGTTACACTGACATGACCTAAAATTAAAAACATTTGTTCTTGCTGTGCAGTCAGCATAAAGAAGTGTTTTTTTTTATTTTGTTTAACTGTTATTAACTTAATATTTGTATTAACTATTAATTTTTATAATTCATTGTAATTTAAAAACGTTTAATTTGTAAGGAGAGAAGTAATAAGTATAATTTATTTACATACCTGTTTCAAAAATTTTTACTGCCAAGCGAGAAGGACATACCCTATTAATTTTTATAATACCTCCAGCTTTTTCAGTTCTGTTAGTATAGTTGCTTTTATATCCTAAAAATAGTATTCATACAGATTTTTCTGCATAATATTACGTTATATAGTCATACCATCAGTCACATTACTTCGGTTACTATTTTTCCACACGATCAGATGTTCTATTTGTTCTATGTATTGAATAGTTTGATTCAATTTTATACTCTTTCATCGACTGTTCGCACGTTTGTTGCCTAGAAAAATTAACAGCTCGCAGTTAATACTTCTATTGTAATAATTTATGACCTACCTCTAAATGTGTTTGAAGTATTGTAGGTTCTACACATAAATTGATTTTCTTTACAAAGGGGACAAATTATGAGACATGTTCTATTGTTCTGAATCGGGGTCGACTTTTTATGGATATTTCGGATGTTTATTTTTTGTATAGGTAAGTAAAGTGTAGAAAACTCCAATTCGCAGAATGGGCAAATTCTGTTCCCAGTTTCTCCATGTTCAATCTGACCGAAAAATACTATGTAAATGAAAAACCATACACTCTTTAAACCACAAATATTTTCTTGATACACTAGTATAATCAGTAATAATCACAAAAAATTGCGCTACTTAGCAGATCGTTCCACAATAATTCGAGTAATTCGACAGCACAATAATAATAAAATTGTGAACTGGCGAAATCGGGCGCGCAATTTAAAAATTAGACGACATGTTCCGAGCCAGAACGAAATCGGCCGAGGCCAACTGTTGTTTTTAGTGGCGTCTCGGTATCTGGGCTCTGATGTCTCAGCGTTGCCGCGTGTACCATTAAAGAAGAAAAGCTAACGCGCGACTTACCCTTGCGGCAACAAGCCCCGGTCTCCCCTATATCTATAGGTATATAAAGCGAAAATCTGCTCAAGTAAATAAGAAGCAAAGCTTTTACATTTTTAACATTCTTGCGATTAAGTGATTTCTGAAATATCAAAAAGTTCAGTTTTATTGTGCTTTTCATAATTTAACTTTTACTTCGTCTTAAGCTACGATCGACCCTTTCAAAGGTTTTTCGAAGCGGTAAACGCCGATTTAGAAATGTATCAGAATAAATTCTTCTTGCCTCCGCACAATTACCGCGACTGCTTGTCCAGAAGTTAGATGCATAATTATGTGAGCAATAGTAATAATTTATTTAATTATTTTAGTGCATAGTTTAAATCTCAAAAATTATTTGATTAGTTATTGTGTTTAAATAGCTTATGTTAATCAACTTGATTATTAAATAAATTTCGAACGAATGCTTAAACGTGATAAGTATACAAAAACCTTATTTTTCTCGAAAACCGCTATCTTCATCGAGACAAATCTAGAGTACCTTTTTTTAAATAAAAATAACTAAAGAATTTAAAAAATCAGTTTTTTAACTCTGTAAAATGACACTTGTCAAAATTTTGGCCCAACGAGTGTGGTGGCAAGTCCGTTCCTGACTTGCCTGACGATGTAAATTATCTAATATAGTACGGTTTTAGGAGTCTCTATGGCCTACACAAAATACTAAAATTTCATTAAATTCTACGTGGTCGGTTCAAAAGTTACAGCCGAAAAGGTAAGTCGGTTGGTACGTACCTCTTTGGGGCCCTGTATCTCCGTTAAAGGGCACTTTAAGTTGTTTTTTATATCGCAAAGTAGAGTTATTTTGACCTCCCCTATACGCTCCCGAGAGTATGCCATATACTTACCGGACACCCTGTATATATTATAGCGAATGCCTCACAAATGGTTAACCTTAATTTTCCATTAGATAGTTTCGACTTTCATCTATGGAAATGCTAAAATACCTTTTAACTGCTAATTTTTCAGAATGGTGATCTGTGCATCAGAATCTTGCACCCCCAGTGGACGACTCTCAGTCGGGCAAGCTGCCGTGCGAACGCTGGAGCCCGACGAAAAATGTGTGCACCATTTTGTTCTCTGTGATCTCTCTGCTGAACCATTGAATATCAAACTATAAGAAGGCCATATGAGCCGATCTCCTAAATCTGCTACGTTGAATTCATAGATGGCACAATGAGTTCACCAACAAGAAAGCGACTAACCTTTTCACTGCTAAATTAAAACATTGTTGCCGCCTGTCTGTTTGACTTGCTGCATGAGTTTTTTAAATTTATTTTTATAGCTTATCGTAAAACTTGATTTCACATAAGTACATAGTACCTACCTATCCTAGATTTAAGTATAGCTTACATTTATTTTCCTACCTATAGTATAGTCTAGACTTAAAAATGTCCCCATTTTTAATTGCTTTGTGTGACCCAACGTTAATTACATGAAAACAATGACATATTGACCGCCATGTACCCAGGTAGCACACGTACGTACTTTGTACGTACAAATTCTCGTCAAATGACGTCGAGATGACGGGCAAATGTCAGCGTCAGAATGACTTCAGCTGAAGACGTAACTGTGACGTACATTGCAGGGGTCAAAATGTCGTATAATGAAGACTTCAAAATAACGTCCAATGCAGGCGTGAAAATGACTTCGGTTTTAGGTCTTGTTGAAGGGAGAGTTGAAAATTAACAAATAAATAAGAAAATAATATGTATTTTGTTAACTCAAACTAAGAATGCAGTTTCATAAAATATTAATCATTAACATACGTTACATAAGATTAAAAGTGAACGAATTCTTGTTAAGAAATTTACAATCGTAATACTTACTTGTTTTATCAGCTTAATATTAATAATTATAAATAAATAATAATACTTAGTAATTGAATATAACTTCCAATTGTCCGATATTTCCTTTCCTTTTGTGACATCCCTAATAAAGAGTTTCGAGTTTTTGTAAGGAGGCCAGTGCATGTCCTTTTTGAAGGGCGTCAGCCATGCAGAACTAACAACAGCTAAACCACCACCGCTTTCCGGTCCAAATTCTACCACTGAAAACATTTTCTTCTTTGCCAAAATTTAAATAACGAAAGTGATTATTGTTAACGAGTATTTACCTGTGCAGAATTGGAAAAAACAGCGACAAATGCTATCAAAAATACCAGCAGCATCGGCGAACAGCGTCAGAAAAGGAAAATACCACCATTTAAATGTCAAATGTCATATTTCATCATTGTCATCTTAAAGAAATAAAGATGGGTAGAATACATACCGATTCGATATTTCGACAGGCCAAATTTCTTTCATCTTGGTCCCATAAAGTCAAAAACAGTAATAATTATAATTATAGAAGTTAAAATCATTGTAACAATACTAATTTTATGAAGCGTATGACTTTGTTAAAGTGATCTATATAAATATCGATGTTAATCGATGCATGTGTCAACATCGATATATCAATAAATACCCATTCCTAACTAGAAATTTCTGGGATCAACAACTTTTGGTCAAAAAATAGTTTAAAAATGACGTCAAATTAACGTCCATTTGGGAACGACATTTTGACTTTCAATATTGACGTACTAGCGACGCCATTTTAAGGCCGGATAGCGTCTTACGTCTGATATGACCTAAAAAGGACGTCATTTGGACGCACCTTTGCTACCTGGGTAATCTATTTCTAACAGAATTAAATGACTCACTATTCAATACCTACCTAGGCTACAACGTATATGTTGGGTAAAATATGAATGATGTGCGGTTTGTATAACTTGGTTTTTATTTGCAATTATTACTACTTTTCAAAATGGTTAAAATAAGTAGGTTTTACTTTCTTACTTAAGAAACATTCAGTTTGTTTGTATTAGTGTATTACGGCAACACCACGACATCACATCAGTGAATTTGAGACATCTGTTGCAGAGGCGCTGCATTATAACGACATACAGGCGACAGATTTAAGGTTAGAGTTACGATCAACTCCACAATGGCTGCCAAACCAGCTCCAATACGTCAAAAAATGGGTTGTCAACTTTTCTCGGACATCCGTCATTCTTATATAGTTTGATATTCAATGGCTGAACGAAACCGGCACGACGGCATAAAGCCTCGTTCTCAGAGCTACGTTTTGTCGCCAGCGACATCATCATGATCAATCAAGAGCGCCTTACGCCATTACCCCCTCCACCTAAGTGTCGCAAGATCGGTGTCGTTGTCGTTCAATTATTTCAACTTCAACGTCGTGCCGTTTATTTGCAGCAGCTATTTTTGAATTTTGTTTGTGTTTTGATATTGTTTTGTGAATTTCCAGTTTGGTTTTAAATAGAAATTAGCATAAACATAGCCTAAATTAATTTTGGAAAGTACCTTTTACCTCCTCTTATTTCCTCTTTATCTGGTTTTCCTTAGTACTGGAGCGTTTGGCTTTTCGCCAAAGATAATACGATATTAATAAGTTACGCCTTTCCATAATAAATTATTTAAAACAAGTTTACAAACAACAATATTTATTACAAACAAACAAATCAATTAGGGTTATGTTGGACAGATAGCGACACTGTGCGACAGTCGGTGCTTTCGCTTCACGGTCGCCGCGACACCCAATTGATAAGAGTGGGGATGTGTCTCTAGCGACATCCGTAGCTCTGGGAACGAGCCTTAAGCCCCGTTCTCAGAGCTACGTTGTGTCGCCAGCGACATCATCTTGACCAATCAGGAGCGTCTTACGTCATTACCCCTAACCCCCACCTAAGTGTCGCAAGATCGGTGTCGTTGTCGTTCAATTATTTTAACTTCAACGTCTTGCCGTTTATTTGCAGCAGCTATTTTTGAATTTTGTTTGTGTTTTGATATTGTTTTGTGAATTTCCAGTTTGGTTTTAAATAGAAATTAGCATAAACATAGCCTAAATTAATTTTGGGAAGTACCTTTTACCTCCTCTTATTTCCTGTTTATCTGGTATTCCTTAGTACTGGAGCGTTTGGCTTTTCGCCGAAGATAATACGCTATTAATAAGTTACGCCTTTCCATAATAAATTATTCAAAACAAGTTTACAAACAACAATAAAGTCGCCACAGTGGTTCTTTTCCCGTGCGTCATCACTTTTACGTCATCAAAATCGTATGAATCAAATCAAAATTACGAGACGAAAAAAGTCAAAACTAAGTTAAGTTCATAAAATGGACGTGCCTGCCTACCGTTTGACGTACCTACATAATATCACGAAAAATTATTATTTATTTTAAGTTTTGCCCGGCATTCTCTATTATCTAAAAGAAATTGACAATCAAATGTTTATACATTTAATACTATTTTTAAAGCTTAAAATCTACAAAAGTTTGGTGTTTTATTGACTATTAAAATCGCAAAAGTCAAATTTTTAACATCCTTTCATTTAAGGGAATTTAGCCACTGCCGTAAACGTTTCAAAGAACTTTCACGGTTAGAATATTTAAAATAAATAAATTAGTTATTATAAAAATCCATAAATACTTAAAGCCAAAACAGATGGTGGGTATAATTAATAATAATAAAACCTCTAAAAAGAACTATTTTTAGAAACAGGAACAGTTCTAAGGCATACATATTTACAAAATACGAATTAGATTGGCAGATTAAAATAAGGTTGACAATGACGTTCTAAAATACAACGGTTGTCAACTAAACAAATAAAGAAAGTAATTAACTGACGTTTATAGTTTTATCCTTGTCTAGCACGTTATATTATTGCGGAATTTTGGAGACGTTCTTTTATGCTTTTATTCAAACTTGTTACTGTAATAAACAAGGATGCAGAGTTATTAACCACGTCGAGTCCTGATCGTTGATTGATGACGCACGGGCAAAGATCCACTGTGGCAACTTTATGTGTTTGTTTGAAGGTTGTAGACAATGATGTATCTTGAGTAATATATGTGTTTTGAACTTCCATTGCCTTTAGTTTTTCATATCACAACGTTTCAACTGGTAAGTATCTCCAGTCGTCTTCAGGTGAATACTAAACAAGTTACAAAGCTACGAACCTATTTATACTACCTAGGGGGGGCGGAGCTAGTGACGAATTCGGGTGCAGTCGTGAGTCATCTGCTTACGTCACCATGATTATTTATCTGCTGACGTCATCCGCTTACGTCATCACGTTTGCATCACTACTCAATCTGAGCCTACACCTATTTAACAAGGGCTTCCAAATGTTTCTTATATCTGCAGAAGGTTTACTGAAACAGTCAGGGTTCTGGATTATGACAGCTGCTTCTTTGAATTTTCTCTTCCGCCAATGCTCTTCTTTAAATATAATTTTTGCGTTTTCCCATTGTAAATGATGGCCGTGGGTCCAAGCGTGGTCTGCTGCACCGGATCTGTTTGTTTCTCCTTTTAGTGTGTGGTTTCGATGTTCTTTGATCCTTGTTTGGAGAGGTCGTAGAGTTTCACCAACATAGGATTGTCCGCATTCGCAAGGTATTCTGTATACACAATTCTTCGTGTCCTTTTGATTCGTTGGTTTTGTCTTCGTCAGGTGACTTCTTAAGGAATCTTTGGAGCTGAAGACTGTTCGGATGTTGTACTGTTGTCCTTCGAATTTTTTAGCGTCAAAATCACAAAACTAGAACGAACAAAGATAATGAATCTGGACCCACCATGAATGTACCTTATGGCAAGGGAATCTCCAAAAAAATTCGAAGGATAGGTCAACAGTACAACATCCGAACAGTCTTCAGCTCCAAAGATTCCTTAAGAAGTCACCTGACGAAGACAAAACCAACAAATCAAAAGGACACGAAGAATTGTGTATACAGAATACCTTGCGAATGCGGACAATCCTATGTTGGTGAAACTCTACGACCTCTCCAAACAAGGATCAAAGAACATCGAAACCACACACTAAAAGGAGAAACAAACAGATCCGGTGCAGCAGACCACGCTTGGACCCACGGCCATCATTTACAATGGGAAAACGCAAAAATTATACTTAAAGAAGAGCATTGGCGGAAGAGAAAATTCAAAGAAGCAGCTGTCATAATCCAGAACCATGACTGTTTCAGTAAACCTTCTGCAGATATAAGAAACATTTGGAAGCCCTTGTTAAATAGGTGTAGGCTCAGATTGAGTAGTGATGCAAACGTGATGACGTAAGCGGATGACGTCAGCAGATAAATAATCATGGTGACGTAAGCAGATGACTCACGACTGCACCCGAATTCGTCACTAGCTCCGCCCCCCCTAGGTAGTATAAATAGGCTCGTAGCTTTGTAACTTGTTTAGTATTCACCTGAAGACGACTGGAGATACTTACCAGTTGAAACGTTGTGATATGAAAAACTAAAGGCAATGGAAGTTCAAAACACATATATTACTCAAACAACAATATATTACAAACAAACAAATCAATTAGGGTTATGTTGGACAGATACAGATAGCAGATAGCGACACCTGTGCGACAGTCGGTGCTTCTTTCGCTTCACGGTCGCCGCGACACCAAATTGATAAAAGTGGGGATGTGTCGCTAGCGACATCCGTAGCTCTGGGAACGAGCCTTTAACAGTTTATATGCACTTTTAGCCCCGCCAGTCGACGCGTCCGTCATGTACCGCCGCTGCTGGCGGGAATCGAAGGGAAGGGACTTTCCTTTTGTTTCTTTTAAACAGCAAATCAAAGTAACTATAGTGGATTTCACCTTAGTTTTTAATGCTTTGACGTCTCTCTTGTCAAACATATTAGCCAACACGTGATTTTAAAATCCCTAATTCTATAAACGGCTTTCAGGCACGGGCATTGGCTAGATTAACAAGAGATGGATATATAACTGACCGTATAGTTACATGTACATGACGAAGATGCACACTACACAGTTCAATACGTTGCCCTTCAATGAGCTCAAACTCGTCAAAAGCACAGCATCGCTCGTATATGCCGTTAGTATGTGCATCTTTGTCTTACGCATTTGCTCTCGCATATCTCTTTTCGTACTTCATTAATTCGATTGTCTCGTCGCGTTCTTTAAATATCACAGAGCCGCATTGGGACTTGGGACACACCGCGTGCATTCTGCTGTTAATTCTTAGAGTCTTTAATTCTTGATCGTTCGTGTTATTGTTTTTGGTATTTTTCAGACAGCATTTTGCTTATATTTTGTGCGTATTAGACTTTTTGGTTTTAAACTGCCGGACTGTGTGTATCTGTGACGTGTTTCTTTTTATGCAAAAGTAAGTAAATAATCATTAATGTCTCGGACGGTGACGACGACATCGACAGCTTGTCAGATGAAGACCAAAAATAATAGGGAACTTGCAACAAAATTAAATTTGAAAACCACAGTGAACCATTATGCTAAAATAAGTTTTACATGCAGTTGTATTGAAGAGTGCTTGAGGTATCTGTTCTGCAAACGCATGGACAAAAATCTTTTTTTGTAGTATCTACTTACATTATTTTTTCTTTATTCATTAAAAAAAATACCTAATTCGATAACATTACAAACTTTTACTGTTTTATTATAAACCAACGAAAAGTAAGACCTATTGTAAACTTCAAACTCTTTAGAACCTAGTCTAAAGAAAAAAATATCTACCCGTGAATAAGAAAATAAAAAAGTAAACAATAAGCTATTAAATATAATATATAGATTTTTTCAACTTAACACTGCATGGTCTAAAATCAAATTAAAAAACAAAATAATTCTTTAATAAAAAACGTAGTTAATTATTGATGATACTAGATTCACGACTGCCCCTTGTATATTTTTTATTGTACTAACTTAAGAGTGTGTTTTTACCAAAATAACAGCACTTTATTATATTATGAATAAAAATTAAATGAAATTGTTTTTCTGATATTCTATCCTATTTCCATTCCCCTTCAGTGTTTTTTTTGAAATATCTTAAAAATTGCTTAGGTAATTCTCGTTTCCATCCATAATTACAACTACAAATAAATTGACCCATGTTCACACATAATTTTTAAGTCCGGCCCTGGCCAATCCTTAAGTTCTGTAAAAAGAAATGTTATAAATGACATGTGTCAGTGGCGGCCATTAAAAACTAAGGTGAAATCCACTATATATCTTTGGTTAACTAAGTTGTTAAAGGAACGCTCCGCGAACAACTTCGTATCATTTATTGCTGCTTTTATTATAACCAACGCCTTCTGAGATTTAAGGAGAAGTAAGTGGAACAGAAAATACCCCCTCTGGATGTGGTATTGATAAGAATATAGATTATAGTAAAATAATAAATATAATCATGCACGCTCGATTGTTGCACATACAGGTGTTGATCACCTAGGTGCACACTACAAGAACAATAGTAAATAGTAAATTACTTAAATATTACTGCAATATGTAGTTTTGTGAATTAAATGAATAAATAAATAAATAAAATAAATAAATAAAATAAAATTCCTTCCAAATCAAATGGCTGATTTTTAAAGGTTAATAATATGGAAAGCTGTTTTGGCATTTGGCAGAACTAGGCGATACCCGGTTTTATCAACGTACCCGGTTTTGTCCAACTCTCCCCGATATACCTACCTTAAGTCAGAGAAATAATTTCTACTTATTTTTCTTTAAACAGAATAGGATACCTAGATAATGCAAAATGCAAAAATTATACATTAGAAACCTAACCTTTACGAACAAACATTAAAAAAAAGCAAGACACATTAATAATATGATCCCTAATGAAAAAGAATTAAAAAATTTTAACCTGTAAATTTTTGGTCAAATGAATAATAATTGTACGTACTTACCGGCTGCACAAAAGTAATTAAAATTCAATGAAAGTAAAAATAAAAGGCACCATAACCACAAAATATTTTGAAAACGTAATTAAATGTAACAAAAAGCACAAAATCGCAATTCATAACTCGGTGTTTAGGCTCATTACGGTCCACTACAAATCTGGGGATATTATTATGTCCCAATATCAGCTGATCGATGACAAATTTCTGCTGTCATCTGTTTTAAAACAAGATAATTCGTGCCGTTTTCTATAGTCGGGCAGTAAACCAAAATGGAAATTTTGGTAATTTGTCACAGAAAAAAAAGAGTTTATTGGCCAAGTCACGAATTTTTTAACTTACCATTTTTTACATTTCAGGGTTAATTCAAGGTTAATTCTTTGTTAAAAGCCAAGCGTCTTCCTCCACCGACGACGGCGTCACATCGTGCTCTCCCCATATAAACAGAGGTGGGTAACTATTTGAAATGGAATTATTTCAAATGGCTATGCAAAACAGAAAATGCATGGCATTTCCGCATTTGTATTTTCTATCTTAAATACTTTCGAAAAAAGTATTTTCTATTTTATATTTGAAATAGAATAAATGAACAATTTTCTATTTAAAATAGTTATAGGTAATAGGTAAAAACTTAGTTCATATAGATGCGAATCACGAATTGCGAATAATGCTCTGATTGGTCAATTTCGTACACCCGATTTTACCTGATTAACGAACGAGATTCGCCGTCTCTACCGATTGTCAGCTGACAAATGATTGACATTCGACAATTGAATTATGGTTATGACGATGTTGTGAGAAATTGTCAAATTGCGAGGAAAAAATTGTGAAATCCATAAAGAGGCAAGAAACAACTGAAATTAATTTAAAAAAATCGTCCGCCCAAGCCTATTACTGATAATTAAAGCTAACAATATTTTTAGAAACATAGAATCTTCGGTGTTACATAATATGTAAAGTACATTAAGCATTTTCCATAGAAACTTATTTAAAATATCTATTTTCCATTTTATATTTTAAATGAAAATTTAAAAACCATTTTCTATTTTTTATCTTAAATAGCTTTTGAAGCATCTATTTTGTATTTTCATTTTAAATGCATTTTTAAAACCATTTTACCCACCTCTGCATATAAAGTAAAGCGGGGTTCTCACTAGTCGATTTTATTGATCAATATCATTGAATCTATGCCATTAAAGCAAAATAGTCTAATGTGAACATTTATTGTTGAATATTGCTCAATCATTTTGTGTTTCAGTCAAATTGGAAGGCCGTTCTACTTTTCATGGATCAACGGAACTGATTCAATTAAATTGAACGGTGTTTGACCGTGAGAACGAGCATGTTGAGCAGCATTGAAAGGCCAGTGTTTGTGTTTTGACAGTTTTGAGGTTAAATTTTTCGTGACATCCGAACCGGTAGTTTTATTTATTAAGTTTTTAGTTGTTTTCTGCGTTTAAAAATGTCAAATTTTAATTTCTGTATCAAGGGTGACACTTTTTGTAGAAGTTGTTCAAATTTCTTTTCGGTCATTAAATAGTATATTACGTACCGAGGTGGAAAGTGTTTCATTACTGTCGAGAGATTAGATAGTTTACCGAGACGCGAAGCGTCGAGGTAAACTATATCTCAGAGACAGTAATGAAACTTTTCACCGAGGTTTGTATACTATTTTATTTACAACCACATCCAACATCCACTTCTTATTATTTTGAGTTCAAATAATTATTAAAAGGTAAATGTCATTTTGACTTTTCCATTGCAAAAGTAGACAGACATTTAGAATTTCAAATAACCGCAGGTGATAAAATAACGTAGGTAATAATACACATCAAGATGGCAAATATCATTTTTGGAATATGGTTTCCATGTCACTAAACAATATATTATTTTTTTAAAACGTTAGTGTCAAAGTTTTTACAAAACACCAAAAAAATGCTCTCAGATGAGGAATTTGATTTGGCTGCTACTCCCCCAGAAATTCGAGAAGCAGCAAAAATAGTAGAAGAAGATCTTCTGCCAACTAAAAGCCGCCCGAGATATGACAAGGCATATAACTGTTTTAAAGAATGGTGTATTGGAAACAAAGTTCAAAATCCTGGTTCTGAATCGGCGCTACTAGCTTATTTTAGTGAAAATGCCAAGACAAAGAAAATATCAACGCTTTGGTCAATATATTCAATGTTGAGGACCACTCTATCAATTAGGGAAAAAGTAGACATATCTAAACACGCAAAGCTATTAGCATTTTTAAAAAAGCAAAACAAAGGATACAAGCCGAAAAAATCGACCACACTGTCTATGGATAATATTGAAACATTTTTGGAACAAGCACCTATGGAATTTCTTGTTCAAAAGGTATTTTAGGCTAAAAGGTTGACTATTTCTATATTAACTTATTATTTTATACATTTGTAGGTCGCATTGGTTATTGGTGTTTCAGGCGCCTGCCGATCAGATGAATTATACAAAATGAAAACAACAGACGTTCACTTTTTAGAAGAAAAGGTCGCGATTGAAATACAAAATAGCAAAACGTACCAGCCACGATCATTTATGATAACTGATAATAAATGGATTGCACCACTTAAGGAGTACATAACTTTACGGAAAAATATACAGGATGGAAAGCTTTTTATGCAAATAAGATATGGAAAAATTAGTAAACAATGTATTGGGCACAACACTTTAAGTCAGTTTCCAAAAAAAATTGCAGCTTTTCTGAAGCTGAATACTGAAGGTTTTACTGGTCACTGTTTCAGAAGAACAGCGGCTACTTTGCTCGCAAATAACGGTGGCGATCTTATGCAAATAAAGCGGTTAGGAGGCTGGAAATCTAGCACAGTAGCTGAGGGATACATAGACAGTTCGGTTTCTACTCAGGTTAATACGGCAAAATTGATTTCAAAGCCAAGTTCAAGTTTTACTAACACTACTTTAACTTCAAATAATCATGAAATAAACCTTTCAAAAGAAGAATTTCAGCAAGGTTTAAACATATCTGTGACTGCCTACAATAATGCCAATGTAATATTTAATGTAAATAAGTAAAACATAAACCATGTTAATTTTTTGTTTTTTATAAATGTCATTTAGGTATAATTCATTTAAAGAAATAAAAAATAAAATTATTGTTGTTGAATTTGTGTAATGAGTTGTGTGTTGGTGTGTTTGTATATTATTTTGAGATATCGATTTTTATTAAAATTAAAAAAAAAAAAAAATTTACTATTTTGAGATATCGATTTTTAATAAAATTACAAAAAATAACAATTTTACTTTCCACCCGGGTGGAAAGTGAGCACTTTCCACCCGGGTGGAAAGTAAAAGTCAAGAAACGTCAACTTTCCACCTTTCAAAGATAGGTGAAATGTCATTATTACATACATGGTTGTAAATAAAAGTGGTTTTTATACGCATCCAGGTCACCTGTTCCCCATTCTTTTAACAGCTTTACTGAAGCACCTTCATATGCACGTTGTAAAATCCACGGTCTAACCCATCAACGACGAGGTTTTCTCTTTTTCCGGTTATTTATCAAGGTTTTTACATATTCACAGATAATACGAACACCGGTACGCAGAATTTTTTTCTTTGCAGCCATTTTAAAAACATACTAATATTCAATGTTTTTGATAAAGTGTGAACACATTTTCCATTCTATTCTATGTTCAATGGTATAGATTCGATGAAATTGATCAATAAAATCGACTAATGAGAACCCGCCTTTAGTGAGCGACAAGTGTCGACCTATCATTCCTCTGTGCAGACTCTTGCACCACAACGGAATTTTAAGTCGACTCTTTTTTGGAACCCATATTTGGTCTGTGGATATACATGGCCGTCTACGATGTAGGTGAAAACATAGACATAATTTTCAGGCCTTGGCAAATTATAGGTGCTTTCCATTTGTTTCTTTTAAGTTAAATTTCCAAAGGAACGCTCAACGTAGCCGTTGGCTTTACTTTTCTATTTAAAAGAAGCTTAAAGAAACTCGGGGAGGGAGCTTAACTTAAAGGCATTAGTGGGGGTAGGTGGGTGATGAGATACGCCCGGGGGTTCGTTATAATATCGTAATAGTCAAATTGATAAAACCTCTAGATACGATTTGTTTAATTATTTAAATTTATTTATTTACAGGCTTGTAATATAACAATATTTAAAATTTACAATAAAAAATTCATAGAACTTGACAGTAGCTAAAAATACAAAGTGCAAAGTGTTAACACATTAATCGCCATGAAACAAACATGGACATGGATTCCAAATAATGTATATCAGCTAAAAGAACCAATAGAAATTATTTAGGATTTTTAATGTGGCTACCAGGGGCTTGTTTGCCAGCCATACTCTTTCAACTAGTATAAGCCCAAGTGGCTGTAAGAAAGCACAAAGTTCCACTGACTTATGAAATTATAAATAAAGTGTATTTGATTCTGTATTTGACTCCTGTATGATGTGGCAGTTAATGTGTTAAGTATCAAATTCTAATTCACCTTCTTGCATTTATGGTCTCTTGTATTTATGGTTGCACCTGGGTATAAAATACCTGTATGTGCTTATAGGACGGAATAATATCACACTTATGTTATAAAAGAAACTCAATAAATAGGCAAATATCAAATTTACAGTTTTGTAATGCACTAATCCTAAAACTAATAGCTGCCATCGAAATTTCAATCGGAAAGCAGCCGAAACATACAATCATAAACAAACTGTCTAAAAATCTTGAAGGAAAATGTGACTGTTTAACAGAAAATAAGACTTAAACATTTTTTTGAAAATTTTCTTTTTTGTAGTTTTGAGAATATGCACAGGGATGAGATTATACAACTTAGGCCCGATATATGAAACAAAATGCTGGCCCTGATTATTTCTGCAGTAAGCAGTGTTAAGCAAGTTCTTAATATTTCCCCTAGTAGCATATATATATGATATATGAGTGATAAACAAATTATTGAATTTTTCATTAAGATGAATAAAATTACAGATCGTGATTATGTAGAGACACTTTACATTAACTACATCTTTCCCATACAAGAGGCTGGTCGAACACAATCGCGGCTTATTTAAAACAATTCTAACAATGTAATTCTGCACAACCCTTAGTCGCTCCAGATGACAGTCATGAGCTCCCCCCCAGACCAAAATGCCATAGTTCAGTAAGGACTCAACAAGTGCTTTGTATATCATTAAAAGATTTCTCCCACATAAAAATTCCCTCATCATATAAAACTTATATAAATAAGATAAAGTGACCATATTTATCCCTTGGCAATGCGGGACAAAAAGGCGAAAGCTCGCACGGAGGCGAAAAATTTTTTGGGGTGGCGCGCCCCAAATATCACCTAAAAGTCACTCCTTATGCAGAAATAAAACTACCAAAAATTTTGATAAAGCGGGATTTATTATATGGTTGTATTTATTACATTATTATGCTAGTTTAGCATTTTTTTAGGTAAAATCCGTGACATTTTGCGGGACATTCTACATGCGGGACAGAGCAGCTGAAAACGGGACAATCCCGCAAAATCCGGGACGAATGGTCACTTTAAAATAAGACATCTTATTTTCTTGCATAGATATAGTATATGTTGGTCGCACCTAAGATGTTTATCAATAAAAACCCCAAGATATTTGGTATTGGCATTCTCGTTTAGGAACTCACCCACACCGTCCAGAAATATCCGCTGAAACACAGGTCTGTCCGCCTCAGTCAAAGAGAAGGCAATATAATGTGTTTTCTTGATGTTTAAACTCAATTTAAGTGTAACTTCTCCCTCACCTCATCCCAGGTTTTACCAGAAAAAACAACAACAGTGTCATCTGCATATGAGACAATCACACCCCCCAGATCCAGACTGCAAAGGCCGTTAATGTACAAGTTAAAAAGAATTGGCCCCAGCACGGTACCCTGGGGCACACCGTGCTCGACAAACATTTCCTCATAAACAACCTTTCCAATCCTAGCCCGTTGAGAGCGGCGGTCAAGATAGTCCGCAAAGACCCGAGACACAATCCCTCGCACTCCACATGACTCCAAAATGTCAAGAAGCAGAGTGTGGGAAACCGTGTCAAAAGCCTTTGCAAGATCAAGAAAGAGTGCGATACACTTTTCCCCCTTATTTAGATGTTCTGAAACAGTACTCACAACTTCAAACATGGCATCAGCAGTGCTAGTCCCCTCCCTGAATCCAAATTGGTTCCGTGATATAGTTTTATTAATACTTAAGAAATCTGCAAGACGCACCTTACCTTTCGAATATCTTTGCAACATTGGAGATGACACTTATAGGTCTGTAGTTACTCATGTCATTTTTGTCACCAGATTTATAAATTGGTGTGACAATATAGATGTTTTAAAATGAGAAAAGGTACGCTTCCAGTTTTAAAAATTAAATTTATAATGTGTAGTAAGGGAGCCTTAATATATTCTTGTAAAAATTTAAGTGTCCTGGTAGAGTCGATTTAGGGTGACATTACAGAAGCTCTGCATCTGACACCTGCAGCTGCAAGTAGCAGTTTGCAGATGCAAATGACAGAAGTGGGATTCCAGAAAACAAATATCATACTTTGCGTCTGCAAGTCGTCTGCAAATTTGCAGATGGTTGGAAGGTGCTGCAAACTTGCAGATTGTATAAAATTTATTAAAAACTAACCTATATTTTGGGGATTTGACGGATGGTAGTCATTTTATATTATTTGCAATAATAAATAATAATTTTTATATAAAAAAAAAGAGAAGGGAACTGTTCATTAATTAATTATTGCCACGGATTTGGGCTATTTACTCGTGTTAAGGAAATCTCTAATTCTCTTCCAACCTTCAAAAGTGATAAGAATTATAATATCTTGTGTTATGTTACATAATATATTATAAGGCAGGCCTATAACTTCCCTGTAAATTATGAAGAAAATGATATTCAGAATTTTGATTATTTGAAAGCAGAACAATTTGAACAGAATCTTCTCGACAGACCCTTTATACCCTTCTCTTTTCGGAGCAAAAAACTTAAATTAAAATGTGAGGTTAGAACTTCACATATTTGTCAGTCAATAATAAACCAGTAGTAGAAAAACGGTTTAACAACGGTAAAAATGGCGGATTTGTAAATGGTTTTTGGAATGTCAAGTTTCTGCAAATTATTTTGCGTCTGCAAGTCCGCCATATTTGCAGATCTGCAAAGTTGCAGGTATGCATTTTCTGTAATCTCACCCTTATACTCAGTAAACCTGCAAGATGGCCGCCATGTCATATGACAAAAGTCATATTCCAGCTAAATAAAATAAATTTTTGCATTTTCAATGACTTTTGTCATATGACATGTCGGCCATCTTGCAGGTTTACTGAGTGAATCGACTTTAGATACGAACAAACCCTATAAATTTTCTTTGTTTAGATATATGATCACAGCCGGGGGAGCAGTTATTTTTTAAATTATTTATATGTAAAACCACTTCATTGTCACTCACCAAGCGCAGAAACATAGAAGAAACCGCGGTTCTCTCAATTTTGTAGGGGTTTAGTGGTTTGTTAATTTTTTCCGACATGTTTTTCCCAACATTTATAAACTATTTATTAAACAGGTTATTTTGCTAATTTGGTCTGAATGGCCTGGCAGCCCAGCCCTGCCCTCAGCCAAGCGATTAGAATCCATAATTCAAGGTCAATTGCTTCTAAAAGGATCTTCACATGAAACCGCAACGATTACGCAATTTCATCAACGAAGGATACCATTGGCTAGGAGAAAGATTTGAGGAAGCCTTAACCAATCACGTCTTAGAAATTAATTGTTGGCCCCGCCCTTTTACAAATATAATCCAACAAAATTTAAAATTTTGCCAAATTTCAAAAATGACGTGGAGCTTCCATTTCACAACGCCGCACGTCACCAACTTTTTGTTATTTTTTTAAGTATTGGAGGTTAGTTTTCTGTGCACTTTATAAATTAGGTAAAACCTCAAATACCTAAATTATCCCTTTTTTTCCTAACATAAAAACCATGTCCGGTCAGTGGGAAGTTGTTAAAGGAAAAAATGAACGCCGGAGCAAGGTTCCAGTCCCAAAAGTCAATGCTCAGCCAGTTCCGAACAAAAACAAAAAGCCGAATAATATTCTAAATGGAGTAAAAATTGAAGAAGTTTGTAAGTAAAGTTGGTAAAATGCTTGCTTGTGTCATAGGAATCATAAATAAATTTTTCAACTTGTTTTTTATAAGCAAGAGCACACACACTACTTAACAGCTGGTTGAAAATCTTGGTGTTCCAAATGCACTACCTACATTAGTCTATTACTTACCTGCTACATGAATACATTTTTTTATCGGTAGATTCTGCTCTATTTCCCATTGCTCCTTATATCATCGATACTCGATACCATTACCATCAAGGAAACAATTCAAAAATTAAAAGTTAATAGGTCCGTAGCAACAGATAATTTACCTCCATTATGTTCTTAAAGGTTGTGTTGATTCTTTTGTAAAGCCCATAAAACATATTTTTAACTTTTCTCTAAAAAAAGAAATATATATCCCACAAAATGGAAAGAAAGTAAGGTTATTCCGATATTTAAGTGTGGTGATAGGATGCTAGGAATGCCACTAAAAACTATAGATGTTAGTCTTGTTTCGGCTTGCTTATTGGTTTTACAGTTAATTATTTGTAATAGAATATTTAACAATGTTAAACTCATAATTTCGGACCAGCAACATGGATTTTTACCCCAGCGCTCAACTATAACTCAAATTTTACACAATTCATTCATGATTCTTTTAAAAAGGCCAACAAGTTGATGTTATTTTCAACGATTTGGAAAAAGCGTTGGACAAGGTGGACTTTGGTGAGATAATTAGAGCTCTACAGTGGACCAAAATATTATTACCTTATTATCATCATATTTGCATAAAAGATCATTATTCGTCGAACTTAAAACTTAAGGGATACACTTCACAAATATATTCACCCACATCAGGGGTGCCCCAGGGTTCAAATCTTGGACCACTTCTGTTCTTACTAGCTATAAATAAAATGTGTTTGTGTAGAGAACATAATTTAAGTGTAAATGTAGGCAAATGTGCCATAATCTCCTTTACATGTAGAACTCAAAATATAAATTTTGGTTACTACATTGTTAATGTGCCTCTAAAGAGAACTCATTGTCACAGGGATCTTGGTGTCTATTTTGATCCTAAGTTGAGTTTTGTTGGGCATATTGATAATATTACTGCCAGCGCTTTAAAAATGCTAGGTTTTATTATAAGGACTTGTAAATACTTTTAAAAGTTAACACCATAATAACTTTATATAATTCCCAGGTAGTTACAAAACTTCAGAATGCATGCACTATTTGGGATACTCAGTATGCCAATAAGACTGCTCTTTTGGAATCTGTTCAGCGTAAATTTTTAAAACTTTTGTACTACAAGTCATTTTCAGTATATCTGCCAAGAGGTACAGATCCAAAGCTTTTGTGTAATTGGTTTAATTTCCCTTCTTTAAGATCATTGCGTATAGAAGCGGGAATTATTTTCCTATATAAAATGATTAGAGACATAGAGACAAAATAAATAATAAAGAGTTCTTAGGACAGCTTCCGTTTAGAATAGGCTTAGTCAATACTAGATCCGCACATGTACTTTATATTCCTGCACCGAGGACAAATCTGTACAAGAACTCACCGCTTATAAGACTGTGTTCTTATTTTAATAAATATTGTGGAGACATTGACATACAGACTGTCCGCGGATAAAAAATTTTGATTTTTTATACAGAGTTCGCAAAAACTTCAAAAACATGATTTTTCTCCAAGAGTAAACTACCTTTATTTTTCATTTTTGACCAAAATGCCAATTAGAAAACGTATTTAGAATAACGTTTGTAATTTAAATCCGAGATTTAAAATAAATCTTCGTTTTTTTTCATTTTTAGAGTTAAAAGAATTTTTTTTGATAGCAGCATTAGCGGTCGAAATACATACATTATCAATGACAGAGGGGTATCAAAAAGTTTGAAAAACTGATTTTTGGGGTTACCAGAAATATGTATTTTTAATTTCACAAATGAAATGAAATGACCCCAGAAATAACACAAATAAATCTTAAAATAACAACAAGTAATAATTTCATAATTTGCTATTCAAACATCCATATTCAACACATTTTTTCAGCTGCAAACGTATGTGGTCAAAACCTCTTCGAATTTCTTCAATGGAAATTGTTTGAACAGCTTTAACAATTCGCTCTTTTAGAAGCTGTACGTCGTTCTCAATTGGACGGGAGTACACTAATTGTTTGAGGCGCCCCCAAAGATAGGCATCTGAAATAGTTTAATCGGGTCTTCTTGGGGGCCACATAGGGCTGCCAGACCTCCCGATTTAGGCCGGAGCCTCCTGATTTCTTGTGGACCCTCCCGCCTTTTAAACCAAGTCATCAAACTCCCGATTTTCTTTTTAACCTCCCGCATCCTCCCGCATTCATTATAAATTTTATGAAATGTGAAAGGGCTTAAAAAAACCCAACCTATTCTAAAACAATATAAAATATGTGAGCATTACAAAAGGCGAATAATTAATGCTCTAAGTATCAAATATCGATACATTTTGTCCTCGCCCGTCCGGCCCATTCCTCTCAAATCGGCACGTTTTTGCTGTGCCGCCGTGCCAGAGACAGAAGATGTCATTGGGTTGCGATCGTTTTATATCTTTGCTGATCCGTGTAGTAGAGGAGGTGTTGGTAGGGCGGCATAGCTTGTGTATGTTATATTCTGCATTAATTTGATAATTTAACCAGTCGTTCAAATTCGCGGAAATTTTTAGCCGGTATTTTGACTATTTTTCTTGTTTATTGCGTGTTAATATGGTTTGAATAGTTTGATTGAATGTATGAATTTATTATTTGGAGTTTTCCTTTATATTTTTGTTCTTATTTTGGGGTTGGTTGGTTGGTTGGTTAAAGGCGGGGGTCGGGTTCGACGTATGGCCCAAGCTTCTTACACTGCAGCCTTCTGGCTTATTGTGCGCCCCAGTCTTGTTAGAAAAGATTTGTTCCTTCTATGAGGTCCAGTAGTTTTCTTCCAAGTTTGTCGTGCGGGAGGTTATCGCCACGTCGAATGTTTCCGAAGATTTTAAATCTTTTTCGGTTTAGCGCTTCGCAGCTGTATATGATATGGGAGGCGGTTTCATCCTCTTCGCCGCAAAGTCTACATTCAATGGGTCCATTATAGACTCCCATTCGTTGAAGGTGCTTTCTTAAGTGACAATGGCCTGTTAGTAGGCCTGTCACTTGCTTTAGCTGGGTACGCGTCAAGAGCAGCATTCCAGCTGATAGCTTCTTCGAGGGCCTATCGATGACGGCCCGTGCGTGTGCCTGGCCAGGTGTACCATTCCATCGAGATAGATGTTGTTTTTGTGCCCATCTGTCTAATGTTGTTTTGGTTGCCTTTTTTGATATTCCAAGGGCGGGTTCTGGGCCCCTGAAATTTTGAGCAGATCCGGTTCTTGCCAGTTCATCTGCTTTTTCGTTGCCTTTTATCCCTGAATGGCCAGGAACCCATAGGAGTTCAACCCTGTTGTTTCTGGCTGCCAGGTCTTTTAGGTCGTTAAGGCACTCCATTGTGATTTTTGATGTAAATCGGAAGGAGTTCAGAGCCTTTAGGGCAGCTTGGCTGTCCGACAGGATATGTATCTTTTGGTCGTGGTAGCCCTTTTCGATATTCTTTTGTACGCATGCTTGTATCGCATGAACTTCAGCTTGGTATACTGTGGCGTAGTTTCCCAGAGGGATGCTGATTTCCATTCTGGGTCTTTCCCCAAATACACCTGCGCCTACTCCGTTGGCCGTTTTCGATCCATCAGTGTACCAAACTAGGCCATTGTCTAGTGACGGAGATCTTCCTTTGGACCACATATCAGGGTCGCACCTGACATTAAATGGTTTTGTAAAGTTATATCTCGCTTTCATGCGATCGGTTTGCATCTCCAAGAGCTCGTCGTTGATAAGGTCCGTGGCTCTTGTGTGCCCTATTTTCTCGGGGCGTTGTTTCCATTCCCCATTTGCTTTCATCCTAGAAGCGCTGCAGTTGGCCTCCATTTTGATGTGTATATCTAGTGGTGTTAGTCCTAGTATAACTTCCATTGCTGCGGTGGGGGTGCTTCTCATTGCACCGGTGATACACAAGCAGGCCAGCCTCTGTACACTGTTAAGTTTTGTGGCTGTCGTGATTTGCTGTGTTTTTGTCCACCAAACTACAGACCCATATGTCATCAGGGGTCTGATGACTGTGACGTATAACCACAGCACCATCTGCGGTTTGAGTCCCCAGGTTTTCCCAAACAGTCTTCTGCATCTCATTAGACACATTTTTGCCTTGTTTAGGTTATTGTTGATATGTCGGTTCCATGTCAGTTTCGCATCCAGGGTTAGTCCTAGATATTTGACTTCGCTGACTGTTTTTATCTGTTCACCAAAGATTTTTAGGTTGTTATAGTTCCCTGCCTGTCTTCGTTTGGTGAATGGCAATGTTGCAGTCTTAGCAGCGTTGACTTTGAGGTTTACCTTCTCACACCAGCGTTGCACGATGTTTAGTGCTCTTTGCATAAGCTCTGCTAATATAGTGGCATGTGTACCGATGATGAGTATTACCACATCGTCTGCATAGCCTTGGGCGTAGAAGCCCTCTGCGTTAAGACATGCTAGTAACTCATCTACCACCAAGTTCCATAGAAGAGGTGACAATACCCCTCCCTGCGGACAACCTTGCGTTACATCGGCCTTTAGAGTATCCCCATGTAGGCTAGTTTTGATTTGCCGGTATTGAAGCATGTTGTGGATCCATCTTCGTGTGGTATCGTCGACTCCATGTCTTTTTGCGGCAGACATCATTGCGAAACAGGAGGCGTTGTCGAAAGCCCCCTGTATGTCAATGAAAACGCCTAGGGCAATTTCTTTGTGATATAGCGCTGTTTCGACCCTTGTTATTAGGTTGTGTAAGGCAGTTTCACAAGATTTGCCTGGTTGATAAGCATGTTGATGTTCGTGAAGGGGTTCCTTCATGAGCGCCCCGTCTCTAATATGCCTGTCTATAAGTTTCTCCAGCGCTTTTAGTAAAAATGAGGAGAGACTTATGGGTCGATATGCCTTGGCTTCGGTGTATGTTGCACGTCCGGGCTTAGGGATGAAGGTGACATTTGCTGTTCTCCATGCCTCTGGAACATAGCCCATGGCTATGCAAGCTCGGTAGATTCTGCTTAGGTGTGGTAGTAAGTATTCGAGTCCTTCTTGCAGAAGAATGGGATAGATTCCATCCGGCCCTGGAGACTTATAGGGTTCGAATGTCTCTATGGCCCATTTGATTCTTTCATAGCTGACTGTTGTAACTGCAGTTTTCCAGTCTGCTTTCTTGGCTCTGTGCACAAGGTTCGTTTCATGATGTTGAGTTTCCGGTTGTATAACTTCCGACCCCGGAAAGTGCACTTGGAGAAGAGTTTCAAGGGTGTCTTTACCGCTTGTAGTATATTCGCCTGTTGGTTTCATTATTGTGCCAACTGAGTTTGACGTGTCTTTAGCGAGAATTCGATGGATGCGGGCCGTTTGGGAGGTTGTTTCCACCTCCCCGCAGAATTTCCTCCATGAATCTCGCTTGGCTTTTCTTAGGGCTTTGTTGTACTCAGTGAGAGACCGGGCGTATTTGTCCCAGTCGCCTGTGATTTTAGCTTTGTTGAAAAGTTTCCTGGTTTCTTTTCTCAGGTCTTGCAGGTGTTGATTCCACCATGGTACTTCCCTTTTTCTCCCCCGTACTTTTAGAGGGCAGTTTTCTTCATACGCTGTTGTAATGGCGTCCTGAAGTTGATCCACAGATAAGTCTATATCTACGGTACTTTGCAGATTGGTTTTAACAGAAGTCAGACCCTGTTTCAGTTGACCCCTGTATGATTCCCATTCGGTATTACGCGGATTGCGGTAGGGCGTTATTTCCCCGCTGCAATTCTGAAGTACAAACTCAACGATACTCGCCAGCCTTTAACCGCGTCTAATAAACGCGTTGTGACCAAGGTTATGTCGATTACTTCTCTCCGCCTCGCGGTTACGAAAGTCGGTTCGTTTCCCTGATTTAGTAAAGATAAATTGTTACTTACCAGGAATTCTAATAGGCTGTTGCCGCGTGGGTTGTCATTGGTGCTCCCCCATGCAGTGTTATGCGAGTTTGCATCGCAGCCTACCAGTAGCTGAAGGCGGTTGGCCTCACAGTGTTCCACGAGTGTTTTGAACTCTGCTGGTGGTGGTGGTCCGACCGAGTCGTAAGGAAAGTAGGCAGAGGAGATTATTAGCTCTTTCACGTTCCCATCCTCCTTGTACCTCAGTTTTGCGGTCGCTAGGTCCCTAAAACAGAAATTTAACAGAGGCACACAGTCTACATCATTCCTGACGTAGATGCAAGCTCTCACATTACCAGATGACAAATTATATATTAGCTTACCACCTGCTTATTTTGGGGTAGTAAAGACTTATTTTAATAAAAATGAACAGTTTTATTGTCAAAACGACTATGAATGTGGAATATTTGAGAAACAATTTTAGCTCATTAAGTATTGAGCAAAAAATTGAAATTAAAATTATTGAGGGAAGACCTAAACTCGAAATTAACTTGACACAGACTACAAAGTGTAAATCTAGGGACTTTATTGTTATTGATTAATGATGTAAATTTAAAAAAAGTTTTGTTTTTTTTAAAACGTGTTTTTTTAGAAAAAAAAACAATGCGGTTTGTTTTTTTTTCAAAAATGTTTTTTTTTCAGAATCATTGTTTTTGCTTTAAAGAAAAGACTAAACTTTTTTTTAAAGTAATAATTTTATAAAATATAATAAAGTAATCTCTATTCTATTCTCTATTTATTAAAAAAGGTACATAAGTTAATGTAAGAACTCGCCGCATCACCTGTCATTAATGGCACCATCTCCTTATTTTAATTTATCTGAAACTTTGGAAATGTGTCTGATTGTAAACAAATGGATTATCATAAATATAATGTAGGGAAAAGAAAAGCATAAAGTCTTTCTCCACAATTTTAATTCAATAGCTAGGCTAGAATCGACATGTTTCGAGTGTAGAAACACTCATCATCAGGAAATTGAAGCAAAAATTATGAACAGCTGATGTTGTTAGCAAAAGAGAAAATATAATTAAATTAAAGGTGGAACTAATCCATAATGGAGCTTTCAATGGCACGCATGGGGAGTGAAAAACTTTTGCAGTCAAAAGGCGGAAAATATATCAGCACGCTGAAAGGTTAGGGACCAGTAAAAAGCCACTGTGGGCGGGAAATGAAGAGAAAAAAACAGGACATATCAAATGAAGATTTTGTAGAAATCAGTTCAAGTGTGTGTGATAAAAACATTATAGTTTGATTCAACTATGTCGAAGAAGTGTGAAAGATGTTAGATATGAGGGGGAGAGAAAGAAAAAATGTGTTTTTTGTATTAAAGTAGTGTAGATGCTTTCTGTAAAAGATAAAGAAAAAAGGCACGACACATGTGTCAGTTTTGACTCCTGCTGGGGTAACTGGGCCGTAACAAGCTTGGGGCCCCAACAGCATTTTACTTCAAGCTAAATGGTAAGCTAATCTAACTTATTTTATTACATTTCATTCATTACATCCCTTTTTTCTTTATCTTTTACAGAAAGCATCTACACTACTTTAATACAAAAAACACATTTTTTCTTTCTCTCCCCTTCATATCTAACATCTTTCACACCTCTTCGACATAGTTGAATCAAACTATAATGTTTTTATCACACACACTTGAACTGATTTCTACAAAGTCCTTCATTTGATATGTCCTGTTTTTTTCTCTTCATTTACCGCCCACAGTGGCTTTTTACTGGTCCCTAACCTTTCAGCGTGCTGATATATTTTCCGCCTTTTGACTGCAAAAGTTTTTCACTCCCCATGCGTGCCATTGAAAGCTCCATTATGGATTAGTTCCACCTTTAATTTTATTATATTTTCTCTTTTGCTAACAACATCAGCTGTTCATAATTTTTGCTTCAATTTCCTGATGATGAGTGTTTCTACACTCGAAACATGTCGATTCTAGCCTAGCTATTGAATTAAAATTGTGGAGAAAGACTTTATGCTTTTGTTTTCCCTATATTATTTAACTCCACTTTGAGTATGGACTACTTCTTCAAAAATAAATAGAATGTTTTTATTACTTATTTTTATTTTATTATTCCTATTTTTAAGAAAAAGGGTTTTCCCCGAAAATAGTTCCGGCTCCGGCAGATGACGGCAGAAGGCGCTGTAGTTTGCTTTGTTGCGCAAATTCATCTCATGAAAAAAAACATTGTTTTGCTGGTTGCTGGAATACTTAACCTTAACAGTAGCTGTCGCTGTCGTATGATGATTTTTAATAATTTTATTAGAAATATAAAATCTACCATTTTTCTTGTGTATTTTCAAGAATTTTGGTCCAACCGGGCACAACGCACAACCAATAAATGTTTATTTATTTTTTTCATAAAAAACAAAAAAATAATTTCTTTTTTAATTAATATGAATTTTATTTTTAATTTGAAAAAAGAATAATGATTTTTTTTTTCAGGAAAAAAAACGTTTTTTTTAAGTCGTTTTTTTTTCAAATTTGGAAAAAACCGCTGAATACAAATATATATAATGTTTCATTTGTTAAAATACGGCGTACAACCGACTCTCCTTTTCATATATTGGAAAAAACCGTTTTTTTTACATCACTATTATTGATAAGTTTGCTGCAAATAAAAACAGAAGAATAAACTTTACTTTTAAGCAATGTACCCACTAATTAAAAATAAATTGGCCTTTTTTATTTTATTTCATTTTCAATAAAATCATAAATTTTTAAAATATTTATTAAAAATTATCGACCAAATTTGGGCGTGGTCTTAACAAATTTTCGCCTGCGGCGCATTTCGCCTACAGCGGGCTTTTAGTGCACGCTCAGGTTAATAAGTCACAAGCCGCCGCTGGCTAGGACCCTACCTTCCGCTTTTTAATATTTTAAATCTGGCAGCCCTAGGGCCACAGAACCGGACCATTCCGGCCAATCCATCTGTGGCCAAATGTATTGTTAAGCCCTCACTTCAATTATTGCGAAATGCGCAGGGCATCCATCTTGTTGAAAGTACATTTCGTTCCTAAATTGGAGAGGCAATTTTTCTAGGTTGTCAGAAAGGAATGTTTCCCACATTTCAAGGTCACTTTTACGGTTACACGTGTTTTCGAAAAAGTATAGGCCAATAATGCCATAATAAGACATCGCACACCAGACATTTACTTTTTGTAATATTGTCTTCTTGCAGGAATTCTAAAACGGGGATTATTTTCGCTCCAGTATCTAATATGCGCAGGAGACCCCGTTTGTTGAAAATGTCGATTCTTCGGAGAACATGATAAATTTATGAAAATTCCTGTTTTCACTTACAATGTTGTTTCCGACCCAAAGACAAAAATCCCCGCAAAAATCCAAACGTTTGGCTTCTTTTTGGTCAAAAATGAAAAATAAAGGTAGTTTACTCTTGGAGAAAAATCATGTTTTTGAAGTTTTTGCGAACCCTGTATACAAAATCAAAATTTTCTCTTCGTGAATTGCATTTTTTTTACAAGCAAAACTTTTTATCAAGAATGAATTTTTCCCGAGAAAATGAAGAAATTTTTCATTCATTTGTGCTATTGTAAACCCTATCCGCGGACAGTCTATAATTTAACCTGAGAAAAATTAATTAATTAGTTAAGGCTGCTTAGTCAATTACTGTAATTGCAATAATAATTGAATTATTATTATAGCTTAGGTATAGGCTTTTAGAAATAAGGTTAATTTATCTGTAATAATTATTAATTTGTTAAGTTGTTGATACTATAAATAAATAAATGAAAAAAAGTTCACCAAAAAAGTGATTTTCTGACACGAACAGTAGGGTTCTATGAAATGTGCAGCATGAAAAATACCCATTAGCCGAAGATTATGATAAAATGTAAAAAACATGAAATAATGGCTATCTTGTAAGGCACACGTTCAATATATATTTTATGAACAATGTACCCCCTACCTTTTTATGGTGGATTCTTCAGGTTGCGCTCTCCTACTATTATAAAAATATATTTTTATGTAAATTCTCATAACTCTTTCCTTGTCATTATTAAAATAAGCATGTAAATTAAAAAAGGGCGAGACACATTCTTTATAAACCTAAATTAAAGAAATTAAAAACTTGTCGTAGCACACTTTCTTGATTCATTTCAAAAAAAGTAATAATAATAATAATAATAATAATAATAAATGTCGTTATTTCTGACTTGCACAGTACATATTATATGTATACATATTTGTTAAGACTAAAATAATGGTCCTCAGAAAAAGGCGAAGTTCAGATGAGGTATCCCAGGATACCTCCCTACATGTGCGAGAAAAAAATGGCCACCTACGTTGTTTATTCTGGATTAAACAGATGTTTTCTTTTTATCCTATTCTATAAAATATTAATATAAGTTTTGTTTTTTTTTAGTACCTAAAACTCAAGTTCAAAATCTCTATGCGGGAAAACAGAGCAACAAGGAAAACAAGCAACCAGACAAAATTAAAAATGTCGAAAATAAGAAAACAGAAAAGAAAACTAATAAAATGGCTTCAGATCCCCCCAAACCCAAACCTCCTAAATCAATAGAAGCGGGACTGTTAATAGTAAGTTTCTTATTTAGGAGAAAAAAACAAAGTATGAAACGTATTTTTTTTTTTATTTTTATCATTTCTTAGATATAGGATAATAATAATAAACTATTGTGTTAAGAGATGAATCAAAAAAAAAAAAAAAATGGGAAAAAGGCAATGCCTAAAAGCCAATCACCTAAACATTAGGTATCTCACTGCCTAATTTTTCTACCGGATATTTAAAAGTTAGGGCCAAAATGCATACAATGTATAATAGCAAAACGACGAGTATTTTACGAAATATATACGGAATACACCAATCATATCTATACCTAACTACCTAGTCAAGTTTTTGACTTGTAAGAGATTATTTGTAAAATTTTCTTGATAATTTAATTTCAATTCGGTTTTTAGTAAGTACCTATACAGGGTCGCTTTTATTTATGGAAACGATCGATTATTTGCTAAAGTAAGATAGCTAGCGAAGAATGTTAAATACAAAACTTTTAGGGTTTTTAGAAATCTATTACACTGCACATAAACTAAGTATACAGTCAGTATACTGTCATATCAGTCAAAAAGCCATGGAAGAACAAAGTTACTTTATTTTAAATGGAACCCCCTGTATATTATTCAACATTTCAATTATTTACAAGATTCAAAAAAAAAATGTTAAGCACACTACACACCCAATCTTAACCGTTTTCGAGATATCGAGTTTCGAATATCATTTTCAAATAAATCTAATAACAATAATAAAAAAGACATACTAAGTTTTAGTAAACAACAATTTGAAATCCTATTTTATAAGGTGCTCAAAGTGTCTACCGTTTACCTCCTGGCAGTAATGAATTCGGTTAACAAAATTTTGTAGTGAATCTAAAAGGATATTGGGAGCAATACTGAAAATTTCATGCATTATTCTTTGTTGCAAATCTTCAATATTTTGTGGCCTATTTTTGTACACTAAATTTTTGATATGGCCCCACAGGAAAAAGTCAAGAGGGGTCATATCAGGAGACCTAGCAGGCCATTCAATTGCACCTCTGCGCGCAATCCATTTACCAGGAAACGTTTTCTCTAGATATTCCCTCACCATCCGTCCAAAATGTGGTGGAGCCCCATCTTGTTGAAACCATGCATATTTGTTCAGCCGGTAAATTGGGATTATTATGGTTCGGGAATAACCGTCTGAGCTGTGGAACAATATTCTCTTGTAAAAGTAATAAATATCGTTTAGAGTTCAAATTTCCATGTATAAAATTACTTTATTTTTTTTTATTCCCAAGTAACTTTACAAGTTTATTACAGGGATAAGTATATAAAAATAACTAACAATTATTACTCTAACTTAATAGGTAGATATATATATAAAAAAAGGCAGTTAAAAAAAATAATTCGTTTTATATTATAAACGTATGATTAACACGTTAAGAAAAAAATTTTATACTAGGAAATATTTTTTTAAATGAAATTTAAATAATGGTAGTTTTAATATTTTCCGGTAAAATATTATATAATATTAATCCATTATATAACAATGACCGTTTTCCAAAGTTACTGTTTATTTTAATAGTTTTTAAAAAATTTGTTTGTCTAGTATCATGTCTATGAATATCATGAACTTTTGTAAACGTTATGTTAGACATTTTTTGTTTTAAAAGTAAAGAATGAATAAATATGCAAATTTTTAAATTATATAAATTATTTATATCTAGGTATTTATTCGGTTTGTATAAATTTGTTGTTGGTTCTAAGTGCGGCAATCTATGAATACATTTAATAATTTTATTTTGTAATTTCTTTAAAGGGTTTAGTACTATTGAATTGGCTGAACCCCAAATAGAAATAAGATACTGAATTTTTGAATGTACTAATGCATGATAAATATTTTTTAAACAATTTAAAGATATACAGTGACGAATTTTAAAGAATATGCCAATAAACGGAGAAATGTAAGTTCGAATATGTTCTACGTGTTTTCTCCAGCTTAAATTTTGATCAGTATATAATCCTAAAAATTTTATGTTATCTTTGTAATTAATATTTTCTCCATTAAATATTATTGGTTGCTTTTCCATATCTAGTCTTTGTTTGTCAATGTACATAAATGATGATTTATTAAAATTTAAAGTTAATTTATAAGATTGCAACCAGTCAAATATAATTTTTAAATCTTTTTTGATATTTAATTTGATGTCCCTAATATTTTTAGCATAATAAATAATTGTTGTGTCGTCGGCGAAAAGTTTAATTTGTCCATATAATTTTAATTTTGAAACAGAATTGATATAAATAAGAAACAATGTGGGTCCTAGAATAGAACCTTGTGGTACTCCACATCTAATTGTTTGACAGGAACTAATATTACTTCCTATTTTAACGCATTGTTTTCTATCTTTTATATAACTTTCAAACCAACGATAAATTTTTCCTCTTATTCCTATATCAAATAATTTAACTAATAATATATCATGGTTTGCAGTATCAAAGGCTTTACACATTAAAAATAGGGTCCTATGACGTTTCCACCAATAATTCCACACCAAACATTGGTTTTTTGTGGTCGTTGGGTATGAACTTGTTCCATCCAATGTGGATTTTGGTCTGACCAATATCTACAGTAGTTGTGTCGATTTACGTGCCCGTCAGAAAATAAAATGTGGTTGACAAAGTTAACATTTTGATTCAATTTATCCATAATGATTTCGCAAAACTGAATTCCAAATGGATTCAAAATATTGTCTCTATACCGCTGTGCTGTAACTGTGTCATGGAAAAAAATAGGACCAACAATTCTTCTTCGGGAAACAGCTAACCAGACACCAATTTTTTGAGGGTGCAATGTGGAAAAATGGGGATTTTCACTACTCCACATGCGTGTATTCTGAGAATTCACTTAACCGGAGTGGTGGAACCAGGCTTCATCCGAAAAAAAATGTCAGGTCGAATAAATCATTTATTTCCAATAAATTTTGGGTAAACCATTGAGAGTAATTCCTGCGTCTTTCAAAATCTACGACTTGTATTTCTTGGAATACTTGCTTTATAAGGAAATAAATTTAGCTGCTTATGAATAGTCCTGCATGTTCCATAAGATCTTCCCACTTCTTGGTGGGGACAGGCGTCTTATAAAATTTGTTGGCGTATTTTGCATTATTTCACGAACGTTTGCAACAAGTTCTTCTGTTCTTACAGATGAGAGAAGGTTCAATGCCCTGGGCGAACCATTATTTAATGATCTGGAGGAAGTGAGCAGCCCGCAACTGGGTCGACTTACGAAGTTTATTAACAGCAGTGGCTGGTTTGAATGAGCTGTCAAGATTCTTCTACGATCTACGTCACGTCGCGTTAACCATCAGGAGGCTGATGCGGATAGGTTCCGCGGAACACGTGTGGTACCACAACGGTCCTACAGGACTACATGTGACTGTTTGGTCAATGCCAGAGGTCTGCCACTCTAACCTAACCCAACCTACAGATGGTCTTCCTACTCCTTTTTTGTGTTGTATAGAACCTGTTTCCCTAAACACAGCCACGGTTCTTTTCAGGCAATGATAAAAATCCCCAGCAATAAAAGCAACGTTAGGAAAATGTTCGTGAAAATCGTCCATGCACAAACCCGGATTGTATTGCCACTCACCATTTACTCTAACCCCGTTTCGAAAATACGCTTCAACCATGAATGTTTTGTGCTCTTCCATAAAGCCCATTGTGTGAATTGTTCAAGAAATTGGAAAAATTAGCGATAAATCAAATTACTTGTAACGACTGTCAAAGATGAAGGAATAACTGATTGATTGTTAATTCAGGTTGTTAGACACCCAAGAGGTATTAAGCTCTACGGCTAAGCATTACGTCCTTAGATGCAAGGCTCTCTTTGATTAAAATAACATTATGTAAGTCTTATAAATGGGATAAAACCTATGAGACCTGTGTTGCTTAAATAAATAATGTGCAAAACATGTATCTAATTTACTGAAAATTTCATTCAAAATCTTAAGAAATTTGTGACCACCAAATCAATATTTTTCTTTATTATTGTCAGGATTTTCTTGTACAGGACCAGGAGTGTAGTATTTTTGGGTTTAGTTTATAGTGTAAATGCCTTATTAAAGTACCATTTCCTTTTAGATTGATCCTGAAGAGTTTAGCGGTGTCTACGATCGGGTTTGTTCGGCTTTTCCCGATGCGCCTATTGTTTGGTTAAAGGAACTTACTCAATTTTTAAATCAAAAAATACCCATTGAAATCCAGGATCCAGTTTTTTCAAACAAACCTCAGGGATATCCTTTAAGTACGGTATGTATGTATGTACTTGGTAGAAAAGATTCCTTCGTCACAATAGGGTACTTGCACGAAATTTAAATAATCGAAATTTCAATATATTTTTATAGTAGGTAAATGAAAAAATAACGGACAAATAAAAAATATTTTGCCTTAAATCCAAGTAGGTTTTAAAATATTCAAGATTAAATTTTAAAATATTAACACGTGTTCGGAAACGATTTTGATTGGTTTACGTTACTAGTCAGTAAAACGTTGCCAAATATATTGACAAGAAAAGTACTATTTCGCGGTTGCCAAACGTTGCGTATTGTGTCTTATCGTATTGTACTATTTCGTCGACTACTTCATTATAAGAGGTATAGTTAAAACTGTAAATATTAAGTTAAAGTTCTGCCTTTAATTTCAATATGTGAAGATATGTATCATAACTTAACGAACAAATTTTTCGTGAAATAAACATTATTCGGATGGAAATATGTTTTCAGGTTTTCGATCAATAATTAAGCTTGGCGCTGCAGAAATTAGTGGTGTGAAAACTGATAGGTAGGTATATTCATAACATTAAAAGTTTTTATTTTCATTTTTTTTGTGGAATGCAGTGAAATGCTATAATTATATTTTTATAAGGCAAATTTGAATGCAACATACATACTTTAATACATTCACCTGAAGACGACTGGAGATACTTACCAGTTGAAACGTTGTGATATGAAAAACTAAAGGCAATGGAAGTCCAAAACACATCTATTACTCAATACATACTTTAAGACGCATAGATAAAATAATAACAAAAGTAAATAAACAATAATAAAAAGTAAGGTTATATACTTTAGTACATTTGATTGTACGTGAATTAAATTGTACTAACGGCATTATTGGCAACATTGCTAATTACTGATTTTTCACGTAGGCGTTTTGGCGCGCATTTAAAATAGGACATTTTATTTTTAATATATCTGGAAATCAAGGCAGTATTTTTGAAAAAGAAAATGTATGAACCGATAAAGAGTTAAATAACGAAAAAAAAATTGTGCAAGGACCCTTTTAAACAAAGGACTTTTTGCATTTTTAAATAATTTTATTTGTTAATTCGCCTAACTGAAAGTAATTATGTAAGCTTGTACGCCGAAAATATTTAAATGACTTTTAAAAACACAAAAAAATCACCACTACAAATCAATACAAGGCCCGTTTTCTCGCCAATGGTGACCGGGCAAGATAGACGTGTCATTATCTTTATCACAATTTTCACGTATACTCGAACAAGACAATTCCTAGAAAAGACAGTTTTTGTACCACTGACTTAGTATTTTTTCTCTACATAGGTACCTGCCACAGGCCTATAAAAAGTAGAATGCCTAATAGACTGGTATATATAATATCCCTGTACTATAGTGGAATAAAATCCCTCCTCTTTCTCTCTGTTTTCTGAAGGTGAATGATTCGGAGGTATAACCAAATGAAACCTATACCAACTTGTAGAGGACACTCTAGGACAGTGGTTCCCATACTTTTTTCTATGGCGCCCCCTTTTGGGAATCAAGAAATGGTTGCGCCTCCCTCCCCTCAATTATACAGAAACATTTCTTTTACTTCATTTATTTATTTAAAAACGTGACATTTGCACTCTAATGAGAAGTGTGGTGCTGCTTTTCTTTAACAAGGTCGGAAATTCTTGGTGCTATCTTTAAAAGTGCGCAACGGAGGGCATTAGCAACATCAGGCCGATTTGTTTTAATTCCCATTGAAACAGAAAATCTTTTTTCTAAAGTTTTAAAGTTAAAAATTTGTATTAATTTTTTTCAGTTTTTCAGAGCTCCCGGGCATAGGAAATGGGATTGTACAACTTTTTTTAGTAGGATTGAACTTTGAAAATTACCCTTAAACGTGACTGAGCTCGAATTAGAAGAACTACATTTTTCTTAAAATTAACCGTTATATTAATTCAAGTATACAATCTAAAATTACGATTTTTTGCAGACTTATATTTGAAATGTAAGCGCTTCTAATAGCAATTTAGAAAGTACAAAATTATTTAAAGTTTAAAAAAAAAATTAGGAATATAAAATTTTTAAAATTGTACAATCCAAAACTTCACCCTGTATCGAGCTATGTGAATTCTTAAAAATTTCTATATACAGTGTGACCAGTATAAAGTCCGCATCATATGGGATTTTTTTTTATTAATAACTTTATTCGAAATTTGATTTTGGTATCAAGTTCTGCTTCAATCGAGATGAAAATTAAGCAAAAAACGTGATTCGCATTATTTGTCAAATTTAAATTTTTTTCAAAAAATAATTCAAAAGTAGGGTTATTTCTGAAAGTATCGAAAAAAGTTATTAGAAAACGTTTTTTTAAATGCAGTTTCTAGTCCACGTGAAAAATTTTAGCTGCATAAGATTATTTTAATTTTTTACCCATATTTTGTAAATTGCACCACTTTTGCAAAATAAGACTCAATGCAACCTACATAAAACTTCTTAGTTTTGACAATGCTTTATTTCAGATACATTTTCTTTACAGTAGCGCCGCGCCATATTAAAGGTGTGTTTTTCTACAAAATCAAAATTGAGCTATTAAAATTTGGTCGCATGTGATGAAAAGTTTATTTGTTTTTGGCCCTGTATACGGTAACTTCATAAAATAAGTATGTTTGAAAACGTACTTTGTGTCTGAAAGTAATACACCTTAATATTAAGACAAAAAAGAACACAGTGTCATCAGTAAAGTGTTCTTTAAGTGGAAAATAAACTTTAGTGGTGGGTAAAAAATCAAAATTATCTTATACAGCTGAAGGTTTGCATGTGGGCTAGAAACTGCATTTACAAAAACTTTTTCTAATACATTTTTTCCATATATTTTTTGGAAAAATTAAAATTTGACAGATAATGCGAATCACGAACAAAGTTTAAGGGCACAGTCCTTAGGGTCAATCGTATATAAAAGACCTATAAATGGCTTGAATGCAGGTGTAACTTCCTGAACCTTGCAATTATTAAAAAAAAAATTATTATCTAATTTTGGAAGGGCTGTTCAAGGAGGCATTGACTAATAGTATGCCGATGTTTTTTTTTTTAATAAATGCACAGAAACCTAAAAAAAGCAGTTTTTTGAAAGTACTAAAATTGCCACAATTTACCTTAAAATCCTTAAGAGTAAACACGTCGATTTTCAGAATTTCAGAAGAAAGTAAAAACAACAGTTTTTACTGGTAACACGATATTTTCTAATCTATCTAGTTGTCATCTCTCCTAGAATTCTAGAGAATATGATTGTGTTTGTTTTAACAGGAAAGTGGTCGTAATTGCGCAAAACAAGAAAGTAAACAAAACTATGACCAGCTGACTAACATCTGCCTTGCTCAACCAGCTCCAGAATATATCTGTATTTCTTCTTCGTATGCCAAAAGCATAAAAATAACTACTTTGATCAACACAGCACTGTGTAACAATTTTTTTGGAGTTACCATGGTAACAGCGTGGAAAAGGTTAACTAGACTGGGTACATATCGCTAATCGTCAGCCGAGAGTACATCTATTATTAGTACCTACTAAAAATTTGTATTTAAAAAGTATTTTTCTTAGTTTCTTTTTTCTATGTTTTCTATTGCTTTTTTTGCCTCACCTTCCTGCGGAACGTGAAGGGAAGACATATCGCCAAATTGTCATTATAACAACTGACCAAAACTACACAATGGTGCAAAATTTCCGTTTTCTCGTATAGATAGGTAGTTTTCTGAGACGGCGCCGTATAGGTGCTCTTTAAACTCGCACACCTTTGTGCAATGTGGGATATACTTTCCATATTTGCTCTATAAAAATATGTAAGTATTCAATCGATTAAAACATAAGCAAAAAATTATTCTTACATGGAAGCTATCAATTATCAGCTAATATTGTGCCGAGCCCTTCGGGTACGGCACTGTTCTAGTTCGTTCGTTTAATTATACGAGAGCTGTCACTTTGACAGGTAAGTGTAATTTTTTTTAGCTTTTTCGTAGCGAGGGTTATAGCTGTAAGAATTCGAAATTAAAAAATTTTCAGGTACCTAAATAAGAATGTTTTATACGATAGCTGTCAAATTTTGACAGGTAGGAGTCAGTTTTTTTTTTATCCTTTTCGTAGCGAGGGTTATCGCTGTAAAAATCTTAAAGTGAAAAATTTTTCAGATCCTAAATAACAAAGTTCTATACGACAGCTGTCAGACTTTGACAGGTAAGTTTCAATTTTTTTTTGTTTTTTCGTAGCGAGAGTTACAGCTATAAGAATCCTAAATTTAAAAATATTTCAGTTTCTAAATAACAAAGTTCTATACGACAGCTGTCATTTTGACAGGTAAATGTCATTTTTTTTTAAGCTTTTCTTGTATCTAGGATTAAAGCTGTAAGAATCCAAAATTTAAAAAAAAATCAGTAGTTAAATAACAAAGTTCTATACGACAGCTGTCATTGACAGGTAAGTTAAAATTTTTTTTTTAGATTTTTCGTAGCGAGATTTATAGCTGTAAGAATCCTAAATGAAAAATTTTTCAGTTCCTAAATAACAAAGTTATATACGACAGCTGTCATTTTGACAGGTAAATTGCAAGTTTTTTTTAAGGTTTTCTTGTATCTAGGATTATAGCTGTAAGAATTCGAAATTTAAAAAAAATTCAGTGCCTAAATAACAAAGTTCTATACGACAGCTGTCAGATTTTGACAGGTAAGTGTCAATTTTTTTTTAGCTTTTTCGTAGCGACGGTTATAGCTGTAAGAATCTCAAATTTAAAAAAAATTCAGTACCTAGATAACAAAGTTTTATACGATACCTGTCAGATTTTGACAGGTAAGTGTCCATTTATTTTAACTTTTTTCGTAGCGAGGGTTAAAGTTGTAATAAAACTAAATTTAAAAAATTTTCAGTACCAAAATAACAAAGTTCTATACGACAGCTGTCAAATTATATATACTTAAATAGTAATTCTTATTTTTTATAATTTGCTACCATTTCTATGCTGTTTAGGTATAGAACAATATATTTGAAAAAAGTAGTATTTGAGATGACCTAAACGAATATCCAAACCAAAAGTATATCGGACGCACCCAATTCGATTTATTAACGATCCAATATGACCCTACATTGATTTTAAAAAAATCAAAAAAATTACTTCCCAACTTTCGATCGCGTTCGCAAACAACAGTGTTTTATAGCCCAACGTCGTCTACACGTCGAAAAAGTTTAAATCGATTAAAATGATTTTTGCCACCTGTATCGCCCTACAACGAAAAAAAAATATATTTTTTAACTTTGACTTTAATAACTTTTTTCCGGTACACCCTGTATATTTAAAATTGTTCCCAGAACGTGCCCCGACTATTCCTCTCTACGTCCAGAAAGTTTGAATCGTTTTGCTCTAACCGTTTCCGAAAAAAAAATTCGCGAATATCGAAATGTCGAATAACCTTCTACCACGTGGCGACGGATTATCAATGTCGAAACGCCATCTTTAAAATCGAAATTACAACTATTTCTGAAACATTTTGGGCAAATATTTTGGTCAATAAAATTAGAAGAAGGTTCAAGGTAGATATTCCACCCGATTTAAAATCTGGAAATGTTCTTATTATTCTAGCAAGTCACGCTAAAAACACCCATTTTTCGCCATTTTTGACAGCCGGATTTTTAGAATTAATAATTAATTTAGATACATCAATATCAAGGCACTCTTAGTCAAAAGTGAATGGTGTTAGAATTTGTAAAGATTGCCTGTTTCCGCACCCAAAAAAGCGACTTTTCTCAATTTTGCGAATTTATTTTAATGATTTTGAATATGTAGAGGTGTTGCGAAGTAATCAGCGCATTTTTTGAGAAAAAAATAAAACGGTTTTGTTAAAAATTGAATAAGCTACAGTCGATATAGTAAAAAAAAAGCTGCCGTTTTTTCCGTATTAAAGATAAAGAAACGAAAAAATATCTCTTAAATACAATTTGACGAGCTCTATCCGCTAAAGTTTACAACGTTTCGATCAAAAGTCGTTTTCAGTACGAAAAAAAATAAAAACCGTGAAAAAATCAGGCCTAACTTTATGATTTCCACTTTCTTACAATTTTCGGCAATTTCCATTTCAGTTAGGTATAGAACGATATATTGGAAAAAGGTAGATTTTGAGATGGCCTAACCGATTATCCAAACCGCATGTCGATTGGATGCACCCAATTCGACTTATTAACGATCCAAGAGGTGCCATTTTCGACCAAATTTTGACTTTGAAAAAATAAAAAAAATTACTTCCAAACTTTCGATCGCGCTCACAAACAATAGGGTTCTGTAGCCCACGGTCGTCTACGCGTCTAAAAAGTTTAAATCGAAAAAACTAATTTTTGTGGCCTGTATCGAATGCCAACGAGATTCTGATATTTCTCGACTTTAAAAATTAATAACTTTTTTCCGGCACACCCTGTATATTCGAAATTTTCACACAACGTACCCCCACTATTCCTCTGTAAACCCAAAAAGTTTCAATCGTCCCACATTAACCGTTTCCGAGAAAAAAAATCGCAAATGTGAAAATGTCGACACTGACGACGACGACGCCGCCGACGCCGACAATATACGCACATATTTCAAATGTAGCAGCCTATATAGAGCAAAATTTTCGGGAAGCAGTCGGGGTTGTCGTGATTCCGCGTGAAGGCGACGAATAACATATCGCGTGTTCGCGCGATATGTAACAATTAATAGTAATTTAACAAACTAGTGTATTAGTAAGGGCGATTATTAATCGCTATTTAATATACGCGTTAGTTACAATATTTTTCCGTCGATTGTCTTGTTAATAGATTATATTTTTTTTTATTTAGAACCAAACTACATATTATAACAAATTTTTGAATTTCAAACTTATTTACATCGACAGAAACTATGGAAACGCCATTATGTACGCGGCAGTGCGTGCTTTATAGTATGTTTGGTTGCCTAAAATCGTTTATTAATAAAAAAAAAATCATGCATTAATAGGGGCCATTAATGTATGATTTTTTATACATTAATTAAGGTTGTAAATACACGGTCGACGGAAAAAGTACTTAAAAGGGTGTAACTTCGGTCTGCGTTAACCGAATTTAACAAACTATGGCTTATTTAAAAGCACCTTTTATTCCGATTGCACGTTTATATAAATATTATTAAAATTAATGCGTGAGGTTGATAATAGAGGACCATTTAAAAAAATATATTTCTAGCTTCGATTTCTTAAAAAATTTAAATGTGACCATTCAAACATTTTAACGCTATTAGGTAACTAGTTAGTGAAAAGTACTGCAAAAACCGCAACTTATTTTTTCTTGTTTTTTAAAAGTTATTGCAAAAATAGTGGAAGAGTGTAATTCTATTTCGGCTTTTAGCACAGTTTTGCAATTTTCCTTTTATTAAAAAGTTGAAATCCCACAGAATGGCTATTTATTAATTTTAGGCGTTTAAAAATAAATTATGATATAGTGGATTTCACCTTAGTTTTTAATGGCCGCCGCTGACACATGTCATTTGTAACATTTCTTTTTACAGAACTTAAGGATTGGCCAGGGCCGGACTTAAAAATTATGTGTGAACATGGGTCAATTTATTTGTAGTTGTAATTATGGATGGAAACGATAATTACCTAAGCAATTTTTAAGATATTTCAAAAAAAAAAACACTGAAGGAGAATGGAAATAGGATAGAATATCAGAAAAACAATTTCATTTAATTTTTATTCATAATATAATACAGTGCTGTTATTTTGGTAAAAACACACTCTTAATTTAGTACAGTAAAAAATATACAAGGGGCAGTCGTGAATCTAGTATCATCAATAATTAACTACGTTTTTTATTAAAGAATTATTTTGTTTTTTAATTTGATTTTAGACCATGCAGTGTTAAGTTGAAAAAATCTATATATTATATTTAATAGCTTATTGTTTACTTTTTTATTTTCTTATTCACGGGTAGATATTTTTTTCTTTAGACTAGGTTCTAAAGAGTTTGAAGTTTACAATAGGTCTAACTTTTCGTTGGTTTATAATAAAACAATAAAAGTTTGGAATGTTATCGAATTAGGTATTTTTTTTTAATGAATAAAGAAAAAATAATGTAAGTAGATACTACAAAAAAAGATTTTTGTCCATGCGTTTGCAGAACAGATACCTCAAGCACTCTTCAATACAACTGTATGTAAAACTTATTTTAGCATAATGGTTCACTGTGGTTTTCAAATTTAATTTTGTTGCAAGTTCCCTATTATTTTTGGTCTTCATCTGACAAGCTGTCGATGTCGTCGTCACCGTCCGAGACATTAATAATTATTTACTTACTTTTGCATAAAAAGAAACACGTCACAGATACACACAGTCCGGCAGTTTAAAACCAAAAAGTCTAATACGCACAAAATATAAGCAAAATGCTGTCTGAAAAATACCAAAAACAATAACCCGAACGATCAAGAATTAAAGACTCTAAGAATTAACAGCAGAATGCACGCGGTGCGCGGTGTGTCCCAAGTCCCAATGCGGCTCTGTGATATTTAAAGAACGCGACGAGACAATCGAATTAATGAAGTACGAAAAGAGATATGCGAGAGCAAATGCGTAAGACAAAGATGCACATACTAACGGCATATACGAGCGATGCTGTGCTTTTGACGACTTTGAGCTCATTGAAGGGCAACGTATTGAACTGTGTAGTGTGTATCTTCGTCATGTACACGTAACTATACGGTCAGTTATATATCCATCTCTTGTTAATCTAGCCAATGCTCGTGCCTGAAAGCCGTTTATAGAATTAGGGATTTTAAAATCACGTGTTGGCTAATATGTTTGACAAGAGAGACGTCAAAGCATTAAAAACTAAGGTGAAATCCACTATAACTTCCTGGGCAATAAATGTAACATTTGGATTAATATTGCATTTTTTAGATAAATAACTAAAATAAATAACAAAATATCATAAATTATTTTATTTAAATGCCTAAAATTATGAAATATAGCCAAAAAGCTATTCCTGTAAGATTTCAACTTTTTAATAAAAGAATAATGGCAAAACTATGCTAAAAGCTAAAATGGAATTACACTCTTCGAATATTTTTGGGATAACTTTTAAAAAACCAGAAGAAAAGACTTGCAGTTTTTGCTGTTATCTTTACTAACTAGTTAGCAAATAGAGTTTTTAAAATGTTTGAATGAACCCTTAATTTGTTTAAGAATAAATTAAAGCAACATATAAAGGGAGAATGACTCAATGTTCTAAAGTTTTAGTAAAAACTATAGTTACTAATGTTTCGGGTAGACTTTTACGGTTATCCTTTTTCTATATTTAAATTTTTGTTTATTGTTATGTTTGTTTTGTAATTGGGTGATCGTTTTGTTGTATTTTTTTGACATTATTTTGAAGGTAAATTTTATTGCATACCTATTATTTTAAAGTGAATTTTTATTTATTTTTGTGAACCTCTAATTGTAATTGTTGTGTATTAGCCAAGGTGCTAAATAAATGAATAATAACAAGTCAATAACAATAGGTTCATTGTCTTTCCGACTTGCCGCGATTCGGCGAGATTCGTGTTTTTGGTTGGCGTTCGTTAATATAATTTCAAATGGTTGCCAACTTTTTTCTAGGGGAAAACTTAATTCCCTGACTTCGCAGCCTCTCCATGAGATGCTATTTTAATAATACAGGTCTTATGGGGAATAAGCATTCTACTTTTTTTATATGACTGTGGTACCTAGAATCTATTCAGCCAGTAAACCTGCAAGATGGCCGACATGTCATATGACAAAAGTCATTGAAAATGCAAAAAATTATTTTATTTAGCTGGAATATGACTTTTGTCATATGACATGTCGGCCATCTTGCAGGTTTACTGAGTGAATCGACTTTTACCTACTAATTAAATAAAATATCCCTTTTTTAATTTTTCGATTTACCACTTTTCATGTAAATTAGAGGCTCAAAGACCTAGATCTACAGCGTGGTCCTTAAGTAATCGGACACAGAGCAGCAGTAAATTATTCACTTCAAAACATAACGATTTAGCGCAATTTTTATAATCCGAAAATTTATATAAAGACAGATACAGGGTGTCAAAGTTACAAACATTATTTCGAGTTTTTTAGATATTTTCAAAAGTTTTCGGAGCATTGGGTTAAAATTTGGTGTAGGGGTTTTTTTGGGGCTGGAAATAACAATCTGGGCTCATTTTTTCTTCTATCGGATAGAGGGCGCTACGAGCAGCACTTTTCTTACTTTTGAACTGCAATCACTTGTTGTCACTAGGTATAATAAGACTTATCACTCCTAATTAATAATCTTACGACTTTTTTACGTAAAAAAGGTACTCTTGTCAAATAACGCTTAAGTTGATAGTTTTCGAAATATTTTCTATTTTAATGTAACATGTAAGGTAATACCTACTTCTTATTTTATCCGAACGTAAAACGTATTTTGTAAAAGTTTAACCAAAAAGATCGTTTTCCTCTTGTAAAATATTATAAGCAAAAGTTTTGAAATTTTGTGTTTTTTACCCGTCAATTATTCAAAAACAACTTGTATTGAAGAATTCTTTCTGCTGGATCTCGAACAACGGAAAGGTCATTGAGTATTAAAATAGCAAACATTTCAAAAACTATCAACTTTAGCGTTATTTGACAAGAGTTCCTTTTTTACGTAAAAAAGTCTTAAGATTATTAATTAGGAGTGCTAAGTCTTATTATACCTAGTGACAAAAAGTTATTGCAGTTCAAAATTAAGAAAAGTGCTGCTCGTAGCGCCCTCTATCCGATAGAAGAAAAATGAGCCCAGATTGTTATTTCCCGCCCCAAAAAAACTCCCTACACCAAATTTTAACCCAATGCTCCGAAAACGTTTGAAAATATCTAAAAAACTCGAAATAATTTTTTTAACTTTGACACCCTGTATCTGTCTTAATATAAATTTTCGGATTATAAAAATTGCGCTAAATCGTTATGTTTTGAAGTGAATAATTTACTGCTGCTCTGTGTCCCATTACTTAAGGACCACCCTGTATAGATGTTAATAAAAAAATCACTCAACAAAAGCTCAAATGTAAACGTCGCGCGTCGCAGCAATTTTTTTTATTGTACTTTTATTAAAAAAAACTCTGTTCTTCACAATATTTCTATAAATAACTGTTAATAAGTAGGTTTGTGGACTCTGCGTTGTGGTATATTTTTTTATCACCGAGGTACACATGCATTATCAGTTTTCCCCCTTATTTACCAGGATATATTTTTTAGATGCCTGCACGTATTAAAGCAACCATTGAAAAAGCGATGCATAAAGCTGGCAAAAGCAATGTTCAACTTTACTTCGACATAGCTTTGACATCCATGGTAACCGACTTGGGAAAGGGGCTCCCAGCAGTGGGGTACCGGTTCTTCCTGCAGTACATTGCACTGAACGAACCCAAATTGGTGATCAGCAATCTTTCGAAGCACATAGCTTTAAGGAACTCGTATCAAAACAGAGCCAATGTTGCCTTATCTATTCTATGGGCTGTGGGACATGTTGGTGTAACTGATTTACAATGTGGTTTGAAAGGTAAATTTTACCTCTAATTATTTAGTTGCCTTGTTGGCAATCCGCTCGACGATCATTCATCAGGGTGTTTCGGTATAAATAGCAGTATGGTAGTATGGTAGCACACAGACTGCAGGTTTAAACTGGGTGGCATAATTATATGTGCCTCTAATGTTTGTACCTACAGGTCGACACACGGATCTGTGTCTATGACAAGAATGCGAGCAAAACACGGTTTGCGAAATACGATGTTGTCACGTATAACTTTTTAAATTCTCATTTAATATTTCTTACCGGGTCAACAGTACAATAATTAATAAATTAAATTTTCTCATTGAAAATAAATAGTAATATATTTAAGAAACTAATATTTTAGATTTTATTACAATTTCAACATTATTTAAAATTTCTTTTTATCCTATTAATTTTGATATTGAAATGCAAAATAGAGAGTTTCTTCATTAAACTACTTCTAGCGTAAAAATATGGCAACATAGCGTAAGTTCAAAGGGAACAGGTGGCTATAACTATTTTAATTGGTTGCGGGTGTCATCTGACACCCTCAAAAAGTAATGGCCGACCTTTAAAGAAATGTGATTGATGCTTGGTCATGAATTTACTTAGTCAGTGGCGTAGCGATACAACGGGCGAGAGTTATTGTTTTATTTTTATAAATACGTCAGCATCGTGTCGTGTTTTGTAGTGTGATATCTCGGAATTTTAAACTTTGGAAGTGTGAATATAAACTTTATAAGGGTTGTGAATAAGTGATCATGAATCAGTATATTCGTGGTAAAACCCTTCACAGTCAAACCTGTGAAGTGATTGCTAATGTTTACAACATATGTAAGGAGGAATCACAAAATTATACTTTTAAATTGCCACTAAAGCGAAAATTAGATTTAAATTTTTTTGATTTTTTTTTCGCAAAACGATCAAAAACGAAAAACCATCAATCATTCATGGAGCAGGAGCTGTTTTTTATTAAAATAATTATTTTTAAATATAAAATGCAATTACTCTAGAATAATTCCCTATTTTTGTTAAATTTAAATAAATCGCTGCCGCACGTCCATGATTGAGCCATGTTTTAAAGGATTGTACTTTCCCCTTACCGATTCATCGTAGACATAGACTGGTGTGTCGAGCTGTACCTAAAAATTAACTAACATTTCCTTTACTTTTTATTATTATTATCATTTTTATTATTATACAGGCGGCCCAAGCAACACAAAATCGTCTATTAAACGTTTAATTTTGGTATATACCACTAGTATATTTTTGGTTTATAGTCGACCTTTAATATAGGTTAAAATGTCCGCCTAATATAAGTTGATGTATATTATAGTCGTATACGTGTTATTAAGGTTTAAAATATACGTTTATTATATGATCAGCAGTAAAATGTATGTTTCTGATAAAGGTAAAAATATAGTATACATAATACCAAAATTTAACGTTTATAAAATAGCTTTAAAAAGTATACACGGAATACGTTTATATTTATAATAATTTTGACGTTAAAAAGACGTCGTTATATACGTTAAAGAACAAGAGAAAATATAGCATTTGTCGACGTATATGAAACACGTTTATTCGTTTTATTTGTAATACGTTTATATTTATTTAGGTATATCTATAGTTCAGTTGAAAATGTTTTCTTGAAAAAGATTATTTTTGTAAATTACTTTTAATACATTTTCTTGTTGACTCTAAGATTCGTAAGAGTATATAGATATTGCACCTTATGCAAACCCCGTCATTTATAAAACCGAAACGAATGAACGTTACCACACAAAAAACATTTTTTATAATTTTTTTTTCATAAGTTTCGCAACTTCTCATTAATATGGGAAAATACTTTTTATGTTTTGTTACAAAAAGAAAAAAAATTGACATAAACGCAGCAAGGGATTTTAATTTCAAAAATAGTTATACAAATTATAAATAGTACCTAATAAGTAATATAAAAAATAAGTTGTATGTAGATGCCATTAATTATTAAAATTAAGTTTTAGAATTTATATACCGGGTGTCAACGAGATTATTGTACATAGCACCACAGTGTTATGTTACGAGATATTTTAATCAAATTTGGGTTACTATAATGTTTGAAAGGGATCTTTATTTTTACCTAAAAACTAACTGAATTTCACTTCCGGTTTAACCGGAACTAGGCCATTTATGTTTTTTTTAAATGACAACCTGTATATTATATTGCACAGTCAAATTCTCCTTAAAATTCTCTTTTCAACGACATACAACAAGTTGACATTTACTTTCAAAATGGCGGCGTAGGACTCATTTTACCAAAAACAAAATGGTGTCTATAAAACAACGTATGCAATTGATACGGGAAAAATAGTGATAAAATCTTTTAAATTGGTCCCTTTTGTTTTTAAAGGAAGATATTTTTTTATTGTTTAAAAAAATCTTAACTTTAACCCTATTTTACAGAGTTTTTTTAAATGTTATCATATACTTTTTATTATTTAGTATGAAAGTCTAAAGTACCCTTAAGCACCTAGGGATATTTTCGAAATCAGAATGCGTTTTGCTTCAGTTTTAAACAAGAAAAAAAAACCGTGCATTTTTTAAGGTGGGAGTATCGACATGCTTGCCAACCTATAACCTATTTCGCGTAGATTTATTTATGTTTTCTAGCTTCTATACAAAATTTAAAGAAAATCAGTATCGACTTGATATTCTACAGGTAATAATTGACATATTTAATAAATATCAAGGAATTTCATAACTTATTTTAGGAGAACTGTATATCGAAAAATATCGGGTAAGATTTTTTTTAACATTATTATGTCATTGTCACTCATTGTTCTTTCAATATACAATTGTCCCAAAATTAGCAATGAAATAAATTGATATTTTTGTAATATATCAGATACTACCTAAATAATGTACCGACGATATTGATTTTCTTTAAATGTTAGTTATTAAAATAATAAACTCAAAAAATCAACGCGAAATAGGTTATAGGTTGGCAATAGATTGAATGATGTTGAGAATTCAACCTTAATAAAAACTGAATAACTTAGTTCCACCTAAGTTGGCTTTGGATAACAAAATTGGTATTTGTCAACGCCATTATCAGACTATTAGTTTGTAATGAAAATTTTGTAGTGTATTGTGCTTTTGGTCGTGGGTCTGATTCATATATCGTTAAATAAGAATAAAATGGTTAAGTTTACAAGAGAAGAACAAATTAATTAATTAACATGTTAATTATTTAACAATTACATTTTTATTATTGAAGCAAAACGCATTCTAATTTCGAAAATATCCCTTGGTGCTTAAGGATACTTCAGCTTTCATACTAATTAATAAAAAGTATATGATAACATTTAAAAAAACTCTGTAAAATAGGGTTAAAGTTAAGATTTTTTTAAACAATAAAAAAATACCTTCCTTTAAAAACAAAAGAAGAAAATCTAAATGTCAGTGCTTAAAGAATTACAAAAGGGACCAATTTAAAAGATTTTATCAATATTTTTCCCGTATCAATTGCATACGTTGTTTTATAGACACCATTTTGTTTTTGGTAAAATGAGTCCTACGCCGCCATTTTGAAAGTAAATGTCAACTTGTTGTATGTCGTTGAAAAGAGAATTTTGAGGAGAATTTGACTGTGCAATATAATATACAGGTTGTCATTTAAAAAAAACATAAATGGCGTAGTTCCGGTTAAACCGGAAGTGAAATTCAGTTGGTTTCTAGGTAAAAATAAAGATCCCTTTTAAACATTACAATAACCCAAATTTGATTAAAATATCTCTTAACATAACACTGTGGTGCTATGTACAATAATCTCGTTGACACCCGGTATATCTTTGTTTAGCTAACTTTGGCCAATCTTGACAGGCTTGCCCAATGGCTTTGTCCGTTATTTCACCGACCAGTGCGATTCATCCCATTTGATCTTTGCCTTGAAACGAAATCTTGGCTGCCTCTGTGAAAAAATGTAAAACAAGGAGTTACTAAAAAGGATGTCCGTTAGTCCGTTTATAATGAGATTGGAAATATCAATCAGTCAAGTCTAAAAGTGTTGACGAAAATTTGATTTTTTTAATTGGGATCATATATTATTTTTCCAGTAATTGGTAACTTTTTCAGAGACGTAATACAATATTGTTTAGTGCTATCTTTTGAATAAATTACTCACTGTCTAGTTCGCAATGAAAAAAAATATTTATACACCCCGAAATTCATATTCGAAACACACCATTGGGATCTCTCGTAAATAGGAAATACGAAGATGGTTAACTTAGGGGCAAAGTTGCACATTTATGCCCCTAATATTATAATGATTATTGTTCCACCTGTTTCTAAATGAAACAATTTATTTTGGGTTGTATTTGAGGTTAGGTTGGTATATTACACATTTATGGTACCTATACTGTTAATAAACGTACATTATAAGCCATTGTATTTACATATATTGTGTACGTACCTACTATTTAATAACAGTAATTTTTGTTTTGTTTTTGATGGATTATATTAATTACTGATGCGCATCGTAAGGTAAATTTTGATGTTGGATATTGACTAACATCGATGACACAAAAACATCGAAAATTAAACATCGATTATTGGCCATGTCTACCGCTTCGCAATCTGCAGACCTATATTCCTCCCTCTTCTGCAAGTTAAAAAAGGAGTGATATACAGTGTCCGCGGAAGGCAAACAAAGACAAAATATAGTCCAAAGGCGCCTTAGGGCAAATTTAAATTTAAACAAAAGTATGTAGGTACTTAAATAAAAGCTATTAAGTAATAAAAGAAAAAAAAATCCGTGAAAAACAAAAGTTTTAATAAAATTATTATATAAATTGAATATTCAAAAAAATAAAAAAACATTTTGGGTATGGACTCAAAATATGAGAAGAAGCAATATTTTCTTATAACTTTTTCTCTAAAAAAATTACACTTTGGCCAGTTTGAAATTTTTAAATTACATTTGACAGGTGTAACGCACGCCACAAGTCAAAAGTTTTAAGCTTATGTTTTGTTTTGGGGCATGCAGAACCTAATGCCAAAAACAGATTTGCAAAAAAAACGCATAAAAAAGTTTCCCATACCCCCAAGACTTTTCCGCGGACACTGTATATCAATCATTTTTTAACTTGCAGAAGAGGAATGAATACAGGTCTGCAGATTGCGAAGCGGTAGACATGGCCAATAATAGGTCGATGTTTAATTTTCGATGTTTTTGTGTCATTGATTGTTAGTCAATATCCAACATCAAAATTTACCTTACGATGCGCATTAGTAATTAATACAATCCATCAAAAACAAAACAAAAATTACTGTTATTAAAGAGTAGGTACACAATATACGTAAATATAATGGCTTATAATGTACGTTTATTAACAGTATACCATAAACGTGTAATATACCAACCTAACCTCAAATAAAACCCAAAATAAATTGATTCAAATTGACAGGTGGAACAAAATAAAATCTGATTTTGATTATAATGTAATTCTAATAATCGGTAAATGAAAGCTAATTTAAAGAACAGTGTGTATTACTGAATATTGCATCGCGCGTTACAAGCAGCATTTGGATATTTTAACTAAACGCACTTACCTACTAGTCTAAGAACTAAAAAAATAAAACCAAACTTACTTGAGCAGCAGTCGATCACAAACACAAACACAAAGCAAGGAAATAATGTCAAATATATTAATTAAGTAACATCCATAAAACACAAGATCAGATCATGAAAACGGTCGGCGTCGGCGGCCATTAGTACCTAAACCGGCAATGCTCGCCGCGTTGTTGACGTCACACTCTTACAAGACGCTTATTGGTTGAAACTATCGGAAATTGTACGAGTAATACCGAAACACACAGCGATAATTCGGTAAAAACGTTTGTCAAAAGTTATGTCTATTATGATGGTTAATTTATTTTTTTATGTAGCTAGACGAGAACAAATATTATATAACGAGTAGGTATTATAATAAAATTATAATATAAACATTTATATCGAACTTACAATTTTTGTGAATGGTAATATATGCCTTGTAAAAATTAAAATTAAAAAACTAATAATAGAGCTATAAAATGGTATATTATATACGTATGTTTTTGGTACTTACCGACGTTGACGTTACTGTAAAAGTTAAAGTTAAATGTAAGCTTTTTTTGTTGAGGATAATGAATTCCTGATCACCATTGGCTTTATAAACAATATTGATTTATTTTTACTTATAATAAATTTGTCAATGGGTCATTATTACAAAAATTTAAAAATGCAGCTGCATAATGATAGAAAAATAGTGTATCATATACGTATATAGAATATATGATTGCCAAATGTACGTTGTCAATAAACGCTTAATCGACGTTTATTAAATATACAAAAACCAAAAATATACAAAAAATGGTGGAATATACGTGTATTAAACGGTAATATAGAATTGCGTGTTGCTTGGGGGGGTAGTTGAAATAACCGGAACGGCTAATTTTCTTCAAAACTACCAAGGCTAAATAACTGAAGTTTGGTACAGGTGGATAACTTAAAAAACTGAATTGAAAATTGACAATTGCGACGTTGCCAGATTTTTAGTTTTTTCTGTAACTCAAGGAATGTTTTTTTTTTCAAATGTAACACTACTCTTTTTTTATTGAATTCGATTCCTCCCATCAACATTATCATTTCCTGATAGTATCAAATTTTTATCTCAAATAGTTCTATGGGAAAAAAGTTAATTAAGTAGTTACAACTCTAACTCTAAAATAAAAAAAAATCCAGCCTATTTCCATTTAAAAACGTTTCAAATAATGTGACAAGGAAGGTTGCATGGTAAACATAATGTACCTTATAGTACCGATAACGATTATAACAACAAACAACTACTAACAATAACATAGCTAGTAAAAATTACTTACATATTATAGTACACTAAGTACATTAATTTGATTATGAAAGTAAGGCGCTCATGTGGTGTAGTAACTTGTCTTAACTGCGTGTCTGTGATGGGAAGAAGGGTTGCTAATTTTAATTACTTCTGCAGAAATTGAGATGAAGAAGAGGAGGAAAGTACAGCTTTTCTTGGGTGAATGCCCTCCCAAGTAGCCTATTTAGGCACAAATTCCTTGCTGAGAAACGTTTCAATTCAATTATCAAAATTGTGTGGTGACGTTTCTGGGTTGTTGTTGTTATTTTCGTATTTTTTCCTCTTCGTTCGCTGCCAGGGCCATTCCCGAGGGGACCTACGGTTTAACGTGGGCTCCGAACCACGATATTCAGTCATTAGAAGCACCCCCCCAAGGGCTATCAACCCTTGGTTTCGCGCTTTCTATGACCTACCGATTGGGGAGTGTGTTCCTTCCCCCGCACCCCACGAGATATCCGATCTCATCCGGCCTGGTTACTGGCGTGAATGGGGTGGGTTTGGGGGATGATACATTTTTCACTCGTCCCTAATTTTTGCTCGACGCTGGACCCACGTCAAGACTTATACTACAAAAATTTACCGGGCTCGAACCAGTTGTGCGATACGAACTCACAAACTCTCCTCTTAGAGTTCTTGGTGACTGCCGCGTTAACCACGGAGCCACCAATGCCGTTATGTTTCTGGGATTATTTTTGTTTTAGGTTAGGTAAGTCGATTTTACTTTAGCTACGGTTGTTTCGCATTATTTTCGATATCTTATCGAAACAGTGTTTCTGTTTCGGCAATGTATGTATTATTTATAGCTACATATTATACGAAACATTAGGTATAGAAACCCAATACGAGAAATTGTGTCTCGACTACATTTTGAACCAGAATAATATCTCGTTTTCAAGAGGCCATTTTGACAAATGAACTTTTATATTGTTAAAATTGATTTTAATTAAATACCTGCATCTTTTGAAAAGCCGTAAAGTTTCCATTATTTCCATTTTACTAGCCAATTCAATTTAAGAAAGAAATAAGTAAAATTTAAAAAATATTTTCCATTTTATTTTTTCGCAAAATATGAATTTTTCTGTTAATAAAAACAAATTGAAAGCACGTTAAAAATATAAAGCTAAATTACATGATAAAATTTATTTCGTCAATGCTTTTGCAATAACTAAGATAAATAAATCATGACTGATAGAAAATACGGCTAAATTATTTCGTCTTCATATTGTTTTTCTTCTATTTCACTACCTGCAGATAATTCCAATTATTTGTTTCCTTATTGTCTTCATTTTGACATACTCAAACAGCGTCCTCTAATATTGAGAATGGACACATTTGATATAACATTTTCGACACATTTTCCCTAAAAGTTTCGAATAACGTAATAATGTAACCCTTCTACTGTTTTATTTACATCTGCAATAATTTAATTTCATTACACCCCCTTTTTATTTTCACCTTTTATTAAATCATTGTCATCTGACGAAGCTAATATAGTGGAAATTTACAAGTTCAACTTTGTTTTACTGTAGCCCATATAATACTATAATTTCGAATAAGCGTCGAAACAGCGAAAGTGACAGCTAGTACCAACCAATCGGAAACATGTGCAATAGCGCCATTGAATATGTGTAGGTTTCAAAAATATTTCCAAATTTGTAGCCAACAGTTTCCTTTTTGTGTCATAAACACAAGCATAGGTTTCGATACATTTACCAAAATGTGTCTAAAAATGCAACCTGGGCTGGCCTCGCGAGAAGAATGTTCAATAACTTGGGTGAACCATTCTCTAACGATCTGGAGGAAGTAAGCAACTTACAACTGGGTCGATTCGCTTTAAATGACCTACCAAGGTTCATCTATTTTCTACATCACGTTAACCATCAGAAAGCTGATGCGGATAGTTTTCGCGGAGTACGTCTGGTATCACAATAGTCCTCATAAGACTACGTGAGTGTTTGGACAGTGCGAGAAGTCTACACTCGAACCTAACCTAATAACGTCATTTTTTGTTGAACTGGTGGACAAATCTGCAGTCTCCATTTTGTTCCTCGAGCAAAGTTGCCAACAAAACCACAGTCTTTGGGCTACTTTTAACACACAGCGCTATCGTTAAAGTCAATTGCCACATTTCAAGAAATTTGTATCTTATAATTTCTACTTTTTCAGTGTTTGAAGACCTAATGTTACCTCTACTAGATATGAAAAGCTATTCCCGTTACGTAGTGCAGTATTTACTAGAACTCACAAGTCGAAGCTATGAAACCCAACTAACCAAGGACCAATACCTTCTCGTTTTGGATGTAGTTTACTCGAATAAAAAAAACTTTCCGGCCGAACTACAAAAAAAATTGATCGGCAACCTGCCAAAACTCAGAGATTTACTGTTTAAAAACGGCAAGCAAAAATACAACGACTATCTGGAGCCGTTCCTGAAAAAAATCGCCACCAATAGCAATACGTCATATCAAAACTGCCTTTGTGATATAATTGTTCAAATTTTGACTAAGGACCCATCTACTCTAGCGACGTGGAATAAAATCTATGCAAAAAATTTGATAGCGACTGCCATTTTACTGAGATATATAAGTAAGTATAAATACGGCACACGGTCGTCTAGTTGCACTACAGGCCTATAAAAAAAAGTAGAATGCTTAATAGGGTATATAAATTGCACACTATAATATCTCTGTACTCCTGGGATTTTGATTTTAATAGGGTGCCATCCAGTAATTTCAGTTGGCAGCATCATTCCAAGTCACTGTAATTTTGCAATATGCAGATTATGTTATTTGGGTTTGTTGAAAGGTCAATAAACTAATAATATCTGGACATCGCCAGGCCAGCACAAAGTCTTTCTCCACAATATTTATTTAGAAAAACTAGGCGAACCTAGAATAATTCATAATTCAAATCGACATGTTTCGAGTGTAGAAACACTCATCATCAGGAAAACAAAGTGAATAGTACAATGCTGATGTTGTTAGCAATAAAGAAAATAAAAGTGGGATTGAGCCGTAATGGAGCTTTTAAAGGTGTACAAGAGGTGTAAAAATTGAATAGTCAAAAGATCGACAATTAAGACTTCAGCATACTGGAAAGACAAGGGTTAGTGCAAAGGCCCTGCCCAGTGAGCATTTTATTCCCTAAAGGGAAATGTGTAATTGGCGACATCGTTGTTTAGTCACACTTCCTTTTTTTTTGTGTCAAAATGCACGCAAAATATTGAGTGACGTCATAGACTGTTTGCAATTTGACACCAAAAAGGAATTGTGTGTTCTTTTACACCGTGTAGGAATTGTGTTAACACTCAAGACATTGTTACATATCTAAAATTAAGAAGTACCATGGTGTCGGAATTGTGTTAAAAACATGCCGAAACTGTGTCTGTGTCGATCAAAGACACAAACACGTAATTCTGGAATGAGCGGTGTGCTACAATGTAGGACTTTTGTTGCTGAAACCACATTGTAAACTTCTGTGTAACGCAAAGTGGAAATGTTTACTGATATTTGTCTAAAGACACGCACGCGAAGTTGGTGTGACACAATAAAGCCATTTTCACCACTATTTTTCTATATTAACACAAAATATTTTGATTTAACACATAGTAGGAATTTTTTCATGTAATTTTTTGGTTATGTTTTCATTATTATATTGTCGTACTTGTACTTTGAGGTGTTGCTTTTATAATTTTGTTCAATATGTCTAAACGACCTCGAAATTACAAAACAACTAGCTCATATTATAGAAAAATAAAACGTTTAAATTCTACTCCATTCTTGTCTAAAACTGTTTTGGCTAACGCACATCCGGTTCCATCAAGTGCTCACAGTGATTCCAATAAAGTAACAAAAAATCAGGATGTGGGAAAGCTCATATTAAAATCACTGACGCTTTATGCGAAATTAAAACAGCAAGTCCCTTGTGACACAGGAATGGCAGAATCCGACCAATCAAATGTACAATTATGTAGTAGTGGTGCTTTGAATAGACCGGCGACCAGTGTAAGCGATGATTGTCTACCATCGTGTTCAAGTGAACCAAGTAAAACAGTTTCTAGTATACTGGATCGTGGTAGAAATTATAGCCATCAAGAAGATGAAAATGAATTTAATACCGATGTTGATGCTGATGGATATTTTTCACCTAAACGTAAACACCATATAATGCCGGCATAAATATCGCGCCGGGGTTGACGCGTTGATAACTGTTACAAATACGGTCAAAATTCGGAAGCGCGTTGCCAATTTTCCGCAATTTATAGTAAACACACATAATGGGGAATTGTGTCAAACGATTCCCTATTTGTGTTATTAATAAAGAACAGTGGGAATTGTGTGACACAATATTCCCTATTTGTGTTATTATTAACAATTAGTAGGAATTATGTGACACCGCGAAGAAAGTGCGTCACGCATTGCCCAACTTTCGTCATTTTACACATATGGGTCACAATTAAGGAATTTTGCGTGTAACCGCCATATTTTCTGTATTATCTTTCGATATATTTTTTTACCCATAAATTAAAACGCCAATTGTGTTAATATTAAAATAATATATGTAATTAGTTTAAAAAAACCTAGTTTCCACATTACTTCTTAAACGTTTTTATTTGTCAAAACTTAAAAGTTTAAAAATTATTACTTTTTTATGTTTTTTTTTCTAAAGATTTTTCTTATATATTTACCCGTATATTTATTATGTAAAGGCCCCTTTTACTAGTGTAAGTATATGGAAAAAGTAGACAGAACAGCTGTTGTCGCAAGTAAACAAAATATTTTGTAAGCTTGAAAAAGTCCTATTACTTATATATATTTATTATTATTCATCATCTACTGTTTATTTACACATCCACTTGGGCCCATGTAAGGCACAATAAAATATAACATCTATAACGGAATGCTACTCTGAAAGAAACATTAAATATAAAATAATATAAATAATTCCTAAGTTGTGTAAAGCAGTTCACCTCATAATTTTTAAAATAATTTAGTGGGATTTGTGGCAGACAATTAAGGATTTGTGGCAGTCATATTTTCTCAATTGTGTCGCCTATGTTTCGGCAATGTGTCATTTGACCAATTGACAGACAAGGCACAAGTATCGAAATTATTCCCACATTTACCCTTAAATGTGTTGTGCCATCGTGCTCCACTTCCTACATATAAAAGTCACACAGAGGTAGTAGTTTCGACACACATGTGTGCTGTCGGGCACAAGATCTTAATGCAATTACGTAATTATTCCTTAAATGAGTCAAAATTGTGCTCACTGGGTGTCTTAGGCAGAAAAATGCAGAGAGTAAAAGAAAAATTAAGGAGTTTTATCAGACTTTGTGGAAATCATTTATGAAGTATAGTGAAAAATCTTAAGTTTTATATAGCTTTGTCAGAGACATGTAAAGGTATTAAAATAAGAGGGAAAGAAAAAGAAACTTTTTTTTAATAGTCAAAGCATCATTTAGCTTTAATTAAAATACTGTTGGGGTACCAGGCTTTTTACGGCCCAGTTACCCCGGCAGGAGGCAAAGTATACACATTGAGTGCAAAATTAAGTTTTAAGAAATTTTAAAAAAAGTTTTTGTTTTACTAGAACATCTTTTATAGAAGTTCTAGTAAAACAACATATTTTAAAGAAGTTCTAGTAAAACAAAAACTTTTTTAAAAATTTCTTAAAACTTAATTTTGCACTCAATGTGTATACTTTGACTCCTGCCGGGGTAACTGGGCCGTAAAAAGCCTGATACCCCAACAGTATTTTAATTAAAGCTAAATGATGCTTTGACTATTATGAAAAAAAAAATCTTTTTCTTTCCCTCTTATTTTAATACCTTTACATGTCTCTGACAAAGCTATATAAAACTTAAGATTTTTCACTATACTTCATAAATGATTTCCACAAAGTCTGGTTTCCTTAATTTTTCTTTTACTCTCTGAATTTTTCTGCCTAAGACAGGACCTTTGCACTAACCCTTGTCTTTCCAGTATGCTGAAGTCTTAATTGTCGATCTTTTGACTATTCAATTTTTACACCTCTTGTACACCTTTAAAAGCTCCATTACGGCTCAATCCCACTTTTATTTTCTTTATTGCTAACAACATCAGCATTGTACTATTCACTTTGTTTTCCTGATGATGAGTGTTTCTACACTCGAAACATGTCGATTTGAATTATGAATTATTCTAGGTTCGCCTAGTTTTTCTAATTAAATATTGTGGAGAAAGACTGTGCTTTTCTTTTTTCCTATACATTTAACTCCACTTTGAGTATGGACTACTTCTTCAAAATTAAGTATACGCTAAACACAGTGGCATTGTTAATACCTATTGTTTTAAAAGCTTATAAAATTTTTTTTATTGATACCCTAATTCGCTTATTTAAAGTACGCCTCAGCGTGTTCAAATCCCACTTTCAAAAACGCGCGTGTTTTAAAGTTACCATGGCAACATCAACAACCCGTGAAACGTGAAGTCTAAATATGTCAACTTTTTAATTATTGATTTGACAGAATTACCATTTAACGTCAAATAAAATATTTTTTTAAGCAATAAACAACCAATGTCAACGGTCACAACAATGAATCTTATGTGACAGATTGGAAGTTATTTTTTGTTCTCCTCATTTTCATGACAACGACAGGTATATCACATCACGAATTCGACCATTTTACTTACTTATAATGTATCCAAAGTCAGTGTGATGACATTCCAACCGGCGGTAAACAGTCTCAAAGAGACCGACCATATGTATGCCGTATGGAATGATTGGAATGTCATCACACTGACTTTGGAAAAACAATACTAAGTTATTATTTCCATTTTTTGCAATATAAATACCAATAAGTGTACCAATAAAAAAAAAATAATGTAAAGTATTCGTGGATAACTGGTCTTTAAAACACTTGCTCTATTTCAAGCACTCCGGCGCATGCAAAATCGCGCGTGTTTTAAAGACCTTAATATCCACTTATACTTTGATATACTATTTTAGGCCTGTAAGTTGCACCAATTTAAAACAACAGGTCGCATTTAGGCCGATAAAACGCGGCGCCCGACGCGCGTTCTCTTAAACGCTCGTGTAGCTCAGCCCTAATATAGATTATCTCTATTTTCAGGTAATAATTATGATAATATTAAGCCTGGTTTGATGAAATCACTGAAGGATTTGCTGTCGAGTTTCTCTAGTACTAACGAGGAGTTATCTTTGAAAAAACGCAAAGACGACGGATTAAAGGAAGCGCTTTGGGCCATAAAGGTATGCTGTTAAAGTGTGTTCAATGACCGCTGACTGTTACGTCACGACTACTGCTCATCTTTCTAACATTCGTGAACTAGGTGTGATAGAAATTTGCGTCAATAATGAATGCCGTGTAATTTTACCAGTCAAAAATGGTTTATTGTCATTTTTGATTATTTTCAAAGAGAAAGTGATGCCGGAAAGACATTTTTACTAGTGATGGGAATAACCGACTTATTTTAATAACCGACAATTCAAGTGATTTTAAAAACCTGATAATAACCGGTTTTTCACTCGAATTATAATGTTAATATGGGGTGATTTATCTACAACATTAATGACTTTCCCGAAAGATTCTGGAAGAACAACGCTGCCGAGAAAATTTTGACTTCTAAAAAAAAAGGTCGCCACTTCCGTAATTATTAAAAACCGTTTTTTTTTTTCCAGCAACCGGATGCATAATCGGTTAGAATAGGGAACTTTCCAATTTTTTTTTTCAATAATGTGATTTAGTTAGGCCTAAAAAAATATTCCCCAATTATTATTCCTTAAAAATCAGTAATAACTTGGTAAAAATTCTTTAAAGTTTCGCGCGTATCAGAAGCATTCCAAACGACCTTTTAAGAGCGCCAAGCCCGATGACGTCAGGAAGTATGACTTTTCCGTCATCCGTCATCCTGACCGGTGGCCGAGCTACCGAGTTTGCATTTGGATTGCCGTGTGTTCTTGTTATTGTATTGTTGTTTTAAGGTGGCATTCTCAACGTCGTTCAATTTATTGCCAACATATAACCTATTTCATGGATGTCACACACGAATTATACTTCTTGACGTCACGACCCGTTTTTACCCGCTTGGGATAATTTGAATTTTGGGGCATTTTTAAATCTTGCTAGCGGTCTTTTGGGACGAAATATGTTGTTTTTTTTGCTGCCATATGTTTTATGACAATATATACTTATGATTTATAGAATTTTTTCCCCATTTAAAATTTTTGTCAAGTTTCCTATTCAGTGACCTATTCATAAACCACCAATTATTCAAATGAACACCTGGTTATTATCAGGTTTTTTTTTAAATCGCACTTGAATACTCGGTCATCAATACGCAGAAATTTAGAGAGACTTCTAAAAAAAAAAAGGTCGCCAGTTCGATAATTAAGTACAACGCGACAGAGAAAGTACGGTAAAAAAAACCTATTGATAAATAAATAACAGGTTATTAAAAATAAATTAAAAAAAAACGGAAAATTCAGATTATTGAAAAAACCGGCGGTTATTTTTCACTCGAGTGATCCCAACACTAATTTTTACCCCTTGGCCCTTAAGGCAGTTTACGAGGTAAGTAGATATAATAAAACAGGAATTGTGTAAACATAAATAATAAACATGAAAAATACCGGGTGTCCACGGAAGGCCCCTCTAACTTTTTTGTTTTTCAAGAATAATGAAATAAAATTCGGGGGATTTGTATACGACATAAAACTGCATTTTTTGAAAAGTGACTTAACATTATGGAACTTCCGGTTTAACCGGAAGTGACATAAACTTTCGATTTTTAAATGGGACACCTGGTATATTTTTACTTTTTTTGACTCCATATGACATTCTAATTACAACGATGTGTCACCATAGACAATTTACCTTTAGATAAACAAACAATAATCACGAATGTGGCAGTTTTATGGCGTCGCGCATGTAAACAAAACTGGGAACTATTAGACATGCGCACTGCAGTATTATCGTTTGACGAATGGGAAAATAGACAGGTCCGAGCTTTAAAATTTAAATTCTTGCTCATATGCCACCATAGAGGGTTTATTTTACCCCTATTTGGGCATAATACAATTATACAACGGCTGCAACTAGTACTAGTCATTGTTTATATTACAATCCGAGTCACTAAAAGCACAAACACAATTCACTAACTAAACTACACAAAAACCAGAAATCCATAAATATTAAACACCAGTCCCACAATTCACGATAGCCGATCCGATAGCTGAAAACTTTAGAAAACTACAAGGAATCTGCAGAGAAGAGAAACCTTAAAACACAACAACAAAAATGGCGGCCGAGCCGGTTCTGGAGGGTATTCTTGAGCGCGTCGATTATTGTCGATAAAGTAGGACGGCCGATAACACGAGGTTTGTGCGCATGCACGAAGGTTCCCCGAATGAAGACAGCTGACCGACGAGTCATGCGCTCGGACGTATTTTTTCACCCATAAAACGTAACTTTTGTTTGCGAAGGAGATAAGCTGTAGGTATCTAAAGGTAAATTGTCTATGTGTGTCACTTGTCAGTTTTTGTCACCAAAAAAATATTTTCTTTCCAAATTTATTGTTTTATCTAGAGGGCTATGAATACCTTAAAATCACTTCTCTAATCGTGGGAAAAATACAATTTTACTATTTTTGGTCCAATGCAATGTGCTGTGTAAAATTTAATCTTTAAAGTTGTATAACTCATTTTTTTTAAATGGCAACATGGTGTCTTGTCGGGTTAAGAAAAAAGAGGATTTTATTACGATTATTTTGATACTATAATACACTATTAGGTTTTAGAAAACCTGTCATTAAAGAACTTTAAAAGGGTAACTTGGAACTTTCCTAAAATGAAGCATCTTTTGAGAATAAATTTAGATTTAAATGCATCAAGTAGCCTGTGAGCAGCAAAACTGATAAAACAAAATCATGCCTTGAAGAAAATTGAAATGCCAACAGCTTCTGCCAAAGTAAATTAGTTTGTTGTTTAAAAACATGGAAAATAATAGTTTTACAAGGAGTGAAAAAGTTGATATGTCATTAGTGTTTGGAGAATGTAGAAATAATTCAACCGATGCTGCACGACTTTACGCACAAAGATATTTTAATCGGCGTCATCCCACCCGGCACTATTAGGTACCCAAAACTGTTTCCGAAAATGCGAAACCTTTGAAGTATAAGAAATACTGTGTATTATTTATTATGAATAAACTCTATCTATCTATCTATCAAAAGATGCTTCATTTTAGGAAAGTTCCAAGTTACCTTTCTAAAGTTTTTTAATGACCGCTTTTCTAAAACCTAATAGTGTATGGTATCAAAATAATCGTAATAAAATCCTCTTTTTTCTTAACCCGACGAGCCACCATGTTGCCGTTTAAAAAAAATGAGTTATACAACTTTAAAGATTAAATTTTACACAGCATATGGCGTTGGACCAAAAATAGTAAAATTATATTTTTCCCAAGATTTAGAGAACTGAAATAAGTGATGATTTTAAGGTATTCATAGCCCTCTAGATAAAACAATAACAAAAAAAATATTTTCTTGGTGGTGACAAGTGACACATCCTTATATTTAGAATGTCATATGGAGTCAAAAAAAGTAAAAATATACCAGGTGTCCCATTTAAAAATCGAAAGTTTATGTCACTTCCGGTTAAACCGAAAGCTCCATAATGTTAAGTCACCTGTCAAAAAATGCAGTTTTATGTCGTATACAAATCCCCCGAATTTTATTTCATTATCTTGAAAAACAAAAAGTTAATGTGGCGAGCCACCTTCCGTGGTATATAGCAAGTTTTTTAAATACCTATCTGTTTAAGAGTGTTTCTGATGCTTTAGGAATTTTGTCTTCAACAATCCAACGAATTAAGACAAAGGGGATAGAGAAGGATGTAGATTTTAAAAATCGCAATAATGTAGCTATTTTGTCATCCCGTGGTCGACAACTTCACCAAATTCACGAACATAACACATAATGTATTTATGGAATGTATAGAGCAAGAGAACAAGTTACCATTCGCTCAATACAGCTAACTTTAAAATCAGTGATGGTGTTGAAATATCCACTGGTTCATTAGCGGACTGTTTAAAAAAATTATAATTTCAATGGCGTAAGTGTACTATATTAAATAGGCACTTTTTAAAGAGCAACCCCATATAGCCCAAAAACGAGTAGAATTTTTAAGAGAATTTAAGAATGGCTGCTTTTTTTCTAGAGAGTTGCTGGTAAAATCATACGACATTCATTATTACGTAACGAGCAGCGGTCATTGAGCAGAGTTTAGCTACTTATTTGGTTAGGCGTAGAGTTGGGCATGGTCAATTAACCGCGGTCAATTGACCATGCCGTATTTGACCAGTCAAATTCGGTCAAAATATATCAATTTTATTTTATTATTTATGCATTTGTGATCCATCCAGATTACCTCCTACCACCCAGGATAATGTTTAGTGTATCGTTATAGCGCCGTTATTTAAAAAAACCAATAACACCTGATTCTGGGAATCCCAATAGTCGCCTCGTTTATTAGTGGTTCCCGGAACGGATTCAATCACAATGAAGGAAAGGAATAGAGAATTTATTGTTATTCTCTTTTTATACCATTTTCATAGACATTTCCTTCTGTCTATTTATTTTTATTTCGTATTTGCCAGAGTTAGGGTTTGCACTTGCATCACATTTTTGTGAACTAACGACGCGACGTCGCATTCACAATGAGTTTGGGGAAGTCCAACACCAAAATTTGCAATTGTTTTACCGAAATAAGAGAAAAAACAAAGTAAAAGGGAAATGTATCTACTGTGGAGCAACTATTGAGATATACACTTATAGAATGTGTACCTGGATGGACCTAACTATATTATCCATTTGACCACCCTGTATAAAATGTAGGTATGGCAATAGACTTTTCAGAACAAGCAAAACTTGTTATAAAAAATTAATTTTTTCCAAAATACAAAATAAGAAATTTGGCAAGTATAGTTAGATTCATCCACTGCATTTTTAAATTTTAATCTATTTTAGTCAATTGACCAAAAACAAATTGACCGGTCAAATCCACAACCCTAATTAATCGTTTAGTTGAAAATCTACATTTCTGACCTTTGAGGATTTTTTTGCAGATAAGTTACATCATTATAGGTTAGGTGGCGGCAATAATTCAATAAAGGTGAATTTGGCGCTGGGTCGAGTGATGCATAGCGCGGTCCATATATCCACATTAATGAGTTTTTTAAATTGAAATTTGGTTGTTGATAATTTTCTGTTTTAATATTGGTGCAATTTGACAGAATACAAAATCGGTTGATGGATATGCTTATATCTTTGGTAGGAGGCCGGTTATTTGGGACAAAACAAGTTCTATAAGGACAGAAACTGCACAAGAAGTGCCTGGAAGGAAATATTTTTGGAGGTCAATCCTGATTTTGATTGTAACAGCCAACATTTCCATTGGCTGTATGCACTCTCTCATAAATGTATCTTGACGTTGAAGCGAATTTTTTAATCGTTCGTGTAGGTAGGTCATCAAAGCTGGATATGGACATCCTAAAATAGTTGAAAAAGTTTTTTTTTTCGTCTTCCCTCAACTGACCAAATAGTACAAAGAATGCACCGAATTGTTTCGTTCCCATATTGATGGGATGAACCCACAAAATTCTGTTTTGTGCCTTTCTTCGTTTTTTGATACGCATGTAAGAGACATTAAAATCGCCACGGCACGTCTATGATCCATATATTCGAATCAAAATAGAATCAAACTGACGAAAACCGTGCAAGGATAACACGAACGCGGTATATCGCGTAAACGGTGCCGTTAGGACGGTCGCCGTGAATGTGTGCAAAAGGCCTTACAGTGTATTGGCGTGTGTTTTTTTTTAGGTAAATACAATCCATATATTTTGCAACATTTACTTTAAATGCAGAACTATTTACACCATTGCTTTTAAGTTAAAAAACATAACCTGAATAAACCTCGCTTAAGCTTCGGTTTCCTACAAAGCGGCACCGCAAAAGAGCGGCCATAATTTGGCGGTTGAGGTTCTGCCTCAACTTCGCCTTTTGTAACTTATTTACAATAAAGTATTTTATTATTATTATTATTATTATTATTATTATTATTATTATTATTATTATTATTATTATTATTTTGCCAACAGTAGTACGGTCGCTTTGGACGGTGAATATTATTGGAAAGTAACATTACATACGATTCGATAAAATACTAGCGCACCGTCAAAAATCGTGCTTGCGCTATCTCTCAACGTACAGAGCGGCCGCTTTAGAAAATACGGTGCCGTATTTTTTGCGCTGAACGCTCTGAAGGAACATACTTTGATTTGCAAGTACATATACGTTTTTTCGCGGCGAGGCTCGCCGTCAAATTTCGGCCGCTTTTTTGCGGTGCCGCTTTGTAGGAAACCGAAGCTTTACCGCCGAAACATTAATCCAGTGTTAGAATAGTCTGGTCTATTACACACCACGCACTGGCGAACTATTGTAAATAATAATAAATAGTTTTAATTCGAAAAAATACTAACAATTAATTGAAAAACGCTATTGATCACAAACACAGCTCGCCAACCCTAACGTTAGATAATGAATGAATATTAAAAATTCTGCGTCACTCGTAGTAAAAACGTCTGTACAGCGTTTTGTTGTGCTTTCCCTAAAGCATTATAATTTGATATCATTAGGAAACTATAAATAATTTGACTAGTAGAAAATTTAAAAAAACACATATATTTAGTAATTATTTTCATAATAGGTACACATGACACATGCATCCAGTATATTTAATACAACCTTCGTCTTCAAACACAGGCTGTAGACCTAGGACAATCAGCAGAAATTTGTTATCATTGATTTCTGATCGGGACAAAATGTAAACAATTTTGTCTCGATATACAGTGGGGTTGTTTAAGTGTGCAACATATATGGACATTTTTTTTATTACCGATTTTTCAGAAAATTTTATTCTTGCTAAAAGTTGGTGCATGTTCGATAATTATATTAGGTGCACTTGGAATGGTTACAAGTCAAACGGCGTACAGGGTAGGCCAAAAAATATAAAACTTGTACAAGAATAAAGTACCCATATTTCAGAAAATTCAGCAAAATGTTATAAAGAAAAGTTGTTTAGAATTAAAAGTTATGCATAGATTCAAAAACGTAACCTCCTAAAATAAAAAAATATATATATTTTTTAAAACATTAATAAGTTCCCAAAAATTTTTTTTATATTCACCATAAAGACCTTCATAAATTAATCAAAATCAAATTAATTTCACATGTCTTTGCTCAAATTCAAGCATATTTGTAAAATTTACTTGAATTTTTAATTTATTAAGGAATCACAAACTTGTTGCAACGATATTAAACACAACTTTAAAATATCCTAAAAATTCTTTTTAACAAGATAAAACATTAGTACTAATTATAATATGCTAATTAAAAAACTATCATTGCAAAATTTTTATTTTAAATGTTCATTAAAAAACTTTATTCTTGTACAAGTTTTATATTTTTTGGCCTACCCTGTACGCCGTTTGACTTGCAACCATTCCAAGTGCACCTAATATGATTATCGAACATGCACCAACTTTTAGCAAGAATAAAATTTTCTGAGAAGTCGGTAATAAAAAAAATGCCCATAATATGTTGCACACTTAAACAACCACACTGTATATCACATGTCTGTGGTCTAATTTTATTTTTAATATTCTGTTATGTGTAAAATACTTATTTAGTATTTGATAAGGTAGTTATGAGATTTTTTCCAAAAATTTTATAACTACCCTATCATGTAGGCAATTCGAGTTGGTTTTTGTAGGTTTTTGAAAAACGAGAAATAAAAAACATTTTAAGATGTATTGCTTTTCATGAGGACCTCTTTTGGACGATGTACTGACTAGTATTTATTATCAATTTATTGACCAAATTTGGACGTGGTTCTAAAAAATTTCGCATTTCGCCTGCTGCTTTTTATGCACTCCCAAATTAAAAAGTCACGCGCCGCCAGTGTCTAAACTGTTAATTTTAAATCTCTGGCTAAATAATTTCAACACAATACCTTAATCCGATCTCTGTGGCCATAATCTTAACACAACGCCTTAATCCGATCCTGCCTTAAAAATGTCATCATATGGATTTTGATCACTCAAATCTTTATCTTCGGCGCGCGCAATTCAAATAAGATTCTGCGCTTCCCGAAAAAAACTGTTGGCAGAATCAATGGTAAAAGGCGATCAATATCAATAGGCCAGACATTCTAAAAGACCTTTCTGTTGGTGCTCTGTAACTGTGAGAAGCCTAATTTCTTTAAGATTTTATCATTTGACACGTATTTTTGACAATATGGTATCTAAAAAAGAGAAAAAACAACAGCAGGTAACAAAATATTTTAAAATTATCCGGCTAATAACCTTAGTTTAGTAACGTCACTAATTATTACCTTATCATGTTAACGGTCATGTTTTCGTTCTAGAAATTGCAGGAACAGAAAAGGACTCCCAAGAAACAAGGTGGTTTCTGCAAGAAACTAATTGGAAACCTATTGTTTATTGCATGGATTGCAATTCTTTTAGAACCGTTTTATAGGCCTGATAAACTTAGAGAAGACTTGTACATTTTCCGTTTCGGACGGAAAGTGGGTGAACTGGGATCATGGGTTGATCACAAACTCGAAGCGAACATTCCAAAACCATACTATTTCCAAGTAAAAGAAGTTGCTCAACCATACGGGACATTGGCTAGTGATATCGGAAAGATTTTACTGAATTTACATGATCATGCGAGAGCCTCTTGTAAAATTTTTGTTAGTGAAAAGTATCCGGTAGTGGTTGCATCTGTAAGTATATTGTATTTATTTGGGTATTTTATTTACTGAGATACATTGTCACAGACACAATGTGCAACCCTGTTTTAGAGGGCTATCTATCACCTATATGGTTTAGAATATTTATTTTGGTTTTTGATGATTTCTCTTCCAAAATAAAAAAAATTGAGGTTAGTTACCCCACTATCAGTCTGTGGGTCTCTGCGTATCCAACAATGGGTAACTGGTAGCTCCAGAGATTATAGTGATGACCAAATTGTAAACTTTAATTTTAGAACAAAAATATATTCAAACAACTAAATTTTGATGGCCTGAGGACATGTAAGTGATAAAACATCCATAAAGTAATTAAATAACAATCTTATCATTAGGATTGGTTGACAACTAATCTCTTATTTAAACGTTTTCATAAGATAACCTAAGGCAACAAGTGTTTATAAATTTTAAATTAAATATTTTAAAACATGGGTACATTTTTTTTTCAATAATTTACATGATTTTGGTAGTTTCTTTTATTTTACTTACTTGTGTCTTGTAGAAAATGCATGTACTTATATGCTATGTATGTACAGGGTGGTCCACGTAATATGACTCACTATCCGATCTCAGAATCTGTAAGACCTATAATGCAAAGTTAAAGGCAAAAATTGTTGGATTAGCCTGTACTTTTTGGACACCCTGTATAAGTAAATGAATTTTTTATAAGTCCAACATAAAACCTAATCAGTAAGTAGAGTCCAGTGTGAATTTGGTTTGAAAAAAGAAAGTACCTATTGAGAATTTCCATTGGGATACAGCAATTATGGCTTTTCACCTAGCATCGACTGAATCAATTAATTTTTTTTATTAAAATTTTTACTGCATTTTCACAAAATGCGAAATATTTCAATATCTGGAAAACCGTTAATTTCGGGTATGATGTTGAGGTAAATGACACGAGTGATAAATTTTCTTAAATCAGAATGTTTATATATGTCGTAGGCTGATTGTGAAATCCGTCATTTCATAAAAAGCCTAGTCATATCATGAAGCGTGGCTAAAAGGTATATTGCAACTGGTTTGTTCGTTGTTCCCCAGAGCATTTTTTTAAATTTTTTCAACTAATATTATTTTATAAAAATAAAATTTAAATTAAATTTTAAAAAAATGCTCTGGGGAACAATGAACAAACCAGTTGCCAATACACCTTTTAGCGTGCAGCATGATATGACTAGGCTTTTCATGAAATGACGGATTTCACTATCAGCCTATGACATATACATGGTGTTCCATTTAAAAAAGTTAAGATATTTATGTCTAAAAATTGAAAACTTGGACCAAGCAAAACGTTTTAAACACCCTTTATGCTGTTTCGGGTTTAATTTAGAAAAAGGACATAATTTAGAAAATAAAATAGCTCATATACATCAACAATATTAGGAAACAAATAGTTTTAAGCATAAACAAACATAATTTTTCAAAAGGCTGATTTTGTTCCAAATATTTTTTTTAATCGAACACCTGAAAAACGAATCAAAAATTTGTTACATCGTGAAATCAAACTGAATACCTTGAAACTACAGTAAAATAGCAAACATAGTTTCAAAAAACAACATAAAAGTAGCTTTCACACCAGCACAAAAATTTCTCAATTGTTTTTAAGTTAAGTACCGAATGCAATAGCTCATAGGTCAAACAGGAAGATATTTTAATATTAGTTTTAATGAACATAAGGCATCTTATTGGTTAAACAAAGAAAACTCTAATTTCGCAAAACATTGTTTGGAGACAGGTCTTTGTTTCCCAGATATTAATAATTAAAAAAGTTTGTATAATGTTCCCAAAAGTAAGAAACTTAATATCTTAGAATCAATTGAAATTTACAAACATAATAAAAACCTACCATAAACCTACTAAATGACCAAACCGACGTGTGGAATTCTCCGCTATTCACAATACTTAACGATGAATAACTTAATTAAAGAATAATTATCTGTATTTTTATATTGCCATAAACATCCTTTGTTAAATCTATTTAATTTAAAAGGGTACACCGTAGTTTTAAGGTACCTATTCAGTTTGATAATGTAGTAGTAGGTACTACGAATAATAGTACTACGAAACTGCAGTCACCAAAATTTTTTTTAAATAAAGTGATATTATAACAAAGTAAATTATTCGTATTGTTTTTGTTAACGTGCAATAATCATTGCTTGTCATTAAATTTCGAATTCGAAAATAAAAATAAACTAAACACCCTATAGACGCAAAAACATATTTTAAAAATATAGGTTGATCCAAAAAACTTTTGTATTTAACTTTTGTTGTATGTAAACTAGAGTTGGGCATGATTCGACCGGTCAAAATATATCAATTTTATTTTATTATTTATGCATTTGTGATCTGTCCAGATTACCTCCTACCACCCAGGATAATGTTTAGTATATCGTTATAGCGCCGTTATTTAAGAAAACAATAACACCTGATTCTGGGAATCCCAATAGTCTGCCTCGTTTATTAGTGGTTCCGGAACGGATTCAATCACAATGAAGGAAAGGAATAAAGAAGTTATTGTTATTCTCTTTATACCATTTTCATAGACATTTCCTTCTGAGTATATTTATTTTCATTTTGTATTTGCCAGAGTTAGGGTTTGCACTTGCATTGCATTTTTGTGAACTAACGACGCGACGTCGCATTTACGATGAGTTTGGGGAAGTCCAAAATCAAAATTTGGAATTGTTTTACCGAAATAAGAGAAGAAAACAAAGTAAAAGGGAAATGTATCTACTGTGGAGCAACTATTGAGATATACACTTATAGAATGTGTACCTGGATGGACCTAACTATATCATCCATTTGACCACCCTGTATAAAATTTAGGTATGGCAATAGACGTTTCAGAACAAGCAAAACTTGTTAAAAAAAATTAATTTTTTCCAAAATACAAAATAAGAAATTTGGCAAGTATAGTTAGGTTCATCCACTGCATTTTTAAATTTTAATTTATTTCAGTCAATTGTCCATGACCAAAAACAAATTGACCGGTCAAATCCACAACCCTAGTAAACAGAGTTATTGGGATCTCGTAAACATTAAGACAAAAAAAAAACCCATGGATATTAAAAACAGACAATTTGAAAATATTTTTAGAAATGCTTTAATTAATTAATTATGGTTCTGAATAATTTATATATAATAAGTAATATTTATTACTTAAAAATTATGAATTAATAATTTTATTATAGGTAATATATTTCTTCAAAAAAGCTGCGTTTATACTATAAATTAACATTTTTACTTTAAAACTTGATTTTTAATGCATATTTATGATTTATGATTTTAACATACTAAAACAAAAAATAAGATTTGGCCGTAACAAGCTCAGCTTCAGGGGATTGAAGAATAAGTTTATCAAAGACAACATTAACATATTTATTATATTATTAAATTCTAAATAAACTTATTATTATTAGATAAAAGAACAAAATTACCCAATTGAAAATTGGATTACTTATTCTTACTCTTACTTTATATAGTGAACATTGCAATTTCCATAACAGTTTTAATACTGTCCAAAGCTTTGTTAACAAGATGTACTTCTTATAACTAGATATAATAAATAGCGTGTTAGTGTCTTTTTAGGCATAATTATTCCGTTTCAATTTAGTAATTTAAGTCTAAATTTCTTGTTATCACAAAATTTTTAAATTATTGTTATAGTATTACCTATTTTATTTTAAATAGCCTATATACCCATTTGTTAATTGGTTCATTGTAACTGTGAAATGGTGTAAAATAAATAAATAAATAACAATAAAGTGTATTTTGATTTGATTTAATTTGAATATTTTTATAAAATAAAATTATGTTTATTTCAGATTGAAAATTATGCTCCAGGACTTATTGAAAACACACAGTCTATCTTCAAGGATACATTCGCCAACACGATATATTTTTACCAGACGAGTGTAAACTATTTGCAAAAGGAGGTTTTTGTGTGAGTATTTGTGTAATAGTTATTTTCCTGAGCAAAATGATGTTTTTCAGCACGCGACTGCCGTTGCACGAACGACGCGAAACTAGTGGTCGACTTAACTGAGCCGGCTTTAGTAGTTTAATTCTTATAGATTCTGTGAATATATTTAGTGTTGTGATACTTACATCAATACCACATGCCAACCTACACATACGATATAATGGAGAATGATTGTAAAGATTGTCAAATTTATATTATGACATGATATGCCAAACTAATAAGTAATGGAATAAGTAGACAAATACAAACTTATTTTTGTTGTTTACAAAATTAACAAAGTAAGAATATACAGAAAGAATAAGAAAAATAATTACATAAATTGCTGAAATTGGCCACCGCCATGCTCCAAGCATAAATCCACACATCTCTTCATATTTTCAAAAGTGTTGACCAGCATCTCTGGAGAAATGTTACCACATTCTTGGATAATCCTTTCTTGTAATTGTTCTAAATTTGCAACTGGTGTTTTAAAAATAGTGTTCTTTAAATGAGGAAAAACGAAGTAAAGTAATCCATAACCGTTAAACAAGGTGATCTAGGTGGGAATTCAATGTCTGATCGAAAACTGATCAATCTGTCGTCGAAAAAATTGCGTTAGTTGTTAATTTCGGCGGCTGTATGGGCGGTTGCACCGTCCTGTTGAAGATATCCAAAACGCAGTTCGTCGTCAAGTAATTGCTCCACAAATGGATTCAAAATACTGTCTATACCGCTGTGCTGTAACTGTGTCATGAAAAAAATAGGACCAACAATTCTTCTTCGGGAAACAGCTAACCAGACCCAAATTTTTTGAGGGTGCAATGTGGACTCTACAAAATAATGGGGCTTTTCACTACTCCACATGCGTGTATTCTGAGAATTCACATAACCGGAGAGGTAGAACCAGGCATCATCCGAAAAAAATGTCGGGTCTATTATTATTATTATTACCATGTTCTTTATTGGTTACCCAATTGGCCTTCGACCGAGGTCCTTCAACCAGGGTTGTGATTTTGTCCACTTTTTTTGATTTTGTCCAGGACATGGACAAAATTGGACAAAAACGGACAAAATCGGACAATATTGGACAAAATCAAATTTCATTACGTTTTATTAAATTTGTTGATTTAGGCAACCCAAAATACACGTTTGTATTGTGTATTATATAAACAATAAATACCAAATTAAAAATTCCAGAAAATGGCTATTTGTTATTTCATTATGGGGCCTTAGGCTAAATCCACATACATCCGTGATACGCATCCGTTGTGTACCACATGATTAATCTGAACCAATGAAATTTAGAGCCCTAAAATTTCATTGGTTCAGATTAATCATGTGGTTCATAACGGATGCGTATCACGGATGTTTGTGGATCCGGCCCTAAGGTAAATTTTCATGCGTCCGTCATCCGACGGCACGATGATCCGACGGTATCCCGTTATTGTTGTTTAAGTTTTGTTGGACACCCTAATCCTAATATAATAAAGTTTTTTAAATTTTATATGTGTTTAATTTGATTTTTTACAATTTTGTCCATTTTGTCCGGACGGACATAATTGGACAAAATCGTCCAATTATGTCCACTTGGACGAATTCAACCAACCCTGCCTTCAGCCGCAGTAAAGTTTACATATTATTACTATTTGCTATTGTATAAGTATAAATAATTAAAAAGAGATCGCTTTTACAAAAAAAAAAAAAAATAAATAAAAATATATATATACTAAGTATAAATCATTTCTTTCCAATAAATTTTGGGTAAATCATTGAGAGTAATTCCTGCGTCTTTCAAAATCTGCGGCTTGTATTTCTTGGAATACTTGCACTTTATAAGGAAATAAATTTTGCTGCTTCTTAAGAATAGTCCTGTTGTTCCATAAGATCTTCCCACTTCTTGGGACAGGCGTCTTATACAATTGGCGTATTTTGCATTATTTCACGAACGTTTGCAACAAGTTCTTCTGTTCTTACAGATGGTCTTCCTGCTCCTTTTTTGTGTTGTAGAGAACCTGTTTCCCTAAACACAGCCACGGTTCTTTTCAGGCAATGATAAAAATTCCCAGCAATAAAAGCAACGTTAGGAAAATTTTCGTGAAAATCGTCCATGCACAAACCCGGATTGTATTGCCACTCACAATTTACTTTAACCCCGTTTCGAAAATACGCTTCAACCATGAGTGTTTTGTGCTATTCCGTAAAGTCCATTGTGTGAATTGTTCAAGAAATTGGAAAAATTAGCGATGAATCAAATTACTTGTAACGACTGTCAAAAATGACGGAATAACTGATTGATTGTTAATTCAGGTAGTTACTGACACCCAACAGGTATTAAGCTCTATGGCTAAGCATTACGTCCTTAGAGGCAAGGCCCTTTTTGATGCAAATAATTTTTGCTCGCACGGTATAAGCAATTTTGAACGATTCACTAATCGCTAAATCGCTATTACAAAAAGAAAAGGCCCTAAGTTTGAACCCTGAGGAACCCCAGAATTATGCTTATATAAGTTTGATTTAGCTTCCCTGACTTGTACATATTGCTCCCTGTTTGTAAGGTAGGGTTGAATTGTTGAATTACTTGAACTGAATTGCTGTTCAAATTCATATTCCATAATGATTCCATAATAATGCTATGATCTGTGGGTATTACATCTATTTGGGATTTATTTTTTAAAGCTTAAATTCGCGCACGCTCGCAGAAAAATTTAGTTTAATTGAGGCCTACGGTTTGCATATTTCTATTCTAATTTTACATGCAACCTACACACAAGAACACCGTATCTTTCAGTTTTTATACCTGTAATACCCTGTGGTGTCCAGGAGTCTAGAGTAAAATGAGTAAAGTTAAACACCCTATTTTGAGGTTGAGGGGCAGAAATAGATTTTTTTAAATTTTAAAATAAAAATTCCTGAGAAAGCGTTAGCAACCGATATCTCGTTTGTGATTAGCTTAAAATTGCGTTAACAATAATTATTACTAAATAGTTTTAAACTTATCATGGGTCATTTTAATTTTTATCATTTTAAAATTTGAAAGAAATAATTATTATTATAATTGCAGTGATTACAGGTAGGCTGATAAGAATATGTTTCTTTACTAGTAAAAACTTAAAAAATTATATACATTGTCGCTAGGGACTTGAGATTATTATTTGGTAAAATATGTTTGAAAAGGATTTTTATTAAGTGTTTTTTTTGTCTGTTTAAATGGCATTTGGCTAATCAGCCATGCAGTCAGTCGCAATATTTTTTATTAAGTATTGTCGTATCCTGACCCTGTGACACAAACAAACATGGGCTGGGGCTATAGGCAGGTAGAATTCTTTCTGACGACCTAGTAGTTGCTATCGAAGCGTTTTCGGGCAGAGTAGCATCTACCACCCCTAGAGATAAGTTGGTTTATAATAACGGGCTTTTGGTTTTCCTTAATTTTTTCCGAAATTATACATCCTAAAAAAAATAATAAAAACAAAAATTAAAGATTATATGGTTTCATTGTGGAACTCGTGAGGAACGTGGTGGACCTTAGCATTTGACATCTTGTCGGCTTGTTACGATAAAGAGAATGCGATGTCTATCTTGCCCTATTGCCGTTGCGTATAATTCCCAAGTTGCGGGTGCTATTTATTTTTATAAAACTATACTTTCCACATTTTCATAGACTTTGTTAGTGAATTTTGACTTCAAGCTGAAAGGAAAAAGTATAAGCTTGTAAAATGGTAAAAAGCCGGTTCCAAACTGCGCAAACTCGACGTGCCCCGATTGGAGGCCTACACATAATTGAACTTGAATTGTGGTAATAGATATTATATACAGACTGTCCGCGGATGGGGTTTACAATAGCACAAATGGATGAAAAATTTCATTTTTCGGGAGAAAGTCATTCTTCATAAAAAGTTTATCTTGTAAAAAATTGCAATTCACGAAGAGAAAATTTTGATTTTTTATACAGGGTTCGCAAAAACTTCAAAAACATGATTTTTCTCCAAGAGTAAACTACCTTTATTTTTCATTTTTGACCAAAATGCCAATTAGAAAACTTATTTAGAATAACGTTTGTAATTTAAATCCGAGATTTAAAATAAATCTTCGATCTTTACTTTGTGATAGAGAAATTTAATTAAAGATACCCTAACGTTTACGTCTCAAACATGGGACTTCATGAATTATTAAGAAAATGTCAGTGAACTGGTCGTTTCCATTTAAAAAAAAAACATGATCAGAATGACGCAGCTTCCCTAATCGTATTGCAGTCTGTTGCTGACAATCCTACCCATGCCAATTAGAAAACTTATTTAGAATAACGTTTGTAATTTAAATCCGAGATTTAAAATAAATCTTCGATCTTTACTTTGTGATAGAGAAATTTAATTAAAGATACCCTAACGTTTACGTCTCAAAAATGGGACTTCATGAATTATTAAGAAAATTTCAGTGAACTGGTTGTTTCCAATTAAAAAAAAACCATGATCAGAATGACGCAGCTTCCCTAATCGTATTGCAGTCTGTTGCTGACAATCCTACCCATGCCAATTAGAAAACTTATTTAGAATAACGTTTGTAATTTAAATCCAAGATTTAAAATAAATCTTCGATCTTTACTTTGTGATAGAGAAATTTAATTAAAGATACCCTAACGTTTACGTCTCAAAATGGGACTTCATGAATTATTAAGAAAATTTCAGTGAACTGGTTGTTTCCATTTAAAAAAAAACCATGATCAGAATGACGCAGCTTCCCTAATCGTATTGCAGTCTGTTGCTGACAATCCTACCCATGCCAATTAGAAAACTTATTTAGAATAACGTTTGTAATTTAAATCCGAGATTTAAAATAAATCTTCGATCTTTACTTTGTGATAGAGAAATTTAATTAAAGATACCCTAACGTTTACGTCTCAAACATGGGACTTCATGAATTATTAAGAAAATGTCAGTGAACTGGTCGTTTCCATTTAAAAAAAAAACATGATCAGAATGACGCAGCTTCCCTAATCGTATTGCAGTCTGTTGCTGACAATCCTACCCATGCCAATTAGAAAACTTATTTAGAATAACGTTTGTAATTTAAATCCGAGATTTAAAATAAATCTTCGATCTTTACTTTGTGATAGAGAAATTTAATTAAAGATACCCTAACGTTTACGTCTCAAAAATGGGACTTCATGAATTATTAAGAAAATTTCAGTGAACTGGTTGTTTCCAATTAAAAAAAAACCATGATCAGAATGACGCAGCTTCCCTAATCGTATTGCAGTCTGTTGCTGACAATCCTACCCATGCCAATTAGAAAACTTATTTAGAATAACGTTTGTAATTTAAATCCAAGATTTAAAATAAATCTTCGATCTTTACTTTGTGATAGAGAAATTTAATTAAAGATACCCTAACGTTTACGTCTCAAAATGGGACTTCATGAATTATTAAGAAAATTTCAGTGAACTGGTTGTTTCCATTTAAAAAAAAACCATGATCAGAATGACGCAGCTTCCCTAATCGTATTGCAGTCTGTTGCTGACAATCCTACCCATGCCAATTAGAAAACTTATTTAGAATAACGTTTGTAATTTAAATCCGAGATTTAAAATAAATCTTCGATCTTTACTTTGTGATAGAGAAATTTAATTAAAGATACCCTAACGTTTACGTCTCAAAAATGGGACTTCATGAATTATTAAGAAAATTTCAGTGAACTGGTTGTTTCCAATTAAAAAAAAACCATGATCAGAATGACGCAGCTTCCCTAATCGTATTGCAGTCTGTTGCTGACAATCCTACCCATGCCAATTAGAAAACTTATTTAGAATAACGTTTGTAATTTAAATCCGAGATTTAAAATAAATCTTCGATCTTTACTTTGTGATAGAGAAATTTAATTAAAGATACCCTAACGTTTACGTCTCAAAAATGGGACTTCATGAATTATTAAGAAAATTTCAGTGAACTGGTTGTTTCCATTTAAAAAAAAACCATGATCAGAATGACGCAGCTTCCCTAATCGTATTGCAGTCTGTTGCTGACAATCCTACCCATGCCAATTAGAAAACTTATTTAGAATAACGTTTGTAATTTAAATCCGAGATTTAAAATAAATCTTCGATCTTTACTTTGTGATAGAGAAATTTAATTAAAGATACCCTAACGTTTACGTCTCAAAAATGGGACTTCATGAATTATTAAGAAAATTTCAGTGAACTGGTTGTTTCCAATTAAAAAAAAACCATGATCAGAATGACGCAGCTTCCCTAATCGTATTGCAGTCTGTTGCTGACAATCCTACCCATGCCAATTAGAAAACTTATTTAGAATAACGTTTGTAATTTAAATCCGAGATTTAAAATAAATCTTCGATCTTTACTTTGTGATAAAGAAATTTAATTAAAGATACCCTAACGTTTACGTCTCAAAAATGGGACTTCATGAATTATTAAGAAAATTTCAGTGAACTGGTTGTTTCCAATTAAAAAAAAACCATGATCAGAATGACGCAGCTTCCCTAATCGTATTGCAGTCTGTTGCTGACAATCCTACCCATGCCAATTAGAAAACTTATTTAGAATAACGTTTGTAATTTAAATCCGAGATTTAAAATAAATCTTCGATCTTTACTTTGTGATAGAGAAATTTAATTAAAGATACCCTAACGTTTACGTCTCAAAAATGGGACTTCATGAATTATTAAGAAAATTTCAGTGAACTGGTTGTTTCCAATTAAAAAAAAAACCATGATCAGAATGACGCAGCTTCCCTAATCGTATTGCAGTCTGTTGCTGACAATCCTACCCATGCCAATTAGAAAACTTATTTAGAATAACGTTTGTAATTTAAATCCGAGATTTAAAATAAATCTTCGATCTTTACTTTGTGATAGAGAAATTTAATTAAAGATACCCTAACTTTTACGTCTCAAAAATGGGACTTCATGAATTATTAAGAAAATTTCAGTGAACTGGTTGTTTCCAATTAAAAAAAAACCATGATCAGAATGACGCAGCTTCCCTAATCGTATTGCAGTCTGTTGCTGACAATCCTACCCTTTCATTAAGAAGTATATTTTAAAGGCAAACAAAATATTCCCATTTAAGCCAACTTTTAATCAAACGTTGGAAGAAGGAGACGAAGCCAAACGTTCGGATTTTTGTCTTTGGGTCGGAAACAAAATTGTAAGTGAAAACAGGAATTTTCATAAAATTATCATGTTCTCCGATGAATCGACATTTTCAACAACCGGGAAAGTGTTTTCTGCGCATATTAGATACGGTGGCGAAAATAATCCCCGTTTTAGAATTTCTGCAAAAAGACAATATTACAAAAAAGTAAATGTCTGGTGTGCGATTTCTTATTATGGCATTATTGGCCCATACTTGTTCGAAAACACGTGTAACCGTAGGAGTTACCTTGAAATGTTGGAAACATTCCTTTCTGACAACCTAGAAGACTTGCCTCTCCAATTTAGGAACGAATGTACTTTCAACAAGATGGATGCCCTGCGCATTTCGCAACTGAAGTGAGGGAATGGCTTAATAATACATTTGGACACAGATGGATTGTTCGGAATGGTCCGGTTCTGTGGCTCCCAAGAAGTCCCGATTTAACTATTTCAGATGCCTATCTTTGGGGGCGCCTCAAACAATTAGTGTACTCCCGTCCAATTGAGAACGACGTACAGCTTCTAAAACAGCGAATTGTTGAAGCTGTTCAAACAATTTCCATTGAAGAAATTCGAAGAGGTTTTGACCACATTCGTTTGCAGCTGGAAAAATGTGTTGAATATGGAGGGGGAGTGTTTGAATAGCAAATTATGAAATTATTATTTGTTGTTATTTTAAGATTTTTTCGTGTTATTTCCATTTCATTTGTAAAATTAAAAACATATATTCGTGGTAATAACAAAAATCAGTTCTTTGAAACTTTTTGATACCCCTCTATCATTGATAATGTATATATTTCGACCGCTAATGCTGCTATCCAAAAATAAAAAAAATCTTTTACCTCTAAAAATTAAAAAATCGAAGATTTATTTTAAATCTCGGATTTAAATTACAAACGTTATTCTAAATACGTTTTCTATTGACATTTTGGTCAAAAATAAAAAATAAAGGTATTTACTCTTGGAGAAAAATCATGTTTTTGAAGTTTTTGCGAACCCTGTATAAAAAATCAAAATTTTCTCTTTGTGAATTAAATTTTTTTTACAAGCAAAACTTTTGATCAAGAATGACTTGTTCCCGAAAAATGAAATTTTCCATCTATTTGTGCTATTGTAAACCCTATCCGCGGACAGTCTGTATACAGAGTCTCCTAAAAGGTACGGTCAATAATTTTGCACACTTACTACGAAGCTACAGCCTCCTAAAGGCGGTACTCTGAAGATGTTTTTTTTCTAAATATTTTCTAAAACTTCGTAGATACAAATTTAAAATATAGATATTTTGGTAAACTTTGTACGCTGAATAGAACTGTGGTCTAAAAATATCAATATTTATGAAATGTGAACAGAAATAGGGGATTGACCGTGTGCGAGCTCAAGTTATTGTGTTATTAATTGATATATAATTTGTATTTTCAGAGGGCAACTTTCTCCTGACAATATCCAAAAAGTGGTTGTGGGAGCATACAACACCACTTCGGAAAAGGCCATCGAGTACTACCACTGGGTATACGAAAAAGTGCAGACCAGCATCAAATAACTCTACGGATACCTTTTAGGTTTTTTCAATTTATTTCCATAGGTTTTTTTTCTATTATTTTTCTTTTTGTAATAAAATTTAAGACCGTGGAACTTTATATAGAGGCCTGGTATTATAGGAACGAATTTACTTTAACCTAAAACTAAGGGTGTCTTAAAGTTACTTATGTAAATTTAAATTTTTATCGTCTTAAGTTAGCGATGATCTATAGTACCGGGCTAGAGAGTATGTCTATTGTGTGATGTAAGGTTAATTATATACTGCATTTTTACTGTAACAAAATATTAATTTATTTAGATACGCATATTACAATATATGTTGTTGATTAAACTTTTTATTACAAAAAATGTCGTTTTCTTTAGACGCTGAAAAATAACTTGTTTGTGTTGTTAAATATCAGCTCGCAAAGATCATCGGTTGATTCGTTTTTTACAGCCGCAATAACGTCGAATACTTGCCTAAAATAAACAATTACAATAAGACAGAAATACACTGGTGTATACACTTAAGGCCAAAAAAAATTGGACCATTAAAAGGTTAAAACAACCCTCCAAAGAGATGAAAAATATTTTTTTTTTCAATGAGGAATGGAGTACGTAATTGTCTCCAATGACAATGTGCACCATTAAAAGGTTGAAACAATCCTCTAAAGCAGTGGTTCTCAACCTTTTTGTGGTGGCGGAACACTTTTGGTAGCAATAGGAAAATGGCGGAACACCACCTTTGTCAACATATTTGCGGTGAAGTAATCAGTTTATCAAATACTATCTCATATTCAGATTAGTTGATATTACTAAATTATTTCGCGGATCACCTGGAAGAGGTTTGCGGAACGGCGGTTGAGAACCACTGCTCTAAAGGGATGAAAAATATTTTTTTTCAATGAGAAATGGAGTAGATAGTTTTTTCCATTTTCAATGACAATTTTGACTTATTAAAAGGTGGAAACAACCCTTCAAAGGGGAGAAAGGTTATTTTTTGAAGGGAAATGAAGTAGGAAATTGAAGGGAAGGGGTTGTTTTCAATGAGAATTTCTATCATTAAAAGGTTAAAACAACCCTCCCTCCAAAGGGAAGAAAAAATATTTTTTCGGTGGGAAATGGAGTTGTGGGGGTTGTTTCCAATGACCGATCATTGAAAAGTTAAAACAACTCTTCAAAAATGAGTTTTCGACTGAAAATTGTGGGGGGTTGTTTCCAATGACAACTTTGATAATTAAATGGTTAAAACAACCCTTCAAAGTGGAAAAACTGATTTTGTCGATGGGAAATGAAGTAGGGAGTTGTGGGGGATTGTTTCTAATAATATTGCGATCTTTGAAAAGTTAAGATAACTCTTCAAAAATAAGTTTTCGACGGGAAATTGTGGGGAGTTGTTTCCAATGACAAATTCGATAATTAAATGGTTAAAACACCCCTCCAAAGGGGAGAAACTGATTTTGTCGATGGGAAATGGACTAGGGAGTTATGTGGGATTGTTTCTAATGACATTGCGATCATTGAAAAGTTAAGATAACTCTTCAAAAATAAGTTTTCGACGGAAAATTGTGGGGAGTTGTTTCCAATGAACTTCGATAATTAAAAGGTTAAAACAACCCTCCAAAGGGGAGAAACTGATTTTGTCGATGGGAAATGGAGTAGGGAGTTGTGGGGGATTGTTTCTAATAATATTGCGATCATTGAAAAGTTGATAACTCTTCAAAAATAAGTGTTCGACAGGAAATTGTGGGGAGTTGTTTCCAATGAACTTCGATAATTAAAAGGTTAAAACAACCCTCCAAAGGGGACAAAAAGATTTTGTCGATGGGAATGGAGTAGGGAGTTGTGGGGGATTGTTTCTAATGACATTGCGATCATTGAAACGTTAAGACAACTCTTTAAAAATGAGTTTTCGACTGAAAATTGTGGAGGGTTGTTTCCAATGACAACTTCGATAATTAAATGGTTTAAACACCCCTCCAAAGGGAAAAAAAGAAATTGATTTTGTCGATGGAAAATGGAGTAGGAAGTTGTGGGCGATTGTTTCTAATGACATTTCGATCATTGAAAAGTTAAGACAACTCTTAAAAAATGAGTTTTCGACTGAAAATTGTGGGGGGTTGTTTCCAATGACAACTTCGATAATTAAATGGTTAAAACACCCCTCCAAAGGGGAGAAGCTGATTTTGTCGATGGGAAATGGAGTAGGGAGTTGTGGGGGATTGTTTCTAATAATATTGCGATCATTGAAAAGTTAAGATAACTCTTCAAAAATAAGTTTTCGACGGGAAATTGTGGGGGGTTGTTTCCAATGAACTTCGATAATTAAAAGGTTAAAACAACCCTCCAAAGGGGAGAAAAATGAGTTTGTCGATGGGAAATGGAGTAGGGAGTTGTGGGGGATTGTTTCTAATGACATTGCGATCATTGAAAAGTTAGGACAACTCTTTAAAAATGAGTTTTTGACTGAAAATTGTGGGGGGTTGTTTCCAATGACAACTTCGATAATTAAACGGTTAGAACACCCCTCCAAAGGGAAAAATTGATTTTGTCGATGGAAAATGGAGTAGGGAGTTGTGGGGATTGTTTCTAATGACATTTCGATCATTGAAAAGTTAAGACAACTCTTCAAAAATGAGTTTTCGACTGAAAATTGTGGGGGGTTGTTGCCATAATGACAATTTCGACTAGGAATGCACCGGATCGGGGTTTTCCCGATCCGGCCGAAACCGGAATTCCGGCCGGATCAAAATCCAAAAAAGAACACCTGGCATCAGTGCTTTGCGCGCCATCGTCCTAGGTTATTACGCTAACGCTGTATCTCCGTACTGTTTGACTAGGTATATCCCCATTTTAAACAGGGTAATCACCAAATCTGTCGACATGTCAAATATGTTGACAATAGATGTAGGCTAACCTCTGAAAATGGAGAGAAGCTTTTGATTATTCATCCCAATCTAAACAAGGTAGATTATGACTATTAGTTTTAATTTTTGATTTATACCTATGTTTATGTTTTTAATAACTTTGTTCTCAAAACGTTCCTTCCTATTATGTTTTATTATTCTTAGTATTCTTTCTTACGTTCCTATTGGTATTAGTAGTATTGATACGTTAAGTTCCTATTATCTTTTGTGTTCTTATTATTTTTATAACTATTTTTCGGTTTGATGTTTTTGTATTTTCTGTTCATAAATAAAAGGATATCAAGCTTAATGTTTGTTATTGTACCTAAAGAAGAGTTTTCATAGTGAAATTCAATTTAATAAAGTCTAAACGTTTTTTTACGTATTTTAAAGTTTAAACCGTTTTAATATTAATTTAAAAAATTCCGGCCGGAACCTGGAAACGATCCGGCCGGAACGGTTGTTTCGGCCGACAGGCAGGATCAGCCGGATTTACTGGTACCGCCGGAATTCCGGTGCATCCCTAATTTCGACCATTAAAAGGTTAAACAACCCACCAAAAGGGTAAATTTTTTTATTTCGATGGGAAATGGAGTAGGGGTTGTTTCCAATTACAATTTGAGGAGAATTAAACGACCCTCTAAATGGCTGACCTGTTGTGATACTTTTTTCGCCTGTTTGGTTGTTTCCATCCTTTAATGGTCGAAATTGTCGTTGGAATTACATCCACAACCCCCTATTCAATTTCCCATCAAAAACTGAAAAAATCTGTGGTACTACACGTCTATACCCGAAAAAGGGTGTTTGTTTTAACAATAAGTAGGGTTATCATTTCATTTTCTTATCAATATTTCGTTTTCTTTAAAAAGCGGCCAAACACTTGTCTTTGGGTAGGTAGCATACCTACAGTTTAAGTAGTATCCGACAGAAACATGATTTTCAGCCGAAATCGAAATTTCGGCCGACACAGAAACTTATTTATACATGTTAACAATTTTATTGTATACTAAAATCTAATTTATTTTATACAGTGTGACCAGTAAAGTCCGCATCATATGGGATTTTTTTTTATTAATAACTATTTTACTTTGGCATCAAGTTCTGCTTCGATCGAGATGAATATTAAGCAAAAAAAAAGTAGTCACGTGATTCGCATTATGTGTCAAATTTTAATTTTTTCCAAAAAATAATTCAAAAGTGGGGTTATCTCTGAAAATATCGAAAAAAGTTATTAGAAAAACTTTTTTTAAATGTAGTTTCTAGCCCACATGAAAAATTTCAGCTGCATTAATTTTTTTACCCATATTTTGTAAATTGCACCACTTTTGCAAAATAAGACTCAACGCAACCTACATAAAACTTCTTAGTTTTGACAATGCTTTACTTCAGATACATTTTCTTTAAAGTAGCGCCATATTAAATGTGTGTTTTCTACGAAATCAAAATTGGGCTATTAAAATTTATAGTCGCATGTGATGCAAAGTTTATTTGTTTTTGACCCTGTATAAGGTAACTTCATAAAATAAGTATTTTTGAAAACGTAGTTTGTGCCTGAAAGTAATACACCTTAATATTAAGACAAAAAAGAACACAGTGTCGTCAGTAAAGTGTTCATTAATTAAGTGGAAAATAAATTTTAGTGGTGGGTAAAAAATTATCTTATGCAACTGAAATTTTACATGTGGGCTAGAAACTGCATTTAAAAAAACTTTTTCTAATAACTTTTTTCGATATTTTCAGAAATAACCCCACTTTTGAATTATTTTTTGGAAAAAATTAAAATTTGACAGATAAATGCGAATCACTACTATTTTTTTTGCATAATTTTTATCTCGATCGAAGCAGAACTTGAAGCCAAAGTCAAATTTCGAATAAAAGCTATTAATAAAAAAAAATCCCATATGATGCGGACTTTACTGATGGTCGCACTGTATAGGACGAGATCGATCTTGGATTGAACTCTTCCCACCTAAAAAAAAAAAAGGTCGACAGAGAATTTTTTTTATTTATATAGACAACACTGCCTACGAACTCGCCGAACGGTGCGCGACAATTCACGAACACTGCGTTTCGGCGCGATTTTTGGCCGAAACCGAAACTAGATTTTTGGCCGAAACCGAACCCTCGGTCGGTCTCTAGTTTTAAGTTAAAAAAAAATTAATTGATTTACTAACATCATAAAACGAAATTTTGCTATTATTAATTTATAAATCCAACCAGTTTTAACGTAAAACGGTAGGTAATTGTACTCCACATTTCTCGATTTTTGGATAAAACTAGAAAGTAACGAAATATTGACCAAAAAATGAAATGGCGAATGCGTCACTAGTGTTTGCTATTAAGTACAGAAAGGGAAATACATTATAAACTTAAGGTGGAATTCTCAACGTCGTTCAATTTATTTCGCTTTGTTTTTTCAAGTTTGTTATTTTGTAAACTAACATTTAAATAAAATTAGTGTCGTCGGCACATTACTTATAGGTAATATCTGATATATTACAAAAATATCAATTTATTTCATTGCTAATTTTGGGAGAATTGTATAGTGAAAGAACAATGTTAAAAAAAATCTTACCCGATATTTTTCCCTATACAATTCTCCTAAAATAAGTTATAAAATTCCTTGCTATTTATTAAATATGTCAATTATTACCTATAGAATATCAAGTCGATACTAATTTTATTTAAATTTTGTGTAAAAGCTAGAAAACATAAATAAATCTACGCGAAATAGGTTATAGGTTGGCAAGCATGTTGATACTCCCACCTTAAGGTGGCATTCTCAACGTCATTTAATCCATTACCAACCTATAACCTATTTCGCGTTGCTTTTTTTAGTTCATTATTAGATTAACTAACATTTAAATAAAATCAATATCGTCGGTACAATATTTAGGTAATATCTGACATATTATAACAAAAATATCTATTAATTTTATTGCTAATTTTGGGATAATTGTATAGTGAAAGAACAATGATATTACATAATAATGTTTTAATGAAATTACTTGATATTTATTTAATATGTCAATTATTACCTATAAAATATGGAGACGATATTATTATATATTTATTTAAATTTTGTGTAAAGGCTAGAAAAATTAAATAAATATACGCGAAATAGGTTATAGGTTGGCAAGCATGTTGATACTCCCACCTTTACCAACCAACACTTACCTAAGATTTAAAGGTTCATTTCTGCTTTTAACCATATGATCTGGCTTCCACTTTTCCTTTTTTAGCGAAGGGAACGATTTGTTTTCTTCGGAAATATATTTAAATCCTGCGTGTGTCGGTCTAATCTCGCACCAAGGGCAGTCGGTTTCGATCATTAATTTGTCACTTGGTATCGCTTTTACTGTATCTAAATTCTCTTGGGTTTTCAAGGAACTAAAAAAATTAGAAAACGCATGTTTACGGACGGACAAAACAATTGGAAAGATCAAGACTAAGGAATCCAATCCCGCAAATAAAGGATTCCGCGGCATCAACATTGCAGAATTAAACGTGCGGGACTTGATATGCGTGCTATATATAATAAAAAGTTGTTTTATGCAATTAAAAAGAGAGTATAGGTACTGGATAATATTGTCACCAGAGGCGTGTTCGATTCGCTGGTTTAGATCGATCCGGATCGATCTAACTGATCTGACCTTTGTTCGATTGGCAAATGATCACTGTTCCTCCACTACCGTCAAAGTAAACCAGGGAAATTGCAGAATCACCAAAATCAAATCAGTTGTTTGTTTTGTTTATGGTTTTGGAAGTTATAGTTCCATTCTGTCCCTGTTTTTCAATTTTTGTTGGGTATTTATTAGTATTCTTTGATTATGGCTTTTTGACCCATCTAGGTAAATAATATTTCTTGTAGGTGAATGAGAAGAGTGGAATAAAATATGTTAAAGTTGTATTACTTTAGTCCTCCTTTATAAAATACTACTACGCTACTCTCGACTAATTTTTTAACATGAAATAAGGTTAAGTCAAAATCGAAACCCAAACGAAAAACGACATAAAAATACGAGTTTCACCTTGGATCACTGAACTGATTTTTAAGATCTGATCGATCCAAATCTATGTCCCAATCGAATACGGCTCAGATACTAGTTGAATAACGGTTGTCACACATACGTAAGAAACTGTTTAACGTAATTTTACTAGACTAGCCCAGCCGTGAGGGGAATCCCCGACGCGTAAACCAAAAATGTCGCAGTTCATTATTTGCTATCTCTCGGATCGATGGGCTCAATCCCGCAGGTTTGTTCGGGTTTGTTCGGGCGCTTATTTGTGATGTCAGCATCCGGAGTCCTATAAATAAATGAATACACTATACCTATTATAAGTTTTTCGGAATTTATATTTTTGTGTGACTTTTCAATTTACCTATACACTTGAAACTATCGTTATTTACATATTTCACCTTGCATTTAAGTAAATTTCCTAACTTGTCTTAAATGTTTTTTGTATTTTTTTTAAATACATACCTATTATGTTCAGGTAAATATTAGTACACTTTATAAAAAATAATAATCCATTAAATAGTCTACCCTCCCTTTTACTCGCGACATGCATTTATACCATTTACTTGAAACCTGCTAAATCTATCAAATTTATTTCATGATATATTTGCTTATTTAGAAACAATAATGTAAGTTTTTTGTACATTTGACTTTCTATTCTACTAACGATCAAAAAAATAAATTAATTCAAAAATAGTTCAGGCGTTCAGCTGTGACTAAATATCACCAGTAAAATTTAATTAAACAGATATAAATTTGGTATCACTTGAAAGCTAAAGGTTTAAACATTGCTGGTCTTGTAACAGATTTTTAATTTGGCCGTTCTTTTGGAGAAAATAATTTTTAAAGTTGGCCTGTTTATACTAACACAAATTATAGTATATTATGAATACGAAATGGTAATCGGAAAATCTGCTACATGGGAAACAGAATTTAATAATAGGTTTTTCAATATTTAAAAAAATGTAGGTACTCGAGGATTTACAAGTATTTAGGTACCTAACGACTGAAAAAAATTCACTGCATCGGATTAGTTACCTAGCCACTTTTGAGTTAAAAGTACTTAATATTTATCTAGTCGATAAGTCTTATTCAAGTTTCAATTTTATTTTGTGTGTGTAGGTATTTAATTTCCTTTTATGACCTTTACCAAATCGGTTATTTTTGTTGCTGCAATACCTACCTAATTTTTAATAAAGTGTTAATTTTTAATACTGCTAAAAGTAAAATATCAATAATAGTTGTTTGTACTAAGTACTTATGTATTGCAGCCATCAAAGTAAATTTTAAACAATCCTGTTTTATACTTATTTAAATTCGAAATTAGTCGAATGACTTTTGAGGAAAAATGTTTAAGAAGTTATTTCCATGATTATAAAGTATTTTCTGAAATAAAATATCGATATGAAACCATAACTGGTTCAACTAGGTACATGATCTCTAGGTTGTTGCAGATAGCATATCTGCCTAAATTAGTTATAGGATTAAAGTATCTTCAACAATAAATTATTTATTGCATCTCACCCGTTTTCGTGTCCTGTTGGAAAATCTGCCAAATAAAATCCACTCCTACAAAATGACACTCAAATACGCTACTACTTTCACAAGGAATACACATTTCACAATGAACTACACCGACATTTTTGCGGCATTACTCACTTTTGGTAAAGCGAAACACTTGCCCTAGTCGCACCGTTTGGGTAATGACCCTTACAACCAACTACACAACATCGATGCGGCATTTTAAAACTATTTAAAACACTCTTTGAACCGGAAACACTATATTTTTCACCAAATACACATGCAGAAATTAAAACACGCTGACGTGGTTGTGGACGCAAATTATTAACCAAACAAAATAACTAATAGGTGTTGCTAATAAGAAAACCTATTTCCAAGTATATCAGGAATTATGGTTGATCTAATAATGCCACTTGTCGATGCAATGGCAGCAGAGCCATCTAGATAAAATAGGCAAATTATGCCAAAACGTAATAGGACTTCGGAGCTTGACGTCACTACCAACTTTCTTTAGAGCGCTTTGTCCTTGTTTTATAGGAGTTGTTGATTGGATTCCCTAATCAAGACCTGGGATTAAGATTAAAGGAGGAGTAAGTGAAACAGATATAAACAATACAGAATGGTTCATTAAAAAAAGCAGATGAGATTTTGACGTTTAACTCGTGGAACACAAGCAAAACGAACCCAAAATTATTTAGTTGAACTGGTAGACCTCGCCTCTCGGGAACGCCCCCCTCACCCCCAAATAGCTGTCTGACACACTTCTTTAAAATCGAGAAAGCCATAAATAAGATAAACAAATAATCTTACCAGCCATTGATGCCGATGTAATACCCCAAATCAATAAACTTCTTTGCCTCTTCTATACTGCCATCGAAGGAATGCACCACACCTTTATACTGATGTTTTAATAAGATATCGTATAGGTCACTGGCAGCATTACGACAATGTAAAAACAGAGGTAAGTTTAAGGACTCATTTAGTTTTAGCTGCAGTTTAAAATACCTACAATGAAATAACATATACTGCTAAATTATAAATATCATATTTCTCAAAATCCTATACAGGGTGATACACAGTGGATGGTAAGCGATTCTTACTATACGTAACGGTACCGACACATCATCGTTCCGTCCCAGCAAATATTCTTAGATTGTAAGCAATGGACGAAATCACACTATCCGCCATGTTCACTTTCCGTCGCCGTCCATTGTCTCCAAAGGAAAAAAATTCCAGTGACTGTGATGTTACGAATAGTGGGAATCGGGCTTTAGACGTATACAGACCTCAGACCAATCTGAGATACAGACTGTCCGCGGATAGGGTTTACATTAGCACAAATGGATAAAAATTTAATTTTTCGGGAAAAAGCTCGGAAAAAAGTCATTCTTGATAAAAAGTTTTGCTAGTAAAAAAATGCAATTCACGAAGAGAAAATTTTGATTTTTTATACAGGGTTCGCAAAAACTTCAAAAACATGATTTTTCTCCTAGAGAGTATAAACGACCTTTATTTTTCATTTTTGACCAAAATGCCAATTAGAAAACTTATTTAGAATGACGTTTGTAATTTAATTCCGAGATTTAAAATAAATCTTCGATTTTTTTAGTTTTTTTAATTTTTAAAGGTAGTAAGTACTTAAATGGAAATTTTACTGCTCAATAAAAATATTAATATAACATTTTATTAGACTCTATTGTTTTTATCAAGGGTGGTGTGTATCTTATTTTAAAATTTTAAATGCATTCCTATACCATATTTTGTAAAAACAAGGATTTTTTTTACCTTTTTATTACTTTCCTTTACGTATGGGGCAAATTTGAAGTTGTCAAATAGAATTTGATGTGTTTTGCAAATGTTGACCTTAGAACAAAGGGTTTATTTAGTTCAATGTTAGGGTGCGGGCGAAAGTTCTTACAACTTTGTGATAGAGAAATTTAATCAAAGATACCCTAACGTTTACGTCTCAAAAATGGGACTTCATAAATTATTAAGAAAATTTCAGCGAACTGGTTGTTTCCAATTTAAAAAAAAACTGATCAGAATGACGCAGCTTCCCTAATCGTATTGCGATGCAGTCTGTTGCTGACAATCCTACCCTTTCATTAAGAAACCGAGCTCAAGAACTTGATGTAGTAAAAAAAACTCGTATTCAGTATATTTTAAAGGCAATCAAAATATTCCCATTTAAGTCAACTTTTAATCAAACGTTAGTAGAAGGAGACGAAGCCAAACGCTTGGATTTTTGTCTTTGGGTCGGAAACAAAATTGTAAGTGAAAACAAGAATTTTCATAAATTTATCATGTTCTCCGATGAATCGACATTTTCAACAAACGGGAAAGTGTCTTCTGAGCATAGATACTGGAGCGAAAATAATCCCCGTTTTAGAATTCCTACAGGAAGCCAATAATACAAAAAAGTAAATGTCTGGTGTGCGATTTCTTATTATGGCATTATTGGCCCATACTTTTTCGAAAACACGTGTAACCGTAGGAGTTACCTTGAAATGTACTTTCAACAAGATGGATGCCCTGCGCATTTCGCAATTGAAGTGAGGGAATGGCTTAATATAATAATACATTTGGCCACAGATGGATTGGTCGGAATGGTCCGGTTCTGTAGCCCCCAAGAAGTCCCGATTTAACTATTTCAGATGTCTATCTTTGGGGGCGCCTCAAAAAATTAGTGTACTCCCGTCCAATTCAGAACGACGTACAGCTTCTAAAACAGCGAATTGTTGAAGCTGTTCAAACAATTTCCATTGAAGAAATCCGAAGAAGTTTTGACCACATTCGTTTACAGCTGGAAAAATGTGTTGAATATGGAGGGGGAGTGTTTGAATAGCAAATTATGAAATTATTATTTGTTGTTATTTTAAAAAAAGTTTGTGTTATTTCCGGGGTCATTTCATTTGTAAAATTAAAAATACATATTTCTGGTAACACCAAAAATCAGTTTTTGAAACTTTTTGATACCCCTCTGCCATTGATAATGTATGTATTTCGACCGCTAATGCTACTATCGAAAAAAAATTCTTTTACCTCTAAAAATTAAAAAAAACTAAAAAAATCGAAGATTTATTTTAAATCTCGGATTTAAATTACAAACGTTATTCTAAATAAGTTTTCTAATTGGCAATTTGGTCAAAAATGAAAAATAAAGGTATAGTAGTTTACTCTTGGAGAAAAATCATGTTTTTGAACGAGGGGTAATTCACTGAGAAAAATTTGTACACCTTTTTCCATATTGCCGAATTTTCTTAGTATTGTCCTTGTATTTTCTGTAATTTCTTAATTTTTCTCGTATTTTTTGTATTTTCCTTGTATTTTCTTAATTTTTCTCATATTTTCCTTGTATTTTCTCGTATTTTCTGTAGTTTTTATTCCTTGTATTTTCTTAATTTTTCTCGTATTTTCTGTATTTTCCTTGTATTTTCTAATATTTTCCTGGTATTTTCTAGAACTCGTACACCACTTTCGCCAAAAAAAATTGGCTTTACTAAATCAACATCCATTGGAAAATTTTTTTTTTTAATAATCACGGAACTGATATGGCGACCCTTTTTTTTTGTTTTTTTGTTGGAAGTCAAAACTAATAAGCAGCGTTGTTCTTCCAGAATCTTAAGTCGGTTATTCCCGTCGAAAACCCGCCAGCGTTAACGATTTTACGTCATTGCCAAATTGATTGCCGCGCGTATATTCTATATTTTCCTTATGTTGCCTGTATTTTTCTCGTATTTTCTGTATTTTCTTCGTATTTTCTGTATTTTCTTCGTATTTTCTGTATTTTCTTCGTATTTTCTGTATTTTCTTCGTATTTTCTGCATTTTTCTCGTATTTTCTTTTGTATTTTCTAGAAGTTGTACACCATTTTCGCCAGTGAATTACCCCTCGTTTTTGAAGATTTTGCGAACCCTGTATAAAAAAAACAAAATTTTCTCTTCGTGAATTCCATTTTTTTTAAAAGCAAACATTTTTATCAAGAATGACTTTTTCCCGAAAAATGAAATTTTTCATCCATTTGTGCTGTTGATATGTAAATCTTATCCGCGGACAGCGGACAGTCTGCATGCATGTAGTGGGAATCGGGTTTTGGACGTGTATGACGAACCAGCTAACGAAGCGATGTGAAAATTTGGTTATTTACATAAACGAACATGCCCTATTTATCTAAAATATTTTGGACGATACAGTGTTGCCACTTCCACGAACAATTAGTAGCAACATCGATATTTTATATGAAATACCCTGTGTTAAGTTTTCGAATCCCCTATTTATTTCCCAAAAACTTTCTTTGACATTATCCTATACCTATTTCTTACCGTTTCTAAAATTATAATTAAATTCCAATTTTTTTTTGAAAGAAAAACTTACAAACATTAAATTATTCTTAACTCTGAAATATTAAGACTTTAAAATTTAGTGAACATGATATACCAAGGGGCTTTCAACCCCACACCCAAATCGTAGTTGCGATCTACAGCGCTAAAAATTATGGAAGAAAAACTATTCAAATATGCAGTTTTTATGAATTTATTCATTTCATTTGGACAGTGTGAAAATTATCACTAGAACATGTAGGTAGGTATAAAGTTTAATGAACTGTACCCAAATCTACCGCCAATAAACCTCAGGAAATTTTTACGAATCCAGAAAAAGTTTACTGAGTTTGGTTCAAGAGCCAGGAAACTTACGGTATTCAGCACTTATAATCGGTAATTATTAACAAAATACCACAACAATAACGAAAATGACATAATTTTTATGTCAAACAAGAGTTTATCATGGATACTAAAAACCGAATTGAAATTAAATTGTCACTTATAATATCACAAGAGCTTAAACTATTTCCGGAAATTTTCTTGAGGGCACGAATATTTTGAAAATTATCAAGAGTCGCGAAGCGACGAGGGATATTTCTTAAAATATTCGTCCCGAAAGAAAATTTCCAGGAATAATTTAAGCTCGATTCGGTAAGAAAATTTCACACCACTTTACACCATAATTTGGAAAAAAAATTATTAATCAAACTTGACATTTTAAACTAATTTCACTGCTTGTCAAGTTGGCCAGGGTATTTTGACATAATATGTTGAATTGTCATTTTTGTTTAACCGGTTATTCTGTCACAAAGCTTAATAATAATTACTATGTATATAAGTATTCGTTGATGTATATAAGGCGCGTTCGGTATTATAATCTGGATACGGAGCGATTTTTAGTCACGTGACTCTAGATTAGACGAAGCGATCGGTAATAAACGAACGAATTGGATTTGTGGGTGACGTGTTTATTTATGTTTGTTTTATGGCATAGATAAACCTAACCTCCTCTTTTATAGTTTATACAAATTTTTATTTAATTTCTTCACGATATGAATCAGATAAATGTGACTATTGAACAATGCGTAGTGATTATTGTTCATGGACATCAAATTAATCAATCAATCAATCAATATACTTTATTGTTCAAAGAAAATTACATTCTTATTGACAAAGTGTGTCCTTACATTAACAATAAATAAAAATAAATATAAACATGTGAACAAATAAATTAAAAAATACATACACTTAAACATATCTACCAAAAACACAAATATATATAATAACAATAATAAACAGCAAAAAAGGAATATAGGTACATTACAAATTACAACAAAGTCAATATAATATTTAAAATGATAAAACTTAAACAAGACCTACAAAATTATTTAAAAACGATCGTCAAAAAATTCGGTCACTGCATAGTAGGATATATTAGTAGGCTTTTTCCAGCAAAAACGCCTTCACAGCCGGTTTAAATTTTTTAAGGGTTCCCAGCGATCTAATACCAGCTGGTATTATTGGATTATATTTACCAATGAAGATGATGAAAACCCTGTAAATTTTTTGTTCTTCCACATCATATAGTTCCACTTCCTGCATATTATTTTCAGTCAAATCACGGAAAAATAAAGGCTTTGTTCAATCAAACTACCAAAATTTTAAACCTAAATATAAACATCAAACTTAACCTCACAAATTCAGCTGAGATTAATCGCTTTCCTCGGTCAAAATACTCCGAGCAAAAAGATTATCCTCGGAGCGCTCCGATTTTAATTGCCGAACTGTTGAGATTTATTTCCCCTCCATTTAGATGTCATAAACGAACGATTTAGATCAATCCAAGCGGTCTGAGGTAATTGCCGAACGCGGCTATAGTTTAAAACGTCTGTACGTTGAGTGTTGAGTTTAATAAGTGTATAGCAAAATGTCGCGATTTGGTAAAGAAAATCAACAAGTAATTAGACAAGAAATTCAAAATATAACACCCGAAAATCAAAATCAAGTGTATGGAAACAGTTTGTTGAATTTTGTGACAAAAAGTTGTATAATATTCATGAGTGTAGTACAGGTGGCTACTTGGAGGACTACGCATTTAATATGAAAAAGCAAAATTTTGAAGATTATAAGGAAAGTGTGGTCAAAGTGATGTGAAATGTTACATAATTCAGATATTTTGCATTATTCAGAGGTACCTATATGTACATTATTTAGGGTATGGTCCGAATATCACCACCAGTAACCAGGGTTAACCTCGGCAAATGACAGATCAACCATAAAAATCCGGTTATATTCGGGACGAAAAATCACCATGTTCGTTAAAATCATAACCTTTAATTTTGAAAAGTTCACGACAGACTGATAATTTACAGAAATGCTAAATACACTTACTTAAAATTTCATTGAGATTCATTCTTTTAATAAATTACCAACCATCGGCCCAATACTTTGAAATTAAATTCATAACAATATTTTATAATGACAAGTGACAGGAGAAACCACTTGTAACCGGCGTTTAAAGCCGGTGAGCATTTTGACATTTGGGTGACGTCGTATCCGAAAACCGTGTTCCAAAATAAACCTATTTTTTGGTTACCGCTATCATTTGGTTAAATACAACAACCCGAACAAACCCGAACGCTAAACCACGACACTAGTTACTTTCGGACCATACCCTTAATGGTTGTAGATCATATGTTTACCTTTTCAACTGTCAAAAAATTTCCGCTTAGTATCGTGGCGCCTCGAAAAAATTTCCGGAAATTCTTTTAGTTGCCATGGTAACTAGTCATAATTAAGGTATCTTATTGGTTAAAAAGTACAGGTGTGAAATTTTCAAGAAAATTTTACAAATAATCTTAGGTACCTAGAGGTATAGATATTAAAAATAAAGAGCCAATTTAAGGAGCTTTTAAAATTAGTGGTAATATACAGGGTGTTACATGTAAAAATATATATTTATACCGTGCGAGCAAAAATTATTTGCATCAAAAAGAGGGCCTTGCATCTAAGGACGTAATGCTTAGCCGTAGAGCTTAATATCTGTTGGGTGTCAGTAACTACCTGAATTAACAATCAATCAGTTATTCCGTCATCTTTGACAGCCGTTACTAGTAATTTGATTCATCGCTAATTTTTCCAATTTCTTGAACAATTCACACGATGGGCTTTACTGAACAGCACAAATCATTCATGGTGGAAGCGTATTTTCGAAACGGGGTTAGAGTAAATTGTGAGTGGCAATACAATCCGGATTTGTGCATGGACGATTTTCACGAACATTTTCCTAACGTTACTTTTATTGCTGGGGATTTTTATTATTGCCTGAAAAGAACCGTGGCTGTGTTTAGGGAAACAGGTTCTATACAACACAAAAAAGGAGCAGGAAGACCATCTGTAAGAACGTTAACAGAAGACTTGTTGCGAACGTTCGTGAAATAATGCAAAATACGTCAACAAATTGTACCTATAAGATACGCCTGTCCCAAGATAAGAAGTGGGAAGATCTTATGGAACATGCAGGACTATTCTTAAGAAGGAAAAGAAAGGATTATCCAAGAATGTGGTAACATTTCTCCAGAGATGCTGGTCGATCAACACTTTCGAAAATATGAAGAGACGTGTAAATTTATGCTTGGAGCATGGCGGTGGCCAATTTCAACAATTTATGTAATATGTCATTATTTTTCTTTTTTTTTTCTGTATATCGTCGTTGATCGTGAAATACCTCCTATGTGTAAAATTCTAAATTTTACAGGAGGAAGAAAAAACATCCAATTTCTGTAATTTTTGATTAAATTTGTGCATACCGTAGGAAAACTGGGAACAACAGTATGGAAAATCTTTTGAAACAAAAATTAACATAATAGAACACCGCGTTAAACTGTAATTATTGATAAACGTGATATTTTACTACATAGGAGGTTTCAACCATCTCGAGTTGACACATAGGATAATTTTCAAAGAAAAACAGGCACACAGTAGCATTTTGGGGACGATGTAACGGAAAATAAAAAATTGTAAACTTTATTTAACTTATAAAAAAGACATTACGGATAAATTCTGAATTTCTTTTTAGATTTAAATTTTAGGATAAAACCATAAATTATCGATTCTATACTTTAAAAAAAAAAACATTAACTTTTGTTCTTATTGCAACATAATTTTATTCACATAGGAGATATTTGAAAATTAATTTTTTGTATATGCACATGGAAGATTTTTAAATTCGTTTTTTTCTGTAGACATATAATATTAACCACATAGAAGGCTTTACAAGTCGATAAACCATTCAAAAACCAACCAAATGCGCGTATAACCTGAAAATCGGTTTAAATGCCACATAGGAGGTATTTCACGATCAACGACGATATTCTTATTTTGTTAATTTTGTAAACAACAAAAATAAATTTGTATTTGTCTACTTATTTTATTACTCATTACTTCATTAGTTTGGCATATCATGTCATAATATGAATTTGACAAAATTTTAACCTATTTAGATTTGGTTAGATATATCGTCCCCATTATTGTGATCTAAACCAAGCCCTACGTTTTTTAATCCAAGCCCTCTTTGATGCAAATAATTTTTGCTCGCACGGTAGTCACCTTTCAAGTAGGTAGGTAACCAAATTAACTGTATTTTTAAACCACCCCCTGTATATCGCAACTACGATTTGGGTGTCGGTTTTGAACGCCCCCTGGTATTATTTAACTGTCTTCCAAATTTCAGGGTCTTATGTTGGGGTGCACAAAGGTTTTTAATAATAAAATTAACTAACCAGAAACTTTGACGGTGACAAGTGATATTGGCAGGCAATATTTACTCACAATCAATGCGCCTGATTAGCAAGTCAAAAATTACGCTAACCGCACCGCACCTAATCACAATTCGCAGAGAAAAACAAAAAAAATTAAGTTAAAAAAATCAGTTAATTTTCCAGGTAGCCTCGGGTGCGGATTAGGATGCTTCCTAGTTTAAACCTGCAGTCTGTGGGCTACTACACTGCTACCTATACTATAAAGCACTGTGAGCCGTTTTTGTTTGAAAATATGCTCGGCGTGGGCCCCTAGATAATATAGGTACCTAAGTACTTACTTATGTTGTATTTCTTTACTACAAAACTGCAATCTATCATAGTCTAGCCCACATTCTCCAAGTGCAACAACTTTCTTACTGTTTTCTTTCACCAAGTTTCCCAACTTTTGTAAATATTCATCTGGATTTTGGCCGTCGCTTTCGAATTCCGTACATCTTGTGGGATGGCAACCCACTGTAGCATGCAGTCTGTCTATAAAAAATAAATATAAAAATAATACAATGATTAAAGTTATCCATTTTTATACAGCAACATAATATGTTGGACACAGAATTCTTACCATCGGTGTTTGCCAATTCAATAGCTTTCTGGCTCTCTTCCAAATTACCACCTGTTATGACAAGCTTTGCCAGACCATTATCCCAACTTCTCTTTAGAACATGGTGTAGATCCGCTTCATGTTTTTTGGACCCGTTGTACATTCCTTGGTACATGGGATCCGTAAGATTGGCACCGATATCTAAAAATTATTTAATCACATTTTGTCTGACTTGGTTAATTAAACCATTAGATATAGTGCGTTTTATTTCTATTACCTATAAATTTACGCAACCTGGACATTTTCTTTTTAGTACCTAAATTTTCTTGATTTATTTTTTTTTGTGTTTTTTTAGGTTAAGTACAGGCATCCACTGCAAGAGCACAACAAAACTCGTATTTTTCGTTCCAAAAACGGAAAATAGTGGGCTAAAAATGCCACAACCACTTTACATAAATGTTCCGTAAGAAAACTGTACTTTTCTTAGCTGTAATAGTTGTCTCACTGTTCTTTTTAACTCTTCGTTATTTGCTAACGATTTTACCAGGGACTGGAAGTGAGGTTAGAAAAAACTCAAATATAGAACAAGCTATTTATAATGAACTTAAATCCTTACCAGATTTCTACAAAAATCCTCAGAGAATCAACAACAGTAGAATCAATACGTTTTTAAATAATCTAAGGACGGAAAATGGACTAAAGTTGGAACCACTCGAGTTAAAAGAGTTATGGCACGAAGCCAACTCATGGCCTTCGAGGAACCAAATTGTAAATATTTCAAGTACGAATTTGGGCAAGTTAATATATTTAATGAAGCATGGCCAAATTACAAGGGCTGATGTTGACACGAGGGGCACACAACTAAAATTACTGTTAAATCTAGGGGTATGTATAAATTTACCTTTAAACCTTCTGACCAGACAAAATTATAAATTAAGATTCCTATAGATAATAATAATAATAATAATAAATTTCTTTTTTTCTGATTACATAAACTATATAATTTACATAAAAGGAAATGACGTCAGCAAAGGGAGAGCATTAACTCTCCATGTAGTCCTTTAAACAGTATGGTTCCATCTGTATTAAATGTTCCTTTAATTTTTTTTTAAATACCTTAACCCTTAGTTCACTTTTAATCTCAGTAGGAAGTTTATTAAAAAGTCGAACCCCCACATAATAGGGTCCACCTTCAAAAATAGACAGATGATGTGCTGGATAATTTACATCAACAGAACGAGTACTGTACTTATGATTCCTCTCAGTATAAAGACCCTGTCTATTCTTAAAAAAAGAACATAATGGTATCAAAAATGTATACACCATAAATTGTCAATAAAAAATTATGTCTAAAAACATTCCTATATACAAGTCTCTCTAAATGACATTTTATACATTATTCTTAGTAAACGTTTCTGTATAATAAAAATATCCTGTATCTTTGATTTTCCACCCCAAAAAATTATCCCATACCTTGCCGTATGCCACAGATATGTTTTAATTTACCTACTATATTATCTGCTACCAAGAGTTGCAGTTTTAATTAATGTTTCAGTCTTATTTGTCAGGATGAGAGAGCAGTACTCATGTGGAACTGAAAGGTTCTAAATCGGCTAAATATAAAACCATCTTGGGAGTGCCACAAAGCTCTAATTTGAGTCCTTTATTATTTTTGATAGCCATGAATAGCATCAGTGGCGGATTTAGTTGGAGTAGGGTCAACTCTGGGGCTAATGTGATACAGTCAAAATAGTGGGGGTATTATGATACAGCTACTTTAAAAATACTTACAGTTATTTTTAGGTTAAGTGCCTGGAGTATAATAAACCCTTTTTTTCTGTGGGAGTAGCTAAACTTCGCGTTTTTGTATGTGTGCTAATAAAGACGGTTTATTATTATTATTATTATATCAAATTAAAGAAAGATAAATTGGCAAAGTAGAGAATTATATACTTAATTATAAGTCATATTCGCTTTTACAAAAATGTAAAACGTTTGATAAATAAAAAATTTTTACTACTTCAGCCACAATTTTTGCTTGGTAAACTTTTATTTTTTTAGTGATAACTTTTACAGCAGGCAAAACTATCGATAATAATGTATATGTTTATGGTTCCCGTCATATATGAGCTTTAATTTAAAGCCTTGTTTGTTAAATTTGAGCAATGTTGAAGCCGAGGTATATTCGACGTTAAAGTGAAGGGGCCATTGTGATACAGCAACTGGGGCTTTTCTGATACAACCACTGGGGCTCTTATGATACATTCTTTAGTTTCTTCTCTTTGTTGCAGGTGGTATAATTAAAGAAAGGGACTAATAACTTATTTCTGAGAATTATAAGAAAACGTTTAAAATTAAAGAAAACGATATATCGGTACCTAATAAACAGGGAGGATATACTTGCTAAACTGCCCGTTCCCAATATAATCGGGAATAGGGAAAAATACATTTTTAAAAAAGAAGTGCCGGTGCTTGAGGCCATTTAACAATTTAGTTTTGTTTATTTTGTTCAGTATTTCGTTGTCTGTCTATGTTATTTTTGTTGGTATTTTATAATACTTAGACCTCGACTTAGACATTTAATTTTCGTTTGTGAGTTGTAGTTTGTTGCCTTTCGATGGAGCTAATATTTTTATTATATTATTATAAAACCCTTCATTTGTGAATTAAAATTTAATTGCAACATTTGTACATTTTTTTTAACAATCCCACATCTAACAGTCACATTACCAATTATAATTTTATAAATATCAATCAGTAGCTTTAGTGAAAAAAAAACATGAAATTACTTTCCTGTATCTAACTTAAAACATAATTTGAAAGATGGCTGTCAAAATTGTAGGATCAACTGATAAAAAAATATATTAACCCCACATATTTTAAATCTATCTCCACTACAGAATTAAAGCGTTGTATAACAATAGCCCCTTTTACTGTATCAACAATAGCCCCAAACGTGGGGCTATTTTGATACAGCATTTTGTTGTTTTTTTACGGTCAACTATTGTTTTTCTTGTATTTTTCCCTCAAAACTGGGTAGAGAACCTCATTGCTTACAATTAGGAATTTTTGGGATTTTTAAAACTAAAACTTGTATTTTTTTTTGTTAAAGTTTTAATTTTTGTATCATAATAGCCCCAGTTGACCCTACCTAAAACACAGAATTATCCACCTACATCATTGGTTGTGAGCTAAAAAGCATAACCTGAATAACCTCACTTAGGTATCGCCGAAATATTAATACGGTGTTAAAATAATCGAGTTTTTTACACACCACGTGAACATAAATAATAATAAATAGCACTAAAAGTCTATTAAGAAAAATACTTAAAATTAATCGAAAAACGCAATTGATCACAAACACAGCTCATCAACACACATTTATCCCCCTTTCTGTTTAATTGTTTTATTAATGACTTAAAAACATGTATTAGAAATAGTCATATACCTAATATTTTATAATGACTTGAAAATTTACAAAATTATATTATCTCTTGCTGATTTTATTGAACTACAGGATGATCTTATTAGATTCATTATTTGGTGTAACCTGAATGATCTGCAGTTGAACCTTTCTAAATGTAATGTGATAAGTTTTTTAGAATAAAAAATCCCCTCACACACAACTACACCTTGAATAATAAATTAATTAATAGAAATAGAGTATACCATTAAAGATTTAGGGGCTATAATAATGGACCATGAACTTTCTTTTGTTAAACACATTGAATTTATTACAAACAAATCCATTAAGTTGTTGGGTTTTGTCATTAGATCACTTAAAGACATTAATAGTATTTTTTTATGCTATAAAAGATATGTCTACTGTGCGGTAGTGCGTAGCACGATTGAATATGCATCCCAGGTTTTCCTTATTACTACCAAATACATTTAAATACTTTAGAAAGAGTTCAAAAGAGATTTCTTAGGCATATCGCTTATAAATTGCAAAACAGCTGAGCAAATTAATTATAATGATTTATATCTATGGATGCTGGGTCTTTCAAAACTAGAGAACCGCAGATCATATCGATCTTTGCACTTTGTATAAAATACTTAATAGATATAATAGATTCGTCTGCTTTACTGCAACTAATAAATTTCCATGCACCAGTTAGGGTGACCAGAGAAGTTAGTCTGTTTAGTATTGATACCTATAGGGTTAATTACACTTTTCACAGTCCCATCTCTAGATTTTGCCGTAAACAAAGCAAATGAACTGCCCGGGAATATAGATTAATTTGAAACTGAAGGGTTTAAAGTATAATTTGAAAAAATATTTCTTTAGTTGTGTACAGTGTAACTTATATGAAAATTCTTTACTATACCGGGTGTTCACGGAAGGTGGTTCGCCCCTATAACTTTTTTGTTTTTCAAGATAATGGCATAAAATTCGGGGAATTTGTATACGACATAAAACTGCATTTTTTGACAGGTGACTCAACATTATGGAACTTCCGGTTTAACCGGAATTGACATAAACTTTCGATTTTTAAATGGGACACCTGGTATATTTTTTCTATTTTTGACTCCATATGACATTCTAAATACAACGATGTGTCACTTTGAAATAAGTGATTTTAAGGTATTCATAGCCCTCTCTAAAATATTTTCTTGGTGGCAAAAAGTGACAAGTGACACATCGTTGTATTTAGAACGAGATTTAGAATGTCATATGGAGCCAAAAAAGGAAAAATATACCAGGTGTCCCATTTAAAAATCGAAAGTTTATGTCACTCCCGGTTAAACCGGAAGTTACATAATGTTGAGTCACCTGTCAAAAAATGCAGTGTTATGTCGTATACAAATCCCCCAAATTTTATTCCATTATCTTGAAAAACAAAAAAAGTTAAGAGGGGCGAACCACCTTCCGTGGACACCCGGTATATATAAAATATATCAGTGGATGTTTTGTAATTTAAAATGGCAAGTCCGTTAATAAACATTTATTTATTTATTTATTTATTTATTTATCTATTTAACACTGTAACGTTAGATAATGAATGCATTAAAAATTTGGAGTCACGCGTAGTAAAAACGTGCGTAGTGTTTTCACAGTGATTTCCATAAAACATTATAATTTGATATCATTAGGAAACTATAAAAAATTGGCAAGTGACAATTTTGGTAATTTGAGATTATTAAATTTCCCTATTAATTAGATAGCCCTTTATCTATAAAACTGTTTTTTTTTCAAAAAAAAATTCCTTTTCGGAAAAAAAAATTATTTGTATAGCCGCAAGTGTAAATTCGTCACTCTTTAAGAGATAAAAAGGCGGCCATACTAAATTTCTAAATTAAAAGGCGGCGGCATTATTGTGAATATCCCCTTTTATTTTAAAAATTCTATAGTTCTATAATATATTTTAGAAAATAAAAGGTGGCAATAAACTTTTTTAAATAAAAAGGCGGCCAATTTTACCTTATCCTATTTATTACTTAGACATTATTTACCACAGTTTCGGTTTCGGCCAAAAACCTGCCGAACCCACCCAAAGTTAGCCGAACGGTGCGCGACAATTCACGAACACTGAGTTTCTGCATGGCCGAACGTTCGGCCGGTTTTTGGCCGAAACCGAAACTAGATTTTTGGCCGAAACTAGCCGAAACCGAACCTTCGGTCAGTCTCTAATTATCTTAACATATATAAAACAAAGTCGCTGTCTGTGTGCTTAAATCTTTAAAACTACGCAACGGATTTTGAAGCGGTCTTTTTAATAGATAGAGTGATTCAAAAGGAAGGGTTTTATGTATAACTAGCGACCCGCCCCGGCTTCGCACGGGTGCTATTTCAGAAAGTGGCATGCCGGGTACTAATATATCGGGTTTGTTCGCGTTTGTATTTATACCAGCGGGTGCAACGTATGCCGGGTACACGCTAGTTATTAATATAACCTTCGTTTTCAAACACAGGCGGTAGATCTAGGGCAATCGGCAAAAATTTGTCATCATTGATTTATGTTAAAAACGATTTCTGATCGGGACAAAATGTAAACAATTATGTCTCCTTATATTACATTTCTGTGATTTTACTTTACCCTTAATGTGGATAAATGCATGCCTTTATTACTAAATCACAATATTATTGATAGTTTACACCATACTATACAGAATATATTATTATATACAGTGTCACCAATAAAGTCCGCATCATATGGGATTTTTTTTTATTAGTAACTTTATTCGAAATTTGACTTTGGCATCAAGTTCTGCTTAGATCGAGATGAAAATTAAGCAAAAAAATAGTAGTCACGTGATTCGCATTATCTGTCAAATTTGAATTTTTTTCAAAAAATAATTCAAAAGTGGGGTTATTTCTGAAAATATCGAAAAAAGTTATTAGAAAAAGTTTTTTTAAATGCAGTTTTTAGTCCACATGCGTATTTTTGAAAACGTAGTTTGTGTCTGAAAGTAAAAAAATAAAAATAAAATAAAGAAGTTTTCCTACGAGCGTGCGCAAAGTAGTACTTTGCGCACGCATTTTTGTGTGCAAAGTTACACTTTTCCGCACTAGTGCGGATAAGACTTTTATCCGCACTGGGTGCGGAAAAGTAAAACTAGCCACCCACTGAATGAGCTTACTGGATCGGCTATCACTTTGCAGAATGTGAGTAATTGCTCTTTTGTTATAAATGTTATAAACAAATAATTTAGTTTCCTATTATTTTTTTTATTGTTATGTAATTTTTTAATTTTCTATTATTTTTTTTTGTTATGTAATTTTTAGTTGTAAGTATATTATAGTTCTTTCTTTAAAGTCGAATTAAAAATTATTAAATAAATTATCATATTTTTATTTTTGTTGTTATCTGATATGAAGCTCGTAGGAAAAATGTTGTTCCTAACAAGTGCGCAAAGTGCTTTTCCGCACGCAAGAACTTATCCGAACTCCGCTTCGCGTCGTTCGTCCAACTGTACTTGCGTGCGGAAAAGTATCACTTTGCGCACTTGTTAGGAAAATAACTATTTAAATTAAATCGTTGAAAATAGATAAACTTTACGCTAAGCTAAACTTAAATTTATTTTCCACTTAATGAACACTTTACTGATGGCACTGTGTTCTTTTTGTCTTAATATTAAGGTGCATTACTTTCAGACACAAACTACGTTTTTAAAAATACTTATTTTATGAAGTTACCTTATACAGGGTCAAAAACAAATAAACTTTGCATCACATGCGACCAAAATTTAATAGCCCAATTTTGATTTTGTAGAAAAACACACCTTTAATATGGCGCTACTTTAAAGAAAATGTATCTGAAATAAAGCATTGTCAAAACTAAGAAGTTTTATGTAGGTTGCGTTGAGTCTTATTTTGCAAAAGTGGTGCAATTTACAAAATATAGGTAAAAAATCAAAATTATCTTATCCAGCTGAAATTTTGCATGTGGACTAGAACTGCATTTAAAAAAACTTTTTCTAATAACTTTTTTCGATATTTTCAGAAATAACCCCACTTTTGAATTATTTTTTGGAAAAAATTCAAATTTGACAGATAATGCGAATCACGTGACTACTATTTTTTTGCTTAATTTTCATCTCGATCGAAGCAGAACTTGATGCCAAAGTCAAATTTCGAATAAAGCTATTAATAAAAAAAAATCCCATATGATGCGGACTTTACTGGTGACACTGTATGTGACCATACTTAGGTATAAAAATTTGAAGAGTGGATAATCAGCGGTATTAAAACTATATTTTAAAAAAAATTATATTGGTTCAAGTCTCTCAATGAGCTTTCTGTTTCAGGATGACCAGCAAGTTGTTTTCAAACCTAAATGGTACAACAAAGAAAAAATAATAGAGGGACCAGTCTACGCAGGGAAAGACCGATATGGCTCAGAAATCGTAGCATTTTATCTTTCAATTTTGCTACAAAATCCATTAACACCAGTAAGCGTGGAAAGAAACCTGTCGTTAAAATATGACATTTTACCAGTTGCCAGTAAAAGACTATCGAATACGAGTTTCGAACGAAATAACGGCCAAACTTGTATATACGGAAAATGTTTCTATTGTAAAAGAGAAGATCCCATTTGTGAAAATGAAAATAATATGTTAACAGGAGCTGTGATATTTAACGTTAAGAAAAGTTTTAGTAATTATAGATCTCCGTGGCAGAGAACGTACAAAAAAGGGAAACTAGCACCGTGGGAGGATGATCCAAATTATTGCAAGTAAGCTTAAACATTTGAGATTTTATTTAGATCACTCTATAATATCGCGTTTCCGAACGGAAAATCTATTAAAATTTATTGTGGAGTACCTGATAGGGTTCAATTATTGGTCATTTACTACTTGTACTCTATATATCTTAACATAGTATAAAACAAAGTCGCTATCGCCCGTCTGTCCCTATATCCCTATATGTGCTTAAATCTTTAAAACTACGCGACGGATTTTGAAGCGGGTTTTTTTAATAGATAGAGTGATTCAAGAGGAAGGTTTTTATGTATAACTAGCGACCCGCCCGGGCTTCGCACGGGTGTAATTTCAGAAAGTGGCATGCCGGGTACTAATATATCGGGTTTGTTTGGGTTTGTATTTATACCAGCGGGTTGCAACGCATGCCGGGTACACGCTAGTTATATAAAATGAGTTTGTATCCATTTTTAGAGATGGTTAATTTACAAATGTTTGCTGCTAATATTAAAACTACAGTGTGAGTTTCTAACTCGGAATAAATTCAGTAAATCCAGCAAGGTTGGAAGGATATATACTTATCCGTGATATATATCTTGATAAAATAAATATCATGATATTTATGCGACGATAGTTATCCTGATATACAGGGTGTTTCAATAAAAACTCCCAGGCCAATTATTCCGAAAACTAAAAGTGACATGTAAATTCTGTAAACGCCAGTTTTTAGCCTCTATGATTGGCTTCACAACTGTGTAAAAAATGTGTTTGAATAATACAAGATGTAGGTGGCGCCACTGTGCAAAGAATTTTTTCGATGACAGGATCTTTTAAATGTTGTGGTTCTTAAAGATAATAAATTTTTGATCAAATTATGTCCCATAAAAATGTTTGATAAATCCAACATGAACGGAGATATTTGGGGTTAAGTTTTTTTTTTAATAACTTTAACGAGTTTTAATTATAAATATTTTTAATATCCTTTAGCAGAATTTAATTTAATTTTGGTAATGATAATTTTAGTGATAAAACGCCCATGTAGCGCTAAATTATTGCGTCCAGTGACGTCTCAGGGGGCAAATAATAAGACGCCACTGAGTTTTTGGTAATTTTTATATTTTTTTCGGATTAAACAACTAAAAATATCTTTTTCTTGTCTGGTAAATCGTTTTCATATCTTGCTTGGTTTTCGAGAAATAAAAATAAAAACAATTTTATTGCATATATCTGGAAAACAAAAATCATTAAATAATTAATACGTTGTGTTTTTTGTTGTTCAAAAGCAAAGTTAAAACATTAAAGCATAATAAAATAAAATTAAAAGATGTTTTAAATTTTATGAAAGAACTGATGAGAAATTATACAAAATTATTAATAAAAATTAGAACAATACCAAAAACTAACTAATGGGGTCGAATGAGGTGTTCAAAATTATTGCCGTTTTCATACACACACAGCAAATCGATATAAAAATTCGGTTTTACAAACTTTTAATAGTGTATTTCGATTAATAGCAAAAAAATACAACGTATTAATTATTTAATGATTTTTGTTTTCCAGAGATATGCAATAAAATTGTTTTTATTTTTATTTCTCGAAAACGAAGCAATAAGTATATGAAAACAATTTAACAGACAAGAAAATGATATTTTTAGTTGCTTAATCCGAAAAAAATATAAAAATCACCAAAAACTCAGTAGCGTCTTATTTTTTGCCAATATTATTTGTTAAGGCGCCCCCCGAGACGTCACTGGACGTAATAATTTAGCGCTACACGAGCGTTTTATCACTAAAATTATCATTACCAAAATTAAAACGTGCTAAAGAATATTAAAGATATTTATAATTAAAATACTCGTTAAAATTATTTAAAAAAAAAACTTAACCCCAAATATCTCCGGTCATGTTGGATTTGTCAAAAATTTATATGAGACATAATTTGATCAAAAACTAATTATCTTTAAGAACCACAACATTTAAAAGTTGTTCTTTGCCGCGTGGCATTTTTATTTAGTTCCGGTTTTTGATTGAACGGAGCAATATTTTGCTGTTTGTTTTGTGAAATATAGTAATTAACGTTACAAGTCCGGAAAATACTGTTTTTTTTGGACGAGTCGACAAAATTCTAGGACGAGCCGTAGGCGAGTCCTGGAAGTATGCGAGTCCAAAAAAACTGTTTTCGGACGTGTTGCGTACACTATTTTTTAGGCAACCGTGTAGAATAACAAATCAATGAGACACATTTCTTTATTATATTTATTTGTAGAACAAAATTTCGAACATTTTAATTCTTATTTGTATTAAATATTGAAATTCGAACAGAAGATAGGTACTAACAGAAGCATTCTAATTCTTATTTATATTAATATTTATATTAAAATTCGAGCAATTACCTACTAATATTGATGTGATTCTTCCCGGACTAGGCACGTACTTTCCGGACTAGGCCGGAGAAATGCTACTTTCTCAAAGGAAAAGCGTCCGGGAAGTGGGTACTTCCCAGACGGTTGCCGAAAAAAAATTTTACAATGCCAAAAATAAAAATCCAGTTTGGGTTCATTTTGATTTAATTAACAAGCCCAGTAATTCTGGGTTTTAAGTTGAACCATAGTTAAAAGCAAAAATATTTGATGTGTATGAACTTGTATTTTCTACCTATATTTTACATTCCTAACATAGAAGTACTAAAAAAACTTGTTATTACCTACTTTTTTTACCCTGTAAAATGAGGTATCACTCGACCCCCCTTTCCATTTAAGATTTTAGGGGTGGTGCCACCCCCGCCCAGGGGGCTGCACGTGTTAACGTGATTTTTTGCCAATTTTGTGTCCCCCTCGAAAACAAAATCGACGGGTCTGAGCGTTTTTTCAAAAAAGAACGGAGCTGCCAGTAAATGTTTCGTTTTCGATGCGCCACCCTGTATATTTGTTGACCATCAATCTATCTTTACCATTCATATTTAAGTATATTTTAGGTTTGTCCGAAGTAAACTCACCAAAAAACGATTATTTGATTTGATTGACACGGCGATTTTTGATTTTCTTATTCAAAATGGAGACAGGCACCATTATGAAACTATGGATGATACTGTGGTTTGGATTGATAACGGCAAAGGATTAGGAAATCCCTATGTTCAGCATCTTGATATATTAGCACCTTTGTACCAGTGTTGTATGTAAGTATATATATACAGGGTGTTCCGATGATCATGTTACAAAATTCTAGGGTAGATAAAACACACGAAAATAAGAAAAAAAGTTCATGTGAACATGGGTCCGGAAACGCTTCTTCAGGGAGCTAGGGCCCTTCGAAGATGACCTTCAAAAACTACTTTTCGTTTTATAGCTTCGGTACTACTGCAGCTATCGCAATTAATTTTGGGACATGAAATCTAGTTCGTAGGTTCATCAATTTGAGCCTTCCGGATTTTGTCACCTTTAACCAGGGGCGTACAAACCAAGGGGGTATTTGAGTAAATTTGACCCTACTCCTCTTAGGCTTTAATTTCTTACCATTTTTATATCTGATTATGATTCTCCAATGCCTTTTACATAAAAAAGGTACTCTTAGTAAAAATCGCTATCTGTCACAGTTTCCTCCGAAAATGGCTAAATCCAATCAATAATAAATTATTGGTCTTAAACCAATTATTACGTTGAAATATGAAAATGAGGTTCAGTACAGATAGTGAGCATTATAAGTTAGTCAAATCTTTTTCTTTAATGAAAATAAATTAGATTAGAGAGATTTATTGCCTTTTCGAAATTGGGGGTATAAAAAGTAAAAGGGAACGTATACAAAATATTTCAAAAAAAAAAACAATTAAACAGGTTTAACGAGTGAATCAAGGATAAGGCAGAGTAAATTTTTGTCTTGAAGATGAATTTACTAACGCTGTCGTTGACTGACCCTGTACGTACCAAAATAAATTCAAAATAACAATTGTTGAAAATGCCTGCCACCACGTTCAATACATGTATTACACCTACGTAGCATATTTAAATTGACGTCAGTAAAAACATCAGGCATGGTTTGGATCATTTCAGCCGCAACAGAAATCCTAGCCACCAAATCTTCCTCCGACTGAACTGGAGTTTCATATACAAGGCTTTTCATATGTCCCCAAAGAAAGAAATCCATAGGAGTTAAATCTGGGGACCGGGCTGGCCAGTTGACATCGCTTCCACGTCCAATCCAACGTCCTCTAAAACGATCATCGAGGTGCTCACGTACGACATGTGCAAAATGAGCGGGTGCTCCATCATGCTGGAACCATAGATTCCGACGTATGTCGAGGGACAGCTCATCCAATAACTCAGGTAAGGTGTATCTTAAAAAATTGAGGTACACCGTCCCAGTTAGTCGAGGAGGCAACATGATTGGTCCAATTAGACGTTCTCCAACAATTCCAGCCCACATGTTCACCGAGAATCGATGTTGGTACCCTCTTATTTGAAGAGCATGAGGGTTTTCCTCCGCCCACACATGGCTATTCCGTGAATTAAAAATACCTTCTCTCGTAAAAACAGCCTCATCAGAGAAAAGCACAAATTTCGGAAATTGGGGTTCTTGTGTACACTGTTGAAGAAACCACTCGCAAAACTCTACGCGGGGTGCATAATCATTTGGTCTCAATTCCTGTACTTTTTGGCGATGGTAAGGATGAAGAAGTTGTTCGTTAACAATCTCCCATACACGTACATGACTTACATTCATGGATTCTGCAACAGCTCGGGTACTAACACTAGGATTTTCCTCGAATTGTCGGAGTACCTCTTCCTCAAATTCTGGAGTTCGTACAGTTCTTTGAGCGCCATTATCTGGCCTCGTTATTTTCACGGAGCCAGTTTCCCTTATGCGCTGATTTACCCTCTCGAATAGCGTGTGAGCAGGTACACGCCTCTCAGGAAACCGCTCCTGATACAATCTTGAAGCGGCTCTTCCATTGCAATGAACTTCGCCATAAATTAATAGCATATCGGCATATTCGGCGAAAGTATAATCCATGATTCACTGGCGACACAATATTTTATTGACAGATTTTTGACAACTATCTGTACTGAACCTCATTTTCATATTTCAACGTAATAATTGGTTTAAGACCAATAATTTATTATTGATTGGATTTAGCCATTTTCGGAGGAAACTGTGACAGATAGCGATTTTTACTAAGAGTACCTTTTTTATGTAAAAGGCATTGGAGAATCATAATCAGATATAAAAATGGTAAGAAATTAAAGCCTAAGAGGAGTAGGGTCAAATTTACTCAAATACCCCCTTGGTTTGTAAGCCCCTGGTTAAAGGTGACAAAATCCGGAAGGCTCAAATTGATGAACCTACGAACTAGATTTCATGTCCCAAAATTGGTTGCGATAGCTGCAGTAGTACCGAAGCTATAAAACGAAAAGTAGTTTTTGAAGGTCATCTTCGAAGGGCCCTAGCTCCCTGAAGAAGCGTTTCCGGACCCATGTTCACATGAACTTTTTTTCTTATTTTCGTGTGTTTTATCTACCCTAGAATTTTGTAACATGATCATCGGAACACCCTGTATATATACAGGTTGTCCATTTACGTGGCTTGACAGCAAATAAGATATTTTTTCAGAGGAGATGTACGTATTTTATATGGCGAAGATTGTCTTAAATGCTTATTTTTTTAAGAAATTCCTTCTTATACCGTGCGAGCAAAAATTATTTGCATCAAAGAGGGCTTGTATTAAAAAACGTAGGGCTTGGTTTAGATCACAATGATATGGGGACGATATCTAACCAAATCTGGGTTAAAATTTTGTCAAATTCATATAATGACATAAAATGCCAAACTAATGAGTAATAAAATAAGTAGACAAATACAAATTTATTTTTGTTGTTTACAAAATTAACAAAGTAAGAATATACAGAAAGAAAAAGAAAAATAATTACATAAATTGCTGAAATTGGCCACCGCCATGCTCCAAGCATAAATTCACACGTCTCTTTATATTTTCGAAAGTGTTGACCAGCATCTCTGGAGAAATGTTACCACATTCTTGGATAATCCTTTCTTGTAATTGTTCTAAATTTGCAACTGGTGTTAAAAAAATAATAATAAATCAATAAATCTTTATTTCTTTCCAATAAATTTTGGGTACAGCATTGAGAGTAATTCCTGCGTCTTTCAAAATCTGCGGCTTGTATTTCTTGGAATACTTGCACTTTATAAGGAAATAATAAATTTAGCTGCTTCTTAAAGAATAGTCCTGCATGTTCCATAAGATCTTCCCACTTCTTGGGACAGGCGTCTTATATAATTTGTTGGCGTATTTTGCATTATTTCACGAACGTTTGCAACAAGTTCTTCTGTTCTTACAGATGGTCTTCCTGCTCCTTTTTTGTGTTGTATAGAAGCTGTTTCCCTAAACACAGCCACGGTTCTTTTCAGGCAATGATAAAAATCCCCAGCAATAAAAGCAACGTTAGGAAAATTTTCGTGAAAATCGTCCATGCACAAACGCGGATTGTATTGCCACTCACCATTTACTCTAACCCCGTTTCGAAAATACGCTTCAACCATGAATGTTTTGTTTTGTTCCGTAAAGCCCATTGTGTGAATTGTTCAAGAAATTGGAAAAATTAGCGATGAATCAAATTACTTGTAACGACTGTCAAAGATGAAGGAATAACTGATTGATTGTTATAAAATATAATTAATATATTATATAATTCAGGTAGTTACTGACACCCAACAGGTATTAAGCTGTACGGCTAAGCATTACGTCCTTAGATGCAAGGCCCTCTTTGATGAAAATAATTTTTGCTCGCACGGTACTTTTAGTAACATACATAGGATAGATACCGCGATTAAAAGTCTTGATGAATATTTCGAAGCCAATGATCTAGTGTTGAATGTGTCAAAAACGCAGACTCTCCTATTTCGAAATAGAACAGAAAATAAAGGTAAAGTCCTGTATAATGGTGAGGAGCTAAAGACACTGGAGAGTATGCGTTTTCTGGGTCTGCAAATTGATGAGAGGCTGGATTGGAGAGCGCACATCGAGAGTTTGGCTTGCGGTATATCTAAATACTCCTATGCCCTGCGTGTGGTATCGGATCACGTGAGTACAGAGGCGGCCATAAGTGCCTTTCATGCGTATATCCAGTCCAGGTTAAGATATGGTGTTATTTTTTGGGGTGGTTCATCCGACATGCACAGAATTATGGTAATGCAAAAAAGGTGCATTTGGAGTATATTTGGAATGAAACAACAAGACAGTTGTAAACCTATCTTTATTGGCAAACATATCCTAACAGTAATCGGGATGTATATATTGGATTCGGTGTTGTTTGTGTATGAGAACAGAGAATTTTTTGCTGACTATGATATAAAGCATGATTACAACACTCGTCATAAATGTAATTTGGTACCTGAAAAATACAATTTTACTTACCTACAAAAAAATGTTAAATACTGTGTTATGAAGATCTATAATTGTTTTCCAGAAAGTATTAGAACATTACCAAAGAATAGACTGAAGTATGTTTTAAAGGGTTATTTAGTGAGTAAGGCGTTTTATAGTATTAAGGAATTTTTTGATGATCCTGATAAAAAAACAATATGTTGCTAAATGTTATTATGTATGTACTTATGATGCCACTTTGGTCTTTCTTATATCCCATTTATTAATTGTTATTTGTGTTGAAATTTGCGGAAATTAATCTTTTAATTGTATTGTTGATTTTTGTGCATGTGTTTGCCGTTTATGGCTTTTTTTTATTATGAATTTTATTATTAAGACGTAAGTAACCCGGCAAACATGCCATGCAGGCAAAACGCTTTTAAAGCATTGGCATTGCCCTCCTTGTTCATTGGCACAGTATTGGCAGCCATTACCGCAAATGTATCTTTTTGACCCGCTGGCCGTCAGTAGGCCGCCAGGCACTTTGCCTTGCTGGGCAAATCACGGCAAATTATTATTTAGCCTTTACATGTTAAATGGTAAAAATAAAGCACCAGCGTTTCTGTACATAATATGTATTCAAAAATATTTACATATGCAATACCTGTTAAATTACATCTTTTATGTGTAGGTAAAATAGTGATATTCAATGTATAAAGGAATAAAATGGCGGCTTATTATTTCTTCCCGATCAATTTATTACCAAGGCAAAGTCGTGTCCATTTAACTTGGTCATAACCCTCCTAGTTGTGTCTGTGGAATCTTCGCCCCCCTGAAGTTTCAGAACATTTACCTAAAAAAAAAATCGTAGAATTATTATTTTAAGCTTCACGGCCATACAATTTTTTTGTGGATTTACTGGTAGTTTTAAACATATGTTTTGTGTATTATTATAAAGGTACCTATATCATATTATAGCTGTTTCCAATAAGTATAAAAAGATACTTACTTTGGCGATTTATTATTCCACTCTCACGTATCCGTCATTCTTCTGCAGAAAAAAAGGCAGTAAGCAACTAAAGCACAAAACGGGCTGAATCCCCCGTCGAGAAATGGCGTCTGCGTTTTAACGTTGTTTTAACCATAGGTAAAGCTTCAACTGCCTGTGTTGGTAAAAGACTTTATGATAATATTAATATTGTATCTGGTTTAAATTCAAAGTTCGCTTTTTATTTATTGTATAGGTATACTTAGGTTGCAGGAAATCGGAGAGAAAAACTTATAATAATACCTATAATGATTAGAAAATTTACCTTGAAATCGGTCGAACCTGAAAACAAGAGTACTACAAACAAACTAAAGATATTTCTAACCCCATTCCCATAATCACGCTTCGCGACCAATCATCTACCAATGCAGATTAACGTGAGACCAATGATATCATCATGTCACACAGTTAAAGCGCGGGAATTATAAATTAAGAAAAAGATTAACATTTTTAGGCCATATTTAGGCTAACAAAATGCATTTACTCATTCTTTGTCGCGATATCGGAAATGGGCATTTACTGGTTGCCTGCTATAAGAAATTCATAGGCGGAAATGCACAATATAAATACATTTAAGACGTTAGAAATAATTTATCATTTAATTTTTAATCGTAGAGTAGTTAAACGCATTCACACATGCATTATCAAAGAAAATGTAATGGGACATTACCGGGCTGCCTGATGTTAAATAATATTGGCATTTCTGTAAAAAAAATGTAATTTAAATTCATTGGCAAGTTAAAAAAGTTAGGATTACCTTTTTTGGAATGATGGACCAATGCATATTTTTTATTGAGGATTTATGCATGTTTGCCATTGTTGCAAATTTAAGAATAATGTATTGGCAACATTTTGCCATCATGAAGCCAACATTGCCAATACCAAATCTTTACCTTGCCTAATAACACTGTTTGCTGGGAAACCTTTTAGAGTTGTTTTACGCACTCATAATTATTGTCAACCTTTTGACACTGTTCGACACCCTTAGGGGTTATACTGTTTATTGTAAACATTTTGAACAAATAAAAATTATTATTATTATTATTATTAAATTATGTTTCTTAGGAAATACCACCGCCACAAAATTTTCCACTTGCACATTTTTTATTTATTATTTAGGATATTGGGTCTTAAATTAATTTATTCATATTCTGGCATTTATTTTTTCGTTAGTTCATTTGTTTTTCATTGCCTACTAGCAAAATTATTTTGTTGTGTTGGAGAAACAGATGGTTATTTTGGTTAAAAATAGTCCTAAAAAAGGAAAATCAGGGGAAACTTTATACAAAGTAAGTTTTTCCTAAGTCTTTTATGAGGAAAGGAAATAAATGCAAATGCAAATTTTGTATCAGAAATCTAACCTTTACGAATAGTCACTTTAAAAAAAAAATATCTCAAAAACTAAGTGTGCTGTGTGACAACACCCATATCGACCTACTATTTTTGTATTGTCAACTCCCCCTCCCCCTCTCAACACATTTTTTTGGAGCGTTATTCCCCATGCCAAAAAAGCTAAATTTGCCAATGATCTGGTAGGAGATGGCACATCGATGGCTTAGATTGCAAACCGTCTAACTCCACTTTTTATTAAAATTTCGATTTTGTGCAAATAGTTAATTTTGTCAGAATCGTTTTTTTTTTTTAATTAGCCGATTTGCATACTGGCATACTTGACACTTGCGACTCATCTTAAGGTGGGAGTATCAACATGTTTGCCAACCTATAACCTATTTCGCGTAGATTTATTTATGTTTTCTAGCTTTTATACAAAATTTAAAGAAAATCAGTATCGACTTGATATTCTATAGGTAATAATTGACATATTTAATAAATATCAAGGAATTTCATAACTTATTTTAGGAGAATTGTATAGCGAAAAATATCGGGTAAGATTTATTTTTAACATTATTATGTCATTGTCACTCATTGTTCTTTCACTATACAATTCTCCCAAAATTAGCAATGAAATAAATTGATATTTTTGTAATATATCAGATACTACCTAAGTAATGTACCGACGATATTGATTTTCTCTAAATGTTATTGATTAAAATAATAAACTCGAAAAATCAACGCGAAATAGGTTATAGGTTGGCAATAGATTGAATGACGTTGAGAATTCAACCTTAATTAGTCTTCAAAAAATATCACAAAACACTAAAAACACAGTAATTATTACACAAAACCGATAAAGTAAAGAAAATTTCAGACCGCTGTCAAAGAACACCGAACGGAAATAGGGATGTTCGATACATCGATATTTTCAATGCAATATATCGTTTTTAAGTGATGCATCGAGACCATTTGATATTTGTCAATGAATAATTAGATTTGTGATTTGTTTTGTAATTATATTAAAAAAAATCTCTAAACGGCAATAAACGAAACAACGTCATCATGGCCTCAGACCGAGGGGTAAACCGCAGAAAAAATGTGTACACTAATTCCCACTATTCTACTAATTCCTCACTAATTCCCCTTAAATATTATAATTCCTTATTAACTTTAAAAAATATCTAGTAATTACCCTAATTCCTTACTAATTCCCCTAATTTAACTAATTCCCAAGCTAATTCCCTACTAATTCACCAAATATGTTACGTAAACTAGGCCACAAAACGGTGTAAAATAAATAAATGATATCTAGATATTTGCAGTGGGTATTAGAATAAAAAAGCTGGGAACAATGAATTATTACATCAAAAAACTTATGAAAGTAAAAGTACCGGTTATTTATATTATAAAACTAAACATACCTACGGTTTCTAGTACCTAATACCATTATTGAACAAAAATAAAAAATTATTGGTTTTCAAACGCTTTAAATATTCTGTTCTTGATATTAAATGGACCGCCCCCAATTAAATTATTAGGGCCGTAAAAAATAAAATCTGCATGGACAGTATCAATGTCTTCTGTTCGGGGACAAATAAATGTGCTCTGCTTTCAGAAACTTTATTCTATAATCTGCGTTTCCTCTATATTCAATTAACCGACCAATAAACCACGACTGGTCATAAAAAACCGCGTAATAGTGTTCTAAGTGCAGCTCGCGCACGGCAGTTTCCGATAAATTTTCTGATTTACATCTCATTTGAAAACTCCTCCAAATCATCGAAGCCATCCGAGGAGTCACACTATTCTCCAGTTCACCGCCACTCGGTTCACTAATATCACTCATCTTAAAAAAAAACAATAAACCCAACAAAGTCAATCATAACATAATCAACAATCCCACGAAACACAAAAAACTTCCCTCGCTAAAAACAACTCCTATGTGCGAGCCTATGTGTATGTAGGATTAAACAAAATATGAATAGTCAGAAGACTGACAAGAATTCAGCATCCCTTGACTTTCTAGTATGCTGAATTCTTGTCGGTCTTCTGACTATTCATATTTTACACCTCATGTCATTGTGCACCACTGAAAGCTCCATTACGGCTTAATACCACTCATTATTTTCTCTATTGCTAACATCAGGATTGTACTATATACTTTGTTTTCCTGATGATGGGTGTTTTTACACTCGAAACATAACAAAAATAATTCTAGGTTCACCTAGTTAATTTATTCTTATAAACTTGTGGAGAAAGACTTTGTGCTTTTTTTTTTATACAAATAATTTATTTTTTAATATTTCGCCTAAATAAGTCGTTAGAAACATCCATAGCTTAATATTTTTAATTTTACCCCCACCCTCACCATTTTACTTTCTATTATTTCAGTTATTACCTATTGATCAGGTTGTTAAAAATAATACAAACTTGCCAAAAATTATATGCGACATCAAATATTAACAAGTAATCCCCTTTCCAACCCATGTCAACCTTGTATCAACCCTTGCAACCAAAAACGTGAAAAAAAAAAACAAAAATCTTGGAGAGTCATTTTTTATCGATTAGTACCGAGTCGATTACAATAATGGCTCTTGCGAGGGAAGTAAAAATAGTAGTTGTGCCGATTTTCTCTAATGGTGTGAATTTTCAAAAACCGATACATTTCGTTTTTTTAATTTCGTATTACCATTTCCAGTATGCAAACATTAAAATTTCTTCTATTTTTGAGATTATAAAATTTATTTATTATTCGTAACACCATAACAAAATATTTACTTACTTATAATAAATATACACATTGACACTACAGGCACTTTTGATATACCTACTACTGAGGTTGAGGAAGTTGTGTTGTGAGTATTATTTGTTCTTGATATATTTATGCAATCAGCAAAATAACTACACCACGCGTTTGTCCAAGCAAAATCAAAGACGCCGCACGTTTTACGCAACGTTGCGCGATCTACTTATTCACTTTAAATTCCCCACTAACTTCCTACTAATTCCACTATTTTCTTACTAATTCCCCAAATTTCCCGAGTAATTTCCACTAATTCCTCTGATTTCCCGCTAATTCCTCCAATTTCTCACTAATTCCTTTAATTCCTTACTAATTCCTAAACATTGTACACCAAAATTCCCCTGCGAAATACCCCTCGCCTCAGACCAATATCGTCGCGGTCACATCTTTGGAGGCGGACTACAACGGCGTTGCCATACAGTGTGTCCGAAATTCAAGTCTCTATATGGGTATCTCGCTTAATAGATGAGATAGAAAGTTGGTTAAATGGGGAATATTTTAGAGAATTTAATGCCGATCTCGAATCTCTTCAAAATTATTAAAAGTTTTGTAGTTTTTCACTTATTAAACAAAAACCAAAAATGGCGCATTTTGTTTTTTTTAAATAGGCGCCTAACGGTTCATTTGACATATCCCAAAGTGTTACATTCTTAAGACACTTTTTAGGGAAGAACATTTCTGTACAAAAAGAAAATGCAGATTATCTTTTGTTTGTGAGTTACCCACAGTAACTTTGTTATTTCCTATGGCGGCCATCTTGGATTTGTACATAAAATTATTTCTCTTTGAATTACCTTTTAAACGATGTGCCACATGCTACCAAAATTTTGGAGAAATACTCTTAAATTATTAAAAAACCAGTTTTATCGTTAACTTGGCAATAGCGCATGCATCTAACATAGCATGTGGGTACATCCAAGGGTATTAGTTTAATAACAAAAACATTTTCTGCCCCAAATAATCATTGTTTTCTAGCTAATAAAATAATTAACGCATTTTTAGTCTACGGTCTTAAATAGGTTTGGCAACGCCGCGATAAAAAAAATCTTAATCGGAATGAAACGAAAAAGAATTCAATTAGAAAAAATAGGGCTTTCAACTAAAAATCGCCTCTTTTTTTGTTTGCAATTACATTTAGTTAAAATATTAGAAAAAAATAGATCAGAATAAAAACTTTACAAACAAAAAAAATGCCAACCTTTTTTAATTTTGCCAAACCTAAGTTTTATTACATTAAAATTATTTGGTATAATCATATAATAACGGAAGGATTATTGTTACATGGTATCCGTGATATTTTTGCATTGTAAAAAGGCCATGATATTTTTACATGGTAGGCCATGGTATGCAATATGAGAAAAAACGTAGTGCCTATTTATTTGTCATTCAAAATTCTATAAAGTGGTTTAAAATGTATAATATTACCTACATCTTATCTTATTTTGAAAATGGCACAAATTTTAAATGAAGAAAAATTTGATATGTTGGCACTTTATTTGCAATCACACCGAAATGCTAAACTAACTTCTGCTAGATATTTGGAATTGTATCCAGAAAGACATCAACCGCATAAAACCTATTACAGGAAATTAATTTAATTAAATTTAAGTTATCCTACTTGGTTTTGGTTAGGTTAGGTCAAGTTCAGAATTTAAGGATATTGTAAGCAACTGTATTCTAAAAAAATAAAGGTTTAAGAGGTGCTTTAAATGGTTTAATCACTATCTGCTATGTTAGATGCATGCGCTGTTGCCAAGTAACAATAAAACTGGTTTTTTAATAATTTAAGAGTATTTCTTCAAAATTTTGGTAGCATGTGGCAGATCGTTTAAAAGTTAATTCATAGAGAAATAATTTTATGTACAAATCCAAGATGGCCGCCATAAGAAATAACAAAGTTACTGTGGGTAACTCACAAACAAAAGACAATCTGCATTTTCTTTTTGTACAGAAATGTTCTTCCCTAAAAAGTGTCTTAAGAATGTAACACTTTGGGATATGTCAAATGAACCGTTAAGCCCCTATTTAAAAAAAAATGAAATGCGCCATTTTTAGTTTTTGTTTAATAAGTGAAAAACTACAAAACTTTTAATAATTTTGAAAAGAGATTCGAGATCGGCATTAAATTCTCTAAAATATTCCCCATTTAACCAACTTTCTATCTCATCTATTAAGCGAGATACCCATATAGAGACTTGAATTTCGGACACACTGTATATACTGCAGACTTTTTATAAGGCTTTAGAGAAAGATTTAAATGTCCTCTATTATGTTAATATGTTTAACAGTTTAAATTTGGAAAACAAAAATTGAAAGGGCGAAATTGGTATGTTTATTTAGTTACTTCAAAAGGGAATACGATTGGGTGTTCAAATCGACGACAAACTTAAGTTTAGGGACCACATTCTTGCATTGAATGAGAGACTGGCGTCCGGTTCTTACGCAGTTAGAGTTGTCTCAAGAGAATTGGGGAAGAGTGTGGGTGGAATGGTTTATTTTTCACTTGTTGAAAGTCACTTGCGGTATGGTATTGCTTTTTGGGGATTTAGTAGTAAGGGCCTATTGGGCTCTACATTAGATTTGCAAAGGAGGGCATTAAGATACTTGTGTGGTGTTAATTGTCATACTCACTGTAAACCTTTATTTGTCAGGGAAAAGGTTTTAACTTTGATTGCAATTTTTATCTTGAAAACGGCTTGCCTTATCCATAAAAAAATATAAAAGTATGCTACTAACAGCTCCTATAATATGCGTACTGTGAATGATATTCCTCTTCCTATACCAAAAACAACTCTCACCAAAAATTCCTTGATATTTAAGAGCATCAAAATTTATAACTACATACATACCACTGGCTTATCGGCAGGTGATTGATGACAGGATTTTTAAGCAAAGACTAAAAAGGCAACTAATTACTAGACTAGACCCTACTATACTATCCAGGAATTTTACAATGATAATATCTAGGCATTTTCTTTGATTTTTTTTTGATTTTTTTTTTAAAACTGATTAGTGTTGTTCCTGCCAGATTTTTGTGGGATTGAGCATGTCTTCGTCTTAGGTTGATTTGTGTGTAAATTTTTTACCATGACTATTTTATTGTCTCATAAGGTGTGATTGTCTATTTATTTATTTATCTATTTATTGGGTTACTTATTCTTACTTTACATAGTGAACATTGTAATTTCCATAATAGTTTTAATACTGTCCAAAGCTTTGTTAACAAGATGTACTTCTTATGACAATAAAGTGTATTTTGATTTGATTTGATTTGATTTGATTTTGTCAATAGGTTCATTTGTTATTGTTTCATCTTTAGGTACCTAGGTATACCAGATTATTGAAATTCGCCCTTGACTTTAATACCTAATTTAGGATTTGGTTGCGCCTCTCCGCCCTCAAAACCAAATCCTAAAACCGCCCCTGCTTTGACCACTTCCAGAAAAACAATAAGGTCTAAAGTTGAGTGTCCTAAATATTTTTGTAAACTTTGTAGGATTAGAGAAAAAACTTGGAAATCGCTACTAAGCTTGACAGGAGGAAATCTAACGAAGCTGTTTAAGAACATGCCAGATATTGAAAACATTTTAACCGAAGCCCACCTGAGAGCAATGGAAGAACGGATAATGCTAGTTTTGGCAACAGTAGAATATTGTAAAAACAAAACAAAAACAAATTGACAAGTATTTTTTATAAAATAAAATGTCACAAAATATAAGTAGGTAATTTTATTTTGATCTAGGTATATCCTTACAAATATTTAAAATATGGGTTAAAGGAAAAGGACTTTGGTATAGAGCGAGTAGGTACTTTGTATACTTACTTTAATTAGTATCAGTTACTGAAGGTATTCCTACTAGTTAAAAAATATGTTAGTACCTATACATACCGAGGAAGGTGTCACTAAAAATGGTTCCTTAATTGAATTGATTCTGCCTTTACTTGGTGGAACTCCATTTTAATATACGCTATAGTAAGGTCAAGAAAGTTAAGAAAATTGTTTAATTCCTTCTATTAAAATTTACAATAGAAAAGGAATCAATCAATTCTCTTAACTATCTTGACCTTAATAACACGAGAAAATCATAAACACACCTTTTCTATCTTCCATAAACCTACACACACAGACACTACAATACACAATACATCTAATCATCCTATACAACATAAATTAGCAGCTTTTCACAGTATGATTCACAGACTCAGCACAGTACCACTTAGTAAAGTTAATTTTCAAAAAGAATTAAACATAATTAAACAAATTGCAATTAATAACGGTTATGCAAGCCAAATAATAGATAAGATTTTAAATAAAAAATTATACAAAAAAACGTTAAATAGTGTCTATCCGTTCACCAAAGATCAAAGAATTTATAAGTCAATTACGTATATTGGTACAGCAAGCAAAAATATATCTATTTTTTTTTAAATATAATATTTGAGTCTCATTCAAAACCAATAACTCAACAGGGAAATTTATTAAAAACAATAAAACTAAAACAAAAAATGACAATAAATGCGGTGTTTATAAACTAACTTGTCAGGATTGCCCCAAAACATACATAGGTCAATCTGGTAGAAGCTTTTTAAAAAAAATTCGAGAACACAGTTCTAGCTTTACGTTGGGAAAAACAGAGACTCCCTTTATGCAAATCATTTACTAGAATATTCTCATAATTTTAATTACAACTTCCAAACTCTTCATACAGAAAATAAGGGTAATAAACTTAATTTGCTGGAATTCCTAGAAATAAATAAACTTAAAAATACAAATAACCTCCTAAATTGTCAATTAGATCTTAATAACTCACCCCTATTAAATTTGTTTTGAATTGTTGGAAAACCCAATCTAAGGTATATATACTTACACCTATGTTTGATTATTCACTCTTGATAAAGCTACAGTGTAGCAAAACATGTTGAGTCGACAAATGTTTTTTTTTTTTTTTTTTTTTTAATATAGTGGAATTTTAACACAAAATATAGTGTTTTCTTCGTATACAATGAGGACGTAAAGTCTGGAATAAATTCATTATTTAGGGAACGCTGAATGTTTTTAAAAATCGCTCGGACACGTCGATTTTGTTTTTTTAATACGCATTTTTTTCAATATTTTTTATTATACAGGGTGTCTCCGAAAGCACTCTGCTTTGACCAACTTTAATTTTTTAAATGGGAACCCCCATTTTTTTTTAACTTTAGGATTCTGTGCACAATTGTGAACATTTTTTATCTAACATGTTATTATGATTTATCGACAGTTAAAGTTCGAAAATAAATAAAACAATTAATTATTTATCATTTTAATAAATGTTGAAAATGTTGCCCAAAGGTTAATTGGCAGTAACCTAGACGATCGAAAAATTCTTTCTGCACATTTCTGACAACTTCCGGACTGATTGACCGTATTTTTTAAACAATTCGATTCTTTAAGTCCTCCATGTCCATTGGCTTAGTTTGGAAAACTTTACCTTTAAGGTAACCCCACAGAAAAAAGTCAAGGGGGGTTAAGTCGGGAGACCTCGGCGGCCATTCAATAGCTCCCCTTCTTCCAATCCATCTATTTTCAAAAATAGTATTAAGATAAGCGCGAACTTTTGAAAATAGATGGATTGGAAGAAGGGGAGCTATTAAATGGCCGCCGAGGTCTCCCGACTTAACCCCCCTTGACTTTTTTCTGTGGGGTTACCTTAAAGGTAAAGTTTTCCAAACTAAGCCAATGGACATGGAGGACTTAAAGAATCGAATTGTTTAAGAAATACGGTCAATCAGTCCGGAAGTTGTCAGAAATGTGCAGAAAGAATTTTTCGATCGTCTAGGTTACTGCCAATTAACCTTTGGGCAACATTTATTAAAATGATAAATAATTAATTGTTTTATTTATTTTCGAACTTCAACTGTCTATAAATCATAATGACATGTTAAATAAAAAATGTTCACAATTATTATGCACAGAATCCTAAAGTTAAAAAAAAATGGGGGTTCCCATTTAAAAATTAAAGTTGGTCCAAGCAGAGTGCTTTCGGAGACACCCTGTATAATAAATAATATTGAAAAAAATGCGTATTAAAAAAACAAAATCGACATGTCCGAGCGATTTTTAAAAACATTCAGCGTTCCCTAAATAATGAATTTATTCCAGACTTTACGTCCCCACTGTATATATAAAATAATGGTTCCTATTTGTAGCTGTCACTATAATAAAGGAAATGAATGATATCAGGAAAACATTCTAGAAACAGCTTACCCACCTGTATTTACAGTGATCATAAAGTTTGTAAGGGCGCAGAGACTATGTCAGCATAATAGTAGGTAATGAATTTTTTTTTCTTCCCTCTTCGCAAATCTTTCGATTGTACCTTGCATATACAGGGTGTCCGGAAATTATGAGCAAAAAATTTAGGAAATGATTCTAGACCGAAAATAAATGCTATCTTTCCCTATAACATTTTTTCGAAAATAGATTATAGTTAAATTTTATTTGCAGTTTTTTTGCAATACCTTTTGCCACGCTCATAATATTTTGACGAAATCTCGTATATGGGGCTTTTTCGGGATGAGGAATACAAATTTACCCACCGTTGTTTTCGCATTTTGTATAGGGCGCCACATATAGGAGCCTATACTTTAATTTGAATGGTTCCAACTTTTTTGTCCTACACTGTATGCGCATTATGACTGAATATTTTTATTCTCCTAACCTTTTGACATAAAAAAGGTATACTAACTTTTGCGCTAAAAGAACATTGCTTGCATGTGATGAATAGGAAATCATTTTAATTTATTTTTAACCTTAAACATAGCATAGCAATTAAAGGAGGGAATCAGTGGCGCAACCAGAAATTTTGTTCGGGGGGGCTTTAACTTCTTGCGCCGAAGGCGCTTTTTTGTGCCGCAGGCGAAAACATTTTTGGGTGCCACGCCCTTTTTTGGGTAAAATACGTATGATTGACGAGAGCGACAGCCCCCTGAAACTTCTGCAATAATACGCCGCTAGCCTTAACGAAATATTTATGAAAAAAAAATTTAGAGATTTTATTTTAATTAGTAAAAATGTATTTAAAATAAGTAACGCATATATTAAGCATACTTATACTAAAACAAAACAAAAACCTTATACAATAAGTTGTAAGTAATCACTAATAATACTAATATTAAAGTAAAATTCTTCGTTTTGTTTTTGCCATTTCGTCCAGAATTTCTTCCACGGTAATATCAATATCGTGGTTCGCATAAATAGGTAGACCAGGGTCGATAATTTTTCAAACAAAAAAAAATAATAGTAGGATGAAATCCATTGGAAAAGAAAGAGAATATAACAAAAATGAGAGAAAAAATAATTCACGGGCGATCCGAGGTCGGGAAGTGGAAGGGGGTGAGTTTTTAAGGCTAGAAAACAATTTATCTCGATTTCCGGGAAAACTACAAGTCTTATGGAAAAACGTAAAATGGCAAAGTTGTAGGTAATAAAAAGATCTACAACTTTTGTATTAACACTTTTTTCACATTACCTCAAAATTTATGTGAAAAAGTTTTTGTTTTTTTATTTTTATCTTTTACAAAAAAAATTATGTTTTCACGAAATTTGGTGTTAACTTACCTTTTTATGTCCCAAACACACTGTAATTATTTTGATTTAAAATAGTTAATTTTTCACCTTATTTTGACTTAATATCAAAAAAGCACCCTTATTTTCAATCGAAAATTCTCACGTCAAAATATCTGCTGTTTTAAAAAATTCGGTGGGCTTTTTGTTCGTTGAAATCTCCACTTTCTGATGGTGTAAAAAATATATACATTACTATGGTAAATGTTTTTAAAAAATGCAAAGAAACGGAAAAAACTCGAATCCGAATTATTTTTTTTTAATCATTATGTACAATTTTGAGCTATTTATTAAAATGTATACTTTAATTACTCGAAAAACGTAAGATTCCATGTTACATTGATAAACAAAAAAATTACAAATCCATAAAACATTGAGATCGCAAAAAACATGGGAAAATAGTTCGCGTGACATGAAAAATTGGTTTGCAATTAAACGAATAGGCTAAGTTTCTAAGCTTGGGGGGGGGGGCTGCAGCCCGGCAGCCCCCCCCCCCTGGTTGCGCCACTGGAAGGAATATTCCATGGAGTTCGTCGGAATTTTTTAAGAAGAATTAATTTATGCATTGAAGAGAAACGACGTCACTTTGAACCTTTGATTTGAATGTTTTAATTTAGTGTTCTAATGTATTTTAAAACTGCAAATAAAATTTAACTTTAACACCCTCTCTGTAACTCCTTTAATAATCATTTTTCGAGAAAATGTTAATTAAATGTATTTATTTTCGGTCTAGAATTATCCCCTAAATTTTTTGCTTGTCATTTCCAAGTTTTTCAAAATTTTAATAAAATTAAAAATCTTTTAATTCCGAAGTAAGAAATGTCTAAAAAAAATATAATAATAAAAGAACTTTTTCTAAGTATTATCGAAATTTTTTTGGTCAATTAAAAATACGTAAGGGTATTTTTTTTCGAGTGTTCAAATTTTTTTTAAAATAAAATTAAAAATAAATAAAATTTTAAGATGAAAGAAAAATATTTCCTAGTGTTTTTCATTTGTCAAGAAAATTTAAATTTAATAAATATTTTTTTTTTAATTCGGGAAGAAAAAGATTTAAGTAACTGTTTTTTTAAATTTGGCCAATAAAAATAAAATAATAATATAAATGCACTCACTTTTTCAAGATCCTAATTCATATCCAAAATAATTAATTACGCCAAACCTAACACTACAATATATTATGTACAATATGTACATGGTTTAACTCTTCTCCTGCAACGCCTTTTTGACTATATTATACAGCGTGTCTACGTTTGGCGGAATATGGGAAAATTTTTTATTATTAATTTTACGAAAAAATGTTATTCTTCATAAAAAGTTCTGCATGGTCCAAAACCTAAAATGCGACCATCAAATATCGAAATTTTCCAGTCATGTACGAGGTTTGTCAAAAAACGTGAATTTTTCCAAGAGAAGTACCTTTATTTTTGACATTATCAAAAATCGTTATTAAAAAAAGTTGATCAGAACTAAAAACCACGTCTAAATATGCAATAACACGCATTAAATTAATTAAATAATTAAAAAAATTTAATAATTAATAATAAATCAATAAAATAATTTTTCAACATAAATGCGTATAATTGCACATTTAGCGTAGTTTTTAGTTCTGATCAACTTTTTTTAATAACAATTTTTGATAATGTCAAAAATAAAGGTACTTTACTCTTGGGAAAAATTTACATTCTTGGAAAAAATTCACGTTTTTTGACAAACCTCGTATATGACTGGTAAATTTCGATATTTGATGGTTGCATTTTAGGTTTTGGACCATGCAGAACTTTTTATGAACAATAAACTTTTTTCGTAAAATTAATAATAAAAAAGTTTTCCATATGCCGCCAACTTACGTAGAAACACTGCATAACACAAACCTGGGTCAACCACTGAACTCACCCTATATGGCTCGAGCATATAGCTTACGCAATTTTCTTTGAAAAACTCCAGGGAAAAGCAGAATATGCGGAAAAGGATATAAATTCTTGGGGATGTTTCTCTAGCAGTTAGTTGATTGTAAGCTGATTTGAAATTTAAGAAGTACTGGCGCGAAGAATTTTCAAGCGTTAACTCGCGTAAAGTCCAGAGGTAGGTAGTCCGGTATTTTGTGACCCCTTATTCGTGGGTCAACGTGCGTAAGTATTGGATAGAAACGTATATATTTGTTGGGTGGCTCCCGAAAATAATAAAAACTGTATTCCATACTAAACTAAAAAGTGTTTCCTTCAATAGTTTTAAAACGCAATAAGTTCCCTGAAAACTAATTTAAATAATTTCGTTTAAACAAAAGTAGGTAGGTATAAGCCGCAAATCAGGGCGATAAAAAAATCTTCAAACATGGGCTTCTCACAAGCCTTTATTATCCCGCCAAAAGTGATCCGACTTAGTTGTGAACATTCTACCTCCGTTGGTGTGACTAAATATAGCACCAGCACCCACTGCTTGCGCTTGCCGCCAAGAGTTTTAAAATTAAAATTCCTCACATCCTCACTGTTTTACCGATTGGCCATTGCGGGCAGGCGGGCAGTCGGGCACGTCTTGTCATGTCATTCGGTTTTTGAAAGTAGTTGTTTGGTTTGTTTTTTAAAAGTACACAAAACGTATACGTACTGATCGATGCATGTTCCAGACAGCCATAAATGTCAAAGGTACCTATTAATAATCCTATAAACTTGCTTTTCTTTTGGGGACGCCTGTAGATTCCGGGAAAAAAATTAATTTTATGTGGAGATTTTCAGTTTTTGATAAGAATATCAGTTTTCACTTTCACCTACATCGATAGATTAAAAGGCTGTATATTAATGTTAATTAACTGTACGTACCATAGATATTTATTTATTATTTAGGTATGGTAAATGCCTATGGTACAGGATGTAATTTTACAGTGATTTTACATACCTACTGATTTATTGTGACGTGATTGTTATAAATAAAATATTTAAATGTGGGTAAATACCGCAAAGGAACCTCTGATCAGGAACCATTTCAACAGACAAAATTATTTCATTCCTTAAACACTGACAAAATGGTGAATCGTAGAAAAAAGGGTTTGTTCTGGCGTTCTGGGAATGACAAAAATACGGCAGCTTCGTTCATAGAGAAATTTCACTGAGCACATGCGCTCCGAAGGGTAGTGCTGCTCCAGACCACGTGCCTTTGTTGTTCCCATCGGCGTTGCCAGATGTAGTAAAACCATCTACCATTCCTGTTTTATACAGTTTTAAATATTTTTTAAGTACCTATGTTTATTATAATCTACAACTGTAGAATAAGTTCATTTTCACTAATTTAATATAGGTATTTCTTCTACTTTTCTTATTCTAACGCTAATGTTCTGTTGTCGTTGAGTGAAGACATTTTTTATAAATTTTTAATTGCATTAAAAAAATTGATTTTATTATTGTAACAACTTAGTTTTCCCCTTTTCTGATTCTAATATAATTTTTTCTTGTCATTTTTAAACATTCACAACCTGGAGCCATAATTTCATTTCTTATATCTGACAACACTGGTTTTTTTGTTCTCAACCTAACCTCACTTTTTAGCAGCGAAAACAGTGGCAAAACCTGTTTGCAACGACAAAAAAATACTTTTTATTTATAAACAACATACAAAATGTTCTGCAAAAACCTTTACACAAACAATGGCTTGTTTATTTATTCCAGGTATGTATTTCAGGTACGCAATTTTTACACACACGACACAAATGGGACGAGTGCTAAGATGTTCAAGACTGGCCAAAAACCCACCGTACAGAAGCTAGAAATCTCGAACAGAGGTAAAGTTACTTCTAATATACAAGAAAGACTCTTATCAATTAGGAAGGGGCTAACAAAACAGTTAAGCTCAATAGACTTAAAGGAATTAGGTAAACCGGGAAACCAGACAGATGGATCTACCGAAGAAGTGTTGGATGTCATTATTAAAGACTCGGATCTAGCAAGTGGATCAAGGACAGGGAAAATGAAAAGTAATAGAATCGGTGATAGAATTAAATCACAAATTAATAAATTATTATCTTCTCATAGTTGTAGTTCTAAAAACATTTTACCTCGCATTTTACCATGTACAAATGTTACCATTGTTACCCCTGTCTCTGATATAGTACAAGGTCAATTACATGAGCAGAATAAAGGCATACAAGATAGGCTTATTTCAATTAGAAGTAATAAAAACATGAAAGTTACAGAACGGGTCAAAATAATTGCAGGCAATGTCGATTCTGCTAAAACTCTTGATACATGTTCTGATATAGATTCGAATTTGAACTCTAGTCTAAAATTTATTGAAGATAAAATGAGGAATTTAACTATTAATGATGTGGATACTGGTGTAGATATAATTGATTTAACTATTGATGATGTGGATACTGGTGTAGATGTAATAAAAGAAAATTATAAACGAATTTTAACTTACAACACAAGAATGGAAAATTTCAAAGAATTTGCTAGTGAAAATCAGTTTAAAGCTGTTGATGGGTTTCCCATTAGTAGTAGACGAATATTAAAGCCTAGGAGACGTAGTCGCCAAACTCGATATTTAAGTACGAATAGTGTAGGTGATACACTTTCTGATTCCAACAACAATAAAAGACAAACAGTAGAAGGTATTCAAATTAGTAAAACATTAACGCCTGATGATGAGCTAACTCACTTAAGATCCAAATCACATGAAACTGATGTAAATAATATTGCTGAAACTAAAAAGGTACATTTAGAATGTAAGCATATTGAAGTGAAAGGTTACAATGAAATTCAATCTATTCATGAGAAATTTCCTTTTCCCAAAAATATTCTCAATGTTTATTTTGCGGTTTTGTCAGATCAACTAAAAGACAAGTCCTTGAAAGTGGAGCCCATTTACAAATCGGTCAGTAATAAACACGGAACGGAATGGGCTTGCACATATCATCTCAGATGGCCTGAAAATTGTAAGGTTTCAGCAAAAGGTTTAACTAAGAAAAGAGCAAGCATTTTTGCTGCTCTTAAATGTCTTGCAGTATTATCGGAACATGGAAAAATTTCTCCGGATGGTTTACCCCTGATTTATACGAATGAAGAAGTTAAGACATTGACTCAGAAGCAACAGTCCCAACTGAAGTTTGATGACCACGTTATTGAAAAAATGCAGACCATTGTTGATATTTTTAATGATAAAATGAGTCCGTTTATAAGTAGGGTAGATTATAGCAATTATGAGGACCAGGGAAACGAAGTTGGTACTGAGGAAGAAACTGTAAAGGGTTTGTCAAAGTCACCGAGATTTATGGGAACACATCAGTATTTGGCTAAGGAAAAAGTTGTGCTGCCAATCTCAAAATTAAAGTAAGTACCTATACCGCGTGTTTCTCAAAAGACATTCACCCCTATAACTTTTTTATATTTATAGATATTAAAATGAAATTTTGAGATTATGCATAAGAGATGCGTCTGCATTTATTGGCATAATTTTCAATTTGTTAGCACTTCCGGTTTGACCGCAAGTGACCTTGACTTTGGTATTTTAAACGGGACATCTTGTATATTTTTACTTATTTGGGTTCTGCCGAGGGTTCTGCATAACATTATGAGTGAAATGACACCTCACTTGTAATTTTTTGACGTGCTATAACAATTTTATGTTTATTTTTTATTTTCAATCTAGAGTGCTACAAATTAATTAATTCTGTTAATTTATAATAATTGACTTTCTAAGTTTCACAAGCGTTTAAAAATGAAATTTTGTTTTCTTGACGTTTACTCCATTTGTCCAAATGGAACGATGGTGGTTCACTAGGATATTTAAAACGAGCAATTCCAATAATTTTATACCATACATACACTCCTATGCTATTTTAAAATGACACTGAAAAATTTGCCTTAAATCCCAATCGCAAATTTAAAAGCGTTATGTTATTGCCGCCCTCTCTTTTCTAAAGAAATATAAAAGCGGCTTTGAAAAACAATGGAATGGTTTTGAAAAGCAATGTGGCTTTAATTTACAGTTAAAATGTCATTCGTTTAATAAACTTACATTGTAAATCAGATAAAATGGTTAGTTTTACTAGAAATGAACAAATTGACTCATATCATTAGTTTATAAAACATACAATACAATCATACTTACAAATCGTCTTAGAATTTTTCTGGTCACTCCAAAAATTAGGAGCATATCAATTTATTCATTTCTAGTAAAACTGACCATTTTATCTGATTTACAATGTAAGTTTAATAAACGAATGACATTACAATTTTAATTTAAAACCATATTGATTTTCAAAACCATTCCATTGTTTTTTAAAGCCGCCTTTATATTTCTGTAGAAAAGCAGACAGGGTGGCAGTAATGCATAACGCTTATTTTAAGTTTGCGATTGGGACTTAAGGCAAATTTTTTCGTGTCAATTTTAAAATAGCATAGGAGTGTATGGTATCAAATTGTTGGAAAGAAATGCTCGTTTTAAATATTCTAGTGAACTACCATCGTTCCAGTTGGAAAAATGGAGTAAACGTCAAGAAAACAAAATTTCATTTTTTTAACGCTTGTGAAACTTAGAAAGTCAATTATTATGACATAATTTTAATTTTCATATTATTATAGGTACTACTTGAACTTGACTATAAATTAGCAGATTTAATTAATTTGTAGCACTCTAGATTGAAAATAAAAAATAAACATAAAAATGTTATAACACCTCAAAAAATTACAAGTGAGGTGTCATTTTACTCAGAATGTTATGCTGAATCCCAATAAGTAAAAATATACAAGATGTCCCATTTAAAATACCAAAGTCAAGGTCACTTCCAGTCAAACCGGAAGTGCTAACAAATTGAAAATTATGCCAATAAATGCAGACTCATTTAATATGCATAATCTCAAAATGTCATTTTAATATCTATAAATATAAAAAAGTTATAGGGTGAACGTCTTTTGAGAAACACCCGGTAGGTTGGAGTGCAAGCAATATTTTTTTTATAAAATTTAAAATTTCTAAACCAAAATAAAAACCTGCTATAAAATTGATCTTGTTTGGACAAGAAGAGAGCATAAAAAAAAAAAAATGGTTTAAAAAACAAAAAAGGAAAAAAAATTGGATTAAAAAACTAAACGGCGATTACGCCAGTATCCCTAACTTAAGATCGAAAATAAATATAATAGGTAATTATAGAAAATTATGTATACCTAGGTACAGGGTTATCCAACCAAGACTAGACAAGGCGATTTTTTGACTTTTCCTGTACTTTTATAAAAAAACTGAAATAGCCATCTTAAGTCATTTTCTCCCGCGAATTCGAATATCTTCAGCAAAAAACAATTGAACATCAAACAAAAGTACTAGGGGTCACTTTGATATTTTTTTAAATGGGATGCCGTATTTTTAATGAGCTTATCCGATTTCTCATATAAATTTTGATCTAAAATGTTGGATTTTTAATTCAAAAACGCCTTTTTTCTTCAGTTTTAAATTCGGAAAATGTTCGTCTACCGTACGATTAATACCTGATAGATGGATACCCGTTTCACCTGTTCACCCTTTAACCTGCTTTAAAGCGTCCGTCAGTTAGACAAAATAATCAAGTGTCAAATTTCTATATATTTTTCACGTTCTTTCTGTTTGTCGAGCATTCTCTCCACTTTTGTAATATAATTTTATTACACTTAGCCGTTCTTCTAAAGAATATTTCATTATTTGTAATTAATTCGTGAAAAATATATAGAAATTTGACACTTGATTATTTTGTCTAACTGACGGACACTTTAAAGCAGGTTAAAGGGTGAACAGGTGAAACGGGTATCCATCTATCAGGTATTAATCGTACGGTAGACGAACATTTTCCGAATTTAAAACTGAAGAAAAAAGGCGTTTTTGAATTAAAAATCCAACATTTTAGATCAAAATTTATATGAGAAATCGGATAAGCTCATTAAAAATACGGCATCCCATTTAAAAATATATCAAAGTGACCCCTGGTACTTTTGTTTGATGTTCAATTGTTTTTTGCTGAAGATATACGAATTCGCGGGAGAAAATGACTTAAGATGGCTATTTCAGTTTTTTTATAAAAATACAGGAAAAGTCAAAAAATCGCCTTGTCTAGTCTTGGTTGGATAACCCTGTACACATACCTACATATATTTTCAGATTTCAATTTCTATGTAGAAAGTAAATTGTTGCGATTCATATCATTATACATAAATAAGTATTGAATATAATATGTACAGGGTGGAATTTTCAACTGAAATAAATTCAGTATTACTATTACTATTATTGCTGAAAAATACAGAACTACGGCTGCGTTTATTTTTAGTTTGGCTTGGCATAAATTTTTCGTGTCTTCATGAAATTTACCCCTCTTTTCGGGGAAGAAACCGCCCCGAATTTTTTGTTCAAATGTGAAGGTATTGATTGTGAATTGTGATAGCTCGTTGGAAAGGGCCTAAAAAAGGGAATACGACCCACTATTTACTTTTGCATTTCGGTAGTCTAGAAAGCCAGAACCAAGTAAAACTGGCCATTTTAGCAACAATTGATACTACAATTTGGGTTTTGCCAGCGCAGACTGTTTAAAAAGAAAGGAAATAACGAGGGGCGGCTCACTCCCGAAATCGATGTACGTTTTCTTCCGAAATCCCGTGAAATCCTTTCGAAATCTCTGGAAATCATTTCGAAATCCTTCCGAAATCCCGAAATCCATTGGAAATCGATTCGAAATCCCGAAATCCTATCCGAAATCCCGAAATCCTACCCGAAATCCTTCCGAAATCCCGAAATAATATCCACAATCTAAATGGATTTTGCGAAATCATTAGTGGTCGCGTCGAGATTCTTAAACAAAATGGACACTGTTGCCGGTTTTTTATTTTTTTCTTGCGATAATATAAAAATGATTTATTAAATTTTTGTTACATCCTTGGTAATTAATATCCATTTTATTGAATATAAAATTACTTCTTATTGAATATACGATTTTTTTTTTTTTGTGAGAACTTTTGAAGAGAATAAAAATAATCGCGGTAGACGCCGGTAGGATTATTACCAAAAGCACGGAATGCGGAACGGGATACATTCAAAAATTCAAATTGGCAACCGCGTAATTGCATCACGCGGTTGAGGCGGTTAGTAATATAACGTGGTTTCTGTGGTTTACAGGACAGGTGATTGTTTTTAAAGAATTTTTAAGTTTCCTCTACGAAATATATATTGTTTGGTGGTGATAATAGTCGTGTAAGTAAGTGTAAATCAGATATATAATAATAAAGTGTCTTAGTCTCGGTCTTAGTTAAACTGTCGGTTAAACCAACCTACATAATTTACAATTCGAAAATTTAATTTACAAAATTGCGGGAAAAATTAGTTATGTTAAAAGAATAAGTTTAAATTTAAAATTTTATTCAAAAAAAATTGTATACAATACTTTAATTTTACCACATTTTCTTTATTGTTCTACAATTTTGTTTATGGCGGATGAAGGTGTAATAAATAGATTACAAATTTTGCAAAATAAAGCAATGCGAATGTTACTTAATATGGATAGATATATAAAAATTAATGTGATGTTAAAAAAATTAGAATGGTTAAATGTAAAAAATTTAGTATTATTTTTGGTTCTAATATTTATTTTTAAAATTGAAAATGATTTGTTACCGCCACATTTAAAACAATTGACTGTTCTAAATAGTGATTAACATAATTATTTAACACGAAATAACAATAATTTTTTTCTTAATAATTTTTCAAAAAATATTGCATATAAATCAGTTTTTCATAAGGGTCTTATTGAATTTAATAAATTAAACAAGTCAATTAAAAATCAAAAAAGTTTAAAATCTTTTAAAAAAAAGTTTAAAATCTTTCTTATTAACTCAACAGGACAAATAAAGTTTCAAAAGGTCATTTAATTCAAAAAATAAATTAAAAAAAGGGTATAAACTTAAAATGTATCATGTAGCCACGTGCTAAATAAATCTTTTTACTACTACTACTACATTATTTCCTCTTACGATTTAATTCATAAAATTCCTGCTATGTGTACTGAACTAAAAATGTTTTTAGATTTTTTACTTCCACATCACATGTGTAAAAAAAGTAAGTATTGTATTAACAAAAAAAAAATCTTGTCCCAAAAATGAATTTTGGTGATTTACTATTGATAACTGTAGATATTGCCGTGTCTGCTTTTTTTAAAATTTTGCACAACTCTAATTTTGGGTCGTAGAACACAAATCTTAATTATATTATATTATGTAAAATAAAAAATATACTAACGTAAAAATCTGTCAAAGTTTCAGGGCGGCGGATTTTTTTGGGGAAGGTTTAATCTCACGATATACTGTAATAATGTAGGTATCTTACATTATCTTTTTCAGAATGAATGTTTGACATTCAAAAATCAAAATCACTAGAATAAAGCTTATTTGTAGAGTAGTGAAGGCGAGAGTGAAGGTTTAAAACAAATATTTTCTTTAGTATTATTTAGAAGACAAAAATTTTTTTTATATTTCTCCAATTATCTTTTTGGAAAAAGGAAACACATGTTTTAGAAAAAATGTCAAAATTTGACTCTGTAGCTGACGTCATCGTCTCGGAACATGCAGGCCTGACATTTACTTAATCCAGGGTTAAAATATGAAAGTACTTTTATGTCCTTCATGCCATATTGAACCTCGAAATCCTTCCGAAATCCCGAAATCGATTCGAAATCCTGAAATCCAATCCGAAATCCTTTCGAAATCCCAAAATTCTATCAGAAATCCCGAAATCCTATCTGAAATCCTTCCGAAATCCCGAAATCCTATCCGAAATCCCGAAATCCTGTGGAAATCCCTGCGATTTCCGAAATCGATGTACAAATTTTGGTGAGTGAGCCGCCCCTCGGGAAATAACGTGTCATTAATAAGGTTGTGTTTACTTAATGTCGCATTCCAAGGGTCACTTTATTTTCAGTTCAGAAGAGGTGAATACTTCTTATCTGTTGTCGTATTTCGTGCTGTTTAAAGCGTTACTTTATAGTAGTAACGAAGTAAGAAGTTTTTACAAACCGCTGGATAGAAAGAACGGGTACCATTGAAGGGCCGCCAGGATCGCCGGACCTTAATCCTCTAGATAGGCAACGACTTATACATAAAACTCGCCAAATATCCCCGGATATGGTACATAATGTGAAGAATGAATTTTACGTCAGATTAGGGGTTTGTCAAGAAAAAAATAAGCAACATTTCCAACAAATTTTACTAGAAAACAAATTGCGTCTACATTACCGAAATGCAAAAGTAAATAGTGGGTTTTATTCCGTTTTTATGCCCTTTCCAACGAGCACACAATACATACCCTTAAAATTTGAAAAAAAAGTTGGGGGCGTTTTCAACCCCAAAAAGAGGAGTAAATTTTATGAAGACACGAAAAAAGTGTGCCAAATTAAAAATAAACGCAGCTGAAGTCCTGTATTTTTTCAGCAAATAAAGAGGCTTCCTTTATTCCAATTAAAAATTTCACCTCGTATGTACAGTGTGACCCGAGGTGTGTGGCCATTAAAGTCTGCATCAGATGGGATTTTTTTTTATTATTCAAAATTTGACTTTGGCATCAAGTTCTGCTTCGATCGAGATGAAAATTAAGCAATAAAATAGTATCACGTGATTGGCATTATCTGTCAAATATTAATTTTTTCCAAAAAATAATTCGAAAGTAGGGTTATTTCTGAAAGTATCGAAAAAAGTTATTAGAAAAAGTTTTTTTAAATGCAGTTTCTAGCCCACATGCAAAATTTCGCTGCATAAAATAATTTTGATTTTTTACCCATATTTTGTAAATTGCACCACTTTTGCAAAATAAGACTAAACGCAACCTACATAAAACTTCTTAGTTTTTACAATGCTTTATTTCAGATACATTTTCTTTAAAGTGGCGCCATATTAAATGTTTGTTTTTCTACAAAATCAAAATTGGGCTATTAAAATTTGGTCGCATGTGATGCAAAGTTTATTTGTTTGTGACCCTGTACGGGCCGGGCCGTCTTTAGGTATATGGGGGCCCCTGGCACTTTTGGCGTTGTGGCCCCTCTACCATCTTTCTTCCTTTAAAAAAGGCCCCGCAGGCAAATTTTTTTTTAGGTGCCACGCTCTTTTTTTGGACTATTAAAATCTAGAAATTTACTTTTCGATAGCCCAATCCGAGAAAACGTAGAAATAAAGAAATTTCTAAATATAAACGCCAATATTTTTATTTTAAATATTTTTTTTTAAGTGGGGTAGTATTTCTGTCGATGTATTAAATTTGAAATATTGATTCATGTTGTTAATTATTGCAAATGAATGAATGATGAATAATTTAATTTTAAGTTTTTTCTTTACATAAGCCTTTGTAAGAAATTCTGTCGGCCGTAGAGGGATCGGCGGGGGCCCCGGGCCCAGTGGGCCCATGCCTAAAGATGGCCCTGACCCTGTATAAGGTAACTTCATAAAATAAGTATTTTTGAAAACGTAGTTTGTGTCTGAAAGTACTACACCTTAATATTAAGACAATAACGAACACAGTGTCATCAGTAAAGTGTTTATTAAGTGGAAAATATATTTTAGTGGTGGGTAAAAAATCAAAATTATCTTATGCAGCTGAAATTTTGCATGTGGGCTAGAAACTTAATTAAAAAAAACTTTTTCTTATAACTTTTTTCGATATTTGCAAAAATAACCCCTCTTTTGAATTATTTTTTGGAAAAAATTAAAATTTGACAGATAAGTAATGAATGCGAATCACGTGACTACTATTCTTTAGCTTAATTTTCATCTCAATCGAAGCAGAACTTGATGCCAAAGTGAAATTTCGAATAAAGCTATTAATAAAAAAAAATCCCATATGATGCGGACTTTACTGATCACACTGTATGTACTTTAGCATTTGCTATTCGATTGTATAATGTAGCAGAAGATTTTGCAAGTGACCTTAGCTTATTGAATGAAATGAATGAAAAACTTAGACTAAAATAAACAGGAAAGCCGATATTATATAATAAATAATAAAACTATTTTTAGAGAATCTTTTATTGAACTAATTCAGAACAATAACTGCGTCATAGTTAAGGGAGAGCCGGGGTGCGGCAAGTCTAGCCGGGTCCCTCAGTATGTACTGGAAGCTTGGGTAAAAGATGCTGCATCTGAGGGTCAATTGTGTCGAATCGCAGTAACTCAACCGAGGAGGATTGCCGCAATTTCATTGGCTGAGCGTGTAGCATCAGAAAGAGACGAACAGGTATATAGCAAGAATTTTAAAAAGATAGTTTTAGCTCATTATTTATCTTGTATGTATAAAGCCCATAAGTATAAATAAAATGAAAACGCCCTCCAGAAAGTAAAAGTTGCCCCCCAAAGTGAAAATCACCCTCTTAGTGCCGTTTTACACAAACGTAATTTTAACACAAATTTTGTGCTTAAATTAATGATAAATTTTATTAGTAAAAATTTATAACAAAAATATGTACAAAATTACATGGAATTTTAATGTGTGTAACAGGAACAAATTTGGATGCAATTTTTGCAAGAAATCATGCGCACTAAAGACCAGTGACGCATTGTTAAATGTCAATGTCAAATTATATGTAACCCAGCTTTTCGGTAAATAAAAATAAAGTAATTTCGAAAATAGCAAATATAACCTTACTCCAGTCATATTAGGCCGGAAAAAGCAGCATCTGCTAAAAAAATACAAGTGAGCCTAAATTTTTTTTACACCTTTATTTTGACTTTGTAAGCAATGTCTAAAAAGTAGTGATGTAAATGAAAAAAAAGTTGATGTTTTTTTCAAAACTTGACGTTTTTTTTTGAAAAAAAAACGGGGTATTTTTTTTTTGAAAAAAAAAACATAGGGGGTACTTATGTTTTTTTTCTAAATTGCGTTTTTTTTCACAATAATTAAAATCTGTATTATCTTGTTGAGTTTTTTAAAATAAAGTGCAATTAACACGAAAATATTTTTACATTTGTCAATAAACATATATTTAAAGAAAAAAACGACCATCAACTTATAAAAAAAAACGCAAAAACCTTGTAGTTGCACTATACAAACAATGTAAGAAGTAAAAACATGTTTTTTTTTTCACGTTTTTTTTCAGGTGGTCAAAAAAACGGTTTTTTTACATCACTACTAAAAAGTCCCCATCAATATCGCGCTTGCGTTTTTAGTTATTTAAGGTGAAATACCATAAAACCCTTATTTTGTTAAATATCTCGCTTTCCGTAAGCCGTAAGAAATTTTGGGTAATTACAAAAAATAAAGAACAGGGAATTCTCTACAAAAAAGGTTATATAAGTTTTTTCCGTAAAACTAATAACATACGGCTAAATTATGCTGCAAGATGGACAACGCAGCTATGTCTACAACCTACAACCGTGTAATATGGCAAAAAGATGATACTTTTAAGTGTATAATTAAAAGATATATTGATTATCTACAAAAACGTTTTGGCTGTGACATTACGGTTGTCTTTGATGGATACAGTGACAATAGCAAGAATATAAAAGCAATGGAACAACTTCGACGAAGTGCTTTAACTTCAGAATCCGTAGAGGTCATTTTTGACGAAGCAATGCAAGTGACACTTGGCCAAGAAAAGTTCCTATCCAATCACGCAAACAAAACTAGATTAATATCAATGCTAATGTATAAACTACAAATCAACATAACTGTGAAACAAGCTAGAGACGACGCCGATGGTTTAATAGTAGAGACGGCACTTGAGAAATCACAACACAACATCACTATTTTATCGTTGGGGAAGATGTGGATCTCTTAGTTCTTCTAATAGGACGTGCTCCTTTAAACCAGGATTAGCCACCGCAGAGTATATTAATTAAATAAATTATAGATTAAATACTTTTTACAATTTAATGATACGGATATAGGTATGTAACATAGGGATCTGCACAGGGACACTCGTTTCACGCCACTGGGGCCTATCAGGGCGACTTGAATTTATACATAGGACAGTAAAGGCCACTAAAAATGGGAAAACACATATGGTTAAATTAGGATAATTATGGAGGATAAGGAGTTTTAGATTTATCATATTTTAAAGTAATTTTATAAATATTGACTCTATCGTTGGATTTATATTGGCGTTGACCATGAATGAGGTACAATTTGGGGGCAGTAAACTATGTTGGGCCAGTTCTGAGTAAAGAAATTTTGTTGCATTTTTGTTAAGGCCGCAACCAAACATTTTGTGGTCTAGATCATCTAAAGATTGATTGTCGCAGTTGCATACGGGAGTTTCACTTAATTTTAGTTTGTGTAGGTGTTTATTAATGTTGCCATGGCCAGTAACATATCTAAAATATGAGGTAAAGCAGTGTCTTGATAGTTGAAACCTTTTTATTATGGGTTTGGTTGGGAGATTAGGGTTTATGAATGTAGTTATTTTTATTGTTTAGTGTATAATTGTGATAAATATTCTGCCATGTTGTTCTTAATCTTGTTTTTATAAACGGGAACAGATCACTTGCGGGAATTCCCCTCATAATTATTCCATCTTCCGCTGCTTGTTTTGCCGCCCTGTCAACTTCTTCATTGCCTTTTAATCCTGTGTGTCCTTTCACCCATAGAAATACTATTTGAATACAGGTTGTTTATAATGTTTAAAATTTTTGCAATAAGTGGATTTTTGTAATGGTATATATTTTTTACTGCTTTTAGTACTGATTGAGAGTCGGATAAAATTACTATATTTTGGAATAATTCATGATTTGCTATGTATTCTAATGCTTTTATAATGGCGAGGGCCTCCGCTGTAAATATGGATGCCTTGTCCTCGCATTTGTATTTACGTGTTATGTCACATTCGGGAATGATAAAAGCACTGCCCACTCCATTCAGACTTTTTGAGCCATCGGTGTATATTTTATAATAATTATGGAATTTACTTAGGTGTTGATTGAGGATTGATCGATTGAGACCTTGGAAATCTGTATATTTTGGAATTATGAAATTAACTATAATTAGCGATATTTCATAAGAGTAGTTAAATATAAAATACTTATCGCTTTTTTCGATTGTTCCTTCAAATACATTTATATTTGTAAATGCTTCCGCTAAGGGGGGGCTATTTTTGTTGACCCAGAACGAGCATATTAGATTGTCAATACCCAATTTTTCGATTTTATTTATAATGGAACTGTTTATAAATTGTAGGTGTTTAATAACAAATTTTTCTGCTAGCAATTGTCTTCTAAGTGATAGTGGGGGTTCGCTGCTTTCTGCTAACAGAGCTTGCGTAGGGGAAGATCTGAATGCTCCCGTAACTAGCCGTAGCGCCTTATATTGGATTATATCTAACTTTTTGAGCCTAGTTTTTATAGCTGAACCGTAAAAAATGGACCCAACATCCAATATCGAACGAGTAAATGCTTTATAGAACATTAATGAGGTGGAGGGGTCAGAGCCCCAAGATCTTGATATAATAGCCCGAAGAGTGTTTAAACTTTTCTCAGCCTTAGCTGCTATAAAATTGATATGCTCCTCCCAGTTTAACTTTTGATTTAAGATAACTCGGAGATATTTTGTGGAGTAAACCCATGGAATAATGCTACGATTGAGGCATATTGTGTCTTCCTTAACGACCCTATGCCTGGAAAATATTAGGACGGCTGATTTCTCTTTGGACAGAGTAAAGCCATTACTAGGAAAGTATGAATTACATATCGTCGGTGAAATGTGTTAACCTGCTAACTCACAAATACACAACTGTTCAGGAATAACGAAAAACTATAATTTTCCTTACTAGAGCGTATTAACATGTGCTGCCCGTTACACAGCAAAACATTGGAGATAGCAGTTATACGGTTTTACTGTGGAGTTAGACGGTTTACGCATACTAGATTTACGGACGTTTTGTTTACAATTTAGAGTTAGCAGTATTTCCGGGTGATGCAGAACGCCATCTATATCTAAATAGTTGAATAAGTCAAAATTAGTTAAAAGTGGAGTTAGCAGGTTAACACGTTTCACCGACGATATGTACATAATATGATTTAGTTTATCCCTCACGAGTCTAAGTGTTTTTTGTCTACAATATATACAAAAATCGTCAGCAAATTGTAAAACTGTAGCATTAAACCCAATGTCATGAATATCGGCTGTATATATATTAAATAGAAGAGGACTCAGTACCGATCCCTGGGGAAGTCCATGAGAGACAATTCGTGGACCTATAATACCACTAGAATCTCTTATAAATACTTTTCTATTGACAAATAAGTTGATAAGGTTATGGGCAAAACCTGGTGGAACATTGAATATTTGGAATTTTTGTAAAAGAATAACTAGATTAACGTTTTCATAGGCGCTGGATATATCCAAAAGAATTGCTCCTAGGTAATCGTTGTTGGTATATGTTTCTTGGACATCAGCTATTAGATGGGCTAAACATTCTGTTGTCCCTTTACCCCGTCTAAAACCAAACTGTAGTTGAGGGAGTAATCCTTGCGACTCGCACTACCATTCTAGGCGACCTTTTAGGATCCGTTCTAAAGTTTTCAGAATGCAAGATGCTAATGCAATTGGACGAAATTCACTGGGTTTTCCTGGTTTATTGATGGGAATAATAATCGATTCTTTTATAACTGGAATTTCATCACCCCTAGTAATGATTTTATTAAATGCGTCACATAGCAGAGATTTGGCTGAATCTGGCAGGTGTTCTAACATGCTGTAGGTGATACCATCCAAGCCAGGAGCAGTATCATTCCGTTTTTTGATATTTACATTAAATTCATTTAATAATATTGGCCTATTTAGGAAATGGGTGTTATCAGTTGTACTAGTTGGGATTTCCCTGGATACGGAGTCAGGGGTGATTTTTTTTAAAAAGGACTGCTTCCTCTGTTGACATAGAGTTAGAAATGTTTTGGTTAAGCCCTGTTTTGATTGCGTTGACTCGCCTCCATATAACTGACGGATTTGTTTGAGCGTTAAGACTAGTGCAAAAGGATTTCCAACTTAGCTTAGCTTTGTTTTTAAAAGTAAGTTTACACTTGGCAGAGATTTTTTTATAACAGAAAATTTTCCATAGATGAGTGAGATCGGTACGTTTGAAAGAGTTCTTTACGACTTTTTGAAAGGTTGGAACATTCTTCATCCCACCAAGGAGGTGTCTTAGGATTAATGCGATTTTTTTTTGTTGAAATAATTTATTTGCTATATTTTGTATTATTTGGGAGACAGAGGAGACGATTTCGTTAGAGGTTTCTGGAACAGGCTTTAAGCTAATTATTTTTTCATTTATTTCGGAGGTATAGAGATCCCACTTGGCATTTTTAATGTTCCACCCATGCCTAAGAACGGGGTCAGGGGTTTCATTATTATAGTCACCGGCTGTAAATAAGTGGAAGTGTTATAAAAGTGATATAATACGTCAACATTTCTCCTCATTTTTTATATGAACGGCGTTATGACAACCCAGATATTTTTGTAGAGTGACTGGATGTATTTGGAAGCTATTTTACCCCTTTAATATTTTTGACTGATACTGATATTGTGACTATACTACTAGAAAACGTCATTTTATAGTATTAGTCTACATACTAAAAATCATTAAAATCGATTAGCAGGTTTTCACGTAATTTAGGAAAAACCAATATTTTTACAAATTTTTAACGCCCTCTACCCGCTAAACGAGACAATTTTGGATATAACTAAGTCGGCTTATATCGACCTATTTTGACGTCAGGAGTCTGTTGTCAAACGTTGTACACCTATATGGGCATTTTTTTTATTACCGATTCCTCAGAAAATTCTATTCTTGATAAAAGTTGGAGCATGTTCGACAATCATATTAGGTGCATTTGGGATGGTGCAAGTCAAACGGCGTACAGGGTAGGCCAAAAAATATAAAAATTGTACAAGAATAAAGTTTTTTAATAAACATTTAAAATAAAAATTTTGCACTCTAAATGATAGTTTTTTTAATTCATAAGTTTGAGGTTATGTCTGAAATAAACAAACTCTGCAATTCCTCACCAGAAGATAAAAGAAAAAAGTGTAAACATTGCAAAAAAATAGTGGTTTCGTCAGTAGATTGCATAAACTGTAATTCAAGCTACCACCCTAGCTGTGCAGTTCAGGCAAGAGTTGCAAATAACAACGATTTAATAGTAAACTGCTGCGTCACGCGGGGCAGTGAGGTTAACTACAATAAGGAACAAGCACTATCACAGGAAATGGATGAGAAAAAAATAAAACTCATGGTAAAAGAACTGTTTAGTGAACACCTAAACCCCTTTAAGAAACTTATTCAAGAAGAAATGAAAGAAATAAAAAAATCCGTACAGTACATGTCTGATAGCTTCGATCAGCAAAAAGAGTCTATTGATAAAATTGTTAAAGAACTAAAACACTTAAAAAGCGAAAACATATCATTAAAGGAAAGAGTACAATTATTAGAAAATAGATTCAACCAAAAAGAACAACAAGAGAAAAGGAATAACTTACTGTTTGTAGGGATTCCAAAGCAAGAACAAGGTCCAAGAAACACTATTAAAAAAGTGATAAGTACAATGAAAATCCAAATTGATGAAAACGAAATCGAAGAAGCTCGCCGGGTGAACCAGACAGAAGATGCACCTATACTTGTCAAATTTAAAAGTCAAGAAAAGAAGCAAATGATAATGAAAACAATAAAGCGACTAAAGGGTATTAAGGTGAAAGAGTGTGGTTTAACAGGAATGGACAGAAATGTATATCTGAACGATGATCTAACTCAACATAACCAAATGCTATTTAAAAAAGCCAGATCCCTCAAGAAATCAAAACAGATTAAAGCTGCATATACACTAAATGGCAGGATATATATTAAAAAGGACGAAAATGATACACCGATAAGAGTACGGAGAGAAGAGGACTTTTAAACCATTAAGTACAAAGCCTGCTATAATTACCAAACTACCAAAACTACTCAAATAAAAAAAACAATTCTTAAAATGGATACGTATCGTAACCTGAATATATTATACATCAACATATGCAGTTTGAGAAACAAATTGGAAGATCTTGAAGATATTGTACGAGAAAGCAAAAAGACCATAGATGTGATTATACTTACTGAAACATGGATTTACCCAAATGAAAAAAATTGTTTCAAGATCAAAAATTACTCACACTTACATAACTGTAGAAGCACGCGTGGAGGAGGAGCCAGTATTTATATAAGAAACGAGTTACAGTACGTGGAAAATGATTTATCTGAACACAACTTCGAAGACTGCAACATAGTGTCAATTTATTTGTTGCAACAAAAACTAAGTATATGTGGTATTTACAGACCACCACAAAACAAATGTGAAAATTTTTTAAGAGAGTTAGACAAATTTCTTGAAAAACAAAAGAATGATAGTATTCTAGTAGGAGACATAAATTTGGATCTGCTCAAAAACTCACAAGCAATAGTCAATTATAAAAATACAATACTAATGAATGATTTTTGTTTTCAAAATAAAGTTAGTAAGGAATATGCAACTCGTGAAACTAACAATACTGTTTCTATTATAGATCATGTCGTAACGAATAAGAATATACATTGTAAACTGATCCTGCAGGATCATTTTATAACAGACCACAAAATAATGCACATAGAGGTAAACAAAACAATAGACAAAAAACAAAATGAATGGATTAAAAGAAACTACCTAGACAAAGAAAAATGGATTCAAAATATAGCAGAAAAAATTGAAAATGAAGCAGTGGAGGATTTTAATACTCTGGCAAAAATAATAAATGAAGAAAGAAGTAAATGTACAAAGGAATCTAAAATAAAAATAAAAGAAAACAATTACTGGATAACGAAAGAATACATTAAAAAGTTACATCGCAGAAAAGTTCTTTATGACAGATGGAAGTTGCTTAAAAATGAATATACAGAAAGGGAATTCAAAAAGGGTAAAAACGAAGTTAACAACCTACCGAAAAGATTGCAAAAAGATTACGCAGAGAGCCAACTTCAAGAAGCAAAGGGTGATATTAAGAAAACATGGAATGTCTTAAAAAGATTATGCAATAAAACTACAAATAAAAGCAAAAAGATTAATAATATATTGGGCAAGAATGGTCAACATACAAAAAATGACTTAGAAATAGCAACGGAGTTCAATAACCATTTTTCGAGCGTGGGTAAAGACCTGGCCTCTAATATACAACAAATAGCAAATACAAACTTTATTGAAGAAAACATAAACCAAAGTATATACCTCCATCCCACAGATATTGCCGAAATAAAAGAAATCATCAATACCTTAAAGAATAATTGTACCCCAGGAGTTGATATAATAAATAAAAAAGACCTGACAACGCTATTTGATGTAATAAAAAACGTTATCGTTGATATTGTAAATAACGTATTAGAAAGTGGTGTTTACCCAAAAGAGCTTAAAACGGCTAAAATTGTCCCAGTCCATAAAAAAGGAGCATACGATGATATCAATAACTATAGACCAATCTCCCTTCTTAGTACATTTTCCAAAATACTTGAAAAAGTTATCAAATCTAGAATGATAAGTTTCATAAATGCAACCTTCAAGTTTGATTCACATCAATATGGATTTCAGAAAAAGAGTAACACCTTAGGAGCAACTGCGGATTTACTGGACTATATAACAACTGAAATAGATAAGAACAAATATGTAACCACGGTATTTGTAGATTTACAGAAAGCCTTCGATACGGTTGATATAGATCAAATGCTGGGGAGACTTCAGAAAATGGGATTTCGTGGAACTTGCCACAATCTGCTAAAATCTTACTCTACAAATCGAAAACAATACACATGTGTCAATCAAAGTACCAGTGGTGAGAAGGAAGTTACAGTGGGAGTGGCGCAGGGTTCAGTTCTGGGGCCCCTCCAATATCTTCTTTATGTACATAGTCTACAATTTGTAAATTTAACGTGTAAATATTTTATGTTCGCCGATGATACGGTCCTTGTGTTTTCTGCGGACAGTCAGGAGGAGATGGAAAAAATTATTAACAGGGACCTGAAACTTTATTTTGACTGGTTGTGTTTTAATAAACTTAGCATAAATGTAGAAAAAACTGTATATATGGTCATTAAACAAAAAGGGAAAAAAACTATTAGGCCTGTGGTAAAACTTAATAATAAGGTACTCTGTGAAGTGACAAAGTACAAGTACCTTGGGCTGGTCATATCCAATACACTATCATGGAATGAACATGTATCACATATAAAAAGCAAAGTAGCCCCCATTATCGGAGTTATGAGAAGATGCTCACATCAGTTGAATAGTACAGCAAAGGCGCTCTTATATAACAGCTTCGTTGAGCCACACTTCAGATACTTGATTCCATGCTGGGGAAGTGCAAGTGTTAATATTTTAGACAAACTTCAACGGTTACAAAATAAGGCAATAAAGACTATTTACTCACTGAGTTATTATACACCCACCGAGTCACTGTATGATACACATTCTTTCTTAAGAATTAACCAACTAAAAAAGTTTGAGCAAAGTAAACTAATATACAGCGTTAAAAACAGCTTAACCAAATCAAATACCAGACTAAAATTATCTGCCACTTTTCATCACTATAATGTTAGATCTAAGGAACTGATAAGAAACAACTATTATCGTACTAAGAAAGGACAAGATTCACCATACCAAAGGAGCATAGAAACCTATAATAAGGTTCCTCAAAATCTGCTAAATGGAAGTTTCCACAAAGTATGCCATAACCTTAAGCTACATTTTAAACAGACATTATAATCCAATAATAAAGTTAATTCTTTGTATATATGTATAGATGTAATAACATGTTATGTATTATATTGTTTATTATTGTTATTTTGTATAGGTCTTTTCACCAGTAGCAATACTGTTTTAAGATCAGAAATAAAATAAATGAATAAAAAAAAAAAATTAGCATAATTATTATCATGACTAATGTTTTATCTTGTTAAAAAGAATTTTTAGGATATTTTAAAGTTGTGTTTAATATTGTTGCAACAAACATGAAGTTTGTGATTCCTTAATAAATTAAAAATTCAAGTAAAGTTTACAAATATGCTTGCATTTGAACAAAGATATGTGAAATTGATTTGATTTTTGAATAATTTATGAAAGTCTTTATGGTGAATATAAAAAAAAAATTTTTTTGGGAAATTATTAATGTTTTTTTAAAAAAATATATTTTTTTGTTTTAGGAGGTCACGTTTTTGAATCCATGCATAACTTTTCTTAATAACATTTTGCTGAATTTTCTAAAATAGGGGTACTTTATTCTTGTACGAGTTTTAAATTTTTTGGCCTACCCTGTACGCCGTTTGACTTGCAACCATTCCAAGTGCACCTAATTTGATTATCGAACATGCACCAACTTTTATTACGAATAACATTTTCTGAGAAATCCGTAATAAAAAAAATTCCCATATGTTGCACACTTAAACAACCACACTGTATATCAGGATAAATATCATCGCATAAATATCATGATATTTATCAAGATATACAGGGTGTCCCAGATAAGAATGCACTCTACAGGGATCCCGTAAACCATAGGAGATACAGAGATGGTTAAATTAGAAAAAAGTTGCGCATTACTGAATCCTGTAACGTCATGTTTTTAAATTTAAAAAAATCCGATTGCTTCCGAAGATATTTGGATAAAACCGAATTTTCGCGATTTCGTTTTAATTCATTTATGATTCTATTTGAAGAGACATGTCAAAATAAATTTTACATTCTCATTGCCACTTTTTCTCCCCTACAAGATGGTTTAATTACATTTTTGATCCGACGTTTCGTTTAGTCACAACCATCATCAAATTTGTTATTTTAAATAGTCGGAATATTTTATTTTATGTTTAATAAATTCTACGTTTTATTCTATATATATTATCATGAATATACGAGTATATCCGCCAACCTTGAATATGGTCACGCGATCAAACCGCGAAACCAGCCCGGGATTGAGTAAATGTTCCTTCCGCTTGCTGTAGGTTACCATACCATAAAAGTAAAGTTAACATTTGCTTAATTTTTCAGCTTGGACATATTGTGGGTTACCAAGTACGATTAAAATTCAACTTTCAACCATATACCGGTAGAATACTCTATTGCACCACTGGAATATTACTGAGACATCTACAGAGCGATCCAAGCCTTAAAAAGTTTAGTCACGTTATCCTAGATGAGGCCCACGAACGGGATGTAAATACGGATCTGCTCATGATCCTGATGAAGAAAGCCATGGATCAGAACGACAACCTTAAAGTTGTGGTTATGAGTGCGACCATCGACGCTGACGAGTTTTCAGGTATTGTTAGTTGCCTATAACGAAGTTTATTAACAGCAGTGGCTGGTTTGAATGAGCTGTCAAGATTCTTCTACGATCTACGTCACGTCGCGTTAACCATCAGGAGGCTGATGCGGATAGGTTCCGCGGAACACGTGTGGTACCACAACGGTCCTACAGGACTACGTGTGACTGTTTGGTCAATGCCAGAGGTCTGCCACTCTAACCTAACCTAACCTAACCTAGTTGCCTATACTAAATATTCATGTTGTTTTAACTTTTGTCAATATGACTGACAGTTGGTAAGTCATCCGTCAGTGGCGAATTGAGCCCCCCCCCCCCCTTTCACGAGATGTTGCATAAACGATTTGAAAATAATCGCGTCGGTCTATACAGTGTCCGCAAGAAAGTCCGCATCAAATGGGATTTTTTTTTATTATTAGGTATAGGTAAAAATTGAAAAGGCAGTTAGTTTTTGCTTACCTAAAAACCAAAAATGACGTATACTGAAGCAGCTGCACGACTTGCGTTACCTGTCAAATTTGACATTTTTAATAAAATAGGTTTAAAAATGCCCTTATTTAGCAAAATATCGAAAAACTTTATTCGAAAAAGTTGTTTATTTAGGCATTTTTAGTCTCTGTCCGAAATTTTGACTGTCTAATACAATTTTTATTTTTTGCCAGGTTCTTGAAAATTTTGATCAACCCTCGTAGATTAACTTTTATACATCGATGTAAAACCATTTGCCTTTACTTCATTTGTAATCTTAATGCAATTTTGTGTAAAATTTTTGTTTCCTATTATTTGTTTTGCTTTAAAAACTGAAATTGTTATTGATTAGTATGTAATGTTTGATGCAAAGTTTATCTAATTACATCAGTTTTGCCAAAACCGACGTTTCCTATTTTTCCTTAGTTAGTAAACAGATGTACAAAAAGAAAATATTGGAAGCTTTCGTTGAAATTTTACTTAATTAATATTGGATTAAAAAGAATATATATTAATCGCTCGAAACATTTGATTCAACAAAAATATAGTTTAATATAATTAATTTAATTTAATATTAATTAAGTAAAATTTCAACGAAAGCTTCCAATATTTTCTTTTTGTACATCTGTTTACTAACTTAAGAGAAATGAGAAACGTCGGTTTTGGCAAAACTGATGTAATTAGATAAACTTTGCATCAAACATTACATACTGATCAATAACAATTTCAGTTTTTAAACCAAAATAAATAATAGGAAACAAAAATTTTACACAAAATTGCATTAAGATTACAAATGAAGTAAAGGCAAATGGTTTTACATCGTTGTATACAAGTTAATCTACGAGGGTTGATCAAAATTTTCAAGAAACTGGCAAAAAATAAAAATTGTATTAGACTGTCAAAATTTCGTATAGAGACTAAAAATGCCTAAATAAACAACTTTCTCAAATAAAGTTTTTCGATATTTTGATAAATAATGGCATTTTTGCACCTATTTTATTAAAAATGTCAAATTTGACAGGTAACGCAAGTCGTGCAGCTGCTTCAGTATACGTCATTTTTGGTTTTTAGGTAAGCAAAAACTAACTGCCTTTTCAATTTTTACCTATACCTAATAATAAAAAAAATATCCCATTTGATGCGAACTTTCTTGCGGACACTGTATAGGGAAAGCCATACAATTATTTTAAAAGGTTTTCATTGCAGGGTTAGGGTATACAGGTCCGTTAGGAGCACTTTTTAAAATTGTTCCATAATTATATTAAGGTTAATCAATAACTGCCCAAAATATGGAGAAATACCTGAAGATCTACAATGTTCTTTTATAACACCAGTTCGAAAAATTAAAAATACAAAAAAAAGCTTTGAAATGAGGCCAATAAATATATTATGGGATATAGAAAAATTATTAGAAATTACAGTTTATGAACAGATACTAGAATTTATTGAAGAAAACAAAATTTTAGTAAATAAGCAAGCAGGTTTTACAAAAAGGATATTTAACAGAAACAGCAATTCAGTATGTAATTGAAAATTAGAAACGAAGCGTTGACAAAAATGAAGTTGCATTGGCAGTATTTTTGGATTTTGAACGTGCATTCGAAACAATTGATAGTGATAAATTATTAAAAAAATTATATCAATATGGATTAAGGGTTGGTTGGTTGGTTGGTTAAAGGCGGGGGTCCGGTTCGACGTGTGGTCCAAGCTTCTTACACTGCAGCCTTCTGGCTTATTGTGCGCCCCAGTCTTGTTAGAAAAGATTTGTTCCTTCTACGAGGTCCAGTAGTTTCCTTCCAAGTTTGTCGTGCGGGAGGTTATCGCCACGTCGAATGTTTCCGAAGATTTTGAATCTTTTACGGTTTAGCGCTTCGCAGCTGTATATGATATGGGAGGCGGTTTCATCCTCTTCGCCGCAAAGTCTACATTCAATGGGTCCATTATAAACTCCCATTCGTTTAAGGTGTTTTCTTAAGTGACAATGGCCTGTTAGTAGGCCGGTCACTTGCTTTAGCTGGGTACGCGTCAAGAGCAGCATTCCAGCTGATAGCTTCTTCGAGGGCCTATCGATGGCGGCCCGTGCGTGTGCCTGGCCAGGTGTACCATTCCATCGAGATAGATGTTGTTTTTGCGCCCATCTGTCTAATGTTGTTTTGGTTGCCTTTTTTGATATTCCAAGGGCGGGTTCTGGGCCCCTAAAATTTTGAGCAGATCCGGTTCTTGCCAGTTTATCTGCTTTTTCGTTGCCTTTTATCCCTGAATGGCCAGGAACCCATATTAATTCAACCCTGTTGTTTCTGGCTGCCAGGTCTTTTAGGTCGTTAAGGCACTCCATTGTGATTTTTGATGTAAATCGGAAGGAGTTCAGAGCCTTCAGGGCAGCTTGGCTGTCCGACAGGATATGTATCTTTTGGTCGTGGTAGCCCTTTTCAAGATTCTTTTGTACGCATGCTTGTATCGCATGAACTTCAGCTTGGTATACTGTGGCGTAGTTTCCCAGAGGGATGCTGATTTCCATTCTGGGTCTTTCCCCAAATACACCTGCGCCTACTCCGTTGGCCGTTTTCGATGGATTAAGGGTAGTTGTTTATAAATGGTTTCAAAATTATTTAAGTAATAGGCAGCAAAAAACAAAAATTGATAACATTTTTTCAAAAAAATAATTTAATAATATTGGGGTACCACAGGTAGCATTTTAGGTCCATTATTATTTACTATTTATATAAAAGATATGCCAAATGTTTTGAAACAGATTTTTATTCAAATGTTTGCTGATGATACTTCATTATACCGGGTGTCCACGGAAGGTGGTTCGCCCCTCGTAACTTTTTTGTTTTTCAAGATAATGGAATAAAATTTAGGGGATTTGTATACGACATAAAACTGTATTTTTTGACAGGTGGCTTAATATTATGGAACTTCCGGTTTAACCGAAAGTGACATAAACTTTCGATTTTTAAATGGGACACCTGGTATATTTTTCCTTTTTTTGACTCCATAGGACATTCTAAATATAACGATGTGTCACTTGTCACTTTTTGTCACCAAGAAAATATTTTTTTTCCAAATTTATTGTTTTATCTAGAAGGCTATGAATATCTTAAAATCACTTATTTCAGTTCTTTAATGTTGGGAAAAATACAATTTTACTATTTTTGGTCCAATGCTATTTGCTGTGTAAAATTTAATCTTTAAAGTTGTATAACCCTTGTTTTTTAAGCGGCAACATGGTGGCTCGTCGGGTTAAGAAAAAAGAGGATTTTATTACGATTATTTTGATACCACACACTATAATTAGGTTTTTGAAAAGCTGCCATTAAAAAAATTCTCACTTAAGTCATGACGTTTTTAAGATATTAACCTTTTTTTTTTGAAGATCATATATAATTCAAGAAGAATGCATATCTAGCAATTGCCTAGTAGCAAAGCCATAAACAAGCAAGCAAGAAGAATGCATACTTGCCATACATTTTTGAAGTGGGTGTTTCAAAGTGTATTGATACTTTAGCAAAAATAGATTTAATTCTTAAATGGAGACCGCTTTAAAAAAGTGTACAAGTTGTGTAAAATGTACTTTTGAATTTCTTAACTTTCCTATTTTAAATGGAACACCCTGTATTTATCATCGTAATTCCATTCTAATTCTAATAAACTTTTAAACCGTATTACATAACCTATCTCTTGTAGTTTCTTAGTAAATTCGAATTTTCTGTTTTATTTGGCCGTTTTTGACCAAAAATTTTAATTTAATCAAGTTGATATGATAACATGGGTGTCATTTTCAAAAAAAGCTAAATATCTTAAAAAGTCATGACTTAGGTATATAGGTATTATAACTAAAGGGCGGACTATATGCACTTAAATTATGCCTTTAAAATATGCAGTGCACTTAAATTATGCCTTTAAAATATGCAGTACGTTATTTGCAATATTTCTTAATTTATTATAGTAAAATGAGGTAAAGAAATACATTGGGTTCTAAAAAATATGTTTACTTTTAAAAGAATGCAAAAAAAAACAAAGAAAAATAAAAGTAAACAATTTTTTAACCTAAAATTGTATCTTCTTCTTTGTCAGCCTTATCTAGTCTACTCCTGGACATAGGCCTCTCCGAGTCTTGTCCATTCATGTCGATTCTGAGCCAGTTGTGTCCAGTTTCTACCAGCGACCTCTCTGATATCGTCCAGCCAGCGCCTCTGCGGTCTTCCTCTACTTCTTTTTGTTTCTCTGGGGCGCCAGTGGGTCACTTTGTTGGTCCATCTACTATTGTCCTATCTTACAACATGTCCCGCTCACCTCCATTTCATCTCGGCCATGTAGCAGATTACGTCGGTCACCTTTGTTCGTCCTCTTACTTCCTCGTTTCTGATCCGATCCCTTATGGAGACTCCAAGCATTGCCCGTTCCATTGCCCTTTATGTTGTCTTTAATCTGTCTGCACTGCCTTTTGTGATTGCCATTGTTTCAAGGCCATATGTTGCTACCGGCAAAATGCACATGTCATAAACTTTGCGTTTTAAATGTATTGGAATGTCTGGATTTTTTAGAACGTATTTTAGTTTTCCAAAAGCAGCCCAGGATAGTTTTCGCGTTATTTCCGACTTTTCATTCTCTTTTCCTAGTTTTTCCTTTAACTCATCTGGATCTTCGGAGATGAGAACAATATTATCCGCGAAGCGTAAGTTACTCAGGTACGATCCGTCGATTTTCAAGCCTTTTTGTTTCCAATCCATTTCCTTAAATATCTCTTCCAGTGCTAGGGTAAACAGTTTTGGTGATATCGTGTCGCCTTGTCGAACTCCTCTATTTAGGTTTGTATAAAAGGCATTAATTATTAATTTTGTTTTCAAAATTTTCAACTAAAAAGGATTGTCTTATACCTATTAGTAAAAATATGTTATACAAAGAGAAGCTTCTTTCAACATCTACTGATGTAATTGGACAATACTGCAACTTAGGTAGCAAAATATAAGGCCAAGATACAACTTGGTTGGATGGTTTACCCTCACTACTGCAGTTAAATATTTAAATCCTTCATTCTTTTTTACAGTTACATTCAATTTGTTACATTTAGCGGAAAACGTTTCAACAATATTAACGGAGTCTCTTAAACTTAAATTTCTACTCTCCAACGAGGGTATTATGTAGGATATAAAACTGAAATTAACCTTAATAAAAACAAGATCTTTATGTATTACAAATCGATATAAATACAGTTTGTTAAGCAGGTAATAATAACGCATTATTAATTGACAATAAACAACCCCTAACAATATGGGCGACTACATTATGCGCCTCTCAATGATCCTATCCTTAATCCTATATACATTTTGCGCCGTGGCTTAAATCAGGTAAATATTTGAATGAACAATATGCGCCTCTTTAGTGCTTCAATTCGTGAGTTTTCCAGCAAAAATACGTGGGTTAAATGGCAATATTTACGTTAAGTGCGACCACATAACACGACGGATCGCGGATGAACAAGATCTTTCAAAATTAATTAAATCGTCACATGAATTTGAACGCCTTTTCAAATGATGTAAGTACATTCTCATTATTTTTTTTGTGAAGAGTTCTTAGTTTTTCTTTTTTGTGTTAAGCAAAAATAGGGCGCCTACGTAAGTTAGAAGGGAAATTAATAAAGCGTTTGACTTTTTTTGGGCCAATTCAGTTAAAAAATTAAATTAAAAAAATGCTCTGGATAACAACGAACAAACCGTTTGCCAATACACCTTTTAGAATCAATTAGAGAGTATGTTAAGTCCCTTTTATTGTATAAATTGAAAATACTTTTGACAGTGTTTCTTCTGTACTATTACAAAAAATTTAACAAACATAACTTTTCCTCCTTTGGTACTAACAATACTTGTATTTTTTGAATCCATCTTTCTTTTAGGAATAACTATCAACAACTTAAATTTTAAATAAGAAAGGTTCGATAAAAACATTTTTAGGTATAAACCTTAAAATGTCATTAACTGGGGCTGAGGCGCAAAATGTACACAGGATTAAAGGGCAAAAACCTTCCGATTTTAGAGGAGATTAGTAGAGGCGCATATTGTATCTGCCGAACAATATACCTGCAAACCCCGGAAACCCCCAATAAATACCTTGTGTATTACCAAAAAGTAAATATAATTATTATAATCTTCAGATAGGAAAATAATAATAATTTATGAAAAATATGCATTTTATTAAAAAATATGCAAAAAATGCATATATCTAAGTATTTCCGACAAAACTTGATATTTGTCGGCATATCAAACTGGTATGTTCCTGCAGGTGTTAATAATTATTATCTCTTTTTATTAGAATATTTCAATAGAGCTCCAGTATTTAATGTTCCCGGATTTACCTACCCCGTTAAAAAAAATTATTTGGACAGTTGTAAATTGGACGTGTCAAAGACTTTAAAGATGTGTGATGGAGAGAATCCCAGGGTAATCCATGAAGATGTTGCAGAGGTAAGTAGTAGGACCACTCTGTACTCTGTCGATAGCAGCCTAAACTTGACCAGAAAAAATTCATATTAGTCGAGTCATTTTGACATTGACGGTATTTTTCATAGATAAACCATCGGAAAATACAGGGTGATTTACGTTAAGTGGCCTGTTAGACGATCTCGGAAACGAGTGTAGTTATCACTTTTTAAATTTGATAGCACGCATAATTTATGTTGAACTTTTAAGATATTATGTTTTCACGATTGAATCACTTCCGATTATACCGGAAGTTACAGCCAACTTTGGTATTTCAAATAGAATATATTGTATATTTTACCTTTTGCGGATGCCTTACTAAACCTTTTGTTAATTATAATCATCTATCTCCTGTTTTTGAGATATAAATTATTTATTTTATTTTATCTATTTCAAATAAAATCCCACAAACATTTGTTTACTCACATTCTCTACTAGTAACAACATCTAAAAATATAATTGTTAAATATAACAAATTAAAATACAAGGTAAGTCAAAATAACACTTAAAATGTTAATCTTAACATAGTATAAAACAAAGTCGCTATCCTGTCCCTATGTCCCTATATGTGCTTAAATCTTGAAAACTACGCAACGGATTTTGAAGCGGTTTTTTTTAATAGATAGATTGATTCAAGGGGAAGGCTCGGGGGAAGGTTCGCACGGGTGCAATTTCAGAAAGTGGCATGCCGGGTACTAATATATCGGGTTTGTTCGGGTTTGTATTTATACCAGCGGGTTGCAACGCATGCCGGGTACACGCTAGTATTCAATAAAAATATTTAAATATGTATAAAATTATGCAATTATTATTTTTTTTAATAAAATAATATATATAATATTATAACTAATAATATCGTTTTCATATCATTTATAAATAATTTTGAAAATAATAATTAATCATAAAATAAGTGCACGTTTAAATATTTTTTAGTTAAAAATTTAGATTCCCCTTTTTTAAGTATTTTCTTAGTTATCATTTTAAAACGTTTTATACCTTGATAATAAATGGAGTTCTGACCTGTCCTAGTCTGTATTAAAGGTAAATCAATATTGAAAACAGTTCTAGTTAAATGATCATGTACGTCACGTCTGTAATTGAACTTTATATTTGAATGTTTATTTTTTTGATATAATTTGGCGAACAAAAACAATATTTTGTATTTTGCATTAAGTAAATATCCTTAATTGACATAATTTAAAAATTTTTATATAAAAGTTTAGTTGAATATTGTCTATCCAAGCAATATATGTTTTTAATTGCTTTATTTTGTAAAACTTGTAAAGGGTTAAGTAAGCAAATTTTGAAAAAGTTGATCCCCAAATTAAAGTTAAATATTGTAAATGAGAGTGAATAATAGCAAAATAAATAGGCCCACATATAATTTGGAGTGAAAAAACTGAGTTTTTTTTAAATCCCCACTGGTGCAACTATTTTCTGTTTAATATATTCAATGTGTTTACTCCAATTAATAGCTTCATCTATTATCAATCCCAAAAATTTAATTTTATTTGATTGTTTTAAATACCCGACTTTTAATTTTAAATCACTTCTGTATAAATTAGGTTTCTTTCCTTACAGAAAGAGAGGATTTTTCCAAATTTAATGTTAATTTATGAGTACACATTCATAATTCAATGATTTATAAAATTTTGTATAATTCCATATGAATCAGCGATGTATAAAATAGTTGTATCATCAGGAAACAATATAATTTTCCCTTTCAATTTTAAATTAAATATAGAATTAATATAAATAAGAAAAAATAAAGGGGCCAAAATCGAACCTTGCGGAACAACAAACAACTTGATTTTTTTTGTACATATACCGAGAAGAAAGTTCAGTAACTTTGAAACTAATAAAGCGAAACATTTAAAATTTTGATGGCTTTCGACCATAACATAGATCTTTAGATTCCATAACTTAGGTTTTATATTTTTCATTCAGGGGTTATTTAAATTGCTTATAATTTCAAAGCGACTAAGAATATGTTTAGTGACATATTAGACATTTATTTTTTAAAATATAACATTTCTCCCTACCGAGATCTTCTAATAAGCTACTCAACGTGAATCACCCTGTATAAGACAGAAATGAAAATACCAAACCTTTTCTGGTTACCAGTTTATTAGTTGATACATACGTCAGGCCTGTTTAATCGGCGGGGGTAAACGAATTTTCCTTGTAAGGCAACGGCACAGGAAAAATACCTCTTGATTGGCTCGTAGCTACAATTTTGACGACGAAACTCTTGTATGTTGTCAGGGTCGTTCACATCGCTAGATTAGTGCATATCAAATGTATTTCTTTGTTTTACCAAGGAATAACGCCACATCTTTTAAATTATAGCACGTTCAGTTCGATGTTAATGCTGTATTTTTGCAAGCCATTTTGCTAATAAAACATTAAGACGCCCTTAGAAGTTAAAAAAAAATTATGAATGCGAAGGTAATAGAACTTAGCCCAGTTCTGTCTCTGTCGCCAAAATCTTAACGTAAAATAGACCAGACTTCAACAGGGACTTAGCCATGATGCTGCGTGTTCTTAGAGAAATATGACTATTCCGGGTGTTTCTCAAAAGACGTTCACCCCTATAACTTTCCTGGATTTATAGATATTAAAATGAAATTTTGAGATTATGCATAAGAGATTAGTCTGCATTTATTGGCATAATTGTCAATTTGTTAGCACTTCCGGAAGTGACCTTGACTTTGGTATTTTAAATGGGACATCTTGTATATTATGTCATACTAATTGACTTTCTAAGTTTCAGAAGCGTTTAAAAAATGAAGATTTGTTTTCTTAACGTTTACTCAATTTTTCCTAATGAAACGATCGTAGTTCACTAGGATACATTTAAAACGAGCATTTTTTTTCCAACAATTTGATACCACTTCTCTATGCTATTTTAAAACTTACACGAAAAAATGTTCCTTAAGTCCCAATCGCAAAGTTAAAAGCGTTATGCATTATTGCCGCCCTGTCTTTTTTAAAGAAATATAAAGGCGGCTTTGAAAAACAATGGAATGATTTTGAAAACCAATATGGTTTTAAATTAAAATTGTAATGTCATTCGTTTATTAAACTTACATTGTAAATCAGATAAAATGGTTAGTTTTACTAGAAATGAACAAATTGATATGCTCCTAATTTTTGAAGAGACCAGTAAAATTCCTCTGAAGCCGCATGATTGTTTGTATTGTATGTTTTATAAACTAATGACATTAGAACTTTAAATTAAAGCCATATTGCTTTTCAAAACCTTTCCATTGTTTTTCAAAGCCGCCTTTATATTTCTTTAGTAAATAGAGGGCGGCAATAATGCATAACGCTTTTAAATATGCGATTGGGATTTAAGGCAAATTTTTCAGTGTCAATTTTAAAATACCATAGGCGTGTATGGTATCAAATTGTTGGAAAAAAATGGCTCGTTTTAAATATCCTACTGAACCACCATCGTTCTATTTCGAAAAATGGAGTAAACGTCAAGAAACCAAAATTTCATTTTTTAAACTCTTGTGAAACTTGGAAAGTTAATTACAATGACATAATTTTAATTTTCATATACTACTTGACTATAAATTAACAGATTTAATTAATTTGTAGCACTTATGATTGAGAAGTGAGGTGTCATTTCACTCATGTTATGCTGAACCCAAGAAAGTGAAAATATACAAGATGTCCCATTTAAAATATCAAAGTGAAGGTCACTTCCGGTTAAACTGGAAGTGCTAACAAATTGAAAATTATGCCAATAAATGCAGACTCATCTCTTATGCATAACCTCAAAAACTATAGGGGTGAATGTCTTTTGAGAAACACCCGGTATATGTTATAAATTTATATTTTAAAAGTTTTATCTATAATTTTAAAAGCAGAGATATAAAAAAATGCAATCAAGAGCTTTCTTAAAAATCCTCCTTTTCTTTTAGATCATTAGATACCTGCACAAAAACAAAACTGAAGGAGCCATACTGACGTTTTTACCAGGTTGGGAAGATCTGGTAAAAGTCCAGAAACTTATTCCCAACAGTGGCGACGTCATAGTATATTTGGTTCATTCTAAGTTAAAGGATTCCGAGCAGCATAAGATTTTTTCCAGACCACCTCCCGGTGTGAGGAAGATCATTTTGGCTACTAACATCGCCGAAACGTCGATAACCATTGACGATGTCGTCTACGTGGTCGACACTGGTATGCACAAGGATCAACTTTTTGATAATGATAAGGGTAAGTATTTATACAGAAATAGCTGTAGGAGATATAACAGATATTCACGTTAACGTTGACAGCAATAAAATATTCCGTTTACTGTCCTTAGATCTGTGCGAGGCTATTGACACCGTCTTGCGTCTGTAAGACAGAGAAAATTACACAGTATTGGGGTAAGGGGAAATTCACACCTTACTTCGAAATTATTTAAGCAATGTTAAATAATTTATTCAAATTAGGGGTGGACAAAGTTCGGAAAAAGAAATGAGATGTGAAAATCCACATGGATCAATATTATTAAGGTCCTGTATTATTTTTAATTTCATTTCAATATCAAGACGTGGAAGAGAACCATTGATAAAGGGAAAAATGTTATAGCTGTGTTTTTGGATTTTAAGCGGGCATTCGAAACAATTGAGTAAATTGTATCAGTATGGTATTCGCGGAAACGTTTATAAATTATTTTAGTAACAGGTCACGAAAAACAAAAATATCAAAAACATTCAAATAAAAAATAAATAATATAGGAGTTCCTCAAGGAAGTATACTAGATCCAATATTATTTATTTTATACATCAACGATATGCCTTTAGCTTTAAAAATGTGTAAGCTACAAATGTTTGCCGATGACACCTTAATTTACATTAATGTTTTAAATATTTTTGATGGTCTAACTAAATACTCTCATTAAAATTAAATATTTCAAAAACTAAATGTATGGTTATCGGTAATAATTTAAATTGTCAAAATATAAATGTTGTAATTGATGGTGAAAAATTGGAATTAGTAAACAGTTTTAAATATTTAGGGATAATTATTGATTGAAAATTAAATTTTTTTAATTATTTTGATAATATGATGATAACATCAAAGATTTCCGGAAAAGTAGGTTATTTTAAAAGAATCAGTTCTAATTTAAGTTTATTTTCTAAAAAAAACTGTATTTAACACTATTATATTACCACATTTTCTTTATTGTTCTTCCATTTTATATTGTGCTAGTGAGGAAATATTTGACAAATTACAAATTTTACAAAATAAGGCAATGCGGATTATTTTAAATTGTGACAAATATACAAAAATAAATTTTATGTTAAAAAATTTAGATTGGTTGAATGTCAGAAATTTAATTTTTTATTTATTTGTACGGGGTCTTCCAATGAGGACTGAACAGGGGCTCATTTTTGAGCTTCCTTGTATTTAAAGAAAAATCCAAAATAGCCAATCGATGTACTTTTTCCTGCAGAATTCAAAAATGAAACCAAAAATTTATTTGAACCAGAAACAAAAGAGTTACGCTATGGATAAGGTGTTTTTTAAATGGAACATAGCTTTTTTTATACGATTTTTGGAACGAGTGATTTTTTTTGTCCGTTCTGATTAAAATATTTAATATTGTGACAGCTATTTTTATTAAATTTTAATTTTTTATCCAGTATAATTTAACTTTAACCTGTTTGAAACATACACTAGATAATAAAGGTATAATCACCTTTGAATCCTTCAAAGTCAAAAAATTTGACAAATTTACTATAATATTGCCGAAATGACTTTGAAGGATTCAAAGGTGATTATACCTTTATTACCTAGTGTATGTTTCAAACAGGTTAAAGTTAAATTATACTGGATAAAACATTAAAATTTAATAAAAATAGCTGTCACAATATTAAATATTTTAATCAGAACGGACAAAAAAAATCACTCGTTCCAAAAATCGTATAAAAAAAGCTATGTTCCATTTAAAAAACACCTTATCCATATCGTAACTCTTTTGTTTCTGATTCAAATAAATTTTTGGTTTCATTTTTGAATTCTGCAGGAAAAAGTACATCGATTGGCTATTTTGGATTTTTCTTTAATACAAGGAAGCTCAAAAATGAGCCCCTGTTCAGTCCTCGTTGAAAGACCCTGTATATAAAATGAAAAATAATTTATTGCCTGATTGTTTAAAAAATGTTTGTTCTTTTAATCATGACCATCATAATTATAAAACAAGAACTAATCAAAATTTGTTTGTGGATAGAGTGTCTAAAACATTAGCATATAAGTATATTTTTCATAAAGGTTTGATAGAATATAATAATTTGAAAAATTCTATTAAATCCAATATAATTAAAACTATTTAAAGACTTTTAAATTACATTTATTTAAAAAAACAAAATGATACGTAATATTTGATACAATTTGCATAATGTTTAACTTTTATGTATGTTTTTGTTAAATGAAGGTTCCGTTTTAAAATTTAAAATAAATCTATAAAAACGTTGTTAAAAAAATGTATTAAAAAATATTTAATTGTAACTTTTTTTGCTAAATAAAAACATGTTACTACTGTTCCTACCAATACTAGCTCTTTGCAGAGCACATAACTCTTATTTTTTGTTGCTGACATTTTTTCAGAATTGTATGTTTTTATTGATATGGATTTATAAAGGGTTATATGATAATACTCCCAAGTAGCATTTTTAGACACATTACGGTAAATGTGTCTAAACTATTGTTTCTGTTTCCGACACAAATTGGAAATTGTTGGCAACATGTATGGAAATATTTTCGAAAGGTATACATTTTAAATGGCGCATTAGCACGTGTTTCCAAGTGGTTGGTACGGGCTGTGACTTTCGCTGTTTCGCCGCAAAATCGAAACTTTTATCGAAAATGTTTCGAAAATTTTTCAGAAATGTTTGGAACATGTTTCCATAAATGTGTCGATTGAGAGTTCATTTTACAAAGAGGGCGCTGAGTGTTGGAATTGTAAATTGTCAAAATGGAAACATTATTGAAACAAATAATTAGATATATAATATCTATCTCTCTGCAGGTTGTAAAATAAAAGAAAGTAAACAATATGATGACAGCATAATTTCGCCATAATGAATTTGTCACCAGAGTATTTTCTATAAGTGATACATTTTTTTCGTATGGTTTATTGCAGAGGAGATCCAAAAATCGTTGACGAAATAAATTTTATCGTGCAATTTAGTAATTTAGCTTTATATTCTTAAGACGCTCCCGGTATATTGACATTTACACACAAAATAAATACTTTTTCAAAAAATAAAATCTTAAATATTTTTAAAATTTTACTTAATTCTTCTTTTAATTTATTAAGCTAGCAAAATGGAACTAATGTAACCACTTGTTTACATTTCAAATGACGCAGGAAGTTAATTAAAGTCCATTTTAATAATATAAAAATGAATTTGTCAAAATGGCCGCCAGAAAGCGATAATTATTCTGGTCTAAAATGGAGTCGACACACAATTTCTAGTATTTGGTTTCTATAATGTTTCGATAATCATGTAGCTATAATTCATAGAAAATGTCTCGAAACATGAAGAATGTTTCGATATTGTACCGAAACCATGCGAAACAAACGTCGCTAAAGTAAAAAATGCACAGTTCCGTCAAGAGGAAGGTTAAGCTTAGAAGCATAAAACTTCTGTATACCGTCACGGTATACACTACCACTTTACACTTTTTGTGACATATAACCTGCAAAATTGGTTTGTACTTTGTTGAACGTTTAATAAAACGTACTTATAACTTATTCCTAAGTAATAATCTAAAACATGTACTCAATTGTCAAGACAAAGGAAAAGAGTAGGTTGGTAACAAAACAAAAATGTACAATTTATAGGTTATAATCGTTATAATCGAGGTTATAATAATTGTCCGGGTGCGGTAGTGTAAAGGTTTCTGGCAGTTTCGAAAATTATTTTCTGCGCAAGCTTTGTAATTAAATGGATATCACTGTTTGGTAAATATTTCAAAGCAGAAGAACACCAATTTGTTTTGAATCACTTAATTCGAAAATGTGTCGCTACAATTTGGGAGCACATGTGTCTAAACACAATTTCATAATATTATATAAAAATGTTTCGAAACATTTTCTTTTGTGCGTTTCCTAAATGTATCGACACTGTATTTTGGAAAGTATTTTGAAACTAACAGTTCTTAATCGTTTCTAGTAACTAAATTCGAAAATGTGTCGCAAAAGTTTCAAAACACATGTGTCTCCACACAATCTAAATAATTTTAATCGAAAATGTTTCGAAACGTTTCTCAGCAAAGAATTTGTGTCCAATTTGTGTCTATAATTGCTACTTGGGCTGTAATATAGGAATACTGCGCAGTTAATCAAGAATTGCTGGGACCCGTCAAATTAATTTTTTTGAAAAGCATTTTTTTAGAAAAAAGATATAAAATATGAATGCTACGTGTATCAACTTTAATTTTTTTAATAATTTAAATAATTATTTATTATACAAGGAAAAAGTAATACATTTTTGGGAGGTGTAAGCTTTGTGGTGCACGTCTAATTAAAACACCATATTGGGAACCCTTTTGGTATTGTTACTTTTGTGGGAATTTTATACCGGGTGTTTCTCAAAAGACGTTTACCCCTATAACTTTACTGTATTTATAGATATTAAAATGAAATTTTGGGATTATGCATAAGAGATGAGTCTGCATTTATTGGCATAATTTTAAATTTGTTAGCACTTCCGGTTTGACCAAAAGTGGCCTTGACTTTGGTGTTTTAAATGGGACATCTTGTATATTTTTACTTAATGGGATTCAGCATAACATTCTGAGTAAAATGACACCTCACTTGACATTTTTTGACGTGCTATAATATTTTTACGTTTATTTTTTATTTTCAATCTAGAGTGCGTCAAATTAATTAAATCTGTTAATTTATAGTCGAGTAGTAGGTATATGAAAATTAAAATTATGTCATAATAATTAACTTTCTAAGTTTCATAAGCGTTTAAAAAATAAAATTATGTTTTCTTGACGTTTACTTCATTTTTCCAAATGGAACGATGGTAGTTCACTGGGATATATTTAAAACGAGCATTTTTTTTCAACAATTTGATTCCATACACTCCTATGCTATTTTAAAATTGACACGAAAAATTTTTTCTTAAGTCCCAATCGCAAATTTAAAAGCGTTATGCATTAAAGTCAAAGTTTTTATTTGCTACTTACATAAATAGTTTATAGCACGTCATAAATAATAATATATATGTAGGTAAATATAATTTAACACGTACAAATGTATATAAATAACAATAAATTAGTGTGTAAAACAAACAATGCACAAACATTAAAATAAAATTTAAAATTAAGAGAGACATAACTGGGAACCCCACAACCAATGCACAGCATCCGGGCGGTGATTACCAGGAGGCCAACAGGTATTCATTTAAGGTATAAAAGCAATGGTTTAGTAAATACATTTTAACACACTTTTTGAACAGAACATCATCGAGGGCCCGATACCGTCCCGGGATCTTATTATATAAATTGCAATTAAGTGAATTGTTTTTAGATTTGGTAAGTCTGAATCGCTGAGCCACTATCCTGTCTGAGCCTCGAGTGTTGTAGCTGTGAATATTTGAATGCCTAGTGAGTTTATCTCTACGGGAATGTAGCTCCAGCACAGTTTGAAAAATATAAACACAGGGCAGCGGCATTATGCCAAATTTTTTGAACAGAGGCTGACAATGGTCCCTATATCCTGCGTTAGCCAAAAGTCTTACAGCTCTCTTTTGGAGTCGAAAGATCTGTTGTGCATTTGTACTGTTTCCCCACAACATTGCCCCATACGCAATATGGGAATGAAAAAGGCCGAAATATAGTGATTTCAAAACGTCCAAAGTCAAACATTTACGCAAGTTTCTAAGAAGGAATATCGTACTCGACAATTTTCGTCCCAGTTCAGTTACGTGGGCCTCCCAGGATAAGGAATCATCCAGAGTGATACCCAGTAATCTACATTTATTGTTTTTGTTCAACAGTCGATTACTCGAGACAACCAGTTCCTGAGTCTTACCCGTATTAAGCTGCAAGAGATTGCAAGAAAACCAGCTTTCTGCATCCTTCAGCAGCAGTTGAGATGCCATAATCAAATTCTCCAGACTAGAAGCAGAAGTAATAAAAGTAGTGTCGTCTGCAAATATGGTTAAATTGCAAATCCGTTGCATGTAATAACACAGATCATTAATATAAATTATAAACAGGAGGGGCCCAAGGACGGATCCCTGTGGCACTCCATATTTAACATAGCCTAAATCAGACTTGACACCTTCAATCTCCACAAACTGCTGCCGATCAGACAAATAAGACTCAAGAAGGTTTAGGGGAACACCTCTTATGCCATAGTGGCATAGTTTTTTTAACAGGAGTTTGTGACAGACACAGTCGAAAGCTTTTGTTAGATCGCACAAAGTTATTGACGTGAGCTCTCCAGACTCCAAGCCCTCGACTATGTCACTCACAACCTGTAAGACTGCTCCCAGTGTTGATCTTTTTTTCCTAAACCCATACTGAGATGGGTGAAACAACCCATTAGTCTCAAAATAATTATACAGACGATCCTTCAGCAGAGACTCAAAAACCTTGGAAAATATCACTATAATGGCTATAGGTCGATAATTCTCCACCAATTCAGAGTTACCCTTTTTTAATATTGGTGTAATTTTAGCCATCTTAAAAACGTCCGGATAAATACCGCTCAAAAAACTCTCATTTATTAAAGTGGTTAAAGGTTCAACTAGAAAGTTTATGGTTTCCTTAAGCAGTCTATCATTTATATTGAAAGCATCTAGAACTGCTGATCTTTTAAGATTAAGTATTGTTAATTCAACTTCTTTTGGGCATACTGGGTGCAGAAAAAAGTTACAATTAACTGGTGGAATATATTTTAAGAAGTCACTTGCTTCGGTGGAGTTTGCAGGGAAGTTCTTAATTATGTTTTCAGAAACCGAGTTGAAATAGTCATTAAAATCGTTCGGTTCAATTGTTATCTTATCTTTATTTGATAATTTTTTTCGATTGCATTCAAAATTTATTAATTTCCAACAATCTTTGGACTTATTTTTTGAATTTAATACGTAATTATTGTAAGCTTGTTTTTTGTAAAAAGTAATAGAGTTTCTGTAGTCAGTCTTTAACTTATTGTACGTAGACCAATCCTCCGAATCATTTTTAACATGACATATCATTTTTACAGCTGATAAAATATTTCTCTTATTATGCAGATCCTCATTAAACCATTGGACTGGGGATTTATTATCCTGCTTGCATTTCTTTACAGGAAAACATTCATTTGATGCCGCTCGGTAAGTTTCAACCAGCCATTCAGCCATAGCATTGACATCTTTGGACAAAACATGAAATTTATTCCAGTCAACGGTGCTTAAAAGATTTTTAAAATTTTGGATATTTTTATCCGACAGTATTCGCCTATACGTGTACGGATGACGCTTGAAGGCACCAGCCCTCACAGCCAAATACTGTCCAGAATGATCCGAAATACATGGATCATAAACGCCAACATCCATCCCACTCACACAAAGACTAGTGACTACATTATCTATACAGGATCTAGACTGTGGGGTAACCCTGGTATACTCCTTAATAGTAGCCGAAAGACCAAAGGACTCAAAAAGAAACAAGAGTTGTTTCTGGAAAACTGTATCAGACCTAAAATCAGTATTAAAATCACCCACAAGGACAACATCAAAACCACTCGATGATACCCTACTCAATAGTAATTCAAGATTGTCTAAAAATAGATTTATATCACCTACACAAGAACGGTAGGTAGTAATAATAATAAGATTTAAACTTTTAATTTTTAATGCACAAAACTCAGAGTGGAACTCTTGATTGAATGAATCAACCTCAAGTTTCACACATGTCAAACCGTTTTTAAGAAAAATGCAAACACCGCCATGGATAGCAGTTTGTCGACAGAAAAAGCTGGCTAGATAATAACCTTGAATATTAATAGTCTTTAGATTAGATTCCGAAAGCCAGTGTTCAGATACACATAGGATACTTACATTTACATTAGATAGGAATATATTAAGCTGATCAACCTTGTTGGCTATAGACTGCACATTGATATGAAATAAACCAGTTATATCTCTCTTGTTAAAGAGATTTGTTATATTTTTAATCGCTAGGTCCCGATTTCTCAGATCGCCGAGGTCGTCAATGCCAGTCGGTGAAAAAACCGATTGACATAAGTGCCCTTTGGCCAGATTGATGGTTCCATTGCCCTATCAAAATTGTCGTCTGCAATAGTGACTTTAAAGCTTGAGTAGTACTGTGGAAATTTGGACTTCATCTGTTCGCATTTAACCTCTGGGAATAGTTGCTTTAGATATCCTGTAAGGTTTTCAGTCGTTGTCGTTGGACACAGTTTGTACACGTGAAGGAAAGCGAGTTTACTTGCTGCTCGTAGTGTAGACTGTGCATTGCCATTACCCTCCATGTTGCCGACTAATGGTTTAGGCTTATTATTAGTCTTGACCTTACGTTTAACCAGAATAAAATCCCCATCTCCTTCACCATTTGGTCCGGAATTGACTGTTTCTTTTGCTTTCTCGATCGCATTAGAAACATACTGGGGCGATATATTTTTATGTGAATTTTCACCTGCGTTGGACATTGCAAGCGTCTTAACAACGTTTTTGTCCTTTAAGCTACCTAAAGGATTTTTATTAGATGCATTTTTTTTTGAGACTTTTAATGTGGTCGTCGAATCATGTAAAGTATTCTGTGAAACAGCAGTAGTTGCCGGTCTCCCAGTGCCATGACCTTCGGTCGTACGCTCGGACCCGGACGGAATAGTCGAGATGCTTTCTGCAGTACCAATCGCGACACCGGTCGTGGCGGTACCGGAGGTTTCACTAGAGACACTTTCTGCGGTATTTAAATGTAATTGTGCAGTACTAGTAGTGACGGTTCCCATGAATTTGGAACCCTTTGGAAGATTGGAAGTTTTGCCGGTAGATGGCGAGTACTGCAGCAAAATATCTTTAAATGTTTGCACCTGATTTTCCATGAAAATTAGTCTTTCTTTTAGGAATGTGTTTGTTTCACTTAATGTTTTAATTAATACGTCTTTCTCATGCACGATGGTGCGTAGCATATCTACCTGTTCCGGCTCCGATGTAACCGTTTTAAATGAGGAATCCAAATCATCGTCATCTGGCTTATTATTAGGTATATTGATGCAACAGTTTATTAAGTCATCACTAAGTTTTTCGATATTACTAAAGTATTTTATACATCCCCGGTGCATTAGTCCACCACACGTCACACATTTCAAGCCCGATACTGGTACGATACGGCATTTTTTGCACTTTTTATTTGGATGCACTTCCATAGCCGTGTTTACATGGTCGGCCATCTTTTATTTATTTTTGCCGCCCTCTCTTTTTTATAGAAACATAAAGGCGGCTTTGAAATACAATGGAATGGTTTTGAAAACCAATATGGTTTTAAATTAAAATTGCTATGTCATTCGTTTATTAAACGTACATTGTAAATCAGATAAAATGGTTAGTTTTACTAGAAATTAACAAATTGATATACTCCTAATTTTTGGAGTGACCAGAAAAATTGTTCTGAAGCCGCAAGATTGTATGTATTGTATGTTTTATAAACTAATGACATTACAGTTTTAAATTAAAGCCTCGTTCTAAATATCCTAGTGAACCACCATCGTTCCATTTGGAAAAATGGAGTAAACGTCAAGAAAACAAAATTTCATTTTTTAAACGCTTGTGAAACTTGCAAAGTTAATTATTATGACATAATATACTACTTGACTACTATACATTAACAGATTTAATTAATTTGTAGCACTGTAGATTAAAAATAAAAAATAAACATAAAAATGTTGTAACACGTCAAAAAATGACAAGTGAGGTGTCATTTCACTCATAATGTTATGCTGAACCCAAATAAGTAAAAAAAATAAGATGTCCCATTTAAAATATCAATGTCAAGGTCACTTCCGGTTAAACCGGAAGTGCTAACAAATTTAAAATTATGCCAATAAATGCAGACTCATCTCTTATGCATAATCTCAAAATTTTATTTTAATATCTGTAAATATAAAAAAGTTATAGGGGTGAACGTCTTTTGAGAAACATCCCGTATATTGATTAGGGTTAGGGACCTACCGCCTCATTTTAATTTTTGCTATGATGTATTTGTAATTTGAATTTTATTCGCATTACTTTATTGTAATTGTCTTCTCTTTCTCTTTTCAGACCCTTGAAAAAGTTTTTATTAAAAACGACACGTTGGGATAAATACAATTATTGTGTCATTTCATTGCCTGCCCTCATTCCCGCTATACTTATTCGAAGTATGTTAGTTAGTTTAGTAAAAAGGCGTTTAAAAAAAAACTTTGCAGCAATTAGTCCATAAAATTCCAAACGTCCATATTTTTATTATTTCTCACTTTTTAGAGCACCGTTTTTGAAATCGGCGTTATTTTACACTGTACGTGTGTTTGTAGGAATTAATATAATCGACATGGATTGGATTTCCAAAGCGAGTGCCAATCAAAGGGCGGGACGCGCTGGTCGCTGTTCCCCAGGAGAGTCCTATCACCTTTACACCAAAGAAAAATTCAGTCAATTTTCCGATTATTCTACACCAAAGATTCTCAGTAAGTAAAACTTAATATACGCCCGTATTCACTAAAGCGGTTTCAACTTTAGTAAAGGTTTCATGAGGATCACGCATACCGGGAGGTGCCCGCGAAACTGGCCATAGGAAATCCCATGGAAAATTGGCTACCCTCGAATATTGGCTCCCCTATTAATTTTACATCAAAATTGTATTAGACTTTTTTGAAGGACCTTGTTCGATGGACTCGCACACCAAATTTTATTATTTTCTAATTAGTGTGTAAAAAAACGTTTTTATTTAAAAAAAAAATTTTTTTTTAGGAAATACATGTTTTTTTTTTCAAATTAAAAAAAATTCATATTACCTAATTAAAAAAGAAATATTTTTTTTGTTTTTTATGAAAAAAATAAATAAACATAATTATTGGTTGTGCGTAGTGATGTAAAATTTTCGAAATTTTTGGAAATTTTCTAAAATCTGGTATTTTTAGTATTTAAATTAAGCTTAGAAATGCAAGCAGCCATTTTTTATTAAAATCTACTTAGATTTACGTAACGTACACATGTGAAAAACATTGTACAAAAATATTTCATATCCATATCTGAAAAATTTTCCGGCCCGACACTAGAATCGGTATCGTGTACAGAAAATCCATCATCAGTTTCGGTATCAGACTCAGACTGCTCAGATCCGGTAGCTTCTATTTCTATATTTATATTATTGCGAACGTTTCTTTAACTTTTTGGCGGAATTACGTCTTCTTTGTTTTTATATCTAAGATTGGGAAATATTCGGCTTAGAAGCGAGGGGCAAATCACCCCCCATTATATGTACACCAAAATTCCCCTTTTGTCACAAATACCCCTTAAATACCCATAAATACCCCTTAAATACCCATAAATTCCCATAAATACCCCATAAATTCCCATAAATACCCCATAAATTCCCATAAATACCCCTTAAATACCCTTAAATACCCATAAATACCCCATAAATACCCCTTAAATACCCATAAATACCCCTTAAACGACCATAAATACCTTAATTTCCCATTAAATTCACTACATTGTACACCAAAGTTCCTATTTGCCTTTGATAGGTATAGAGCTTTGGAAACAAAAACGTCGGTGCAAACCCTGTTGTGTGTTGAATAGTTGGACCCTGAAGAACTGAAACGAGCAAAAAAGTGGTATTTTTTGCTCGTTAATTGAAATAATTAAGGCGTATCCCTTCTAGGGAGGAGATTTCGGGAAAAATAAGCAAAAAGTTCCAGCTGTCAATGTAAATTTTTTAATAATTTTTTCCAAGAAACTCAATATGGTCTATCAGCGTCTTCTCGGAAAGATAAATGAGAAAAAAAAGTGAAAATAGTATGTACCGTTCGAGCGATATCTCTTTCGCAATACGATTTGTCAAAATTTTCTTTTCGCTCTAGCTTCCGTATAGTTTATCCGATTTTGACGAAATTTTGTATGGTGGCTACGGTAGTGGTATACTACAAAACGTATATCTCAGATCTGTCAAAATCTTATTGACAAGCGGTAGGTATATAGAAAACCTGTCAAAATATCAAATTTGGAAAATTTCGATATCTGTCAAAAAAAATAGCAGGTCGTATATATAGTGACCCAAGGAATTCGGGAAAAATAGGCAAAAAATTCTCCTGTCAAAATTTGACAGCTGTCAATGTCAATTTAACAATTTACTATTTGGATCAACCAAAATGGGGGGTCGTATAGATTTCACATTATCGCCGTTTAAGAAGAGCCGAGATCGTATCTCTATGATAATGACAGTTGTAATGAGCCCACAAAACATCCCCATTACAACATAAAGTGAAATGACGACAGCCGAGCCGATAGAGGCATACGCTAGATGCGGTCTGACGCTAGATGGCGATAAGATGCACTACCAGGTTTCTGCCTAATCAAAATAGATGGCGCCACACGTAAATGGATTAATCTGAATTCTATCGGCTATCCCTCGGGCTATCCTATCGTATGTTCTATACGTTCTTGAAAATTCGCAGGCGCGACACCATTTGGCGCATGCGTAGAACTCGTTATATATTAATAAATTTACCTTAAATGGCCATAAATACCCCTTAAATACCCATAAATACCCATAAATTCCCATAAATACCCATAAATACCCCTTAAATGACCATAAATACCTTAATTTCCCATTAAATTCCCTACATTGTACACCAAAATTCCTAGGTGAAATCCCCCTCGCTTAGAAGCGAATATTTCGAAAATTTTCGCAGTATTCGGGAACATTCGGGCGGAAATATTCGCAACTCACATCACTAGTTGTGCGTTGTGCCCGGTTGGACCAAAATTCTTGAAAATACACAAGAAAAATGGGAGATTTTATATGTCTAATAAAATTAGTACATTAAAAAAAAGTTTACTCTTTTCTATAAAGCAAAAACAATGATTCTGAAAAAAAAAACATTTTTGAAAAAAAACAAACCGCATTGTTTTTTTTTCTAAAAAAAACGTTTTTTAAAAAAAAACAGAACGTTTTTTTTTAAATTTACATCACTATTTCTAATAAGTCAGTTAAAGGTTGTTTAGAAAAAACTCTTAAAAATTAAATACTGCTCTGAAACCACCAGAAATAATCATGATAATGTCAAATGTTACTAAAGGTTTTATTTTTTCTTTGTTTCAACATGTTTTACAGTATTATGGTATTATGGAAAACAGTAAAACAAAGTTGAACTAGTAAATTTCCGCTTTATTAAAAAGAAAATTACACGTTTCGCTAACGTTGTAGCTTTGTCAGATGATAAGATATAATAAATTGAAAATAATAATATAATATATATCTTTATTCTCAACCAACTTAAAAAGTTCATTACAGAGAATATAACACCAAATATACAATACATAAAATCACAAATATTAAAAATCATGTTTAGTAACATAAATAACTCCATCGAAATTAAAAAAAATATATATTATATATAATAACCATTTACAAAAAATAATAATAATATATAAAGCGTTTAAGTTATAGTTTAGTTTTAAAAAAATATTTTTTTACCTTTTTTTTTAAAGTCCATAATTCTGATATTTCTTTAATTTTTTTCGGCAAACTGTTAGTGCGGGCGCTGGATGGAGTTGAGTGTGCAAAATATGAGGACCGCAATCTGTGCATGGTTTTGTACTAAGAAAAGCTTGCAGATTATGATTCTGGATGTTGCCAGGGGGATTATTGGTCCATTATTTTTTACACCCCAACCTCTTAGATATCAAGTAAATAGACTGACCAAATGCTTTGAAACCATTTAAATGATTGTTTTAGTGACAATATCCAATTGTTTCTTATATTAAGGTGGGAGTATCAACATGGTTGCCAACCTATAACCTATTTCGCGTAGATTTATTTATGTTTTCTAGCTTTTATACAAAATTTAAAGAAAATCAGTATCGACTTGATATTCTATAGGTAATAATTGACATATTTAATAAATATCAAGGAATTTCATAACTTATTTTAGGAGAATTGTATAGCGCAAAATATCGGGTAAGATTTTTTTTAACATTATTATGTCATTGTCACTCATTGTTCCTTCACTATACAATTCTCCCAAAATTAGCAATGAAATAAATTGATATTTTTGTAATATATCAGATACTACCTATAGTTAAATTAAAAGAATTTCCGTTGCACGTCATACCTTCGAGTATTAGCAATGTTGCCAGTTTGTAATCAAAATACCCCAGTAAGGAAATGCTTCGGCATTTTTCAATAAAGGTAAACAACGTAATCAACAGAAATGTGTATGAATCCCTTTGTTGTTCTTAAAAGATCAGTTTTTAATCCTATTTATAAAAGGATTTGCAGTTTTAGTTAAAAACGACTTAAATAAACTCACGAAAACACGAAATGAAAACAATAAACGTCAATCAAAATTCGCCAAGAAATAAACTGGCATCACCGATGCGTTGACACTTCTGTTGCCAACTGTCAGCCCAAAAAATGCAAATGATATTAATTTTTAAAATGTTAAATTTAAAAAACATCTCCTTTAAGCGGCTTAGTATCAAAGAAGAATACATTAAGTTTCTTTTACATTCAATATCGCATGAAATTTATATATTTTTTGCCCAAATTTAATTTTCTTATGTTTCCTAACCGATTTTCAATTATCAGCTGATTGATGACGTGCAACGGAAATTCTTTTGATTTAAGTTTAAATAATGTACCGACGATATTGATTTTCTTTAAATGTTAGTTATTAAAATAATAAACTCAAAAAATCAACGCGAAATAGGTTATAGGTTGGCAATAGATTGAATGACGTTGAGAATTCAACCTTAAATGGTGAAGGTCGTCCCCTGTTCGTTTAATTTAGCCCCCCGGTCGCTAGTGGCGCTATTGTAGGAATTTTGTTTTATAAGGTTGTTCATCTCCTAACGTTGGTAGAAACAGAATATTCATGTAGAATGAGCATGGCCAACATTCTGTACCTCTCTCTCTCTCTGTACCTGCATAATATGTGCGAGAAAGATAAAAATATGGCTTGTTGTGACAGATCCTGAAGTCTTACCTGGACTGGTGAAAGATTGTCATTGTCATTTTATGATTGATTTGTAAAATATATAAAAAATAAAGTTATTATTAAATAATTATTCATATATAATTTATAAACTTAACATGGCGCAGTCGGTAGTTTGAGAATCGTAAATAGGTATATATTTAATATGTCGCGACCAAAGACATCGGGAAGAAAAACCAAGGCAATTAACAAAAGCGTGGAACCTCCTGAAGACTTCATTAATGTCGCCCAACGATTGGAAAGTACAGCGAAAGCTATTAAAGATATAGAAAGAAACTTTACTTCACAACTTAATGAACTACAAGGTACAATAACTAGTTTATTAAATAAAAACTTTGAAAATAACACGGAATTGTTAGAAAAATCTACAGAAAATAATAATATAATAATGTAAGCTGTTTTTTTATGTAAACCATATTTATGTAAATATCTAATATTAATAAATCTTGTCGCCATATCATTGTTATAATTTCCTTTCGTTCTCCCTAATTATTTTAACTTGAATCAGATGTTTCGCGCTTCAAACTTTTCCGTTAAGTTGGAAGCGCGAAAATTTGAATTCAAAGTAATAATAAAATTTAAATTTTTATGCTTGGCGCCTACCCCCACCACGACTATATTTAGTTTTTCCCCCGGTCGCATGTGGCGCTATCAGGGAACCAATTTAGTATGTTAAGTTGCCTATCTATCCTTGAGAGCGCGCTACTCGCTTGTCTATGGTTTACTGACAATAACTGACAACTGGTGACAGGTATAACTTTATTACCATGGTTACCATATCGTTTCAAAATCATATCGTTCTTATTGGAAAACCCTTTACTTAAGATTTTGTAAAATACCCATATTGCACATAATTTAAGTATTTTGAACACTATGTTGGATTTTCCCGCTATTGTATCCCTTCCATTGTTTTTATTTTCAATCTTTATTATATCATTGCCATCTGACGAAGCTACAGTGTTAGCGAAAAATGTAACTTTTTAATATAGTGAAAATATTATAATTATGGATTTGCATTGGTACTTATCAATATCCTGAACGGTTAAAAAAGTCAGTCCGTATTAAGGTGATAGGCAGAGATTCGATTGCATATCCCTAAAATTGCAATCTTCCAAATTTGATATCGCATAATTTTATAAATTACACTTTTAATGCGACTCCACAGAAAAATCCTTTGCATAAATTTATACCGCGACAGTTTCGGGTTTGCCGTTTTGGTTTCAAAATTGCAAACTGGCCGCCGATAATTTTTATTTGATATCACGACATCCCCATCGCTAAAATAATCCAAAACCGTCTTGCCAGTTGATTTCGCGAAACTGTTGTAGACTTGTATTTTTATTTGTAACTCTTATTGTTTTAATAGACAGCTCCCTAACGAAAATCGTCCTGGATTCCAAAACTTTTTCCAACAACATGGACGCCTGCGAGTTTATGAACGGCCTAATAACGCCTCCGGAAAAGTTCGCCGTAGAGAGAGCCGTTGACGAGTTGAAGCAATTGCAATTGCTCGACGCACGTGAAAAATTGACCCCGTTGGGTAGAACCCTGGTAAACTTTCAGTTGGAACCGAATCTTGCTAAGGTATGAGGGAAGTTTTGAGGTAATTTTCTGTTATGGCCTACACCAAGCCAATATACCGGGTGTCACGGAAGGTGGTTCGCCCCTCTAACTTTTTTGTTTTTCAAGATAATGGAATAAAATTTGGGGAATTTGTATACGATATAAAATTGCATTTTTTGACAAATGACTCAACATTATGGAACTTCCGGTTTAACCGGAAGTGACATGAACTTTCACCTGGTATATTTTTTCTTTTTTTGACTCCATATGACATTCTAAATACAACTATGTGTCACTTGTCACTTTTTGTCACCAAAAAAATATTTTTTTTCCAAATTTATTGTTTTATCTAGAGGGCTATGAATACCTTAAAATCACTTATTTCAGTTTATTAATCTTGGGAAAAATACAATTTTACAATTTTTGGTCCAATGCTATGTGCTATGTAAAATTTAATTTTTAAAGTTGTATAACTTATTTTTTTAAACGGTAACTTGGTGGCTCGTCGGGTTAAGAAAAAAGAGGATTTTTTTACGATTACTTTGATACCATACACTATTAGGTTTTAGAAAAACTGCCATTAAAAAAACTTTAAAAAGCTAACTTGGAACTTTCTTAAAATAAAGCATCCTTTGAGAATAAATTTAGATTTAAAAGCATCAAGTAGCCTGTGACCAGCAAAACTGATAAAACAAAATCATGCCTTGAAGAAAATTGACATGCCAACAGCTTCTGCCAAAGTAAATTAGTTTGTTGTTTAAAAAACATGGAAAATAATAGTTTTACAATTAGTGAAAAAGTTAATATGTTATTAGTGTTTGGAGAATGTAGAAAGAATTCAACCGATGCTGCACGACTTTACGCACAAAGATATTTTAATCGGCGTCATCCAACCCGGCACTATTAGGTACCCAAAACTGGTTCCGAAACTGCGAAATGAGCCTGACAATAATAACATATCAACTTTTCGCCACTCCTTGTAAAACTAGTATTTTCCATGTTTTTTAAACAACAAACTAATTTACTTTGGCAGAAGCTGTTGGCATGTCAATTTTCTTCAAGACATGACTTTGTTTTATCAGTTTTGTTGGTGACAGGCTACTTGATGCATTTAAATCTAAATTTATTCTCAAAAGATGCTTCATTTTTGGAAAGTTCTAAGTTAACTTTTTAAAGTTTTTTAATGGCAGCTTTTCTAAAACCTAATAGTGTATGGTATCAAAATAATCGTAATAAAATCCTCTTTTTTCTTAACCCGACGAGCCACCATGTTGCCGTTTAAAAAAAAATGAGTTATACAACTTTTAAGATTACATTTTACATAGCACATAGCATTGGACCAAAAATAGAAAAATTGTATTTTTCCCAAGATTAAAGAACTGAAATAAGTCATTTTAAGGTATTCATAGACAAAACAATTGGAACAAATTGGAAAAAAAATATTTTCTTGGTGACAAAAAGTGACAAGTGACACATCGTTGTATTTAGAATGTCATATGGAGTCAAAAAAAGTAAAAATATACCAGGTGTCCCATTTAAAAATAGAAAGTTTATGTCACTTCCGGTTAAACCGGAAGTTCCATAATGTTGAGTCACCTGTCAAAAAATGCAGTTTTATGTCGTATACAAATCCCCCAAATTTTATTCCATTATCTTAAAAACTAAAACGTTAGAGGGGCCAACCACCTTCCGTGGACACCCGGTATTGATGATTTTTATAAAAAAAATATTATGTATTTTTGAGTATGGATTATCATTCTGTAATACTTTTTTGGCGGGAACGCTTAATTTTTGATATATTAGAGTTATAGGCTTCCAACCTGTACCGCAGATATATTAATAATATAATAATAGCAATGCACAAATAAATGTAAAAATGTTTTGTACATCTAAAACAAAACATTTAAACTGGTATGGTAATATTGTAGGTTACGTAAAATATGTTAAACCGGATTTACATTGGTATTAGGCCAACAATATTGCAAATAAAATAAAACGTAAAATATATTTCTACATTTCTAAAAAATACATGACAATTTTGGTGCAATATTCAATTTCAATACCAACAATATATTAAACCGGTTTAATATTAATAAAAAAAAACCTCATATTGTAAAATTGGTTTCTACATCTGAAACTATCTATTTTAAACTGATGTGGTAATATTGGGGGTATCTAAAATATGCTAAACCGGTTTATTATTGTTGGTTTCCTAAAATATGGTAAGCCGGTTTTGCATTCATAATAAACCAACAACACTGCAAAAATAAAATGTTAATTTGGTTTCAACATATCAAAAAAAGCATTAAAACCTCAGTGCAACAAACATTTAAACACTGAGCGACCTCTAATTAGGAGAAAATGTTCTATTTAAGTAAAAAATAGTCTATTTTTTTTTACTTCCAAATCGACTTTTTGGTCGAAACTATCAAATTAATATACTAATTGTTTGCTCAAAAGAAAGTGATTCCAACTTATTATTGCGTCTTCAAACTCGGAAAATGAGGCCCAAGAGATGGTCCAATATAGTAGATTTACCTTGTAAATCGACTTCATAGTTAGATTTAAGGAAAGTCAGTAATAAACGCCAAAGCGACAAAAGGTTATGTCCAAATTGGTTAAACAAGTACTGTGTTATACCGGACTCTACATATTAAAATGTCCAAACTGGTTTAACAAGTACTGTCTTATACCAAATTCTACATATTGAAATGTCCAAAGTGGTTTAACAAGTAGGTACTGTATTATACCGGATTCTACATATTCAAATGTCCAAATTGGTTTAACAAGTACTGTATTCTACCGGATTCTACAAATTCAAATTGCCAAATTGGTTTAACAAGTACTGTATTCTACCGGATTCTACATATTCAAATCGCCAAATTGGTTTAACAAGTACTGTATTATACCGGATTCAAATGTCCAAATTGGTTTAACAAGTACTGTATTCTACCGAATTCTACATATTCAAATGTCCAAATTGGTTTAACAAGTCCTGTATTATACTGGTTTCTACATATTGAAATGTCCAAAGTGGTTTAACAAGTACTGTATGATACTGGTTTCTACATATTGAAATGTCCAAAGTGGTTTAACAAGTAGGTACTGTATTATACCGGATTCTACATATTCAAATGTCCAAATTGGTTTACCAAGTACTGTATTCTTCCGGATTCTACATATTCAAATGTCCAAATTGGTTTAACAAGTACTGTATTCTACCGGATTCTACATATTCAAATGGCCAAATTGGTTTAACAAATACTGTATTATACCGGATTCTACATATTCAAATGGCCAAATTGGTTTAACAGATACTGTATTATACCGGATTCTACATATTCAAATGTCCAAATTAGTTTAACAAGTACTGTGTGTATTGATGAATGCATATTACGAGTTAAAAAAATGTTAATACGGCGCCGGTGGTTAAAAAATATGCTAAACGGTTTCTGCCTTCTTGGTTTAACACGTAAATTTACCATAGTGTGTGTTTAACGTATGCGTGTTATTTTAAGTTAAAAAATCATAAACCGGCGGTTGAAAAAAAAAGGGTAAACCGGCGGTTTAAAAGATATTTTGAACCGGCGGTTAATCGGTTTAACACTTATCTTTCACTGTGTTTATTAATATATACGTATTATTTTAAGTTAAAAAATTGTTAAACCGGCGGTTTAAAAAATTGTTAAACCGGTTTCTACATTTTTTAATATAAATTATTTGTTTAACACGTATTTTTCACTGTGTGTATTAATATATATTTTTTTTTTTGAAATTTGTTAAACCGACGGTTTAAAAATAATGATAAACCGGTTTAAACCTTTTAGTTACGTTAAAAACATTGTTAAAACCCATTTTTATCGAAGTTATATTTAGAATTCGGATTAGTTTATGGTTAGTGTATATTTGGTTGTCGCGTGCGTTATTGATTTTGTTGTAGCGTTTTCTCATAGATGGCGTTGAGATTTATATTTCACCGCTTGGAAAATACAAAAGTTGTTTAAGTTTTTGAGTTTTCATTCGTTCTGTATCGCTTCTCGGCCTTTTGGCTAAGATCAAAGTGTAGTATCTGTTCTTATCAGCTTAATATCTGATACGCCCCGCATGCGGGGCCAGTATATTAAACTGATTTTTGGAAACTGATGGAGGTTAGGGGCTTGCTCCACCTCTATCACGGGTTGGCCCGGTATTGCAGTACCGCCGGGATCGGCCCATTTTATAAAATTGAAACGTAATTTTTTTATTTTATTATTATTGTATAGAACTATAAAACAAAATAATTATTATAACCATATTGTTCTCCACTTTATCTTTATAAATTTATACACTTAATTCCAACTACTTTTACAAGTTTGTTACAGACAATCAGCATTGCCAGATCTGGTACAATTGTACGAATTTGGTATATTTTGGGTACGGTTTTGTACAAAAATACAAAATCAATATTTCTGGTACAATTTCGTTCTTGTACCACAGGCATTAGACCTTAAAAGAAAATATCGTACCCCAAGACGTCAACATATTCAAGTAATTACTTTTCAAACCTCAATGTTTAAAAATCATAACATCGATAAACCTATATATTGACAATAAAAAAAAACATTAATGATATATTTTTTTCTAAATTTAAAATTTAGTAATTTTTGGGTCTAAAAAATATTAAAATGTGGTACAATTTGCACTTTGAATTGGTACAATTTCTTGAAAACCACTGGCAACGCTTGTTATAGGCCGATATTGCTGATAAATTTATGTAATTTAATTAACAATATACAGTGTGAGTTTGTAATAATTGTAACTGGGAATAAACGTTACTGCAAGTTTTTTTTAAATGCTTTTGCACGTTTATTAAAAAATATTGATCAGTGTGTCCCAAATTAGGGATATGACGATATCGATAATTTTTTTAAATGGCAATGGCGTTATTTTCAATATAAAATGCTTGCGGATAAACGGCAAATCGCGCACTCTTTTAAGAAAAGTATTTTTTGTATTAGTGATCACCTATATGTAGCTATTTTTACATATAAACGCGTGCGGAAAAGTTTTTTGCATGCTCGGAGAAAAATAACTTTTTAAGTCCTTATAAAAATTACTTCAATGCCATTTCTATGAGTACAACAGACAACAGCGCGGAAAAGTAAGTGACTTTTGGCGCTAGTGATAATAATAATAAGTTTATTTAAAATTTAATAATATAATAATAAATATGTTTATGTTGTCTTCGATAAACTTATTCTTCAATCCCCTGAAGCTGAGTTGTTAGGGGCAAATCTTATTTTTTGTTTTAGTATGTAAAATCAAATATGCATTAAAAATCAAGTTTTAAAGTAAAAATGTTAATTTATAGTATAAACGCAGCAATTTTATGTGAAAACACAACGATTGTACCTTCACAATAATGTCTTATATTCATAAGTTCCTTTAAATGTTTTTAAATAAGCTTCGACACCTTAGATAGGTTTTCTTCTTCCCCAATTTATTTGGTTGGTTTACACCCCTTCAAAATGTTTTAAACACATCAAATCTTTTATTTCATGTTTCTTCTATAGTCCAGTTTTAAATCCATAAAAGCTCCATTAAGGTTCTAAATTTCAATTTCTCTTTTGCTAACACCATCAGCATAAATTTAAAAAACTTTCTGTCTCCTGAAGATGAACGTTTCTGCGTTCGAAACATGTAGAGACCCTTAAACTTGGAATCCTTTCCATTAAATTTTGTGGAGGAAGACTTTGTGTTTTTCTTTCATTTTCATAATTTTTGTTTGTTTAATATATTATAAATGACGTGGAATAAAAATTAGAAATTGGTGTATGTATAACTTAATATGCTCTTTAAAATAGTCAATAAAAACTAGGGATGTCATTTAAAAAAAGTGTCGATATCGTCATATATTTGGGACACACTGTATCAACATTTCTTTTATAAAATATACCACAACCTAAAATGTTGAAACCCGTGTCCAAGCTGTACTGGGTTGTACTGAATTTATTCCAACTTGCATTTATAGATATTGAATTTAATTTCCCATAGTGGTTTATTTAAATAAAAATAGAAACAAATTCAGATATAGCGAAAGAATGAAATTTAACCTAACCTAACTATTCACAAATAAACAGCAAATTATATATTAAAATGAGAAGATACACAAACTGATCACATGATTCCTTCTAACTCAAACCACCCCTTTAAACACAAAATGGCTGCCCTTAACTGCTATATCAACAGACCTCTTAACGTTCCTATGTCACAGAATGACCGTAACGAAGAATTTAATACTATTAAACAAATAGCAATTAACGGCTATTCACATGAAATTGTTGATAGGATTAAATATAAAATACAATTAGGAAAATATCTGCATCATAACTGCATTTAACCCTCCACAAAATAACTTACACAAAAAATTTATTTCTTTATCTTACAAAGGTCCAATTTCTACTCAGATAGCCAAAGTACTTAATAAAAATGTAAAAGATACAACAATCTCCTTTAAAACAAAAACAATCCTCAGTCTCATTTAGGCAGAAATAAAGAAAGCGTTTCACATCTTGACAAAAGCGGAGTTTACAAATTATCATGTATTGTGGTAGTTGCCCAGCTCTATACATTGGAAAAACCGCAAGAAAACTCGGAATAAGAATAAAATAGCATGTCAACCGTTTAGGTACGTCTTTATTTGGACAGCACCACAAATTTAATAATCATAGGTTCTCACCTTCTAACAGCAAAACTTTACATCAATTTGATCATAAAAACTTCAGATAGTTGGACTATCTCGAGGACCTTGAAATCCATAGACACTCGATTAACTATCCAGATTCATGTCTGAATTTAAGACTCAATGAAACTAATAACCGAAATCCAATTTTTCGACTCTTTCAGCGATAAGAATTTATTATTTGCCTTAACCTACGCTTGTGGACTTTTGACTCCTTGCATTTTATTAACAATAGGACGGTTTGGCAGAATACAGATATCATAATTTAAAAAGCCTGTTTAAATTATTTTCTTTTAAACAATTGACGGAGTTACCTAGCTTTTTATTTAATTTTATTCATTAAGACTTATTTAAAGTTTTTATACCACTGTTCTGTTTCCTATTATTCGTCACTTTGTATACAGTAATTACTTTTTTATTTGATATATCCGTATCCCTCACCACTTTGTGTCCATGTGTCAAATGTCACTCAGGTAATGTTAATAAAATTTGAAACCACTACTAGAGAAAATTTGTTTATAAATTTTCAAATATCTTTTTTTTTCTAGTCTCCTGGACATAATTTGACGAGTTTAGTATTCTCACGTAGTTTGTTCCTACTGTGTTTTTACTCTTGTTTGTGTTTTTCTTTTAGAACCTAAGCCCTGATAATGGCCTCATAAATAATAATAATAAAATTACGCTTAATACAAAAATGTTTCATTTGTTAAAATCCGGCGTACAACCGACTCTCCTTTTCAAATAAAATTTACTGTTCCGCACTAGTGCAAAAAATGACTTTTCCGCGCTGTTGTACTCCTACCCAAGTAGCATTTTTAGACACATTACGGTAAATGTGTCTAAACTATTGTTTCTGTTTCCGACACAAATTGGAAATTGTTGGCAACATGTATGGAAATATTTTCGAAACGTATACATTTTAAATGGCGCATTAGCACGTGTTTCCAAGTGGTTGGTACGGGCTGTGACTTTCGCTGTTTCGACGCAAAATCGAAACTTTTATCGAAAATGTTTCGAAAATTTTTCAGAAATGTTTGGAACATGTTTCCATAAATGTGTCGAGTGAAAGTTCATTTTACAAAGAGGGCGCTGAGTGTTGGAATTGTAAATTGTCAAAATGGAAACATTATTGAAACAAATAATTAGATATATAATATCTATCTTTCTGCAGGTTGTAAAATAAAAGAAAGTAAACAATATAATGACAGCATAATTTCGCCATAATGAATTTGTCACCAGAGTATTTTTTATAAGTGATACATTTTTTTCGTATGGTTTATTGCAGAGGAGATCCAAAAATCGTTGACGAAATAAATTTTATCGTGCAATTTAGTAATTTAGCTTTATATTCTTAAGACGCTCCCGGTATATTGACATTTACACACAAAATAAATACTTTGTCAAAAAATAAAATCTTAAATATTTTTAAAATTTTACTTAATTCTTCTTTCAATTGATTAAGCTAGCAAAATGGAACTAATGTAAACACTTTTTTACATTTCAAATGACGCAGGAAGTTACGCGGAAGAAAGCGAGAATTATTCTGGTCTAAAATGGAGTCGACACACAATTTCTAGTATTTGGTTTCTATAATGTTTCGATAATCATGTAGCTATAATTCATAGAAAATGTGTCGAAACATGAAGAATGTTTCGATATTGTACCGAAACCATGCGAAACAAACGTCGCTAAAGTAAAAAATGCACAGTCCCGTCAAGAGGAAGGTTAAGCTTAGAAGCATAAAACTTCTGTATACCGTCACGGTATACACTACCACTTTACACTTTCTGTGACATATAACCTACAAAATTGGTTTGTACTTTGTTGAACGTTTAATAAAACTTACTTATAACTTATTCCTAAGTAATAATCTAAAACATGTACTCAATTGTCGAGACAAAGGAAAAAAGTAGGTTGGTCCTAACGGCTGTGCCGACCAGCTGGATAGTCGGAGACCACCTACTTTGGCCGATTGTCGATGGGACATCGCTAGTTAAAAAATCAGGTTGTGGTTTAATTTTTCCTTTTGAATTTCAATTTCACTCTTTTTCCTTTTTAGTGCCTTGTAAAACCGCGAAGAATGTTTAAACTGTTGTTTTCTTCCCATATTAACAAAACAAAAATGTACAATTTATTGGTTATAATCGAGGTTATAATAATTGTCCGGGTGCGGTAGTGTAAAGGTTTCTGGCAGTTTCGAAAATTATTTTCAGCGCAAGTTTCGTAATTAAATGGATATCACTGTTTGGTAAATATTTCAAAGCAGAAGAATACCAATTTGTTTTGAATCACTTAATTCGAAAATGTGTCGCTACAATTTGAGAGCACATGTGTCTAAACACAATTTCATAATATTATATAAAAATGTTTCGAAAATTTTCTTTTGTGCGTTTCCTAAATACTGTAGTTTGGAAAGTATTTCGAAACTAACAGTTCTTAATCGTTTCTAGTAACTAAATTCGAAAATGTGTCGCAAAAGTTTCGAAACACATGTGTCTCCACACAATCTAAATACTTTTAATCGAAAATGTTTCGAAACGTTTCTCAGCAAAGAATTTGTGTCCAGTTTGTGTCTATAATTGCTACTTGGGTAGAAATGCCATTTATAGTTATTGTCCTAATGAGTGCGAAAAGAGACACTCTTCCGCATGCAACTGTCGTTATATTGAAAATACATGCATTTCGTCTTTAATTGTTCGTAAGTAATAAAAAAATCTTGCATGATACTAATGTGACGAATGCTTTTAAGGCACTTAAACTTTTTATTTCACAGTTGTATAATCATCAGCTATTTTCTAAAAGGGTGCCCTAGTGCTTATAGACCAGGGTCGATAATTTTTGAAACCAAAAAAAATAATAGTAGGATGAAACCCATTGAAAAAGGAAGAGAATATAACAAAAATGAAAGGAAAAATAATTTACGGGCGATCCGAGGTCGGGAAGTGGAAGGGGGTGAGTTTTTAAGGGTAGAAAACGATTTAGTCCTATGGAAAAACGTTAAATGGCAAAGTTGTAGGTAATAAAAAGTTCTACAACTTTTGTATTTACACTTTTTTCACATAACCTTAAAATTTATGTGAAAAATTCAAAAAACCAAGTTTTTGGTTTTTTATTTTTAACTTTTACAAAAAAAATTTTGTTTTTACGAAATTTGGTGAAAACTTACCTTCTTATGTCCCAAACACGCTGTAATTTTTTTGATTTAAAATATTTATTTTTTCACCTTATTTTGACTTAATATCGAAAAAGCACCCTAATTTTCAATCGAAAATTCTCACGTCAGAATATCTGCTTTTTTAAAAAAGTCGGTGGGCTTTTTGTTCGTTGTAATCTCTACTTTCTGATGGTGTTAAAAAAATATACATTACTATGGTAAATGTTCTCAAAAAATGCAAAGAAACAAAAAAAACTCGAATCCGAATTTTTTTTTTAATCATTATGTACAATTTTGAGCTATTTATTAAAATTTAAGATTCCATGTTGCATTGATAAACAAAAAAATTACAAATCCATAAAACATAAAGATCGCAAAAAACATGCGAAAATAGTTGTTGTAAATATAATTAAAAGTAGGATTTCTTTGCATTTTTTGAGAACATTTACCATAGTAATGTATATTTTTTTTACACCATCAGAAAGTAGAGATTTCGACAAACAAAAAGCCCACCGACTTTTTTAAAAAAGCAGATGTTTTGACGTGAGAATTTTCGATTGAAAATTAGGGTGCTTTTTAGATATTAAGTCAAAAAAGGTGAAAAAATAAATATTTTAAATCAAAAAAATCACAAAACACGTGAAAACAAAAATTTTTTTGTAAAAGATAAAAATAAAAAACCAAAACCTTGGTTATTTGAATTTTCACATAAATTTTGAGGTTATGTGAGAAAAGTGTAAATACAAAAGTTGTAGATCTATTTATTACCTACAACTTTGCCATTTAACGCTTTTCCATAAGACTTGTAGTTTTGCCGAAAATCGAGATAAATCGTTTTCTACCCTTAAAAACTCACCCCTTTCCACTTCCCGACCTCGGATCGCCCGTAAATTATTTTTCCTTTCATTTTTGTTATATTCTCTTCCTTTTTAATGGGTTTCATCCATAGACAATTTACCTTTAGATACCTACAGCTTATCTCCTGCGCAAACAAAAGTTACGTTTTATGGGTGAAAAAATACGTCCAAGCGCATGACTTGTCGGTCAGCTGTCTTCATTCGGGGAACCTTCGTGCATGCGCACAAACCTCGTGTTATCGGCCGTCCTACTTTATCGACAATAATCGAGGCGCTCAAGAATACTCTCCAGAACCGGCTCGGCCGCCATTTTTGTTGTTGTGTTTTAAGGTTTCTCTTCTCTGCGGATTCTTATAGTTTTCTAAAGTTTTCAGCTATCGGATCGGCTATCGTGGATTGTGGGACTGGTGCTTAATATTTATGGATTTCTGGTTTTTGTGTAGTTTAGTTAGTGAATTGTGTTTGTGCTTTTAGCGGCTCGGATTGTAATATAAACAATGACTAGTACTAGTTGCAGCCGTTGTATAATTGTATTATGTCCAAATAGGGGTAAAACAAACTCTCTATGGTGGCATATGAGCAAGAATTTAAATTTTAAAGCCCGGACCTGTCTATTTTCCCATTCGCCAAACTATAATGTTGCAGTGCGCATGTCTAATAGTTCCCAGTTTTGTTTACATGCGCGAGGCCATAAAACTGCCACATTCGTGATTATTGTTTGTTTATCTAAAGGTAAATTGTCTATGGTTTCATCCTACTAATATTTTTTTTCACTTTTTACTATTTTCAAAGATTTTTTTTCAAACCGGTTGAAGTAATGAAGTAAAAAAGTTATTTAAATTTTCAGGTCATGGTTAATGCTGTCGTATTCAAATGCACCACTCCTATCGTCGACATCGTGACTCTGTTCTCGTCCGACGCAGGGATCTTCGGCTCTCTAGCTCTGACTGACAAGGACGACATCAAAAAAGTCAAATCCCAATACTCTAAGAGCTCCGATCATTTGGCGCTGATGAGGGTGTACGAGAAGTGGTTGGAATTATCTGAAAACGGAGACTCTTATCAGGCCAATAGGTTCTGTCGGGAGACGCATTTGGTTCCGTACAAATTGGAATTTGTTAATAGTAAGTAGATTATGTACTCATACCATCATCATCGTCAGTCGCATGGCGCGGATTTATTTACACAAAAGTAACCTCGAATCCATAGCGTGGTTTCACACAAACCGATATTGCCGGTGTCGCTTTAGGTGTCGGAATAATCTAGAAAATAATTGTTTTAGACAAAGCAATTCACACAGACTCCGACACGATAAAAAAAAGTCGGTGGTCGTGGCCGATATCGTCGTACTGTCGGACTGCTCTGTTGATATCGGGCAGTACATTATCGTCCGTTCTAATACAAAATGTAAACTAAATACGCGGCCCTTTGGCTAAGATCACAGTATATCATTTCTCAGTCTTTTGGCTACGATCAAAGTATACTTCTTCTCAGCATTTTGGCTAAGATCAAAGTGTATACCTTCTCAGCCTTTTGGCTAAGATCAACTTGTGTCCTTCTCGGCCTTTTGGCTGAGATTAAAATGTATCACTTCTCAGCCTTTTGGCTAAGATCAAAGTGTATATCTTCTCAGCCTTTTGGCTAATATCAGTGTGTCCTTCTCGGTCTTTTGGCTGCGATTAAAGTTTATCACTTCTCAGCTTTTTGGCTAAGATCACAATATTTCTCTTGTCAGCCTTTTGACTAAGATCAAAGTGTATTCTTCTCGGCCTTTTGGCTGAGATTAAAGCTTATCACTTCTCAGCATTTTGGCTAAGATCAAAGTGGATACCTTCTCAGCCTTTTGGCTAAGATCAACTTGTGTCCTTCTCGGCCTTTTGGCTGAGATTAAAATGTATCACTTCTCAGCCTTTTGGCTAAGATCAAAGTGTATATCTTCTCAGCCTTTTGGCTAATATCAGTGTGTCCTTCTCGGTCTTTTGGCTGCGATTAAAGTTTATCACTTCTCAGCTTTTTGGCTAAGATCACAATATTTCTCTTGTCAGCCTTTTGACTAAGATCAAAGTGTATTCTTCTCGGCCTTTTGGCTGAGATTAAAGCTTATCACTTCTCAGCATTTTGGCTAAGATCAAAGTGTATACCTTCTCAGCCTTTTGGCTAAGATCAACTTGTGTCCTTCTCGGCCTTTTGGCTGAGATTAAAATGTATCACTTCTCAGCCTTTTGGCTAAGATCAAAGTGTATATCTTCTCAGCCTTTTGGCTAATATCAGTGTGTCCTTCTCGGTCTTTTGGCTGCGATTAAAGTTTATCACTTCTCAGCTTTTTGGCTAAGATCACAATATTTCTCTTGTCAGCCTTTTGACTAAGATCAAAGTGTATTCTTCTCGGCCTTTTGGCTGAGATTAAAGCTTATCACTTCTCAGCATTTTGGCTAAGATCAAAGTGGATACCTTCTCAGCCTTTTGGCTAAGATCAAAGTGTATATCTTCTCAGCCTTTTGGCTAAGATCAAAGTGTATATCTTCTCAGCCTTTTGGCTAAGATCAAAGTGTATTTCTTCTCAGCCTTTTGGCTGAGATTGAAGTTTATCAGTTCTCAGCATTTTGGCTAAGATCAAAGTGGATACCTTCTCAGCTTTTTGGCTAAAATCAAAGTATATATCTTCTCAGCCTTTTGGCTAAGAACAGTGTGTCGTTCTCGGCCTTTTGGCTGAGATTAAAGTTTATCACTTCTCAGCATTTTGGCTAAGATCAAAATGTATACCTTCCCAGCCTTTTGGCTGAGATTAAAGTTTATCACTACTTAGCTTTTTGGCTAAGATCACAGTATATTCTTGTCAGCCTTTTGGGTAAGATAACAGTGTATACCTTTTCAGCCTTTTAGCTACCATCCAAGTGTGTACCTTCTCAGTTTTTTGGCTAAGATCAAAGTGTATACCTTCTCAGCCTTTTGGCTAAGATCAAAGTGTATATCTTCTCAGCCTTTTGGCTAAGATCAAAGTGTATATCTTCTCAGCCTTTTGGCTGAGATTGAAGTTTATCAGTTCTCAGCATTTTGGCTAAGATCAAAGTGGATACCTTCTCAGCCTTTTGGCTAAAATCAAAGTATATATCTTCTCAGCCTTTTGGCTAAGAACAGTGTGTCGTTCTCGGCCTTTTGGCTGAGACAAAAGTTTATCACTTCTCAGCATTTTGGCTAAGATCAAAGTGTATACCTTCCCAGCCTTTTGGCTGAGATTAAAGTTCATCACTACTTAGCTTTTTGGCCAAGATCACAGTATATTCTTGTCAGCCTTTTGGGTAAGATAACAGTGTATACCTTCTCAGCCTTTTAGCAAACATCAAAGTGTGTACCTTCTCAGCTTTTTGGCTAAGATCAAAGTGTATACCTTCTCAGCCTTTTGGCTAAGATCAAAGTGTATACCTTCTCGGCCTTTTGGTTGAGATTAAAGTTTATCACAAAGATCACAGGATATTGAAATAGTTAAAAATTCAATGCTTTTATTTTTACTATTTCCAAAGCGCAAAACAGGGACCTCAAAAGTTTTTTAACACGTGCAGGCCTTGAAACGCTAGTTACGCCCCAAAGCTATACCCGGTTTGGACCTGATCCACATTATTATACAAAATTTCGTTATTCCCAGTAGAGTAGTTTTTATACTTTTGAGCCAACAAACCGACGAAAGTGGGAAAGATGAAAAAAATCCCCCTTTTCGATTGGTCTCTATAGTTACTAGCCCTCTAGCGACCTACCTAGATACTTAAAAATAGTTTCCAACAATTTCTCTTAGTCTCTTTTGTAATAAATATATTTTCCGCAAACCGTACGGTAAGCGGTTCCCAAGATACAGTCCGCGTTTTTTTTAGTTGTTAATTGTACATACCAGTTACTAATTGCTTAATTTTTTTTTTGTTATGATGAACGGTTTTATTTTATTTTAGAATTGAAAGAAATTCACCATGACTATTTATTCAACGGATTGTACGAGTCAATGCCGTTATCAGAGAACTTTTCTGACCACGACGAAATAGTAAAGGCAGTTCTTTATTCTGGAACGGGAACGGTTTTACAACACAGGAATTGGGATATGGTCAAGCGTCGCCTGAAAACAAACGCCAACGTATTGGTCACAAGGTAAATATTTCCCTTTTAGGAGTAGGATGTTGTATAAAGCACGGAAATTTAATTAATTAGATTTATAGCAGGGTGCCCGGAAATAACGATGACAAATTTTAAGGGATAAATAGACAATATTTATATAAAATCACAAATAATAAAAATTATGTTTTGTAACTATTAATAATTCCATTGAAATTATTTAAAAAAAAAATACATATTATATAATAACCATTTACAATAAAAAAATAATAATATATAATACGTCAAAGTTAGTTATAAAAAATAGTAATAAACGAACATTTAATTTTTTTGCGGCAAACTGTTCTAATAATATTGGTCTTTGGCCAGAAGTACTCTTTACCATAGTTGTTTGAATATGGTCGGATGAAATATTTTATTCGATTATTTTTCTTTAATAATAGAGTGTATTAGAACGCATAGTTTTAATTTATAAAGCTTTTCTAAATTTAAATATCCGTTTGGTTCATACAAATTTCTAGTTGGTTCTAAAAAAGGAAGTTTATATTTATGCATTTAATTATCTTGTTTTGTAGTTTTTTTAATGGCTAAATTGTATTTAAATTCGCTGATCCCCAAATGGAAATCATAATTATACTCTAATTTTGAATAAACCAAAGAACAATATATATATATTTTTAAATATTTTCATGATATGTCTATAATTTTTAGCTTTAAACAAAATGCCAATTATTGGTGAGATGTAACTTCTTAAATATTCAATGTATTTTTTCCAACCTACATTTTCATCAATATAATATAAACCAAAAAATTTAATTGTATTAGTATATTTAATTATATTATTATTGAAAGATTATTTTTTTTTTTAATTTTGATTTACTTTTAAACATAAAAGATGATTTATTAAAATTTAATGATAATTAGCAAACAATTTTATTTTACCATTTAAATGTAATGTTGCTGCAGTAGACCAGGGTCGATAATTTTTGAAACCAAAAAAAATAATAGTAGGATGAAACCCATTGGAAAAGGAAGAGAATATAACAAAAATGAAAGGAAAAATAAATTACGGGCGATCCGAGGTCGGGAAGTGGGGGGCGGTGAGTTTTTAAGGTTAGAAAACGATTTATCTCGATTTTCGGCAAAACTACAAGTCCTATGGAAAAAGGTTAAATGGCAAAGTTGTAGGTAATAAAAAGATATACAACTTTTGTATTTACACTTTTTTCACATAACCTCAAAATTTATGTGAAAAATTCAACTAACCAAGTTTTTGGTTTTTTATTTTTATCTTTTACAAAAAAAATTTTTTATACACGAAATTAGGTGAAAACTTACCTTTTTATGTCCCAAACACACTGTAATTTTTTTGATTTAAAATATTTATTTTTTAACCTTATTTTGACTTAATATCGAAAAAGCACCCTAATTTTCAATCGAAAATTCTCACGTCAAAATATCTGCTTTTTTAAAAAAGTCCGTGGGCTTTTGTTTGTTGAAATCTCTACTTTCTGATGGTGTAAAAAAATATATACATTACTATGGTAAATATTCTCAAATAATGCAAAGAAACGAAAAAAAATCGAATCCGAAATTTGTTTTTTTAATCATTATGTACAATTTTGAGCTCGATTTTGAGCTATTTATTAAAATTTATACTTTAATTACTCGAGAAACGTAAGATTCCATGAATCCCGGTCTTAAAATCCCAGTAAATAAATCCCGATCATAAATATCCCATGCCAAAATATCCCATACAAAAAAAAACCATGGCAAAAATATCAATATACAAAAACATCCTATTACAAAAGTATCCCACAACAATAATGTCCTATTAAATATCTTAATAACCTAAACACTTTTTTCAATTTTTTCAACTAATATTATTTTATAAAAATAAAATTTAAATTAAATTAAAAAAAAATGCTCTGGGGAACAACGAACAAACCAGTTGCCAATATACCTTTTAGCGTGCAGTATGATATGACTAGGCTTTTCATGAAATGACGGATTTCACTATCAGCCTACGACATATATAAATCCATAAATCCCCTAAATAATTGTTTGTCTTGTGACGTTCTTGTAGGGACTTTTCGGCATTGGATATTTTTGTAATAGGATTTTTTTGTAGCGGGTTATTTTTGCGATGGGATTTTTTTGTATGGGGTATTTTGGATGGGTTAAAACTGAGTGGGAAATTTTTTACTGGGATTTTCCGGCCGGACACCAGATTCCATGTTACATTGATAAACAAAAAAATTACAAATCCATAAAACAAAGATCGCAAAAAATATGAGAAAATAGTTGTTTTAAATATAATTTAAGGTAGGATTTAAAGGGGATTTTATCACATTTACCATAGTAATGTATATTTTTTTTACACCATCAGAAAGTAGAGATTTCATCGAACAAAAAGCCCACCGACTTTTTTAAAAAAGCACATATTTTGACGTGAGAATTTTCGATTGAAAATCAGGGTGCTTTTTCGATATTAAGACAAAATAAGGTTAAAAAATAAATATTTTAAATCAAAAAAATTACAGTGTGTTTGGGACATAAAAAGGTAAAGCTTGAAGGTTGTAGACAATGATGTTTCTTGAATGATGAAAGAGTATAAGAGAGTATTCACCTGAAGACGACTGGAGATACTTACCAGTTGAAACGTTGTGATTTAAAACAAATAAAGACAATGGAAGTCCAAAACTCTTTCATCATTCAATAAAAAGGTAAGTTTTCACCAAATTTCGTGTATAAAAAATTTTTTTTGTAAAAGATAATAATAAAAAACCAAAAACTTGGTTATTTGAATTTTTTACATAAATTTTGAGGTTATGTGAGAAAAATGCAAATACAAAAGTTGTATATCTTCTTATTACCTACAACTTTGCCATTTAACCTTTTTCCATAGGACTTGTAGTTTTGCCCAAAATCGAGATAAATCGTTTTCTAACCTTAAAGACTCACCGCCCTTTTCCTTTTATTTTTGTTATATTCTCTTCCTTTTCCAATGGGTTTCATTCTACTATTATTTTTTTTCACTTTTTACCATTTGCAAAGGCTTCAGCCCTGGTCTACAGAGTTATAGTAGATTAAAAAAAAGTAAGTCCCAAGGTTGATCCTTGCGGAACACCACAAGTTATGTTTTTTTGCTTACTATTAACATTTCCCATTTAAACAAACTTTTTTCTATTATGTAAGTAATTTTTTAACAAGAAATAAATATTTCCCCGGATCCACTATTGTATAGGCATTGTTGCGATTGACTGTATCAAATGCTTTACATAAATCTAGGAGGGACAGTAGGCAGCATTTTTGATTGCTATCAACGTTTTGTTTTTAATAATATCGGCAGCTGCAACTTCTGTATCTCTAAATTTACGAACACCATATTGAAATGGAGAGTATTTTTTTTTCTAAAAAATTTACTATTCTATTTAAAAAATCTTTGAAAATGTGGGTAAAACAATAATTGGCCATTAGTTACTGCTAAAATATTTTTCTGCATTTTTTAAAAACTGGTGATACTTTTGCTATTTTTAATTTATCTGGAAATAACCCGGTTTTAAAAAAAAATGTTGATTAGATGATATAATATAGGAATTATTTATACTTTAGAATTTTAATAATTTTGATGGAATTATTATCAAATCCAGTTGCTTTCTTCGAATTAAGCTCACCAATCATTTTGCCTATTTCTTCACATGTGATATCTTCTTTATTTAAAAACATAATTATGAGAAAATTATATGAAATTTTTTTTTATTTTTACATTGGTTCGCAAATGCTTCCATACGGAGCTACAGGCCCTTGAACATGGTGTTATCGTAGTTTTTTTTAAATTTCTTAGTATACAATACAAAAATGGACTTTTAGGTATAAGAATTGCCCGTACCCACGAACATATATTTTTGCTGATTAGGGTTTAATTGTGATTAACTTATTAAATCGGTAGCCAGCAATCAACTTTTTCACTTAATCGCCAATTAACCAAATTTGGTCGATTAGTTACTTAATTGCGATTAGAAAACGTCAAGAAACGTCATTTCGTTTAAAGTCGTAGTTGAAGTCGTAGACGAAGTCCCAAATATTACTGAATATATGTCGCGAAGCGAGGTAATATCGTCAAACGTGGCCAGCACAAATGATCCCCTCTTAACAGAGAGATCGCCCCGCCATGCATTGGTCACGTCGCCATCACTGATCTGTCCTTATTGTGGGCATCTAAACATATTGTTTATTCTGTCATACTCACATAAACTGTCACTGTCTGTTCAAGCTTGCCAATACGGTATAATAGGTATAATATAATAACTCCTTTTTAGGAATAACCATAAAGCCACCATTACCGCCGAAAGTGTCAATTACAAAAGACACAAGTTTCCATCGGATTTTTTGGTTTATATCAATGAAACTCGATCGAATATTCGAAGGACCACCTTAGTTAGAGAATGTAGTTTAATTCCTCCCATTTCGGTATTATTGTTTAGTAACAAGGAGCTGGAAATATTAAAGGTAAGCAGAGCTGATTAAGATAATTTAAAAACATATTTGAATCAAAGATACTTTTTATTCCATAAAATAATTTAAATCAAAGATGCGGCCATATACAGTAGGGTGGAGCGACAGTATAGGAAGATTTTTTTTTTTGAAAATCAAGATGCCTGACTTTGGGAAAGATGTGTTTGGAAATAAAAAGATTTTTGGTGTTTTTATTTTTTTTAGTGTTGCCGCGAGACGAGATAAAATGGGTCTCTCATCTCGTCGAGAGAGGGCGAGATGAGACGAGAGACGACCTTCTCTCGTCTCGTCTCGCTTCTCTCGTGATTTAAACCAAATATAGTAAAAACGAAGCAAAATTTTAACGCGTTTAGGTTAGGTTCTCTCATATTGTCATATTTGACATAAATTGTGTGCAATATATGTCAAATATGACAGAACCTAACCTAAATGCGTTAAAACTTTGCTTGGTATTTACTACAGGGTGGCCCATTAGTGCGACAAAGGTCAATATCTCCTGTACCACTAAGATAGCGGAAAACTTTTGACGAAGCTTATTAAGGGTTAAGAGGTGCCTCTAATAAAATTATTTTTGTCTATACAGGGTGCTCCAAAACACCAGCACGGTAGGAAATTTCCATTTCCAAGATATTGACTTTTAAAAAATGTCATTTTTGAGTTTCGACAGATCTAACAGTACGTCGTAGAGCAAAACGGCTCACATGTCCTTATCTTCCATTTTTATTAAATCACCTTCCGGTTAAACCGGAAGAACTATATTTCCTGCTTTCGAGTTACATCCGGTTTTGCCGGAAGTTTGATTGATTTGGGTCTATTATGAGATTATAAAAATCTTCTTAAATTCCTCTTATCAAAAATATATAATGTCCATATTTGGACCGGTTTTCGAGTTATTTGACTGCAAATAATTTTATCCAGCGATAAAACGTCATAATAATATGTTATTCTGAATGGCCAGGCACGGCTAACTAGATGAAACTATTTGCAGTTAAATAACTCGAAAACCGCTGGTCCAAATATAGACATTATGTTTATTTTTGCAAAGAGGAGTTTAAGAAGATTTAAAAAAGCCCAAAAAAGTAAAGTTTTTTGCTCGAGAGAGATAAGAATTTCTCGACGAGAGAGGGTACTTCTCTCGTCTCGTCTCGGAGCTTTATTCGAGAGAAAATATCTCTCGTCTCGTCGAGAGAGGGCCAGACGAGACGAGAGACGAGAATCTCTCGCCTCGGCGGCAACACTAATTTTTTTTTAGTAACATCCCCTTCACCGCCACAGGGTCTAAAAAAACATAAATTATTTGAAGAAAATATTAATTTAATTAATAATTTTGGTTTTATGATTGCCACTCATAATACAAAATTATTATTATTATTCTTATTTTAAAATACATACATTTTATGCTATTTTTTGAGACCTTGTGGCGTTAAAGGGGATACTATCAGTCAAATAAAATAATTAAAAATATTTATTACTTCAAATGAAAAAAATACAATTTAAAGCCCAAAGTAAAAAAAAATATAATAAGTTTGCGACATATTACGCTACTTTAAAGGATAATAATTTTTAGTGTTAAATTTTGGCAATATGGATCGTGACTCTAATTTATTTTTTATTGTCCCCTCTCGTCTCTCATAACCACAGACTATAGCAGATGCCTCAGTCACCATTTTGACGACTCTTTCCACAGCCTGTGTGTGGCAAGGGTAATCTTTTATATATGAAATCGCTGAATGTTTTGGGTCCTATGATTTCTCGTAGCTGGACTTCTGGTAACTTAGTTGTTATTGGTGGTTCGGTCCAAAATACATTTTGGCAGTCTACTAGCTCGTAGTAATCGTAGGTTTTAAAATTAAAGATCGGAACGGTAAAATTTCAAAGTTTTAGTTGATTAAGATCGGTTTTAGCCCTGGCCTTTAAAATTATCCAATAGGCCTTACATACCTGCGGTCATCCCACAACATAGACAATATAATATTTTTCGGGTGTCCAAAAAAACCATTTATATTAATCGCTTTGTAAACGATATGTTTTTAATCATCTGACAAATAATTGCATAGCTTAATAGTTTCGAAAATATGTTTTGCGCCATAAATAAATACATGAAGGCATTTTTTTAATGGAAAACCACATAGGGCTATAAACTTTAATTATAATAAATGTTACTAATGTAATTAAATTTTGAGTTGGATTGGCATTGCTAATATATAAACGTAATAGTCTGTTTGCAGTAGTTAACCACCGAGAATAGACCAGTCGTCCTGGGTCACGTTTTGAGAGCTTCGGTGCAGTAACCGTTTTTAATTGCTAAACACATTTCGTAAAGATATTTTTGATCTGTACTTAATTCGAAGTTAGTTTCAATGTCAGGTAATTCACACGCTATTATAGAAAATTCTACGATTGGTAGCTTTTCGCAATTGGATAAGAGGTTTCCAATAAACCCACGAAATGCACGAGGACCACTTGTTTCACCGTCGAGGTGTGGAAGTAAATGTCGCAGAGGAAGCTCATTGGCATGCAACTGGCAGAAAAACCATTGCAGGGGTCGCTAAATTTTTATTTCCAGTAATGAAATAATTCCTCCCTTGGCTCCTATATTACTGTTTGTTCCGTCGCAACCAACCACTTCTAAACTGTCAAACGACATTGAAGAACTGTCTAAAAATTCAGTTAAAGAACCCAAAATACTTGAGGCAGTTCCAGAAACAGGGGACAGATAACCAATATAACTTGAACCTGGTTGTTCTAATAAAGTTATATGTTTTTCGGCTATTGTACTTTTTCTATTATCAGTAAATGTCAATATATTGTCTTTACGGACATCGAAGTACAAAACACGCAACAAGGATATCTTTGAAGACTGTTGTTTTTGTTGTTGTAGTTGCTGTCTTTTTTTCTGCCTTGCACGTCCGTCTGACCTGACAAAGAGCAGCTAATTTAGAGGCAAGTGGCCGATTAGTTAGGAGTGAGGTCTCATGCCGTGTGCCAAATAAATGCTGGCGGTCTAAAAGATTTATTACAATAATAAAAAATTTTTTTTTAATAAATAAAAATTGTTATATTAGTCTTTCCACCGCCCCAATGGCCATATTCGAGGAAATAGAATAAAAGTGGTGGGGCGGTGGAAGGACTTGAGCTAAAAAAAATTATTTTTTGGGTAATTACTTATTTTTGCCTTACACAACTTTCTATTTGTCAGGCGTGCCAATTTTCAGAAAAAAAAATAATCGCTCCACCCTAATATACAGTGTGACCAGTAAAGTCCGCATCATATGGGATTTTTTCATTAATAGCTTTATTCGAAATTTGACTTTGGCATCAAGTTCTGCCTCGATCGAGGTGAAAATTAAGCAAAAAAATAGTAGTAACGTGATTCGCATTATCTGTCAAATTTTAATTATTTTCAAAAGATAATATTTATGAAAGTATCGAAAAAAGTTATTAAAAAAAGTTTTTTTTAATGCAGTTTCTAGCCCACATGTAAAATTTTAGCTGCATAAGATAATTTTGATTTTTACCCATATTTTGTAAATTGCACCACTTTTGCAAAATAAGACTCAACGCGACCTACATAAAACTTCTAAGTTTTGACAAGGCTTTATTTCAGATACATTTTCTTTAAAGTAGCGCCATATTAAATGTGTGTTTTTCTACAAAAAAGTAATACACCTTATTATTAAGACAAAAAAGAACACAGTGTCATCAGTTAAGTGTTCATTAAGTGGAAAATAAATTTTAGTGGTGGGTAAAAAATCAAAATTATCTTATGCAGCTGAAATTTTGCATGTGGGCTAGAAACTGCATTTAAAAAAACATTTTCTAATAACGTTTTCGATATTTTCAGAAATAACCCCACTTTTGAATTATTTTTTGTAAAAAATTAAAATTTGACAAATAATGCGAATCACGTGACTATTTTTTTTCCTTAATTTTTATCTCGAACGAAAAAGAACTTGATGCCAAAGTCAAATTTCGAATAAAGCTATTAATAAAAAAAATCCCATATGATGCGGACTTTACTGGTCACACTGTATTTATAACTCATGAAATTTTTAAGAGAACCTGTACGACAATAGTAATTTTACGAGAAACTGAATACGAGGAATTGATTTGACACTGTTAATATTCCAAGGAACTAAAGTAGATGGGTCGTTGTCAAATTTCGCACAGGTAACCGTGACTAAAAATGATAAATTTATCAAAAAATAAAAATACTTAAACATGACTTTTCTTTGTATCCATGCCGGCTAAAATAACTGAATTTTGTCTGTTACAGTCGGCCGCAATGTTTAACTAATAATTTATGATTTATTCCAGATTTTGTGGGTTAGGGTGTAAAAAATATACAACTCTGTTATCATAACGTTTTAAGGTTTATTACGAAATTAAACAAATATTTTGGCCTTAATGTTAATTACAGTCTTTTATCTTATAATCACATTTAGAATCACAAAATTTTTTTAAAGTTTAACAATAATTTATTTAAATTCCGAACAACTCTGTTACTTCTTGAATTTTAAAACACATTTAATTTTCCCTAATAACTCTAAATATTAATATATTAACTGCAAACTATAACATATGATCGTATAAATATCTAACAAATTAACGTATTGTTATATTACCATATTATATTAATTAGATTTTTATAAAAATCTTTAGTATGTCCTTTAATCCTTGGGGACAGATAAGTAACAGGGTTGTAACACAGTAACATAGTTGTTCTTTTTTTTTATCTTACTTGACTATGCTGCACTCGGTTGCGCTTGAGATCTTAATAACACTATAAGCTTAAATATTAATATCGTTTTACATATAAAATTTAAGTCTAAAGCTAAAAAATATAGGCATATTCAACCCTGTTACCACGCGCTGGTAACAGAGTTGTGTAGTAACAGAGTAGTAAATGTTACATTCCATACAACATAAATCATAGAGTAAAGCGTAAAGTACACTTTTTTTTTTCATATTTAGAATATTTACCTCTTTGACAACATACTGAACCTAAAATAATTAAAAATTCATTGATATACTTACGTAATAGATAGGTAACAGATTGGTTGCACAATAAAAACACGCTGCCTGTTTAACGCCTCACGGCCGACTCACACCTCCTCCTATATCCCTCCCGCCGATCTAACGGTCAACCACGATTAATACAAACATCCCGTCCAAGCTAGTACAAAGTCTAAGCAGCGCCATCTCTATTTTAAGTTGCGATTTTCTCGGTAACATAGTGGTCCAGACAGTTTCACATCATACGCGGGACCAAGTTTTAAAAAATATTTATTAAGTAAATTTTGATACTTACTGCTTTTAAGACATATTTTATAAATATTAAAAATATTCCGTTTATGGTAATAATTTATTTACGGTAGGTTAATATAATAGAAAATGAAGTTATTTGATCTTTATTATAACGGAGTGGTACTATGGACATATAGAATTTGGATGGAAAACCACTCGGTTACCAGAAATGACCACAATGTTACTTTAGAAAAAAAATTAAAATCAAGTCTTTAGTTTAGTAATCAATGTTTATTAGTGTGATGTATTTTGTATTTAATGTAAAATTTGTAAGAGATTGTGTGATTATTACTAATAAAAAAAATAACACAGTTGAGGGACAAGTTTACCTGCGCGAAATTTGACAACGACCCAGATATGTCTTTTATTTCTGAGGGTAGAAGGAAAAAAAAAATTTGGAGACCTAAAATCCTACAAATTAGTTTAGCTGCAGAGTGAAAAAAACAAGTAGACTAGGTTTATTAAGTTTAATGTTTTTTAGGCTTCAAGCAGCGATAATGTCCCTGATAACCTGGTGATCGTGGGAGTCAAGAATACCAAGCTGCAATTTTTATGCGAAAAAACGTAAGTGTTTTCTTATTTTTTCATATATCGTCGGTTCTATGGCAAACACCAAAACGTGCATGTGCAAACCCAAGTAGTATTAAGACACAAATTGGACACAAATTCCTTCCGGGAAAGTTTCGAAACATTTTTAGATAAAATTGTGAAACAAATTGTTATTTTTCTGCTTCGAAATATTTACTAAACAACGGTGTCCATTTATTTACGAAACTTCTTCTACAGATAAATGAAACTTAACATAATACAGTAATACATATCAAAAGTAAATAACGCTAGAAGGAATCAATCAATATTAGATCAAAAACTAATAACACTGTACAGAACCAAAAATCAATTAATGCAGATTGGAAGCATAGAAAATACTTTACACCACTAGTAATTAATTAATTAGCACAGACCAACGCAAAATACATTTTATAATAATAATTAATTTACATCTATGCAACTGCAATGGGTTTTAACAAATTTCATTTTTGTACAGGGTGTCCAGTTTTCGTATGTTTTACGGGTTATCTGCGTTATTAGTAAAGATAGAAGGTTGCGGTTTTCGCGGCACTTTGTTACTTTTTTGAGAAACAAACGATGCCATAAACAGAATTTTCATAGCCCCCTTAGTTTTTTAAATACAGGGTGTTTTTGAAAATTTTGCATTTTGGGACACCCCCAGTATCTCGGTTACGCTGCAACTTATCAAAAATGTAGAAAATGAACTTGTTAGTTTTTTTTACGTAGAATCCAGTGGCGTAGTCAGATTTTTTCTATGTTTAATTGTTTTTGAGAAAAAGAGCAAACTTGCATTTTTTTAAATGGGACACCCTATATATTTTTAGCTATTATGATTCAGTTTATCACAAGCTTTTTAAAAATATATATTACTTTATAGCTGTGTTCGATGTGAAGCTCAAAATTTACATTTTTCAACAAACTTACATTTTTTTAAATGGCACACCGTATAAATTTTAAGATTAAACAATTCAGATTGTCACAAGCTTCTCACAAATATAAACACTAATTTTAAAAATATATTCCTATAACAATAACTTTTATAAATATAAATAACAATTAACTCAGTTGTGTTATACGTTCAAAAATTAAAAACTACAATTATTTGGGTGATTTAGGAAACTGTCTCATAAATATTGCTCAAACTGTTCTCCATTATGCCTAAGACATGTTTCACACATTGTTCTGATTCGCCTCAGTGCGTTTAAAATAATAAAAGGTCGTGCCTGTAACTCTCTAAAGGCTCTTTCAGTGGCTTCTCTTAAATCTGCCATCGTTTGGTACTGGACGGTATAAATTTTATTTTGTAGGTAGCCCCACAAAAAAAAATCCAAAACCGTTAAATCGGGTGACCTGGGTGGCCACCTTACAGGTCCATGTGTTCCAATCCAGCGGTCAGGAAAATTATTGTTAAGATATGCTCTTACAATATGAGCATTGTGAGCGGAAGCTCCGTCCTGTTGCAGATATATGCTATTAAGATGAGCTAGGGGCACATTCTCTACTATTTCGGGCACAATGTTTCCCAAAATTTCTAAATATTTATTTGCAGTAAGACCACCTTCAAATATATAATATAAAATTTGACTTCCCAGTATGAAGCATGAAACGCTAAACCCAAATCTGCCTTGCCGTTCCCGTGGAAATATAACATGTTGATTTTCCTGGCACCAAAACTTAGTATTTTGCCGATTAAATATACCGGCACTGGTAAAATAACTTTCATCAGACCATATAATCGTTCTTTCAAAATGATTTTCTCTATTAACATTTTGTAAATACCAATTACAAAACTCTACGCGGCGCTCTGAGTCACCGAGATGTAAATTTTGTACAACATGAAATTTGTATGGCTTAAACTTATGTTTTTTTAGAATAGTTTGAACCCTTGATTTTGTAACACCAACAGAACCTTCCACTGTTCTACAAGAACTACTTTGATTTGTTTCAATTGAAGCCAAAACGTTTACTTCATCAATGTCCTGGTTTTCCTTATTGTAAATACTAGGTCGGGGTTTGGAAAATGAGCCGACTTCAATTAAGTTTGATTTTATTTTTAAAAATATTCTTTTATCTGGCTGTCTTCTTTCTGGGAATCTGCGAATATTACGTTTTTAAAAAATTTAAAATATGATGAAAAATATAAAAAGATGCACATACCTGTTAAAATAAACTTCTAAAGCTTCATCAGAATTTTCGTTACACTGAATATAACAAACGAACATATCATACTTTTCATAATTCTCGAATTTTGCATTCGCAGCCATAATTAAGAAAAAACTGCTATTTATCGAAACTGAATAGAAATAACGAACAGAAAAATGGATAACCTATTCTGACAGTAAATAAAGATTTTTTCAGATAACAAGCCTGTCATCTTTTGTTTTCTTAAATACCCGTCATGGCCTACTAAAAAAAAATGAATATTTGTTGAAAAATGTAAATTTTGAGCTTCACATTGAACACAGCTATAAAGTATTATATAATTTTAAAAAGCTTGTGATAAACTGAATCATTATAGCTAAAAATATATAGGGTGTCCCATTTAAAAAAATGCTTTTTTGCTCTTTTTCTCGAAAACAATTAAACATAGAAAAAATCTGACTACGCCACTGGATTCTACGTGAAAAAAACTAACAAGTTCGTTTCTTACGTTTTTGAAAAGTTGCAACGTAAGCGAGATACTGGGGGTGTCCCAAAATGCAAAATTTTCAAAAACACCCTGTATCTATAAAACTAAGGGGGCTATGAAAATTCTGTTTGTGGCATCGTTTGTTTCTCAAAAAAGTAATACAGTGCCGCGAAAACCTCAACCTTCTATCTTTACTAATAACGCAGATAACCCGTAAAACATACGAAAACTGGACACCCTGTACAATATTTTTTACAGATTTTTTTTATTTCATTTTTAACCCTTTCCAAATGCCTTTATTGCAAACTAACTTTTACAGTTCATTACATGGAAAATGACAATATAGTATAGACAATAATAACCATTAAAAAAAATAACAATAAAAAAATGGATGTAATCAAATTTAATCCATTAATAAAATCAATTAAAAAAAAAAGTATAAATAATCTAATTTAGTAAATATCTCTTTGGTTGTATTTTTGTTGCCAATTTTTTAATTTTTCTGATATTTTTTGGAAGATTGTTATACAGTGTGACCAGTAAAGTCCGCATCATATGCGATTTTTTTTATTAATAGCTTTATTCGAAATTTGATTTTTGCATCAATTTCTGCCTCAATCGAGATGGAAATTAAGCAAAAAAATAGTTGTCACGTGATTCGCATTACCTGTAAAATTTTATTTTTTTTTCAAAAAATAATTCAAAAGTGGGGTTATTTCTGAAAATATCGATAAAAGTTATTGGAAAACGTTTTTTTTAAATGCAGTTTCTATCCCACATGCAAAATTTCAGCCGCATAAGATAATTTTGTTTTTTACCCAACACTAAAATTTATTTTCCACTTAATGAACACTTTACTGATGACACTGTGTTCTTTTTTGTATTAATATTAAGGTATATTACTTTCAGACACAAACTACGTTTTCAAAAATACCTATTTTATGAAGTTACCTTATACAGGGTCAAAAACAAATAAACTTTGCATCACATGCGACCAAATTTTAATAACCCAATTTTGATTTTGTAGAATAACACACATTTATTATAACGCTACTTTAAAGAAAATGTATCTGAAATAAAGCCTTCTCAAAACTAAAAAGTTTTCTGTAGGTTGCGTTGAGTCTTATTTTGCAAAAGTGGTGCAATTTACAAAACATGGGTAAAAAATCAAAATTATTTTATGCAGCTGAAATTTTGCCTGTGGGCTAGAAACTTTATTTAAAAAAACTTTTTCTCATAACTTTTTTCGATACTTTTAGAAATAACCCCACTTTTGAATTATTTTTTGGAAAAAGATAAAATTTGACAGATAATGCGTATCACGTGAGTACTATTTTTTTGTTTAGTTTTCATCTCGATCGAAGCAGAACTTGATGCCAAAGTCAAATTTCGAATAAAGCTCTTGATTTAAAAAAAAACCACATGATGCGGATTGCGGACTTTACTGGTCACACTGTATTTTATTATTCCGTCATATAAAAGTTTTTTTCCGAAATTACTTTTTACTGGTATAGTTTGATAATTCCTATAATGCCTGGTGTTATGATCATGTAACGTCTTATTCTCCTGAAGTGTTATGTTTGATTTTTTTTTCTTTTAAAATGATAGTGAATTAGAATACAAATTTTAAATTTATAAACGTTTAAATAATTTTCAGGCAAGCCGAAACTCTAATAGATTGCAAAAAGGCCATCGACGAATCATACAAATACTTGATTCATCAACTGACTTACGCAGGTGAAGAAATTCCAGAATTCCTGAAACACTGGGATACCGTACTGGCCAACTTGGGTCATATTCTCGAAAATTTTAGAATAGAATAAAATAACAGTCCCGATTTAGAGTGTTCGATGCTAGTTTTTGAGTTGTCTACACAAAGTGGTTATAAAGATTGGATGTGAGAATTAGTTCTAGTGACGCATTCGCCAAATATCCATCTTTTGAGTAGAATTATCTGCAGTTTGAAGGTAACAATAGTATATTGTACAACAAGTGAGAATCACATATTTTTCCCGAGCGCAGAAGTTTGTTGGTACGAGCCGAAGGCGAGTGCCGCAAATCATGTGAGGGAGAAATATGTGCTTTTCTCACGTGTCGTACACTGTACTTTTTCTACGGATGCGTTGTTTTTATGTGTTCAAAACGAGGTTCAGAATTAAAATACATAATACATTAACTTATTTTTATATTTTACTTAAAATTGTAATTAACAGTTATATTTGAACAATTTTGGAAAGTAATTCCTGGTAGGTCGTTTCGCTTCAACACATTTTCGGTAATTGAAATATTAGCCGAGGTCGAAGTTAAAGTTGATGGGGAAACGTACTGAGCTTCCACAGCATATCGTTGTATTCAGGTTCTAGTGGCGCTGGAGGCTGAATCGATTCTACTATACTTTTTGATATTTTCATTTTGTTAGCCATAGAGTTATGGATATAGGATTCAGCAACATTGCTGGATTTCCAACCCCCATGGCGTTTTAGAGTTAAAAGATCTGCTCCTGCATTAACTAAAATAGTCGCAGATGACCTTCGGAAACAGTGGCCTCTGTACATAATTCCGGATTCGGCAATTGCAAAAATTTCGCTATATCTTTCGCCCTGGTGCCAAATTTATTTATTCCCACGGGCCGTTTTGTAAATTTGCCATTTTGGTAATTTAAAAAAAACGGGTCTCGTAGTAGAATACTCCTGTGACTGAAATTTCTAGGAACTTTGTTTTTAGTATCGGGTAATTTTATTAAAAGGGCCGAATTGCAATCGTCCATGACATGAATTTTTAATTTTCGAAGTTTGTCACAACGGCATGCCCCAGTAACGCCAATAGCTAAAGCAACCTGAAATTAAAACCAAAAATGCAATCTTTTATAAGATTTTTTTTAAACATACCTTTACCAGCAAATACTTTTCATCAGGTGCATCTTTTAGAAATTGTTGAATTTCTTCAGGAGTTAAGGTTTTTGATTGTTTTGGAACATATTTTTCCGATTTTCGTTTCAAAAATGCTCGTAGGTTTGCGTATTTTGATATATATATGAACAGGAACACAGTTTTTAATAATTTTAGGTACTCCTCCTCCATCGAGTACTGGGACTATAATGTTGATGGTTTTACTTTTCTTGATAACTCTTCAAAATAAACTACCATCTTCAGCAAAATAATTCACCTTGGCTTGCATTCTCCAGTCCATAAAGGTACTGTAAGCGATTTCATAGGTTTGTCTTGATGTGCTTGGTAGCAAATTATTACAAACATCGGATGCTTTTTGAACAATATGAGGTGTCTTTTCAAACTCTAAATCTTTGTAGTCCATTATAATCAATATTTAACAAATCTGAACTGTTTCAGTATAAAAAAACAACAATAAAACTATTCCCGTTTGGCAAGGTGACAGCAATAATAATTGTTCAGTATTTCGGTCGTGTTGTTATGGAAACGCCGGCAAATGGTTTCATGGCCTCGTCGGCGTTGCGTCGTTAATGGCTGACTTGGGTTTATCATAATAACAGTGAGTAATTATTTCTCACTATAATGGCGGATATTATTTCTCACTGCGTGAGAAATTCTCTGTTTTGAACGTATGGAAGCGATGAGAAAAGTGAAACATTTTATAGCATCTGTAGAAAAAGTTTATATTTATAATACATTAAAAACAGAGAAAGAGATAATTATGGATCAATTTGAAAAAAAATCGTTTCTTACTGATATTAATTTGTAAATCAAAACTGTTTAAACTTAAAATTGTAGGTAATCGCTGCCCAAAGATGGGTATTTGGTCGGTTTAGGGATAAAACGAAAAAAAATAAATATTAATATTGATTAATAGTCACTAACCCTGACCCTTAAAACAAGAGCACGAGAAGAGTGTGGTAATCATTCTTATGTAATGTAGCCTTGTACACAAGCCAATTGTGATACTTTACAAATATTTATCTAATTTAATAAAAAAAAGAACGAATTTACCAATAACTGGGTTGTACAATGTACATCATAGTCCTTTATACACATAGAGGGAATTTATTATTATTTTTATTTATAATTATTAGGCCACAGGGGCGGGGGGGGGGGGGGGGGGGACTGACGCCCCCTCTATAGATCCGCCACTGTCAGCATACTCAGTTTTTAAAGGACTTTTTGTTAATTATGTTACTAATCTAAGAAATTAGTTTTTTTAAGATTTTAACATAACACTTTCCTTGGTTGCCAAAATACGAATAATTTTGCGACTAGGATGACGGGGACATTATTTTCTATTATAACAGACTTTATTTTACAGTCTTAAAATATAGCAATATTTGTACCACTCTAACTAAAACACCCTGTAAATGCGAAATTAAAATAATCCCTAATTCGTTTTCTGGCAATTTCGATTTTTTTTTTTATTTTAAAATATATATTTGTTCAAAATAATTATGGGTTGTCAATATTATTTTTTTGTTAGGCTAGATTGTACATAAATTAGTCCTGTACAAAACGAATGACTAACTGCTGAAAGTGGATACATCCAGGTTGTCGAGGACGGAGGAATTCAAGAAAATTTTTCTGGAAACCTATTTTCTAACTAGAAATGTGGACATGACGCCTTTTTGCCTACAACTGGAGATGTCCTCTGTCTGCATGTAACCAAATATTAAAATTTAAGTATACCGGGTGTCCACGGAAGGTGGCTCGCCCCTCTAACTTTTTTGTTTTTCAAGATAATGAAATAAAATTCGGGGGATTTGTATACGACATAAAACTGCATTTTTTGACATGTGACTCAACATTATGGAACTTCCGGTTTAACCGGAAGTGACGTAAACTTTCGATTTTTAAATGGGACACCTGGTATATTTTTAGTTTTTTTGGCTCCATATGACATTCTAAATACAACGATGTGTCACTTGTCACTTGTCACTTTTTGTCACCAAGAAAATATTTTTTTTCCAAATTTATTGTTTTATCTAGAGGGCTATGAATACCTTAAAATCACTTATTTCAGTTCTTTAATCTTGGGAAAAATACAATTTTACTATTTTTGGTCCAATGCTATGTGCTAGGTAAAATTTAATCTTTAAAGTTGTATAACTCATTTTTTTAAAATGGCAACATGGTGGCTCGTCGGGTTAAGAAAAAAGAGGATTTTATTACGATTATTTTGATACCATACACTATTAGGTTTTAGAAAAGCTGCCATTAAAAAACTTAAAAAAGTTAACTTAGAACTTTCCTAAAATGAAGCATCTTTTGAGAATAAATTTAGATTTAAATGCATCAAGTAGCCTGTGACCAGCAAAACTGATAAAACAAAATCACGCCTTGAAGAAAATTGACATGCAGACAGCTTTTGCCAAAGTAAATTAGTTTGTTGTTTAAAAACCATGGAAAATAATAGTTTTACAAGGAGTAAAAAAGTTGATATGTTATTAGTGTTTGGAGAATGTAGAAATAATTCAACCGATGCTGCACGACTTTACGCACAAAGATATTTTAATCGGCGTCATCCAACTCGGCACTATTAGGTACCCAAAACTGGTTCCGAAAATGCGAAATGAGCCTGACAATAATAACATATCAACTTTTTCACTCCTTGTAAAACTATTATTTTCCATGGTTTTTAAACAACAAACTAATTTACTTTGGCAAAAGCTGTCTGCATGTCAATTTTCTTCAAGGCGTGATTTTGTTTTATCAGTTTTGCTGGTTACAGGCTACTTGATGCATTTAAATCTAAATTTATTCTCAAAAGATGCTTCATTTTAGGAAAAGTCTAAGTTAACTTTATAAAGTTGTTTAATGGCAGCTTTTCTAAAACCTAAAAGTGTATGGTATCAAAATAATCGTAATAACATTTTTTTTTCTTAACCCGACGAGCCACCATGTTGCCATTTTTAAAAAATGAGTTATACAACTTTAAGGATTAAATTTTACATAGCACATAGCATTGGACCAAAATAGTAAAATTGTATTTTTCCCAAGATTAAAGAACTGAAATAAGTGATTTTAAGGTATTCATAGCCCTCTAGATAAAACAATAAATTTGGAAAAAAAATATTTTCTTGGTGACAAAAAGTGACAAGTGACACATCGTTGTATTTAGAATGTCATATGGAGCCAAAAAAACTAAAAATATACCAGGTGTCCCATTTAAAAATCGAAAGTTTACGTCACTTCCGGTTAAACCGGAAGTTCCATAATGTTGAGTCACCTGTCAAAAAATGCAGTTTTATGTCGTATACAAATCCCCAGAATTTTATTTCATTATCTTGAAAAACAAAAAAGTTAGAGGGGCGAGCCACCTTCCGTGGACACCCGGTATGTCTATGTTGAAAGAAATCATATTTTTGTTTAATGTAGTTCCAAAATCATCTAGCTCGACAGGAACGCACTTTAAGGTAATGTTTGATTTGTTTTGTTAAAATAGTAAGAATTATGTATTTCATGTTTTTGTTTAACGAGTATAAATAAAGTTTGACTTTAATTTTTTTCGTAGAGATGGGTGTAAATTACTGTCTTTTACCGCACCAAAACGATAAGGTAAAGTTACCAGGAAAATGTTCACTCTAATACAGCCTAAGTCTGACGTCATGAGGTGCGTGGTCTGAAAAACTTTTCCAAACAAACTGAAGCTACATTGAAAATTTCACACTTACAATTTGTAGCCAATTAAATGCTGTTATTCTAAAATGTATAACGAAAATTTTTGCTTGGTATACCGGATTTTTTTAAAAGACGTTACCCCCCCCCCCCCCCCCCCTTTAACTTTTCTGTATTTATAGGTATTAAAATTAAATTTTGAGATTATGCATAAGACATGAGTCTGCATTTATTGGCATAATTTTCAATTTGTTAGCACTTTAGTGACCTTGACTTTGATATTTTAAATGGGACATCTTGTATATTTTTACTTATTTGGGTTTAGCATAACATTCTGAGTAAAATGACACCTCACTTGTAATTTTTTGACGTGTTATTATTACATTTTTATGTTTATTTTTTATTTTCAATCTAGAGTGCTACAAATTAATTAAATCTGTTAATTTATAGTCAAGTAGTTTACGAAAATTAAAATTATCTCATAATAATTGACTTTCTAAGTTTCACAAGCGTTTTAAAAATGAAATTTTGTGTTCTTGACGTTTACTCCATTTTTCCAAATAGACCGATGGTAGTTCACTAGGGTATTTAAAACGACCATTTTTTTTTCCAACAATTTGCCTTAAATCCCAATCGCAAATTTAAAAGCGTTATGCATTGTTGCCGCTCTGTCTTTTCTAAAGAAATATAAAGGCAGCTTTGAAAAACAAATGAATGGTTTTGAAAACCAATATGGTTTTAAATTAAAATTGTAATGTTAGTTTATTAAACTTACATTGTAAATCAGATAAAATGGTTAGTTTTACTAGAAATTAACAAATTGATATGCTCCTAATTTTTGAGTGACCAGAAAAATTCTTCTGAAGCCACAAGATTGTATTTGTTACGGCCTTTTTCAAATATTAACAAGTATTTATAAACTAACGACGTTACAACTTTAAATTAAAGCCATATTATTGCTTTTAAAATTGCGATTGGGATTTAAGGCAAATTTTTCAGTGTCAATTTTAAAATAGTATAGGAGTGTATGGTATCAAATTGTTAAAAAAAATGCTCGTTTTAAATATCCGAGTGAACCAGCATCGTTCCATTTGGAAAAATGGAGTAAACGTCAAAAAAACAAAATTTAGTTTTTTAAATGCTTGTGAAACTTAGAAAGTCAATTACTATGACATAATTTTAATTTTCACTTACTACTTGACTCTAAATTAACAGATTTAATTAATTTGTAGCACTCTAGTTTGAAAATAAACATAAAATGTCACAAGTCAAAAAATGACAAGTGAGGTGTCATCACTCATAATGTTATGCTGAACCCAAATAAGTAAAAATATACAAGATGTCCCATTTAAAATATCAATGTCAAGCTCACTTCCGGTCAAACCGAAAGTGCTAACAAATTGAAAATTATGCCAATAAATGCAGATTTATCTATTATGCATAATCTCAAAATTTAATTTTAATATCTATAAATACAGAAAAGTTATAGGGGTGAACGTCTTTTGAGAAACACCCGGTATACCCTGGGTGAAATTATACTGGAATTTTTTTGGAGTTTAGATGACGATTCTTTGACATTATCTTGGAAGTAATTCTCTTACAATACAAGATTAATTTCTTGGTATATAATATACCTACCTATACAATTTACAAGTCTTATCAGTTAACCATGGCCACCTAGTACACAAAATACAATATAGATGCATGTACGGGGTGTGCAACGAAAAAGGGATGCCGGCTATATCTTGGAAACAGTTTACCGCACGGCTTGCCGAAAATAGTAATTTACGTAACAAGTTCTGAAAGTGATATTTTACGGGACGAGTAGGAACTTCACCTACGGCTTGTCCTGGAATCCTGTAAAATCACTTTTGGATTGTGTTACGTACAATATTTTTTCTGTAGCCGTATTGTATGTTAAAAAGGACATCGATGGATAATAAAGTATGAACTGTATATGGACAATTACATACAGTGAGGACAAAAAATATGGAATAAATTCATTATCTAAAAGACGATTTATTTTATGAACAATCGCTCGGACACGTCAACTTTCTTTTTATTTTCTACATATTTTTCCTTATACAGGGTTGCCCAAAAAAGTAGGACACAAGTCAACTTATTTTTTTTAAATAGAACACCCAATATATTATTACATTTTCGAATTATACGTAAAATTCTAAACAATTTTCGTGTAGCATGTGATATACCTATGTCGAATAGTTTCAGAATTACACAGGTTGAAAATTAATTTGTATTCGTATTTTCTGTGGTGTAGCGGCAAAAAAAAACGAAGATATTAATTACTGCAAAATCTTTTCCAACATGACGGAAATTATGAATGTCTGAAAGTTATCTAAATGGATTTCAAGATGTTTTTTTTTTAATAAAACAGGGTCGCTCAAAAAATAGATGTTGAGAAACTTTTTTTAATAACAACAATGCTAAATTTCAGAATAATTAATAGTATTAACAGTAATAGTAAGTAATGCATAATATTGGATACTCTGAAGGTAATTTAATGGTATTTAATTAGATGTTCAAAATGTTCACCATTTGCTACTTGGCAATATCCAAGTCTATTTACAAACTTAATTTGATTGTTATGCCCTACATTAGGAGGTATTAGTCGAATTTCATTTCGAATGCGAATTTTCAAGTCCTCAAGATCTATAGGTTTTGTTTTGAACACTTTACTCTTCAAATAACCCCATAGGAAAAAGTCCAAAGGTGTCAAATCAGGCGATCTCGCTGGCCACTCAATAAACCCCCTCCTCCCAATCCACCTGTCTGGAAAAACTTCATCTAAATAGGCTCGCACTTTAGCAGCATAATGAGGCGGAGCCCCATCTTGTTGAAACCAAAGCCTGTTATTTGGTAGGTCCGGATTTTTTGGGTTGGGATTTATTAAGCTGGAACAAGGTCTTCTTCCAGGAATCGCAAATATCTATTACCTGTTAATGGCTGTTCAAAAAAGTAGGGCCCGATTTAACTATGTTATCAACAATACCTGCCCACACGTTTATTTTCTGTTGATATTGGGTATGTCCCTCACGTATCCAATGGGGATTTGTGTCCGACCAGTACCAATAATTTTGTGTATTGACTTTTCCGTTGAGGCAAAACGTAGATTCGTCCGAAAATACAATAATTTTAACTAAATATGGGTCATTATTCCACACATTTTGGAGGCGCTCACAAAACTAACCTGTCAAAGTCGCCATCTGAAAGTTCTTGTACAACTTGCATTTTATAAGGGTGATATTGGTTTCTATGATGTAATATATTTATGACGGATAGTTTTGCGATATCTAAGTTTCCAGCCAAATTATTATTTTCTGCATGGCAGTCTTCTTGGACACTTAGCAGTAAGTCTAATTCTTTGTCTTGATTGATACGGGGACGACCCAGTTTAGGAGGATCCCTAACGTGACCTAACTGTCTAAATTTTTGTTCGATTTTACTCACAATTGGCACACGATCTGGATATTTTTCATTAAATAAAATAAATGACAAACTTCTTGTTGGGTACGCACTCTATTCCCATAACCAATCATCATTAATGTTTCAATTCTTTCTGTTTCGGTTAATTTTATTTTTATTAGATGAAATTAATTCACGCAATTTTTGACTAGAAATAATTTTGATGTTTCTTTTTTGACAGTAAACTTTAATGAAATAATTTGCTGACATTACATTTAACGCTTTGTTTCTTTTCGGATTTCCAAAGCCTACTTTATTATCTATTTTTTTTATTTTTTATATTATTTATTAAAATTAATTTTCAACCTGTGTAATTCTGAAACTATTCGACATAGGTGTATCACATGTTACACGAAAATTGTTTAGAATTTTACGTAGAATACGAAAATGTAATAATATACAGGGTATTATATTTAAAAAAAATAAGTTGACTTGTGTCCTACTTTTTTGGGAACCCTGTATAAGGAAAAATATTTTCAAAATATGTAGAAAATAAAAAGAAAGTTGACGTGTCCGAGCGATTGTTCATAAAATAAATCGTCTTTTAGATAATGAATTTATTCCATACTTTTTGTCCTCACTGTATAACAATCACTATTATGAATATTAATTACACAATTACTTATATCAATATTTTTAGGGATATTAACACTTAACAGAAGTGGCAGTGTTGAAATTAGAATTAGACGCATCAGTAATAATTGTACTAGTTTTCGAGATATTAATTTTGTTACAGCCCTTTTCAATCTGTGAATTTTATTTCTTAAAGTGTCTACGTATCCCTCTGCTACATTGGTTGATTTCCATCCTCTATGTATCTTTAAGTTGGTTATACTACCACCACTTTCAGCGAGTAAAGTGGCCGAGCTCCTGCGTAAACAGTGCCCAGTGTATTCTTTGGGATTCAGTAATTTAATAAATTCAGCAATAATTGTGCAGGCGATTTTTTGAAAAGTGTGAATACCAATAGGTTGTATAGTACATTTTCCGTTTTTATAATAAACAAATAATCTACGATGTGATTACATAGATAACCAAAATCGTCCCGAAAGTAACAAGAATCGTCCCGAAAGTAAAGAAATCGTTTCGAAAGTGGAAAAATCGTCCCGAAAATAGCTACTTTCGGTATCATTTGTGTTAAGTGGTACTTTCGATTTAATTAATCGAACCGAAAATTTTATTTTCGAGACGGTTGCAGAAAAAATATTTATGAAAAAAGTGAGCAAGAGAAATTGCTGGAAATTATTTTCAACTTTCTAGGTTGGCCGCTATAGGGGGCGTAACTATAGTGGCTTAGTGGCCAACCAAATAGCCGGATTTTCTCAAAAATCCTCATAGTAAACATGTCATTGTATAAAAGGTAACATTTTTTCAATTTGATGAAAATTTTGGATATCGTTTGTTTTTTTGAGTTTTTGCTCTACCTTTTTTTATAAGGGGTGTAGGAGGGGACAAATATTGCTATGGAAAAATATTCACAACTTTGGTTTGACTTATTGGAATTTGACAAATTTGAACTTGCTAAATAGGGATTCTTTTGTTTTATCAATTTTATAAAAAAACGAAATCGTTCTGAATTTCGTCACGACAGCAGCTAGAGGGCGCTATTTAGCAGAATCAACAATTTTAAAGTTTTACAAGTTAAATTGTGATTCTTTTTCTTGAAATTTGTAGTAGTAGTAGACATGTTTTATTTAGCTACAATTAAATATTTTTTAATGCATTTTTATAGATTTATTTTTAAATTTTAAAACGCAACCTTCTTTTAACAAAAACAGTCAACTGTCATACACAGCTCCCTAGTGATTTGTCAACCGTACATATAGTTAAATTAAAAGAATTTCCGTTGCACGTCATACCTTCGAGTATCAGCAATGTTGCCAGTTTGTAATCAAAATACCCCAGTAAGGAAATGCTTCGGCATTTTTCAATAAAGGTAAACAACGTAATCAACAAAAATGTGTATGAATCCCTTTGTTGTTCTTAAAAGATCAGTTTTTAATCCTATTTATAAAAGAATTTGCAGTTTTAGTTAAAAACGACTTAAATAAACTCACGAAAACACGAAATGAAAACAATAAACGTCAATCAAAATTCGCGAAGAAATAAACTGGCATCACCTATGCGTTGACACTTCTGTTGCCAACTGTCAGCCCAAAAAATTCAAATGATATTAATTTTTAAAATGTTAAATTTAAAAAAACATCTCCTTTAAGCGGCTTAGTATCAAAGAAGAATACATTAAGTTTCTTTTACATTCAATATCGCATGAAATTTATATATTTTTTGCCCAAATTTAATTTTCTTATGTTTCCCGACCGATTTTCAATTATCAGCTGATTGATGACGTGCAACGGAAATTCTTTTGATTTAAGTTTACACAGCTCCGTAGCACGGCTTAATCGAAACGATGACGTCACAGTTAATACCAATCCTCGCTTGGACATGCCTTTATACTGAAGTAGACAGAGGTATCACATCTATATTTACGGATCAGAACGACGATGACGTTTCCTTATTATTAATAAGGCGTAGGGAATTATTAAATTAAACAAAAAAGGTAACTTAAAAAATGTATTACATACTTATATGTACTTAGAACTTCCTGAAGCTCTTCTTCGAGCTACTGCCCTTTGTTACTTTTAATACATTAAATCTAACAGTTTTTGACAGAGGTCTGCATTCACCAATCGTCACTACATCTCCAATTTCAACATCCCTGCAAAAAAAAAACCAAATAAATACATGACTACATTTCGAATATTTTTCTTAGACGAATTATTATAGTATGAGATTTGGCGTACTTTATTAATATCGGGTGTGCCACTAAGATAGGCGAAATACGTTATTATGAAAGCGATAAAATTTATGTCAGAGAAAAATATTTCGACTAAACTAGTTAAACTTCATGCTGCTGACTGGAAGACGCAGTCTCAGGTGGACCTCACCCCCCCCTCAGAGACGTCATTAAACCTGGATCCGTCAAAGTGTCTACATAAAGAGGCTAGTATATGCCGTCTCACTCACTCCTTTAAATTCGAGAAGGCTATGGTCGTAAGTTGGTAACGAATGCTTTCCCAAGTAACATATTTTAGACACGAATTCTTTGCTGAAAAACGTTTCGAAACATTTTCGATTCCAATATTAAAATTGAGAAGCGGCAAATGTGTTCCGAAACTATTTAGACACATTTTTGAGTTCTGTTAGTTGAAACATTTTTGAACTGTTTCGAAAATTTTTACAAACCAGTATCGATACATTTAATACACAAGGGAATGAATATTTTTCGAAACGTTTCTAGATAAAATTGTGGAGTTATGTATGACACATACGTTCTCAAATCGTAGCGACACATTTTCGATGTAAGTAAAGCTAAACAAATTGGTATTTTTCTGCTTTGAAATGTTTTCCAAACAATGGTATCCATTCATTTACGAAAGTTGTGAAGAAAATAATTTTCAAAACTTTTAGCAACATACACTCACTACCTGCTCGTCGATCGAAACAAAAATATAATAATAATAATAAAAATAATTTATTATTATTTTTCCCATTTTACTAGCCAATTTGATATAAGAAAAAATTTTAAAATATGTTCAATGTTATTTTTTCGCAAATGTTATTTTTTCTGTAAATGTAAATAAATTGAGAGAGCGCTGAAAATATAAAGCTAAATCAAATGATAAATTTATTTCGTCAATGCTTCTTGTTTCTCTTTTGCAATAACTAAGTGAAATAAATCGTGGCTTCATGGCTTATATATAAAATACACTTGTAAAAAATGCATTATGGGGAAATTATTTCGTATTCATATTGTTTTTCTTCTGTTTCACAAATTACAGGTATTTCGAATTGTTTGTTCCCTTATTGTGTCTCATTTTGACATCTTCAATCAGCGCCCTCTAAGATTGAGAATAAACACATTTGATATAACAGTTTCGACCCATTTTCCATAAAAGTTTCGGCTAAAGTCACAGAGTACCAACCACTCGGAAACACATACAATAGCGTCATTTAAAATGTGTAAAATTCGATTATGGTGAAAGGTGAAAAAACCAAATAATTATGCTAAATAAAAATTTTATGATGTTAAGCGCAAGAGATCAGGAGCTTCAATTACAAAAGTTCCTGTTGGTTCCTAAATGGAACAAGTCTCGAAGAAATGTTAAGTTGTTTTGGTTAAAATAGTGGGGAAAATGAAATACTTTTAGGGTGAAAAGGGGGTATCGTTTCTATGGGAAAAATATTTTTTATCTCAATTTCTTGAAACTTGAAGTAATAGTATGTTTATATTGTTCTAAAATCGGTATTTACCTATACAAGATAAAGATAAAATCGGAGAAATATAAAAAAATTTTATTTTTATTTTTCTAACCTTCCAGTTTTGAACAGTTTAGATACTTCAAGACCGCAATTTTTGGATTTTCTGATACATTGAATATCAATCTATAAGAATAGCGAATCTTCGAGAAAACTTGACAACCCTGTTTTAGACTATTGGAGACGGTTTGGCCGCCATTGTGGAGTTGATTGTAAATCTCTAGTTATAAATGCAGCGCCTCGGCAACAGATGTCTCAAATTCACTGATGTGATGCCGTGGTGTTGCCGCATATCATATTTTATTGGAATTTTTCAAGGATTTAAGATATTTTAACAGGCAATAAAATAGGAGGTTCTCACCGAATGTATGTTTTTGATAATAATATGTACGCTGATTACCGGACCGATTTTCATAATGATTTTACCGTTGCATTAGGTGTTAAATGTTATACAAATAAAAGTAGATAAAAAGCGACAGCAAGTATAACTAAAATATGTTTTATTTCGTCGAAAAGTAGCAAAATACGTAATACACTAATGCAAACAAACTGGATGTTTCTTAAGTAACAAAGTAAAACCTACTTATTTTAACCATTTTGAAAAGTAGTAATAGTTGCAAATAAAAACCAAGTTATACAAACCGCACATTATTCATATTTTACCCATCATATACGTTGTAGCCTAGGTATGTATTGAATAGTGAGAGTCGTGATTTAATTCTGTTAGAAATAGAAAACATGGCAGTCAATATGTTTTTATGTGATTAACGTTGGAACGTTAAAAGGTTGAAAATATTATATCCTACAAAGCAATTAAAAATAGGGACATTTTTAGGTCTAGACTATACTGTAGGTAGGAAAATAAAATGTAAGGTACTTAAATCTAGGATAGGTGTAGGTACTTATGAGAAATAAAGTTTTACCATAAGCTATAAAAATAAATTTAAAAAACTCAATGACTTAGGGTCCAATTAAAAGTTATGTTTGTGCAAACAGACAGGCGGCAACAATGCTTTAATTTAGCAGTGAAAAGGCTTGTCGTTAGTGGCTGCATCAACACGCCTTATTGTTGGTGACTCATTGTGCCATCTATGAAGGAAATCTGCTTATATGGCCTTCTTATAATTTGATATTCAACGTATGATATTATATAAAATTTTGAAATTACAGCAGCAACGTTGTCAAGCTGCAATTTTCATAAATTTATAATAGCACCCTTGCGATGCAATGAAGTAGGTATGAAAATGTTAATGTTTTTATACAAATCATGTTTCATTGACTTATTTTCTCATTGTGACTTTAAACTATGGAGGGCTTTAGGTTAGGAGTCCGATCGCAATACATTGGTTTCGGGCAAAGTTTTGGATCGGTAAAGCAGCTTTAAAAATGGCCGTCGGGGGCGCATGTGTTCCTTTAAATCTGTAAAATGCATGGGTTCTTATGGGATAATCAACTGTTTTATTGAATTTAGTTAACTAAAACCCTCTACAGGCTGAGATATGTATATACTATATCTAATAAAGCTTATTTTATTAATTATTGGATAAAAATACCGCTGATAGACCAGGGTCGATAATTTTTGAAACCAAAAAAAATAATAGTAAGATGAAACCCATTGGAAAAGGAAGAGAATAGAACAAAAATGAAAGGAAAAATAAATTACGGGCGATCCGAGGTCGGGAAGGGGGGGTTTTAAGGGTAGAAAACGATTTATCTCGATTTCCGGTAAAACTACAAGTCCTGTGGAAAAACGTTAAATTGCAAAGTTGTAGGTAATAAAATGATCTACAACTTTTGTATACACGGTGTCCCATATAAGAATGCACAGTACAGGGATCTCGTAAACCACAGGAGATACAGAGATGGTTAAATTAGAGAAAAGTTGCGCTTTGCTAAACCCTTCAAAGTCACGATTCGAAATCTAAAAAAATCCGATTACTTCCGAAGATATTTGGGAAAAACCGAATTTTCGCGATTTCGTTTTTATTTTTTTCTGACTCTATTTAAAAAGATATGACAAAATGAATTTCACATTCTCATTGCCACTTTTTCTGCTCTACAAGCCGGTGTTCTTTAATTTTCAATCCGACGTTTCGTTTTTCCGCAACCATCATCAACTTTGTTTTTTTAAATAGTCGGAAAATTTAATTTTATGCTTAGTAAATTCTACCTTTTATTCTGAATTCAACGGTATATCACACTTAATATTTATAACATGTTTCGGACTTAAAAACTCATCATCAATATTATTTGATGATTATTACAAAGGAACGAAACGTCGGATCAAAAATTTTAAGTTTTAACTATTATAAGGGCAAGTAAGCAAAATATTAGCATCAAATAATTAATTGCGAGTTATTCCATTTATATCGTCTTGATTTATTTATTTATTTAGCGTATGGGGTTACAGTACGGTACAAATGACAGAAGTATGTAAAATACAAAATACAAGTTGGCATATTCGCACAAAAGTTCCGATATGCTTCGTTAATGGGCGCTGAGAAGCGCCATTTCCACTCGGTTGATCCATAGTTCGGGGAAATCGTCTTGAAATAGTAGGCTTTGAAACGCATTTGTCTAAATAAATCATGGCGATCTATCAGTATTGCCGATAAATCGAAATTTTTACGTAAAGAAGTAAACTTAAATTTAAACTTTTTCTTTTCTCGTGATGTGTTTTTTAATTATGGCACATTTTTCGAATGAAGAAAAATCGGACATGTTATGTTGTTATATTGAAAGCCATAAAAATTGTTTCGACACTGAAAGGTGTGGTGTGGTATTTTAGGAACAAGGATTATCGGACTAATAATTTATGAAGGTACTTTAAATGCAGAAAGATATTTCCAGTTCTTGAATAACGATATTGAAGATTTTCTTGATAACATTCCTCTGACAGAAAACAACAGTATTTGGTTTCAGCACGATGGGGCACCTATACATAATTCTCGAAACAACATTGAATATCTAACAGAACGTTTCCAGAACAATGTAATCGCCACTAATGGTCCTATAAGATGGCCTGCACGATCTCCCGACATTACTCCGTTGGATTTTTTCTTGTGGGGCTTTCTCAACGATGAAGTCTACTGGAAAACGTACGAGAATGTAGAAGCACTTAGAGCCGAGGTTCAAGCCGCTATTGCAAGGATAACTCCAATGATGCTAGAAAACGTAATGAATGAAATTGTTTACCGTTGCTACGTTTGTTTAGAGAATGAGGGAGGACTTTTTGAACATTTGATTAAATAAGCTTGTTCAATGAACTTTTTGTAGCGCAAAATTAAAATATTTTGTTTTTTGATAATAACATTTTGTTTACTACTTACTTAATAAAATTAATAATAATATTGATGATGAGTTTTTGAGTCCAAAACATGTTATAAATATTAAGTGTGATATACCGTTAAATTCAGAATAAAAGGTAGAATTTACTAAGCATAAAATTAAATTTTCCGACTATTTAAAAAAACAAAGTTGATGATGGTCGCGGAAAAACGAAACGTCACATTGAAAATTTAAGAACACCGGCTTGTAGAGCAGATAAAGTGGCAATGAGAATGTGAAATTCATTTTGTCATATCTTTTTAAATAGTCAGAAAAAAATAAAAACGAAATCGCAAAAATTCGGTTTTTCCCAAATATCTTCGGAAGTAATCGGATTTTTTTAGATTGCGAATCGTGACTTTGAAGGGTTTAGCAAAGCGCAACTTTTCTCTAATTTAACCATCTGTGTATCTCCTTTGGTTTACGAGATCCCTGTACTGTGCATTCTTATATGGGACACCGTGTATACACTTTTTTCACATAACCTCAAAATTTATGTGAAAAATTCAAATAACCAAGTTTTTGGTTTTTTATTTTTATCTTTTACAAACATTTTTTTTTATCCACGAAATTTGGTGAAAACTTACCTTTTTTTGTCCTAAACACACTGTAATTTTTTTGATTTAAAATAATTATTTTTTAACCTTATTTTGACTTAATATCGAAAAAACACCCTAATTTTCAATCGAAAATTCTCACGTCAAAATATCTGCTTTTTTAAAAAAGTCGGTGGGCTTTTTGTTCGTTGAAATCCCTACTTTCTGATGAAAAAAATATACATTACTATGGTAAATGTTCTCAAAAAAATGCAAAGAAACGAAAAAAACTCGAATCCGAAATTTTTTTTTTAGATCAATATGTACAATTTTGAGCTATTTATTAAAATTTATACTTTAATTACTCGAAAAACGTAAGATTCCATGTTACATTGATAAAAAAAAGTATAAATTTTAATAAATAGCTCAAAATTGTACATATTGATTTAAAAAAAATATTTCGGATAGAGTTTTTTTCGTTTCTTTGCATTTTTTTGAGAACATTTACCATAGTAATGTATATATTTTTTTAAAACCATCAGAAAGTAGAGATTTTAACGAACAAAAAGCCCACCGACTTTTTTAAAAAAGCAGATATTTTGACGTGAGAATTTTCGATTGAAAATTAGGGTGTTTTTTCGATATTAAGTCAAAATAAGGTTAAAAAATAAATATTTTAAATCAAAAAAATTACAGTGTGTTTAGGACATAAAAAGGTAAGTTTTCACCAAATTTCGTGGATAAAAAATTTTTTTTGTAAAAGATAAAAATAAAAAACCAAAAACTTGGTTATTTGAATTTTTCACATAGATTTTGAGGTTATATGAAAAAAGTGTAAATACAAAAGTTATAGATCTTTTTATTACCTACAACTTTGCGATTTAACGTTTTTCCATAGGACTTGTAGTTTTACCGGAAATCGATATAAATCGTTTTCTACCCTTAAAACCCCCCCTTCCCGACCTCGGATCGCCCGTAATTTATTTTTCCTTTCATTTTTGTTCTATTCTCTTCCTTTTCCAATGGGTTTCATCCTTATATTATTTTTTTTCACTTTTTACCATTTTCAAAGGCTTCAGCACTGGTCTATGACGTCTATCAAAACCTGTAAAAAGTCAAACACTTGACGATCACTGCGCCGCGACCGGAAAACAGCGAACTAACTACTAAACAGGGACGTAAATTTAAAGAACAGCCATTTTCGATCGGACTCCTTCCTAAAGCCCTCCATACTTTAAACACATTAAAAAGAACACAGAGAAAATTTTATTTTTTGTTCTTTTAAACACAACCAAATTCAAAATTTAGCGAAAAAAAGTCCATTGCCAGTTGCCACCCAAAGACTGGTAATTTGACGGCTTATTAAATAAATCGAACTATTGGTCAAAAAGTGAAATGACTGAGACTACTTTAAAATTTCATTACCTGAAGCAAGGCGACAAGTGAACGGAAATGTTGCGATGCCTCTTCTCGAATCTGTTGTACTTTCTGATGTAGTGCAGGTAATCACGGCGGATGACGATGGTCCTTTGCATCTTCATTTTCTGTACGACACCTGTCAAGATGCGTCCACGGATCGACACGTTGCCGGTGAATGGACATTTTTTATCGATGTAGTGTCCTTCAATAGCCTAAATTAAAGAAAAAAACAAATGGGTAAACGGGTAATTCTTCGTTAATATCTAGAATGATTTTTTCTCAATTAGTTAATCCAGTTTTAAAGAGCCCAATTAGTATAATTAAATTGCACTGTTAGTTTAAATTTTTGATTGGCCGGCATTTTGCGCCGCCATAGCCCTGGTAAATTTTCAATAGTTACAAATTGAGTAAAGTTAAAATTAAATAAAACCCAAAAGGGGTGATTCTTTGGATTTCTAAGCAACAGAATATTATTATAGAGTAAAAATTGGTGTATATTTCCACGTGGTTTCTTTCATGAACAAGTGAGGAACCTGGTGGACCTTTGCATTTAACGTCTTGTCGGCCTGTTATGATATAGATAGACAATGAGATTTGTATCTATCTGTATTTTCTACCGTGCGAGCAAAAATTATTTGCATCTAAGGACGTAATGCTTAGCCGTAGAGCTTAATACCTGTTGGGTGTCAGTAACTACCTGAATTAACAATCAATCAGTTACTCAGTCATCTTTGACAGTCGTTACAAGTAATTTGATTCATCGCTAATTTTTCCAATTCCTTGAACAATTCACACAATGGGCTTTACGGAACAGCACAGAACATTCATGGTTGAAGCGTAATTTCGAAACAGGGTTAGAGTAAATGGTGAGCGGCAATACAATCCGGGTTTGTGCATGGACGATTTTCACGAACATTTTCCCAACGTTGCTTTTATTGTTGGGGATTTTTATCATTGCCTGAAAAGAACCGTGGCTGTGTTTAGGGAAACAGGTTCTATACAACACAAAAAAGGAGCAGGAAGACCATCTGCAAGAACAGAAGAACTTGTTGCAAACGTTCGTGAAATAATGCAAAATATGCCATCAAATTGTATAAGACGCCTGTCCCAAGAAGTGGGAAGATCTTATGGAACATGCAGGACTATTCTTAAGAAGCAGCTAAATTTATTTCCTTATAAAGTGCAAGTATTCCAAGAAATACAAGCCGCAGATTTTGAAAGACGCAGGAATTACTCGAAAATTGAAGACGTGTGAATTTATGCTTGGAGCATAAAATAAAATAAAATTGGTGGCCAATTTCAGCAATTAATGTAATTATTTTTCTTTTTTTTGTATATTCTTACTTTGTTAATTTTGTAAACAACAAAAATAAATTTGTATTTGTCTTAATACTTATTTTATTACTCATTAGTTTGGCATATCATGTCATTATATGAATTTGACAAAATTTTAACCTAGATTTGGTTAGATATCGTCCCCATATCATTGTGATCTAAACCAAGCCCTACGTTTTTTAATCCAAGCCCTCTTTGATACAAATAATTTTTGCTCGCACAGTACTAAAAGACAGTAGATTTAGTAATTTTTAGTTAAAACGAAGAAAACATGTAATCTTATGAAAATTCAATTAACCAAATGATAAAATAGGGGTAAAATATGCACATAATGGTATTGATGAGGTTCATATTTCCACCCTATCCCTATATGCTATAGCAATGTACATTTAGCAATAAGTATAGAAAGTAATGAACTTTCGAGCATATTACGAACCTGACAACAATTTTCGCCGGAAAGTTTTTGAAATATTCTTTCCTAAAGGTTAGGTTTTAAAACACAAAACTTAAGAAAAAATAAGTAAATATATCAGATCATGTTTCATGCAGTTTGATACATTTCCCATGATTATCCTTCTTTGGGGTTAAAAATAACTAAAATAAAACCTTTGGTTCATCCAACACACCAAAATCGTTTTGCATAATATGACAAACGAAAAATAAATAAATAACCATCATTCTAAACTCCAGAATACAAAGAAATTAATTTAAATAAATATTCGAACTGGAAAACCAAGAAAATGTGCACTTTTTTTGAGATTTGAATGTAGAAGAAATTTTATTATTTAACATAGAAGATTGATTTATTTGCAATAAAGAAAATTGGAAAATTCTGCGGTAGTGGCCCATTAAAAAAAATAGCACTTTAAGAGGGAATATCACAAAAACTAAGCGTTTTCAGCGAAAAATCAATTTCAGATTCGTAATGTAAGCCTAAAAAGAATCCTCATTTTTGGCATGGAGAAAGTATAATAGAGTAAACAACAGCAGCAATTTAGCAAAACTATACATTAGTAACATAAAATACGTATATACATTTTCCTTAAACATTGATTACCCATAAATATACCACAAAAAATGTACCGGGTGGTCAAATAAGCGAGGACGTCGGCTTTATCTCGGAAACCATTAATAGTACAACTTTCGGAAAGATTTTTATATGAGTAAAGTGGTCAAGAGAAATTGCTGGAAATTACTTTTAAGTTCCTCATTTCGCCGCAAGGGGGCACAATTAAAAATTGTTTTTTTAAATTCTAAATTTCTCCGAAAATTCCCATATTAAGGTATAACTCTGATTACATCATTGGAAAGCTTAGACAATTCTGCATCATTTTGGTTTAAGGCTGATTGGCGTACCGACCTTGATAAGAGTGGGAGAAGCTATTGAAAGTGTAAACATTAAAATCGCTGTAACTTCTAAACGACTCATCCCATTTTACTAAATTTAAGCTTGTTTGGAAGGGGAAAATAAGCATCTTCAATTGCCGTATACAACAGTACACGATAGTGTTTAATAAAATTGCTAGAGGGCGCAATTTGTAATAATAACAGTTTTTTCTATTTTATCCCGAAAATTCAAATCATACGGTATAACTATGACATCATAATCGAAAAGTAGATGAAATTTGCAAGAAATGATGTCAAGACCGCAGTTCGATATCTTTGTTCGTTTCAGAGTTATTGCCAAAACAATAATTTTTAATACAAATTGCGCCCTCTAGCAATTTTATTAGAAATGATCGTGTACCATTAGATATGACAATTGAAGGTACTTCCAAACAAGCTTAAATTTAGTAAAATCGGATAAGTCGTTTAGAAGTTACAGCGATTTTATTGTTTACACTTTCAATAGCTCTGCTTCTCCCACTCTAATCAAGGTCGGTACGCCAATGAGCCTTAAACCAAAATGATGCAGAATTGTCTAAGCTTTCCAATGATGTAATTAGAGTTATACCTTAATATGGAAATTTTCGGAGAAATTTAGAATTTAAAAAAACAATTTTTAATTGTGCCCCCTTGCGGCGAAATGAGGAACTTAAAAGTAATTTCCAGCAATTTCTCTTGACCACTTTACTCATAAAAAAATCTTTCCGAAAGTTGTACGATTAATGGTTTCCGAGATAAAGCCGACGTCCTCGCTTATTTGACCACCCGGTACAATAATTAAAAAAATATCAAAAGTTAAATAAAATATTTGTTCTGGTTTACATGTGCTGAATTTCTAAGTAAAACCCAACGTTATAAGTAGATATTAAAGTCTATTTATTTCCAATTTAAACATTAACCACAGTGTCATAGTTGGACAATTAGGTTGAGCCTCCACCAGCCTATATTCTTATTGGCTGAACATTAATTTAAAATAGGTGTGTGCCATATTGGTGGTACTTCGCTTTGCAAGCAGTGTGCATCTCTTTATATTTAGTCTATCTTGGAAATAAATAGCCTATAGTTACATTGGTGGTTAAAAAAAAATCATGCATGGAGATTGAAATTTGTTAATAGTTATTCACCGCTTTTCTTAGGGATCCTATAATTATGTCTTATTATGTTGAGTATTATTTACACAACCAACAACCAATCTATAAAAATACTTATCGACAAAGCGCAAATTTTTATGCACTTGGTACATAAAAGCATTTGGATACTTTACATAATGGAAGTATTATGTACTGTCTTTTTACTTCTTGTAAACAGCACAGCAAAGTAAAAATCTTTGCTTAGCTCAGTTGTTAAAGGAATGCATGAATTACTTTGTATAATCCTATGAGAAATATAGAGGGAAATACTTAACCATGACAAAGGGGGAGGAAAAACCATTACAGAGTTAAATTCTTGAAATGAACGCTCAACCAAGCTGTTGGACACAGTATTTAAAAGGAACTCTATCATTATGGGTTAAGGCACAAATTATTAATATATTGTTAACACTAAATGTAAGATAATAATAATAATAATATATATTGCCTGTAGATTTACATAGAAAATATTGACGTCATGGTACAAATAAATTTCAGAAAAATTAGGATAAGATCTCGGTTAAGATAGGTACAATAATTTGATAACTTTTAAGGATGCCAATTTTGAAACAGTTGTCGTCATGGAAGTTATGTGGCTGTTAGTACTAACAGAACATTAATAATTTGGGTATCTTATACTACGATAAATTTTACCTTATAATTAACAAATAACAAGGATATTTGAGGTTACATGTTGCTTGAGAGCATTTACTTACAAAAATCAAAATAGTTACAAAAAAATCATATACGATGTAAGTAAATGCTTACAAACAAACCCAAAATATACCACCAAAGCCAAAACCATACCTTTACCACCATTCCATATTGTTAGTCTGGTCAAATGACTAATTTTTTGCTAAGTAATGTGAATATTGAACAATAAAAAATTTCTTTGTAATTTTAAGCAAAAAGTATACTAGCTTATTTGCAAGTTGCGTAGTGCTTAAATCAAACATTTTCAAGAATGATAATTCAACAGAAAGCTCAAAAAATTTAAATTTCCTTGCCATTAGTCAACTGACTTGCCTACCAACACCAAAAAATATCCCTCAGCAGAAGACCCAGATGCTCCAGAGAACCATGCAACCTATAACCCTTAGAAAAAAAAGACACACCTCTCTCGGAGTTTTAAATCCTAGTCCTACACTCCTTGATAAACGTACCACCTTCTTTTTAAGACCTGGCTTTGGGTTTGCGAAGACTGTGCGTTGCTTTTGATAAGCTTTCTCTGTCTAAAGAAATAAACATTATATTAGCAAATTATAAAGCGTTAAGTACCTCTCGTGGGGTTTTAAAACCTAATCCAACTTCTCGGTGGTAGCGAATAGATTTCTTCTTTCCACCGACTCCCTTCTTCCTGTTTAAAAATATTGTTGGTTGTCGTTGAAATGCCCTTTCATTCTGTAAATATGTATAGTTTTAGAACATTGTAAAATTTGATTTTAACCACGTGCGGCGACTGAAACATTGGCGATTTAAAACTTACTTCTAGTTAATATAAAATAAATTCATACTAAGAGGATTAAAAATACTAACATATTTTAACAGAAAACATTTAAATATACTCAGAGTAGCTAATATTTTTAAGAAAATAAGTAAAAAATTTATCTACTTACTTGGTCCGCCATTTTGACACCGTAAAAGAAAGAAAAATGACAAATGACAAGTTAAAGTTAAAAAATAACACAGACTGCCTGCTGTATCTATAGCTGTCCTTTATTAATCACACCAAACTGTAAGAAATAGAGAAAACCCTAAACTATGCAATTTGCCAATAGATAATACCAATGTAACCAACGTAAAAGCACGAATTAATAGCGCGAACGACCTAATTACTCCTCTGTGGAATAATTTCCTTCAAGAGTCCTTGGTGCGTTCGAAGAGTTGCTCCGTGTCCAACGTCAGAGAGGAATAATAGGTTGACTATGACGCTCCTACTCATGGCCCTTTAGGATATTTAGGAGTCTACAAAGACAGCTATCTGGCAATGGCAAAATGGGTTTTAATGGATCCCAGGATCGGAAGCTTGAGTGAGAGACGGCCGGGCTCGTAAATCAAGGGTGAAATTACAGCAAATGCATACCTGGTACTTTGCAGATCTGCAAATATGGCGGACTTGCAGTAGCAAAATAATTTGCAGAAATTTGAAATTCCAAAAACAATTTGCAAATCCGCCATTTTTACCCCAGTTAAACAGTTTTACTCCTTCTGGATTATTAATATCGACTGTCAAGTACATGAAATATGCCCAAATTGATGACGATAATGAACTAATGAACTTAACTCTTAGTTTTTTTTTTTATATAAATATCGGATAGAAATTATTGTAAAAAAACACCAATACCATCGTCCGTCAAATTCCCAAAATATAAATTTTTAGAAATTTTATACAATCTGCAAGTTTGCAGGACCTTCCAACCTTCTGCAGATTTGCAGACGTAAAGTATGACGAACATTTTCTGTAATTCCAATTTTTGTTATTTGCATCACCCCGGTGAAACTTTAAATGGACGATTTTGCAACACAGTGGAAAGAGAAAGAAGAGAGAGAAAGAGAGGTGTTAGTGTGCCCGCCGGCCATCAGAGGGAGAAATTGGCGCTGTTGTTGCCTGAAGCGTCGCTGTAGCATATTTTTGACGTATAGAAGAGAAGGACAGTTATATTCTGTAGTGTTGGGAAAAACCGATGATTTTAATAATCGAGTAGTCACTACTCGAGCGATTTCAATACTCGAGCGATTTATCACTCAAAATTTCGGTTCAAGTATCAAGTAGTGAATGAATTCAATGAATAGCGCATTGAGCGAGTGGTTGATCGCTTGCCGCTCGATTCGATTCGATAGCGAATGACGCCGACTGTCAAATATCCAAAATCCAAACCAAAACGACGAAAACGAAACGCATGTCGCGATAGCGCCTTCTCTTTTATGTTTATGTGCCGTTAACAATGACGTATGTCGTGTGAGACTTAGGCCCGGTTTAATAATGTGCTGATAAGGTCTCTGGTTGTTACCAAGAGAATAAATTTTATCTCTCTGGTAAACCGCCGGAAAACTTCTGATCAGTTTATCAACAAAATTTTAACCAAAGGACAGATAACCGGAGCTATACAATTTGGCAACATGTGGTAGCAAAATCCACCTAATTAAAGAAGATATTATAGGGTTATATATTATGGTACGTTATGTTTTAAATGTGTTTTACATTCATTCCACGTATTTCCGTATTCTGTGATTCGTTCTATATATTATATACGTTCGAGTTTATTCTATTATAAGTTCAAGAAAATGAATATAAAGAAGGAAAATGAAAAATTAAAAAAAAAAGGTTGCAAATTTTTTACACAGACAGCAGGAATTGTTGCAAGGGGGCTTTTAGAGCACAGTTCCTATAAAATAAAAAAAAATGGTCAAATTCAAATATAGTTTATTATAACAATAGTCTGTAGGATAGATAGCAAATCATATTTTCTATTCGATGTAAAAAAAAAGCTGTACCGTATCGTTAGACAGTCTAAAATGATTGACAAAATCCCTGTATCATCCTAGTAATTTATGTGATTTGGGGGGTCGTGAAAAATCCTTGGCCTTCTAAATAAAATATTAACATAATCTTCCAAAAATCATCATCTGAATCCGATTCATTTGAAAACATTTTAGCATCAAAAAGCACATTCATTTTTTTACAATTGCTAAAAACAGTGAACTCTACCTAAAGAATGCCAAAAATGATCAAATTTGAGGTTATGGCTTTTGATTTAACCAACGAAATAAGAATACAAAGGAAGTAGGGTATGGTAGATTGACAGTTGTCCGGGATGGGGTCTGATGGCGGCAACATTTAACGCACGCGCGTTTCCGGTTTACCTGTGGCGTATCATTAAAATGGTAATAACAAAATGATTAATGAAATTTTATTTGGACGAAAAAAATAAAAAATATATTTAGATTCATATATAGCTATAAGATACGGTAAGGTTGGTGTAATAAAACAATACAACTATTTCTTTTAATTATTTATTTAAATAAGGTAACGGAGGTGAAAGGGTAATGTAAATATCTGGTTAAATAACTAAAAAACACCTGTTATTATACATTAAAAAAAAATTGCAAAAGACAAATTGTTTCAGATAATCGGCAAAATTATTGCCAAAACGTCTACGTTAAAAAATAAAATTTTAAAAAAACCTTACTCTTTCTTCATGAACCAAATCACAAGAAAATAATAAAATATAATATAATATAGTCCTGTTTATTATAATATGTACCTAAATAATATTAATGAGATTTCTAGTATACAAGAAAATTGTCAAATGACAAACTATGCAGATAATACAAACATTTTATTTATTTGTAGTATCAACAACTTAACAAGTTAATTATAGATACATAAACCCCATTTCTAAAAGCTATCCTAAGCTATAATAAATATTCAATTAGCATTTGCCCAAGCAGTTCATTCCTTAATTTTAATTTTTGATAGTTTAAATTATATATTTCAATGTCTCCACAATATTTATTAAAATAGAGCACAGTCACAGTGGTGAGTTTTTGTATAGATTTGTCCTCGGTGTAGGAATATAAAATACATGTGCGGATCTAGTATTGACTAAGCCTATTCTAAACGGAAGCAGTCCTAAGAACTCTTTATTATCTATTTTGTCTCTAAATATTTTATATAAGAAAATAATTCTTGCTTCTATACACAATAGTCTTAAAGAAGGGATATTAAACAAATTACACAAAAGCCCTTGATCTGTACCTCTTGGTGGATAAACTGAAAATGACTTGTAGTATAAAAATTTTTAAAATTTACGCTGAATAGATTTTGAAAGAGCAATCTTATTGGCATACTGAGGATCCCAAATAGTGCATGCATACTAAAGTTTTGTAGCTACCAGGGATTTATATAAAGTTATTATGGCGTTAACATTTTTAAAGTATTTACAAGTTCTTATTATAAATCCTAGCATATAAAGACCATGAGCTTCTCGAGCAACATATTTAACAATTTATGATTGAAGTAAATAATTATTGGTTTTCTAAAGATAAACTGGTATTAAATAAATCAAAGACCGTTATCACCTTGTTTAAGACTAACCCATACACTTTGGAGAATCCGGAAACAGTAACCATTAATGATTGTCATATAAGATTAAAGGAATATACTAAAATCTTAGGTGTGTTGTTGGATAGTAAAATGTCCTGGAAGAACCATGTCCTGGAAGAGCCATATCCTGGAAGAGCCATGTCCAATATATGTTGTAACCAGACGGTGTTCCAGTTAGATTCACAGTAGGATAATTATCTTCAGGCAGGTTTTGACAGGGTGTCTTATAAGATATTGCATAGGAACGTACTTACCTGCCAAAAAAATATAAGTTTTTTAATTATTTGTTTGGCACCTTTACCAAATGACACAAAAGTAACTATAACGTGAAACTAACTCTCTTTGTAAAATTTTTTTTTTATATTTTGATATGAATTTCTTTAAATGATAGAAGGTTTGGGACTTGCTTTGAATTTATTTTTTTAATCAATGGTATCTCCAGTCGTCCTCAGGTGAATATTGAGAAAACGTTTCTATCATTCTAGAAACATCATTGTATTCAGTCTTTAAATATGAATTTCTTTGTTTATCGTACCTACACTTCCTTATTTTATTACATTCTTTATCCATGGGTTTAAAATTTTAAAAGTAGATTAAACCAATAAAACATCTAAAAACTTTTATCGATACATAATTTATGAAAAAGTGACAAAGCAGCTTCCTCAGAAGCATAAATAAGGCAGAATTATTTGTATTCATATTCTTAAGTACCTACCTACATATTTTCCAATATATTATGTAATGACCCGATACAATAGTTTCAAAACTTACATTTTTTAACCTGGCTACTTCAAAAGTAGGCACTACTGCAGTTGGGACCAATCTAACTTTCAATCTTGAGGTTCTGTCAAAGCAATCTTCAGGAAAATGCTTCTAGCAAAGAACTGTATTTCGTGTAGGATCCCAATCACTTCGGTTTACAATTTTCAACCACGCCTTTTTTCTTAGGTAATTATTTGGAAAACTAAAAACCAATAAGTATTTTTAATTTGCTTTTTTGTAGAAATGGGGTAACCCAGTCGATTAATAAATAAATAATATTTTTCTGGTTTTATAAGACGAACGCCCATGAATGACATGCGAGGTTCGGAGGTTATGTGTATTTTGATATTAAATTAAAATATTTTTTTTTTCTATACAGATTAAAAAAGTTTATATATCTAAACATAAACTTACCGATGAAATGTAATGCCCAGTTTTTTACTTCATAGCGTTTGGGAGCACCCACAAGCAGCACAACGAACCATATTTAAAGCTTATTAATTAACCCAGAATAACAACTAATTAAAATGTTTTAATCGCTGTCCAGCGCTAAAAGTATACTCCACTGTCACACTAAAGTAATTATAAGTTTACTAGTATTCGTTAAATATGGTTGTTAACTAATTAAAATGCAAAATAACTCAAAAACGGCCAAGAAAGCAGAAATCACAGCTCGACCTGTCAACCACGGTCAAACACCAAAACAAACATGGAGTCATATTGTGGTGTCTCAAAATGGCCGACTTCCGTCGGTCGGTTTGTAAGGCGGTTTATGCAAAATCCTACTTCCTTTGTATTCTTATTTCGTTGGATTTAACCCACTGGTAAACCGTTAACAGCCGAATATTTCGCTGGGTAAATTATCCTGCTGGCAATAATTGTTTATCTTGCTGTTAACGCTACCAGAAGATTGAAAAACAGATTTTTTTCATTAACAGCAGGATAACTATGCCAGAGGCTTTGCCAGCACATTATTAAACCGGCCCTTAGGAGCATTAACTTGAAAGCCGTCAAGCGACGATGGCCGAGCGGATATCGAATGAACGAACTTTCGCTCAGTGGTTAGTGCTTGACTCAGCGTTGCCACATTTATTTTGGCGAATCTACTTTTATTTTTGCTTGAATCTACTAAAATCTACTAAAAACCGGATTATAACCGGTTTTTCACTCGAATTATAATATTAATATTGGCTGTTCATCTACAGCATTTCCACATTTCTAATAGCTTTTCGGGAAATTCTTGAGATTTGTTGGACTTCTAAAAAAAAAGGTTGCCAGTTCCATAATTATTGAGGGTAACGGGATTATTCAAAATTTTGACTTTTAAACTTCTAAAAAAAAAAAAGTCGACAGAGAAAAACAACGGTGAACCCCCATAAGGCACTACCAACATAGAAATTAAAGTAAATACTTGATTAAAACAATAATTATATTGTTAGTGGCATTTTTACATTATTGACAGTTATATTTTAAAATCTACCAAAATCTACTAAAGAAAATATGCCTACTAAAATTTTCTGAAAAAGGGTGAAAACTACCAAAAAAGTAGAAATCTACTAGATGTGGCAACGCTGCGCTTGACTGCTTGTTAAGCGACGATTTTCGCTTGAAATTATAACTCGAGTAGTCGTGTCAATAACCGAGTGATGTCGGTTATTTCAATAATCGAGTACTCGAGCGGTTTTTCACTCGAGCGATCCCAACACTAATATTCTGACCTACTATAATGCTTCCCAAACTGCGCCAGGTGCTAATTGGAACAAACCAGCCAGCCCGCCATTCATGTCATGTCACGTCACAACTGTCAATTTTTGTTGTCCACGTTTTTTCTGAGGAAATTAATTAATTTTTCATTATCATTTTAATATACAATTCTATTAGTTTCTATTCTAGAAAACTTCGCCGATGTGTGTAATCTTTCAGTTATTATTCCAGCCTACTATGCAGGTAATTATTTTTTATTGTTTATCAAATTGATTTTACACTTCCTTATCTATTTTTTATATAGGAATATAGGAAATGTAAAGGTGGATTCATAGTCGCCGTAACGTAAGCCGTAAGACGTAAGCCGTAAGAGTTAAGACGTAAGAGAAAACATACCATTCATAGTCAAAAGTTAAGACGTAAGAAATTTCAAAATTGTAGGTTATGATTTTTTGTTGTTCCTCAACTACCTCACTCATTTTAACCGTTAATATATTATAATATTACTGTAATAACAAAACTGGAAAATGCAAATACACTAGACAAAAAAGCAAAACGGCGTTAAAATGAAATCACCAAAAATAAACAAAGGAAATCTCCCTCCCGTCCCGTCGACTGTCATTCAAAGTTGGTAATGACGGCCGGGTATGCACGAGTAAGGCCGATCCCGACCGAAACTTAAGACGTAAGACGTAAGAAATGGAAATAAACCATTTCGTGTTACGGCTTACGGCTTACGTCTTACGTTACGGCGACTATGAATGCATGTATTTATAATCATATGTTTATTTTTCTTACTGCTTAACCTTACGTCTTACGGCTTACGTTACGGCGACTATGAATCCACCTTAAGTTTACAATAAATAAATTAACATGAAATGTTTCACATAGATAAGAGGTGTTGGTTAACAAGCCAATCTTAGCAAAATATCACTGGGCAGCCTGCAGATAACTGCAACACATTTGTGCCCGAGGTAATACCTAACAATCTATCAGTTACGAACAGATAAGTTTAGTCTCTTGAAATGATAATTTTAACATTTTTGTTTTACTGAGTGGATTAGAAGTATAACATAATGGCACAAAGATTATGGTTTGAGCTAACTCGATAAGTAGATACTTGGCCATCGGCCATGTACAGAGAAATTTAATGTCTACCCGATACTGTTTCTTTTGTTTCAGAGAATGCTGTAAGAATCACCTGATAGTTTATGGATCATTTAGTACGTGTCTCAATACATCCTAGTGCTTGTGTTTTATACAGTATTTGTGATAATATTATATGAATTGAGACAATTCCAGATGAGTGAGACCTGTGAGACGTAACCTAAGGACATTAGTTTATTCTAAACAGTTATTTTTTGTTACGGTTGTCACAATGCAGTTTTTATTTATAAATAAACGTAGAAAACATTATTTACGATAAAGTGCTTCCATCTTTATTTTCTAAATCTTGGTTAATATAAAAACGTGCATTATTTATTCCATAAAATGAAAACTTTTGTGCGTCTTTTTATTGATTTAATTTGTGATTTAATAATATTTATATTGAATCACAAATTAAATCAATAAAAACTCGTTCAAAAGTTAATAATTAAATTGAAAAGTCCTAAAACCGCTGTTTAAATTTCCCGCCATTGCGCCTCTGATGGCCGGCGGGCACACTAACACCCCTCTCTCTCCCTTCTTTCTCCCTCTACTGTGTTGCGATTTTTTAACAAGGAGTTAACATTCTAACCCTATAAATTTTCTTTGATTTGCATCTGCAAACTGCTACTTGCAACTGCATGCAGATGTCGGATGCAGACATAGACAAGCGAGTTGCGCGCTCTCAAGGATAGATAGGCAACTTAACATACTAAATTGGTTCCCTGATAGCGCCACATGCGACCGGTGGAAAAACTAAATATAGTCGTGGTGGGGGTAGGCGCCAAGCATAAAAATTTAAATTTTATTATTACTTTGAATTCAAATTTTCGCGCTTCTAACTTAACGGAAAAGTTTGAAGCGCGAAACATCTGATTCAAGTTAAAATAATTTGGGAGAACGAAAGGGAATTATAACAACGTTTCTTTGATATGGCGACAAGATTTATTAATATTAGATATTTACATAAATATGGTTTACATAAAAAAACAGCTTACATTATTATATTATTATTTTCTGTAGATTTTTCTAACAATTCCGTGTTATTTTCAAAGTTTTTATTTAATAAACTAGTTATTGTACCTTGTAGTTCATTAAGTTGTGGAGTAAAGTTTCTTTCTATATCTTTAATAGCTTTCGCTGTACTTTCCAATCGTTGGGCGACATTAATGAAGTCTTCAGGAGGTTCCACGCTCTTGTTAATTGCCTTGGTTTTTCTTCCCGATTTCTTTGGTCGCGACATATTAAATATATACCTATTTACGATTCTCAAACTACCGACTGCGCCATGTTAAGTTTATAAATTATATATGAATAATTATTTAATAATAACTTTATTTTTTATATATTTTACAAATCAATCATAAAATGACAATGACAATCTTTTACCAGTCCAGGTAAGACTTCAGGATCTGTCACAACAAGCCATATTTTTATCTTTCTCGCACATATTATGCAGGTACAGAGAGAGAGAGAGGTACAGAATGTTGGCCATGCTCATTATAAATGAATATTCTGTTCCTACCAACGTTAAGAGATGAACAACCTTATAAAACAAAATTCCTACAATAGCGCCACTAGCGACCGGGGGGCTAAATTAAACGAACAGGGGACGACCTTCACCATTTAAGTTATCCTAGCCTGGATGCAGAGCTTCTGTAGTCTCAACCCAAACTCATATTATCAATATCGGTTTGTTTTTTCATAAATTGTCAGTTTGACAAGCCAGCCTTGAGCGTCGCTCATTCCCTCAACCTCATCGATCCTGGGATTAGTGGCATCCGTCAAAATACCATTTTTCAGTGGCCAGATTATCTGTTTTGTCTAATCTTAAACATCCTAGAGGGCTATATCGTGCCCACTCTTCAGCGACAAAATGGTGATTTTAATAAATTCACTCAATTTTATTTCAATAAGTCCTTCTTGTATTAGCGGAGTGAGTAAAACAGAGCTATGTTGTCTTACTCCTCATCCCTTTTATATCCAAATCCTTGTTTTTGGCGTTTGTTGCTGTAATTTCGAATATTTGGCCAGTAGTAAATCTACTTTATGACTGTATGCACCATTTTACCCATTAGGCATGATTAGGTGATCGTGATTAACCAGGTAACCGTGATTAAATAAAACAGCCTATGCACCAACTAAAAGGATATGTGGGTTTTGTAATCATGGTAAAGTTAAAACCTCGATTTGGCAACATAGCTCAGATGCAAAAATCCGTGCCATTAACCAGAAAAATAAACCCTTTATTTTTCTGTGACCAGAAACACCAAGCAGATTGACAGTTGTGATTGTTTTCTTTTTGTTGTTTTTTCTAGTGTTGGGAAAAACCGATGATTTTAATAATCGAGTAGTCACTACTCGAGCGATTTTAATAATCGAGCGATCGCTCGAGCGATTTATCACTCGAGCGATTTATCACTCGAAATTTCGGTTCAAGTATCAAGTATAGTGATGGGATAACTCGAGTGAAAAATAACCGATCACTCGGTTTTTTCAATCACTCGAATTATTCGATTATCTTCGGAAATCATTCGAGTGACGAAATGAGTGATGAACATAATGGTTTTTGATAGTGATGGTATCACTCGAGTTAAAAAAATAACCGATCACTCATTGCGGGGCTATACAAAGTAGTTAGTTTATGGAACTGGCGACCTTTTTTTTAGAAGTCTAAAAATATATGTGGTTGATTATTTAAGTGATTAAAAAAAAATGAATTTTTTTAAATTGCCCCTCATATAGCATTTGAGTGAACAATCGATTATCATTCGGTTTTTTAAATCACTCGAATGCTCGGTAATCGATTATTGAAATAACTCGATTTTTCCCATCACTAATCAAGTAGTGAATGAATTCAATGAATAGCGCATTGAGCGAGTGGTTGATCGCTTGCCGCTCGATTCGATTCGATAGCGAATGACGCCGAGGGCAAGCGATCACCACCGATTGCTTTTTGAAGGCCAGGCCAGGCGTCGCAGATGTTTAATATCCAAAATCCAAACCAAAACGACGAAAACGAAACGCATGTCGCGATAGCGCCTTCTCTTTTATGTTTATGTGCCGTTAACAAAGACGTATGTCGTGTGAGACTTCGGAGCATTAACTTGAAAGCCGTCAAGCGACGATGGCCGAGCGGATATCGAATGAACGAACTTTCGCTCAGTGGTTAGTGCTTGACTGCTTGTTAAGCGACGATTTTCGCTTGAAATTATAACTCGAGTAGTCGTGTCAATAACCGAGTGATGTCGGTTATTTCAATAATCGAGTACTCGAGCGGTTTTTCACTCGAGCGATCCCAACACTAGTTTTTTCAACTTTTCCGAGACATTTTTCCAGTTTGGCTGTTTTGCGCATTAAACCCCCAATTTCACACTTCGGCATCTAGAGTCATGGAGTTTGACTCACAGAAAAAAAAGGGTTTGACTGGTGAGGAAGAAAATAATATATTAGATGCGAAAAAGAAAAGAACTTTTAGCTGAACAAACCTTATTTATCTATCAAATCAAAATAATTTTGTCTCCGAGGTCTTTCTAGCTCTCGGAAAGCCATCATTAAAAATATTCATTACATTAAAATCATCATCGAAGATGATTTCGTCTCCCATTTTAATTTTATTATTGAAAATTCGAGACAAATTTAAAAACAAAACAGGAAAATAACCTTTTAATCATGATTAAATATATAACCCATCAAGATTGGCTGGTTAACTTTAATCTTGATTAAGTTCCTGAGTAGTGCTGGCGCATTGGAAATTTTCTTAATTGAGATATTTAATCATGATTATAAGCTAATCATGATTAACTGGCCTTGGTGCATACGGTCATTATTTTTTTAAAACTAAGGTATACCTACCTATATAGGTATACACATACGATAGGGGGGGGACTGTCCTATAAAATCCAATTTATAATGTTGCATGAGTACCATAGAGCCAATAAGCCACAGGCAAAAAAATTTTGGACCACGTTAAAATTTTGTTACATTTTTTTCTCCCCCCTTGCCGCGGTTAAGTATGCCCCTTTATATTTCTCATGCGATTCCACGAAGTTGTTCGCGAAGCTTTCCTTTAACAACTTAGCTTAGCTGTTTAAAATAAGCAACTGGAAAGTACCTATTTATATATAGGCACTAAAAAAATATTCTATATCAAACTTTCTCAAGGCTTGAGATCCCAAACTCCCGGCTACTCGTTTTTTTGTCGGTCTGCGTGTCAGTGTCACGTACTATTGGCCACATTAAACAGTTGCCAAGTTAATGCGCGTTGCACTGGTGACGAGAATTAAGTAGCATTTAAATTAAACTTTTCCGCGGAAATCGGGGATGTTTACCCAGGCGTAAGTAAAATGTAAAGAGCGTAAAAGGTCGCCTTTGATGGCATACTTCCCCATGATGGCATACCACAGGTATCTTTGAAATAAACTGATTTTGCGTCATCCCGCATAGTTAGATGGGTGCGCGATATTGACATTGACCGTTCAGTTCTAGTGCTGGGAAGTTTAGTTCACTTTGCTGATTTCAATCTTTCGTTCACGGTCAATAAAGTGAATAGTTCAAAAGACTAGTTCGTTTAGTTCATTTAGTTCACTGATTTATACTGGCATAGTGAAGTAAAAGAAATATTTTAAAATTTAAATTATATATTAAATTAACAAAAAATACAGTGAACACCGACAATATTTTTTATTCATTTCAATACCGAAATAGTCCGAAATCATCACGGCATGCATCGGTCGGTCAGGTGACAAAACCTATATTCTCGGTCGTCTCGCTCTCGCTTGCGTAGTACATTCGGTTTAGACTTTAGTTCGCCTTGTTTCAATCTCTCAGTAATTACTGATTGAATCTTTTAGTTCAGTTGTCAGATTCGATCTTTTGAACTAGTTCGTTCGCGAACTACACAACTCTAGTCAGTTCTGAGTCGGATTTCAGTCGTGACGGACGTTTTTATGTAGTTATTTAATCAGAAATGGTTAAGTGTCGAAGTAATATTAGCCAGTTCTTGAACCAAAAATGTATTATATTATAGGTGCATTAAATTAGAATGCACGATTTTTTTCCGATAACTATAGGATATATAGATATTACTTTGCTATGATTATTTTAAATCTAAGTTGTGGTTTTAATTTTTTATAATTTATTTACTAGAAGTGTGATATAACTAAGATGGCATATGCATTGGTTTCCTATGATGGCATACCTATAAATAGATATATGCCATCATAGGCGTCATATTCAAAACGGCGCTACTTTTACTTTTCTTTTAGATATTATGTCACTATGCCTACCTATAGCTTTTTAAAGGTTTTTAATATGTCTTTAGATTGTACTTTCCTGATAATGTTTTCATTATCTTTTTTAAAAGTTTTAAACGTGTTCCCTAGAATGTAATATGTTATTTTAATTTTTTTTAAACAGTTTTATGTGCTTGAATTTTTTAACAATAAAAATGTGCAACCTGTAACAAAAATATTCATTTTGTATGCGTCCTTCAGATTTTTACATTTTACTGGAGTATACCATCATAGGCAATGCAGTTGCCTATGATGGCATACTTGGTGATTTTTCCCTTTCTATTTTTTTACCAAAAAAATAGTTTTTGTAAATTTTTAAAGTTTTATAATGATTATTTAAGAAGTAACGAATATTTTAACATGGGTTAAAACCTTTAAACTACAACATATTATATTAGGTGGTAAAAAAAAGTGCCATCATATAGGCGACCTTATCCCCTAAACTTATTTTAAAAATACCTGATTCTGTGAAAACCCCATTTAGGTCATTTATTTAAAGAGTGATGAATGTTTTTTTCTCATCTTAAAAAGTTTAGATTTTAAGAAGTAAGTATAACAAAAGTATTATGAAAGGTGGAGAAATCTCAATTTTTTAAAACTTAATATAGCCAACTCGTTATGTGTACCTATTTATTTATTGTTTATTGGTGCTTACATACAATTCAGTATTTACACAAGTCAAAAATATCAAGATATTATAAAATATTAAAATCTTAAAAAAATAAAGTCTGTATATTAGACACTTAAAACTACAACTCACGTACAGTGACATTCACAATTTTTAGGATGATAAAATAAATAGGTACAAGTAATAAGTAATAACAATTTAGGCATTAACATACAACACATTAAAATAATTAAAATAATTAAAAGTTACAATCATAAAACTCGTCAAAAGAAAAAAAGGCACCTCTGATCAGCAATTCATTCACGTCCCGCTTAAACAGAGAAATGGGTAAACCTTTTATATGACTAGGTAACTTGTTAAAAAAACGAACAGCCAGACAACCCGGGCCGTCCTGACACCTATTTAATCTATGGTATCTGGGTACCAGCTTACTCTTTGTTCGCGTATCGTGGCAGTGAATGTCTTGGTGTAGTGTGTACATGTTTAAGTTTTTTCGGACGTGAACCAAGTTTTCAAAGATATATAATGATGGAAAAGTAAGTATCTTATTTTGAATAAATGCGTTTCTGCAATCGGCTCTATAGGATAGTCCTGAAATCAGTCTTACTGCCTTCCGTTGAAGTCTAAATACCTGATCACCCCCGGGTGCATGCCCCCAAACCAAAATAGCATATGACATATGGCTGTGACATAATGAAAAATAAGCCTGCTTTAGGACATCAGCTGTCACACAGTGTGATAAATTTCTCAAGACAAAGATATTGGAATTAAGCTTCCCAATTAATACATCAATATGAGAATTCCATCTCAATCTTGGATCGATATACACTCCCAAAAATCTTACCACCTTCTCTGCTTCCTCTTGTGGAAGTTGTTTCATAGTAAACAGCACATGTTCGGTCTTGGAATTATTCAAATGTAGCCTATTTGCAGAGAACCAGTCTTCAGCCCTCGACTGCGACTCCACAGATCCGACCAATGCAGTATCGCGATCATCAGATGTAGAAGAAAAGGTGGTGTCATCCGCGAAGACAGTGTAGTGGGAAGAGGCATCAGTAAAGGGTAGGTCGTTTATGTATATCAAAAATAGCAGTGGGCCAAGTACTGAACCCTGCGGAACACCAACACTTACCACTCTCTCCCCGGACTTCACCCCATTCATCCCCACAATCTGTTTTCTGTTAGTAAGGTATGAATTTATTAGAGCCAGGCTATGTTCGTCAAAATTGTAGATTTTAAGTTTTCTTAAAAGAATATCGTGGGAGACACAGTCAAACGCCTTGCTAAGGTCACAAAAGGTTGTTGCCGTGAAATTTCTTTCATCAAAAGATTCTAGTATATTACCAACAAGATCAAGTATCCCCATAGTAGTACTACGACCCCTACGAAAGCCAAATTGAGAATCTGTGAAAATGTTATATGCTTCAAAAAATTGTGCTATTTTTAGTGCCATGCACTTCTCTAATACCTTGGCAAAGATTGGAAGAATTGATATGGGTCTGTAGTTAGACACGTCGTTTATATCTCCCTTCTTATGGATGGGTGTGACTAAAGCCTGTTTTAGAATATCTGGAAATACATGCTCACGAAAGCAGTGGTTTATCAAATTAGTCAAAGGAACCAGTATAGTATTTAAAACGCTTTTTAAAACAATTACATTGAAACCATGTGGATCTCTACTGTTTTTATTTTTTAGTGATGTGACCACATCTCTCACCTCGATATAGCTAACCTCACCAAAAGAAAATTTACAATTTGGTATATTACTTACCCTCTTAACGTTTTCTATAGGATCTGTCTTTGTGCTTTTAATGTTTTTGTGAATACTGTCTGCTATGCTAGTGAAGAAATCATTAAATTCATCAGGGGAAATTTTTGATGTCACCTGTCTATCACTTACAACACCTCTATGGTCATTAATTATGTTCCACATGCATCTGACAGGGTCAGTAGCACTTCTTATTAATCTATTGTTAGCCTGTTTTTTTGCATTCCTAATAGAAGTCCGGTACAGTGATTTATAAGATGTTATTCTTAATTTTAGTTGAGGAGAAGGAAGGGATTTGTATAAATCGTGAAGAAAGTGAAGATGAGAGCGCATGTCTCTTAGATTTTGGTTAAACCAGTTCACGGTGTGACTGGAAGTGGTTTTTGTATTGTAAGTTTTTAGGGGGAATGCCTCTTCAAATGCATTTTTAAGGAGATTTATAAAAGTGCAAAATTTTTTATTAGCATCCGTGTTTTCAAAATTCAAAAAATTGAAGTCAATCTGTTCAACAAGACAGAAAAAATTGTACTTACCCTGCTCAGTAATAGGTCTTAAAGTTCTCCTATTTGGCCTCCCAACTTGAGAGGTCTGCTTTAAATCTACCTCAACCACTATCCCAAGGTGATCCGATAAATTAGTGTTTAGTACTGTATTAGTGTAGTCACTGGCACCAAAGTTAAGGAATACATTGTCCAGACAATTACCACCTCTAGTGGCATCAGATATTGTTGGAAAAAAGCCGAAAGAGCTCAGCATATTACAGAGGTCAATGCATTCTCTATCTTCAGTGCCAAAATGAACATTGAAGTCACCAGCCACAATGATCCGTTTATCACATAACAAACTCAGAATGCCCTCAAGGTTACTTAGAAAGGTGTAAAAACAGCCCGTAGGTGATCTGTAAACAGACAAAACAATGACATTGAGTAGAAGATGGGACACTTGAGCGTACTCGGGTCTTGGGACACTTGGGCGTACTTTTCCAAGAACTCCCGGAGGGCGTGGTTTCATGGCACCTGTCAGCTGTCATCTGTCATGGGCATTAGCTACTTGGACCTTAGCTGCCGTTGGCACTAACTTCCATTGGCACTAGTTGCCATTAGCGCCAGCTCACCTATCATAAGTGTTAGTCACCAAGGTTGGTCAAACGTCATCCGGGATACGTCATCTATCACGTGTCACTCTAACCTCACCTATCGATGTATTAACTTTCTGTGGGGGTCCAAGTCTACCATCTGCAATACGCCATCTATCAGGGGTCGCTGTTACCTTAACTATTTAGATATTCAATTTTGGGGGCCATGCCTACAAGTCGGTACTCCGCAAGCCCTATCCCCAAGAACCGGTACCCCAATAATTTCTAAACACCATCACGCGGAGACACCTAGCGGTCGTCGGTAGAACTCGCGAGACCTCAGGGTCAATGCCCCTTACTAAAGTACTAGTTTAGCTGTTGAAACGTCAGAGGGCTCCTGGTAATAGGGTTACGTCATCATGTTCTATTAATTTAATTTTTATTAGAAAAAAAGTTCCTGTATCCAGCGGGGTTCGATCCACCAACCATTAGTTTGCTAATCAGTATCTCATACCACGGAGCTATTCGGGTTCTTACGAGACATTGTTATTATACTGTACTCTTACATCATCGCATTAGCATACTTGCTATAACAAAAGAATAATTATTACTCATAGATAGGTAATGCAATATTAATGAATTAAATTAGGCAGGCATACATTTGCAAGCTACACTTAGAAGTGTCCCTTAAACATATGAAAACGGCTATTTAGTAGTCCATGAACGGGTAAAAATGTCTAATAAACTACTACAGGAGCTCAAAACTATCGGGTGGTACGATAAAGATACCTTAATTGAGTTATTTTATGGTTTTACACTAAAAAACTGGTATAAATGGCCCCATTTAGCACCTTTTTACCATATCCCTAGCCCGCATTGTCAACAAATTATTTAATCCTATAACGAACAGTAGTACAACAATATAAGATAGACAAGGATAGTACTAACAACTATTTTAAATCGACACACTGCTGAAAACGTACAAGAATGGTAAAAACGAAAGGTCAATAGCTTTATTTAGCATGTATTAACAATAAAATCGAAGATATTATGCAATACCTGACGTAAATACTCGTTTCCGATACGAATCATTAAAGTAGACAGAAAATAGATGCTGTTTAGACCCTAATATAATAATATTTTTCAATAGAAAAATTGGAATAATATAAGAAAAATCAGTAATGTAAGGCCCAAATGCATTAAATAAAGTATGATTTATGCCTTAGTAGCACCTTTACGAATTATTAAGGTAGACAGAAAATAGATGCTGTTTAGAGCCTAATACTACTGAAAAATTGGTTTAATATAAGAAAAACTAGTAATTTAAGGTCCAAATGCCTTAAATAAAGCATGGTTTATGCTAGCCCCTAATATAGAAGGCTAGTCTCTTAAATCTTGCAATTTTAACACAAATGTTATACAGTTCAAAACCCTATAATTGCAACGAATATTGGCTTAATGCAGGTTGGTTAACCCTAAAAATGATCATATTACTGTTAAGTTATGCTGCAATATGACTCAGTGTGTCTTCATTACACCTTAGAAGACGCTGTGAAACTTTCATAGGTTATAGTATTAGAATCTTGTAACTTGGCTGCAGGTATTCACGTATCTAAAGGTAGGTAAAAATAGACCACAGTGTTAATTTTAATAAAATATATATTAAACACCCGCGCACCTAATGTAATTGGAACATTACTAAACGCCGCTAATAATATAGGAGGTAGTGACAGATATACAGGGTATAGATGTACAGGTCTTAAAAATAGAAAATTAAAAACAAGACTTTGTTGGTGTAATACTAATAATTTGTGATACGTGCCAAATAAACAATTGAAAAGACGCAATGAAAAAATAGTCGGTGGTGTTACGTTCCAAGAATTACGAGTGAAGAACCAATCCTAAATAGAAAATAACAACAAAATAGGGCCTTGTTAACCAAATTAAGTCTGTCACTTGTTAAAATGATAGCAAATAATTGAAAACGAGGGTATGTGTATAGGTTGACGTAACAAGTTAATATGAAAATACCGAGACCCGCAGGGACGAGGTGTACTAAAGACATGCGGCTTGCTAAAGTTCTTAAGGATAATGTAACATGCGAAACGTATTTAGGATGAATAAGTTATTAGGAAAAATTCCAAGCCCTGCAGGGCAAGGTGCCTTAAGGATATATGTTCACATACATAATAACAACAAAATTGGGGCATATTGTAGGATAGGTAACCATATTAGGCCTGTTATATGGCATCAATTACGTACGATTGTACAGGGACATTTTTTTAAGTGTCTCACCCGATTAGCGATTTTCCTACTGGTTAAAATAAAAAAACAATTACGTACTCCCTAATGGTTTTTTGCGAAGAAGCCAAATTTAATATCAAAAATTATATAGATTCACAAATTTGACAGATAAGACGCCATATTGGATTTTTTAAAATGGCAACCCTACTTTATTATATGCCCATTGCATTCCATTTTTTATCTACAGTTCAGAAATATATAGTTGTAAATATTTATTTTCAGTCGTTCCGGAGATACAAGGCTTCGAAGTTATCGATTTTGTTTGGAAAGTCTAACCCCTTTAAAAAATAGATCGCTTGAGATTAGAAATTTAAGTTTTTTTACAGTTACATTATTGGTTGTGGCCGAGCTAACTATGCTATCGTCAAATATGTCAGATATCCAGAAATGACAGACAAGACGCCATTTTGTTTTTTTTAAATGGCAACCATAATTAATAACTACACCAGTAGATAGCATTCCGCGGTACGATATCAAAAATGTATAATTGTTGATATCTATTTTCAACCGTTCCGGAGATACGGGGCTTCCTAAACATGCATCGTTCGATTATGCGTTTTAAGTGTCTCACCCCCTTTAAAAAATAGATCGCTTGAGATTAGAAATTTAGGTTTTTTTACAGTTACATTATTGGTTGTGGCCGAGCTAACTATGCTATCGTCAAATATGTCAGATATCCAGAAATTACAGACAAGACGCCATTTTGTTTTTTTTAAATGGCAACCATAATTAATAACTACATCAGTAGATGGCATTCCGCGGTCCGATATCAAAAATGTATAATTGTTGATATCTATTTTTAACCGTTCCGGAGATACGGGGCTTCCTAACATGCATCGTTCGATTATGCGTTTTAAGTGTCTCACCCCTTTAAAAAATAGATCGCTTGAGATTAGAAATTTAAGTTTTTTTACAGTTACATTATTGGTTGTGGCCGAGCTAACTATACTATCGTCAAATATGTCAGGCATCGTTCGATTATGCGTTTTAAGTGTCTCACCCCTTTAAAAAATAGATCGCTTGAGATTAGAAATTTAAGTTTTTTTACAGTTACATTATTGGTTGTGGCCGAGCTAACTATGCTATCATCAAAAATGTCAGATATCCAGAAATGACAGACAAGACGCCATTTTTTTTTTTTTTTAAATGGCAACCTTAATTAATAACTACATCAGTTGATGGCATTCCGTGCTCCGATATCAAAAATGTATAATTGTTAATATCTATTTTCAACCGTTCCGGAGATACGGGGCTTCCTAAACATGCATCGTTCAATTATGCGTTTTAAGTGTCTCACCCCTTTAAAAAATAGATCGCTTAAGATTAGAAATGTAAGTTTTTTTACAGTTACATTATTGGTTGTGGCCGAGCTAACTATGCTATCGTCAAATATGTCAGATATCCAGAAATTACAGACAAGACGCCATTTTGTTTTTTTTAAATGGCAACCATAATTAATAACTACACCAGTAGATGGCATTTCGCGGTCCGATATCAAAAATGTATAATTGTTGATATCTATTTTCAACCGTTCCGGAGATACGGGGCTTCCTAAACATGCATCGTTCGATTATGCGTTTTAAGTGTCTCACCCCTTTAAAAAATAAATCGCTTGAGATTAGAAATTTAAGTTTTTTTACAGTTACATTATTGGTTGTGGCCGAGCTAACTATGCTATCGTCAAATATGTCAGATATCCAGAAATTACAGACAAGACGCCATTTTGTTTTTTTTAAATGGCAACCATAATTAATAACTACATCAGTAGATGGCATTCCGCGGTCCGATATCAAAAATGTATAATTGTTGATATCTATTTTTAACCGTTTCGGAGATACGGGGCTTCCTAAACATGCATCGTTCGATTATGCGTTTTAAGTGTCTCACCCCTTTAAAAAATAGATCGCTTGAGAATAGAAATTTAAGTTTTTTTACAGTTACATTATTGGTTGTGACCGAGCTAACTATGCTATCGTCAAATATGTCAGATATCAAGAAATGACAGACAAGACGCCATTTTGTTTTTTTTAAATGGCAACCATAATTAATAACTACATCAGTAGATGGCATTCCGCGGTCCGATATCAAAAATGTATAATTGTTGATATCTATTTTTAACCGTTTCGGAGATACGGGGCTTCCTAAACATGCATCGTTCGATTATGCGTTTTAAGTGTCTCACCCCTTTAAAAAATAGATCGCTTGAGAATAGAAATTTAAGTTTTTTTACAGTTACATTATTGGTTGTGACCGAGCTAACTATGCTATCGTTAAATATGTCAGATATTAAGAAATGACAGACAAGACGCCATTATTATTATTGGTTTACAAGTTAAAATTATAATAATTTTTTTAAATCTATAATATACAGAGTGTTTCATTAAGGGTGGCCACCGGCCTTATCTCGGAAACTATTAGGCAGATGTTCCCATTGACCTAAGAACATCCACGTGGTGTCAACATGATGGCTGCCCAGCACACTTTTCGCAAACTGTCCGTGATTTTTTACATGTTAGATACCCGAATCGCTGGATTGGAAAGGGTTGCTTATTTCCATGGTCACCTAGATCTCCGGGTTTAACTGTGTTACATTTTTACTTCTGGAGACAAATAAAACACGTTGTTTATAATACTCGACTAACCACCTTAGACGCTAAAATTGAAGCAACTTCTAGTTCTAGAAGAAAAATTAATACTTAGTTGTATTTTGCAAAATAAAAGTAATTTTTAACATTTATAAAGTATTTCGATTGTTTCGTTAAAAAGTTTTCCATGATTGTTTTAATGATGTTGTTATAACCCGTTGGACTTTAAACACGCTACACATTTTTTCTTTTATATTTTTTACTAATCTTACCTATAGACCCTATGGAACTATAAAAACAATAATTTCTTCGATAGAAGATAGATTGTTTTGACAATAACTCTGAAACCAACAAAGATATCGAACAGCGGTCTCAACATTTTATCTTGCAAATTTATTCTATCATTCGATTGTGATGTCATAGTTATACCGTATGATTGGAATTTTCGGGATAAAATCGAAGAAACTGTTATTATTACAAATTGCGCCCTCTAGTAATTTTATTAGAGACTATCGTGTACCGTTGGATACGACAATTAAAAGTGTTTACCTTTCTCTTCCAAACAAGCTTAAATTTAGCAAAATCGGATAAGTCATTTAGAAGCTAAAGCGATTTTAATGATTGCACATTCAATAGCTTCCCCCACTCTTAGCAATTTCGGTACGCCAATGAGCCTTAAACCAAAATGATGCAGAATTGTCTAAGCTTTCCAATGATGTAACCAGAGTTATACCTTAATACGGAAATTTTCGGAGAAATTTAGAATAAAATAATTTTCAATTGTGCCCCCTTGCGGCGAAATGAGGAACTTAAAAATTATTATTATTATTATTATTATTATTATTAATATTATTATTATTATTATTATTATTATTATTATTATTATTATTTTTATTACTTATTATTCTTTATTATTATATTATAAAAAATAATAATTTTAAATTGTTCTCGCATAGATTTCATTTTTACATTAAAATTGGGCCTTTTCCTTATAAAACGTGACCTTGTATATAGGTAGGGTATATTGTTTTAAAGAAATAATGTCAACAGGTTCACTTTTAAAACCGAAATATAATGTCAAAATATAAGAAAAAAATTAAACTAATTATTCAGTGTTCGAGAGTTGGCCGAAAAACTTGAGAGATATTGCAAAATTGAACATTAAACTCATGGTGTTTTTAAAAGTTGGCTGTGATTTTTACAAAAAGACATTTATTTAATTTAGGTTGCTAGGCAATTTTTTTTCTCTTTAATTTCTTGATATCTGACATATTTGAGGATAGCTTAGTTAGCTCGGCCCCAACAGATAATGTAACTGTAAAAAAACTTAAATTTCTAATCTCAAGCGATCTATTTTTTAAAGGGGTGAGACACTTAAAACGCATAATCGAACGATGCATGTTTAGGAAGCCCCGTATCTCCGGAACGGTTGAAAATAGATACCAACAATTATACATTTTTGATATCGGACCGCAGAATGCCATCTACTGGTGTAGTTATTAATTATGGTTGCCATTTAAAAAAAACAAAATGGCGTCTTGACTGTCATTTCTTGATATCTGACATATTTGACGATAGTATAGTTAGCTCGGCCACAACCAATAATGTAACTGTAAAAAAACTTAAATTTCAAATCTCAAGCGATCTATTTTTTAAAGGGGTGAGACACTTAAAACGCATAATCGAACGATGCATGTTTAGGAAGCCCCGTATCTCCGGAACGGTTGAAAATATATACCAACAATTATACATTTTTGATATCGGACCGCGGAATGCCATCTACTGGTGTAGTTATTAATTATGGTTGCCATTTAAAAAAAACAAAATGGCGTCTTGTCTGTAATGTCTTGATATCTGACATATTTGACGATAGAATAGTTAGCTCGGCCACAACCAATAATGTAACTAAAAAAACTTAAATTTCTAATCTCAAGCGATCTATTTTTTAAAGGGGTGAGACACTTAAAACGCATAATCGAACGATGCATGTTTAGGAAGCCCCGTATCTCCGGAACGGTTAAAAATAGATATCAACAATTATACATTTTTGATATCGGACCGCGGAATGCCATCTACTGGTGTAGTTATTAATTATGGTTGCCATTTAAAAAAAACAAAATGGCGTCTTGTCTGTCATTTCTTGATATCTGACATATTTGACGATAGCATAGTAAGCTCGGTCACAACCAATAATGTAACTGTAAAAAAACTTAAATTTCTAATCTCAAGCGATCTATTTTTTAAAGGGGTGGGACACTTAAAACGCATAATCGAACGATGCATGTTTAGGAAGTCCCGTATCTCCGGAACGGTTAAAAATAGATATCAACAATTATACATTTTTGATATCGGACCGCGGAATGCCATCTACTGATGTAGTTATTAATTATGGTTGCCTTTTAAAAAAAAACAAAATGGCGTCTTGTCTGTCATTTCTGGATATCTGACATATTTGACGATAGCATAGTTAGCTCGGCCACAACCAATAATGTAACTGTAAAAAAACTTAAATTTCTAATCTCAAGCGATCTATTTTTTAAAGGGGTGAGACACTTAAAACGCATAATCGAACGATGCATGTTTAGGAAGCCCCGTATCTCCGGAACGGTTGAAAATATATACCAACAATTATACATTTTTGACATCGGACCGCGGAATGCCATCTACTGGTGTAGTTATTAATTATGGTTGCCATTTAAAAAAAACAAAATGGCGTCTTGTCTGTCATTTCTGGATATCTGACATATTTGACGATAGCATAGTTAGCTCGGCCGCAACCAATAATGTAACTGTAAAAAAACTTACATTTCTAATCTTAAGCGATCTATTTTTTAAAGGGGTTAGACTTTCCAAACAAAATCGATAACTTCGAAGCCTTGTATCTCCGGAACGACTGAAAATAAATATTTACAACTATATATTTCTGAACTGTAGATAAAAAATGGAATGCAATGGGCATATAATAAAGTAGGGTTGCCATTTAAAAAAATCCAATATGGCGTCTTATCTGTCAAATTTGTGAATCTATATAATTTTTGACATTAAATTTGGCTTCTTCGCAAAAAACCATTAGGGAGTACGTAATTGTTTTTTTATTTTAACCAGTAGGAAAATCGCTAATCGGGTGAGACACTTAAAAAAATGTCCCTGTACATAAAAAACCTTGTTTTTCACCAAAATATCTAATCCCATATACAGGGTAAGCTCGGAGTATCACTAGCCATAATAGCATAATATATATAGGACCAAGACTGATTTCGCATTAATTAGCATAGTAAACAAGGCGTTATACTAGATTGGTAGCATTGCCAAAGAATTGGACAACATTAATTGTATTATCACTAGGATGTATGGGTTCTTTATAGTCTAGATAACAAATTCTCAATATTACTAATATATATATCTAACTTAAAGCAAATACCACCGTGTTAAGGTGAGATTACCGATGCCAAACAGCTGATACTCATGCACAAAGGCAAGCACCGACGTATTGATTATCTTATAATATCATACGTCACCTGAGGCTTATCAGGTATATATAAATGACTTAAAAATCATAGGTATTTCGTTTAAATTATGGTAGGGTTCCTACGCCAAAAGGCCGTTTCAGTCACGAAACGAGAGAAAAATAGATAAAAATTAGCCCAAATATCGCCTATAATTAAATTACTCAAAGTTGTTAATACTCATATAGTCGTATGTATAGTAGGCAGGGCTTAAACACTTAATAAATCACTAAAGTATGGTCTCTGAAGCCGTAAAAGCATATTTAACAGCACCTACACACACTATGCAACAAAAAAACCTCTCCGATAGGGTAAAACACATAATAATCCACCAAGTATGGCCGTTAAGCCTAAAAAAAACCCCTATTTTTAACAGTGTGTATACGTGATTAGTATCCAAAAATAGCCAAAAGTAATACAAAAACAGTCTGTATGACAAGATTCTGCTAACACATATTTTAAGTAAGACTGTCATCTACTATATCCTACAAATACACGTTGCAAACATTCACCACCTTAAACATTGAGGTTATGTTAAGTAAATAAATTAATAAATGTTTGGCTTATAGGCAGCATTTTTATACATACAAAGTTAGCACAACAAGCAATTAAATAGACTTAAATAAAAATATAATGAATTACCGAGGATATACACATCTAATAGTCGTTGTCGAATCCTATCAGCTACGAAATATCAGCGAAATACCTAAAAAACATGAATAAATAGGAAAAATACCTATTTTAGGCCCTATTGCTTCAAAGACCCGATAAGGTACATGTATTTATGTACCGCTAAACACCCACTTAAACTTTCGCCTGGATATAATTGTTTCGTAAAACCCACATACCTAATACGTTGTGCATTAAGATATCGTTAAAAATTACAAAGAAATGTTCGTACCGAAACGGGTAGAATGATACTTCATACGTTTTTGCAGCACTTTTGTTCTCGAGATTACCGAGAAATTAAATATTGCAGCTTGGAGGAACCGTACATATTCATATTGTAACATTGTCAATTAGAAAATAATAAATGGAACTACAATATCACCTAATATTTAGAATCTAACATAGGCGTGTACTGCGGTAGTTTAATACTACAGGTTGGGCCAGTGGAGTAGGTTACTAAGTCCCATCAAAAAAAATATCTAACACAATACTGGTCAACGTGCCTAGTTGATGAGTTGTTATAATATATAATCATAGTGTTAATTTGACAGCAGAAATATTGAGGTTATGTTAACTAATAAATTAATTCAATAAAATTACGACTTTTTGTTTGCATACACATAGTACAGTAAGTAGAGGTGCAATTAAATAGACTTAAATTGAAATATGATGAATTACCGAGGTAAACATACAGAATAGCTGATGCCTAAACGAATACCTAGTCTTTTATCTATATCATACAGTACTGTTTAAATGTACATAATTAGCCGCTAAAAACATCTCTGAAAAGGGAAAAAGCACCAAATAAACCATTAAAGTGCCTAAAAATGGTATTTGAACCTATAAAACCCTATTTAACACCCCTCCTTATACAAAATGAACAACCAATAGCAGCTCTTGATAGGGTAAAAACATCAAATAACCCATTAAAGTACCTAAAAAAAAATGACATTTGAACCTATACAAGTTCTGTTGTCTATTAGGGCCTATGCTCGACCAGGCCTTATACCATTTGAGCATATAAATATACCAATGTATGATAACCTATTTAACAGCCCCTTATACAAAATGTACAATCAACAGCCTTTCTGATGGAATAAAAACATCAAACAAAACATTAAAGTACATACTTAAAAAATTACATTTGAACATATAAACTCCAGTATACCTATACAAGTTCTGACAGGTCTATATTGGCATATGGGCGTGCTTATTAGGGCCCTAAAACCATTCGCTGATTGGGTAAAAAACATCCAATAATTCATTAATGTGCATAAAAATGGTCTTTGAACCTATAAACCCCTATTTATGCAAAATAAGCGATCAATAAATACTCCGATAAAACAGCCATTTATGGTGGATGCGCTGGAATTTTGTACATGACAATACAATTAAAGGTACATCATACGTTACACCGTCTTAAAGAAAGTTTTGCCCGTGGTATATTGCTGGCCTTGTTTTATGTATGTAAATGTATATCTTTCTATTTAGGTGCAAGATGTGAAACGTAGGTAGCAAGGTTAGTTCAGAGGATTACTAAACTTGTTTATTATTGATGTGTCTATAGCACGAATAAAAATTCAATTAGAACAAAGAATGACAGTATAGAATGTGGGGTGATGACCCGCAGCATCGTAAGGGTGGCTCGATATATAATACAGGATGCACCGAACGTATCCAGCACAGTGGTAGAAAAAAAGAGGTAGGCAGACGTCGTGTGCTATTACAGTTATACCAATGAGAAATCAAGAAATAACATCCGAACCAGGTACATACAACTACCTATGATAGCCCGCCTAGCATGAAAATACTGAAATTTTCCGCTTCAACAGTAAAAACAACTTAGGATCTGAAAAATTAATAGCTAAAGAACTCAATGAATACCCAGCTAAACACGACAAAAATTAGGATCGCCTACATCTAATTTGGATATCAGCAGAAAAAATTAATAGGTGTTTAATTTAAATAGACTTAAATCGAAAGACATTACAGAGAACGAATAGCTGTGCGGTAGGTTCTTAGCCATCAAACATACCCTCCTTGGGGCTTTAAAAATAAGAATAAATAGGGAAAAATACCTAGAAATTCAGGTTAATTTTCCTTTTAAAATCAGTTAACTCCAGCAAGATTATTTATATAACACAAATGCACGACGAACCTAACCCAACTTCTTGGGTGTGGTTATTCTGTATAAAGACCGGCTAACACCAAAAAAAAAGGGTCAAAAAATATATGCACGATCATCCTCTAATATTAGGAATACCGAAAATAACACTAGACAACCACTAACAGGGGTTACATTAACGTTAAAAAGATAAGGATGTATACCATTTAAATTACCGAATGATCAGCCAAATAAATAAAATTCCCGTTTAAAATGCTATATTAGTTATATGAGATGAGCGTTAAATGTGTAAATTTGAGAAATTCGTTAGTCTGTATAAAACCATTAACGACATAATGGCGGAGATAGGGAATATTTTTCAATCTTGCCATCACATTAATATAGACATTAATAAAAAAGGAGAGAAAAAAGAAATTCAATACATTATTGTGTGTTAGTAAAGATTACTAGCTGAGCTACCGAAAGTCTCCTGATACCTTTTTTGCTGCTTCAGCTACCTGTCTATATGTAACGTTCCACTTCCAATAATAGGTGATTCTTATGGCGTTTTACCCCCTCTAACATGTTAATTATCAGTAAATTTTATAATTTATACAGATTTGTTCCAGGTTCATACTATGCTATACCCTTGTTGTATGAATTAGATGCCTAGAACGCCTAATTGACGACAGGAACCAACAGCAAGTATGTTGCTATTGTAAGATATGCAGGTATATAAGGTTGCAATATGATAAATTATGATAATTATTATTATCTAAAAGCAAGTAAAACACAGGTATTTTTTGTAATATATTTATTTTATAAAACCAAGTATTTCTTGAGAATAGTTCTATTACTACAGCTGCTAGATCAAAATCCATGTAACGTTGCCACTGCTATATACCAAGGGCGTATCATCAACTTCAGATTCACCCAAATTATCCTGCTTCGTCTCAGTAAATTCTACTACACATGGTTGCGGTTTAGTCGTTTCTACATGTACTTTGTCACATATTTCATCATTATTTGAGAACTTTCTGCTAGTCGACACTCTGGGCCTCTTTGGTGGAAACAGTTTTGAAATTATATTTGTATATTTCCAGCTAGTGCTTGATTTAATGTGTTCATCTTTTTGGAAATGCCGTTTATGTAAACTTGTAAGTAATATTAATTCTTTGTACAACTTTAAGTCTTTCTGGGAATATGCTTCAGGACGCATACTTGTTAATAAATCCAGCAACCCATTAGTTAAAGTGTATGAGTCACTACCAACTACCAATTGATCATTTTGAAAGACGACAAGGGTATTTCCAAGAAACCAGTTAGTTCCATCTGTTCTAAGGCCAAAAACGTTTCCCCTAGACATTTGCAGGAGTTTAAGTTTGATTTTTCTGGTTGCCATCTTAACCCTTTCACATTGAAGGCACTAATGAAGTATTTTCCCTAGTATTTACCTATTTATTTACACCATACCATTTATTAATGTTTCAAAAGAGACGCTACGATGAATTAAACAGCCGCCTAAGATGAAACAACATATTTTTATACTTATGTTGTCAGATGCTCTACTTCAAAGTAGCGTTCAAATACATTCAAAGCTTCAATCAAGCCATCATTATTTGTAATATTATGGACTTTGTCCATGTTGTCCAAATGGTTGAGGGTATAACAAGTAATTAGGACAGCGCTCTGGCTTGAAATAAGACTGAGTGCTTCTGCTGATAGTAACTATGTCAACAGGCTTTAATTACTCGGTGAAACCCGAATCTATAGAGGATTATACGGGTTTCGGGGTTACTCGGGTTCATTGGGATTCTAAAATTTATTTTGCTTAACGTAATTTTTAAACACAGCCACGGGCAAAGGCTCACGAAATTTGCAGAATTTTGGGAGAAGACCGTGGCTGTGTTTAAAAATTACGTTAAGCAAAATAAATTTTAGAATCCCAATGAACCCGAGTAACCCCGAAACCCGTATAATCCTCTATAGATTCGGGTTTCACCGAGTAATTAAAGCCTGTTGACATAGTTACTATCAGCAGAAGCACTCAGTCTTATTTCAAGCCAGAGCGCTGTCCTAATTACTTGTTATACCCTCAACCATTTGGACAACATGGACAAAGTCCATAATATTACAAATAATGATGGCTTGATTGAAGCTTTGAATGTATTTGAACGCTACTTTGAAGTAGAGCATCTGACAACATAAGTATAAAAATATGTTGTTTCATCTTAGGCGGCTGTTTAATTCATCGTAGCGTCTCTTTTGAAACATTAATAAATGGTATGGTGTAAATAAATAGGTAAATACTAGGGAAAATACTTCATTAGTGCCTTCAATGTGAAAGGGTTAAGATGGCAACCAGAAAAATCAAACTTAAACTCCTGCAAATGTCTAGGGGAAACGTTTTTGGCCTTAGAACAGATGGAACTAACTGGTTTCTTGGAAATACCCTTGTCGTCTTTCAAAATGATCAATTGGTAGTTGGTAGTGACTCATACACTTTAACTAATGGGTTGCTGGATTTATTAACAAGTATGCGTCCTGAAGCATATTCCCAGAAAGACTTAAAGTTGTACAAAGAATTAATATTACTTACAAGTTTACATAAACGGCATTTCCAAAAAGATGAACACATTAAATCAAGCACTAGCTGGAAATATACAAATATAATTTCAAAACTGTTTCCACCAAAGAGGCCCAGAGTGTCGACTAGCAGAAAGTTCTCAAATAATGATGAAATATGTGACAAAGTACATGTAGAAACGACTAAACCGCAACCATGTGTAGTAGAATTTACTGAGACGAAGCAGGATAATTTGGGTGAATCTGAAGTTGATGATACGCCCTTGGTATATAGCAGTGGCAACGTTACATGGATTTTGATCTAGCAGCTGTAGTAATAGAACTATTCTCAAGAAATACTTGGTTTTATAAAATAAATATATTACAAAAAATACCTGTGTTTTACTTGCTTTTAGATAATAATAATTATCATAATTTATCATATTGCAACCTTATATACCTGCATATCTTACAATAACAACATACTTGCTGTTGGTTCCTGTCGTCAATTAGGCGTTCTAGGCATCTAATTCATACAACAAGGGTATAGCATAGTATGAACCTGGAACAAATCTGTATAAATTATAAAATTTACTGATAATTAACATGTTAGAGGGGGTAAAACGCCATAAGAATCACCTATTATTGGAAGTGGAACGTTACATATAGACAGGTAGCTGAAGCAGCAAAAAAGGTATCAGGAGACTTTCGGTAGCTCAGCTAGTAATCTTTACTAACACACAATAATGTATTGAATTTCTTTTTTCTCTCCTTTTTTATTAATGTCTATATTAATGTGATGGCAAGATTGAAAAATATTCCCTATCTCCGCCATTATGTCGTTAATGGTTTTATACAGACTAACGAATTTCTCAAATTTACACATTTAACGCTCATCTCATATAACTAATATAGCATTTTAAACGGGAATTTTATTTATTTGGCTGATCATTCGGTAATTTAAATGGTATACATCCTTATCTTTTTAACGTTAATGTAACCCCTGTTAGTGGTTGTCTAGTGTTATTTTCGGTATTCCTAATATTAGAGGATGATCGTGCATATATTTTTTGACCCTTTTTTTTTGGTGTTAGCCGGTCTTTATACAGAATAACCACACCCAAGAAGTTGGGTTAGGTTCGTCGTGCATTTGTGTTATATAAATAATCTTGCTGGAGTTAACTGATTTTAAAAGGAAAATTAACCTGAATTTCTAGGTATTTTTCCCTATTTATTCTTATTTTTAAAGCCCCAAGGAGGGTATGTTTGATGGCTAAGAACCTACCGCACAGCTATTCGTTCTCTGTAATGTCTTTCGATTTAAGTCTATTTAAATTAAACACCTATTAATTATTTCTGCTGATATCCAAATTAGATGTAGGCGATCCTAATTTTTGTCGTGTTTAGCTGGGTATTCATTGAGTTCTTTAGCTATTAATTTTTCAGATCCTAAGTTGTTTTTACTGTTGAAGCGAAAAATTTCAGTATTTTCATGCTAGGCGGGCTATCATAGGTAGTTGTATGTACCTGGTTCGGATGTTATTTCTTGATTTCTCATTGGTATAACTGTAATAGCACACGACGTCTGCCTACCTCTTTTTTCTACCACTGTGCTGGATACGTTCGGTGCATCCTGTATTATATATCGAGCCACCCTTACGATGCTGCGGGTCATCACCCCACATTCTATACTGTCGTTCTTTGTTCTAATTGAATTTTTATTCGTGCTATAGACACATCAATAATAAACAAGTTTAGTAATCCTCTGAACTAACCTTGCTACCTACGTTTCACATCTTGCACCTAAATAGAAAGATATACATTTACATACATAAAACAAGGCCAGCAATATACCACGGGCAAAACTTTCTTTAAGACGGTGTAACGTATGATGTACCTTTAATTGTATTGTCATGTACAAAATTCCAGCGCATCCACCATAAATGGCTGTTTTATCGGAGTATTTATTGATCGCTTATTTTGCATAAATAGGGGTTTATAGGTTCAAAGACCATTTTTATGCACATTAATGAATTATTGGATGTTTTTTACCCAATCAGCGAATGGTTTTAGGGCCCTAATAAGCACGCCCATATGCCAATATAGACCTGTCAGAACTTGTATAGGTATACTGGAGTTTATATGTTCAAATGTAATTTTTTAAGTATGTACTTTAATGTTTTGTTTGATGTTTTTATTCCATCAGAAAGGCTGTTGATTGTACATTTTGTATAAGGGGCTGTTAAATAGGTTATCATACATTGGTATATTTATATGCTCAAATGGTATAAGGCCTGGTCGAGCATAGGCCCTAATAGACAACAGAACTTGTATAGGTTCAAATGTCATTTTTTTTTAGGTACTTTAATGGGTTATTTGATGTTTTTACCCTATCAAGAGCTGCTATTGGTTGTTCATTTTGTATAAGGAGGGGTGTTAAATAGGGTTTTATAGGTTCAAATACCATTTTTAGGCACTTTAATGGTTTATTTGGTGCTTTTTCCCTTTTCAGAGATGTTTTTAGCGGCTAATTATGTACATTTAAACAGTACTGTATGATATAGATAAAAGACTAGGTATTCGTTTAGGCATCAGCTATTCTGTATGTTTACCTCGGTAATTCATCATATTTCAATTTAAGTCTATTTAATTGCACCTCTACTTACTGTACTATGTGTATGCAAACAAAAAGTCGTAATTTTATTGAATTAATTTATTAGTTAACATAACCTCAATATTTCTGCTGTCAAATTAACACTATGATTATATATTATAACAACTCATCAACTAGGCACGTTGACCAGTATTGTGTTAGATATTTTTTTTGATGGGACTTAGTAACCTACTCCACTGGCCCAACCTGTAGTATTAAACTACCGCAGTACACGCCTATGTTAGATTCTAAATATTAGGTGATATTGTAGTTCCATTTATTATTTTCTAATTGACAATGTTACAATATGAATATGTACGGTTCCTCCAAGCTGCAATATTTAATTTCTCGGTAATCTCGAGAACAAAAGTGCTGCAAAAACGTATGAAGTATCATTCTACCCGTTTCGGTACGAACATTTCTTTGTAATTTTTAACGATATCTTAATGCACAACGTATTAGGTATGTGGGTTTTACGAAACAATTATATCCAGGCGAAAGTTTAAGTGGGTGTTTAGCGGTACATAAATACATGTACCTTATCGGGTCTTTGAAGCAATAGGGCCTAAAATAGGTATTTTTCCTATTTATTCATGTTTTTTAGGTATTTCGCTGATATTTCGTAGCTGATAGGATTCGACAACGACTATTAGATGTGTATATCCTCGGTAATTCATTATATTTTTATTTAAGTCTATTTAATTGCTTGTTGTGCTAACTTTGTATGTATAAAAATGCTGCCTATAAGCCAAACATTTATTAATTTATTTACTTAACATAACCTCAATGTTTAAGGTGGTGAATGTTTGCAACGTGTATTTGTAGGATATAGTAGATGACAGTCTTACTTAAAATATGTGTTAGCAGAATCTTGTCATACAGACTGTTTTTGTATTACTTTTGGCTATTTTTGGATACTAATCACGTATACACACTGTTAAAAATAGGGGTTTTTTTTAGGCTTAACGGCCATACTTGGTGGATTATTATGTGTTTTACCCTATCGGAGAGGTTTTTTTGTTGCATAGTGTGTGTAGGTGCTGTTAAATATGCTTTTACGGCTTCAGAGACCATACTTTAGTGATTTATTAAGTGTTTAAGCCCTGCCTACTATACATACGACTATATGAGTATTAACAACTTTGAGTAATTTAATTATAGGCGATATTTGGGCTAATTTTTATCTATTTTTCTCTCGTTTCGTGACTGAAACGGCCTTTTGGCGTAGGAACCCTACCATAATTTAAACGAATACCTATGATTTTTAAGTCATTTATATATACCTGATAAGCCTCAGGTGACGTATGATATTATAAGATAATCAATACGTCGGTGCTTGCCTTTGTGCATGAGTATCAGCTGTTTGGCATCGGTAATCTCACCTTAACACGGTGGTATTTGCTTTAAGTTAGATATATATATTAGTAATATTGAGAATTTGTTATCTAGACTATAAAGAACCCATACATCCTAGTGATAATACAATTAATGTTGTCCAATTCTTTGGCAATGCTACCAATCTAGTATAACGCCTTGTTTACTATGCTAATTAATGCGAAATCAGTCTTGGTCCTATATATATTATGCTATTATGGCTAGTGATACTCCGAGCTTACCCTGTATATGGGATTAGATATTTTGGTGAAAAACAAGGTTTTTTATGTACAATCGTACGTAATTGATGCCATATAACAGGCCTAATATGGTTACCTATCCTACAATATGCCCCAATTTTGTTGTTATTATGTATGTGAACATATATCCTTAGTGCACCTTGCCCTGCAGGGCTTGGAATTTTTCCTAATAACTTATTCATCCTAAATACGTTTCGCATGTTACATTATCCTTAAGAACTTTAGCAAGCCGCATGTCTTTAGTACACCTCGTCCCTGCGGGTCTCGGTATTTTCATATTAACTTGTTACGTCAACCTATACACATACCCTCGTTTTCAATTATTTGCTATCATTTTAACAAGTGACAGACTTAATTTGGTTAACAAGGCCCTATTTTGTTGTTATTTTCTATTTAGGATTGGTTCTTCACTCGTAATTCTTGGAACGTAACACCACCGACTATTTTTTCATTGCGTCTTTTCAATTGTTTATTTGGCACGTATCACAAATTATTAGTATTACACCAACAAAGTCTTGTTTTTAATTCTCTATTTTTAAGACCTGTACATCTATACCCTGTATATCTGTCACTACCTCCTATATTATTAGCGGCGTTTAGTAATGTTCCAATTACATTAGGTGCGCGGGTGTTTAATATATATTTTATTAAAATTAACACTGTGGTCTATTTTTACCTACCTTTAGATACGTGAATACCTGCAGCCAAGTTACAAGATTCTAATACTATAACCTATGAAAGTTTCACAGCGTCTTCTAAGGTGTAATGAAGACACACTGAGTCATATTGCAGCATAACTTAACAGTAATATGATCATTTTTAGGGTTAACCAACCTGCATTAAGCCAATATTCGTTGCAATTATAGGGTTTTGAACTGTATAACATTTGTGTTAAAATTGCAAGATTTAAGAGACTAGCCTTCTATATTAGGGGCTAGCATAAACCATGCTTTATTTAAGGCATTTGGACCTTAAATTACTAGTTTTTCTTATATTAAACCAATTTTTCAGTAGTATTAGGCTCTAAACAGCATCTATTTTCTGTCTACCTTAATAATTCGTAAAGGTGCTACTAAGGCATAAATCATACTTTATTTAATGCATTTGGGCCTTACATTACTGATTTTTCTTATATTATTCCAATTTTTCTATTGAAAAATATTATTATATTAGGGTCTAAACAGCATCTATTTTCTGTCTACTTTAATGATTCGTATCGGAAACGAGTATTTACGTCAGGTATTGCATAATATCTTCGATTTTATTGTTAATACATGCTAAATAAAGCTATTGACCTTTCGTTTTTACCATTCTTGTACGTTTTCAGCAGTGTGTCGATTTAAAATAGTTGTTAGTACTATCCTTGTCTATCTTATATTGTTGTACTACTGTTCGTTATAGGATTAAATAATTTGTTGACAATGCGGGCTAGGGATATGGTAAAAAGGTGCTAAATGGGGCCATTTATACCAGTTTTTTAGTGTAAAACCATAAAATAACTCAATTAAGGTATCTTTATCGTACCACCCGATAGTTTTGAGCTCCTGTAGTAGTTTATTAGACATTTTTACCCGTTCATGGACTACTAAATAGCCGTTTTCATATGTTTAAGGGACACTTCTAAGTGTAGCTTGCAAATGTATGCCTGCCTAATTTAATTCATTAATATTGCATTACCTATCTATGAGTAATAATTATTCTTTTGTTATAGCAAGTATGCTAATGCGATGATGTAAGAGTACAGTATAATAACAATGTCTCGTAAGAACCCGAATAGCTCCGTGGTATGAGATACTGATTAGCAAACTAATGGTTGGTGGATCGAACCCCGCTGGATACAGGAACTTTTTTTCTAATAAAAATTAAATTAATAGAACATGATGACGTAACCCTATTACCAGGCGCCCTCTGACGTTTCAACAGCTAAACTAGTACTTTAGTAAGGGGCATTGACCCTGAGGTCTCGCGAGTTCTACCGACGACCGCTAGGTGTCTCCGCGTGATGGTGTTTAGAAATTATTGGGGTACCGGTTCTTGGGGATAGGGCTTGCGGAGTACCGACTTGTAGGCATGGCCCCCAAAATTGAATATCTAAATAGTTAAGGTAACAGCGACCCCTGATAGATGGCGTATTGCAGATGGTAGACTTGGACCCCCACAGAAAGTTAATACATCGATAGGTGAGGTTAGAGTGACACGTGATAGATGACGTATCCCGGATGACGTTTGACCAACCTTGGTGACTAACACTTATGATAGGTGAGCTGGCGCTAATGGCAACTAGTGCCAATGGAAGTTAGTGCCAACGGCAGCTAAGGTCCAAGTAGCTAATGCCCATGACAGATGACAGCTGACAGGTGCCATGAAACCACGCCCTCCGGGAGTTCTTGGAAAAGTACGCCCAAGTGTCCCAAGACCCGAGTACGCTCAAGTGTCCCATCTTCTACTACATTGATGTTTTCAATGGAAATTCCACAAACCTCAATACATTTTTCTATATTGAAATGATCAAAGTGCCTCAATACTCTGTACCCAAAGTTTGGCGCTGAAAAAATTGCTGATCCTCCACCCTTAAAGTGAGTCCTATAAAAAATCGAGGCAGTATTAAAATTACTAACACGTAAAGGCAAAGACTCGTCCTTCGTTAACCAGTGCTTGGTAAAGCACAAAATGTCAAAGTTCTTGTCGGCCAAGTAGGCATCCACTTCATTCGTCTTGTTCCTTAATGATTGGATATTCAGGCAGAATATTTTTACTTTACTCTGGGAACTTCTTTGTGTAGTTATCTCCTGCAGCCTACCTCCTCGCACACAGGATGTATCAAAAGTACGTTTATCTATCTTTCCGCTTGAATCTGTTGCGGACGTCGTCGTAGGTTCGTAAAATGGTTCAGAGAAACGCCTTTTGGCCACATTTCTGGATTTAAAAATACGTTATCTGCATCATTGTCAATTATCACCCTAAAACTGCTTTTAAGATGATCTGATTTCGTTTTCATTTTCTCACAGTGACTGGTCAAGTTGAGATGTTTCTTTATGTAAGATGCCACAATTTCTGAGGTAACAGCCGGATCGTATCCAGTTACAAAAAAGTGGGATTTTTTTGATGCTACGGGAGCCGTGGTTTCCGAATCAGATTCCCTTTTTCCCCTCACGGGAGCAGATCGCCTGGTCTGTGGAGTATTCTGAGGTTTAACGGGGTTTTCCTCTCTTCTTGGTGGATGTTGCCTATTTTTCCTACCCAGAACCTTGGTCCATTCTTCATTGTTGCTTTTTGGTAAATCGGGTAAGTCCAGATTAACAATAATAACATCGTCATCTACGCCGCTGACGGTTTGATTTCTTGGGTTATGTTTAAATGTTTCTTCCGTTTGTCTGGGTGCATCGGTGGTATTAGTAGCCGAGTGGGATAACGGCGATAACGCTCTATCGTTTCTCTGTGTCGCCGGTTCTACATCAGCAATGACCGTGAGTTGTTCATGAGTGACCTGATCTGGATTATGTTGTGGTGATCCGCTGGGGTTCTTCAGAGCATCTGCAGGAACGGGGCTTGCGGGTTGTTCCTGATCACGCTGAGATGGCACTGATGGCAGTCTTATTGAGGTCGGCCTGCTGGCGTGTTGTTTCTTGGTCGTTTGGATTTCTCGTGTTTTTTGTGGTGGTATTTTTTTGTCGATTGACGTTTGGACAATCTCTAGAATCTTTACCATGAGATTTTCTTTCCAGGGCACAAAATTATCAAGCATTGACTGAACTTTATCCTGGAGTTTTTCGTTTGAAGCCTGTAGGACACTTACTGCTTCTTTCAGCTCTAGAATTTCACCATTTTTCTCAGAGAGAGTAGTGGATGCTTCCCGTAGGTCTTGTTCTAATGCACTGTTTACACACGCGACACATGTTATCAGCCCTTTACTGCCACTTGTGACTCGGAGGCCAGTAATTCTTAGTGCACAGGATGAATGATAGTATCCTCTGCAAGTTATACACTTCACAACACTTTTTTCAGCGTTTCCTTTGCAGTATTTGCACTTTCTTGCGTCTGACTCTAACACGACGTCCTTCCCGTCCGCCATCTTAGTTGACACTTGACCTACCTAATAGCCAAGAGAAAGAATTAGGTAAAGCATGTTTCACGAAAAATGGATACGACTTAATGACTGCAGTAAAAGTACCTGGGGCGATCCCATTATTTATGACCATTTGGTATAATTATTTGAAAGGACCGGATTGTAAGAATTATAATTATTGTAAATATAGGCACATCAGGTAGGTTGGGTTTTACATACCTTTTTGTGGTAAAATTTGTTAGTTTTTATTTCTTGCTGGAAGAGTTTAGTTGTATTACCGATATCATTTTACCAATCGTATAAAAAAACAGTATGTGGCGTCCGTGGAAAAACAGTGATGGTGCTTCTTCTAGTGTTGCAGAGAAGAAAATGCATTGATCTCTCGATGCTAGGGAAATTGTAAAAAGAGTATATATACTTCTTTACTCAACAGAGGGCTTAATGCTAGTGCTGCTGCGACTGAAACGTCTGATTTGACTAAGATACCTCTGACTACAGTGAAAAGAATCGCGTCAAATCCCATTAAATCTAGAAAGAAGCGTAAAGATGCCGGTTTCACCAAATGTTTCGACGAAAGCGACAAGGACTTGATAAGACGAAAAATCTACACCATGTACGAAGAGCAACGCGTACCTACATTAGATTTTCTGAAGCAACGTCTTACCAATGATGAAACCCAAATAAGTTGTAGCCGCACTAGCCTTTGGAGAGTTTTGTCGGAAATGGGCTTCAGATACCGCAAAATTGACAAAAGGCAAGTACTCATGGAATCCCACCGTTTACAAAAATGGCGTCATGAGTATATAACTTCGGTAAGGAAATACCGTTCTGAAAACCGTCCAATAATTTACGTCGACAAGACTTGGTTTGACACGCATGAAACACCATCCAAAGGCTGGTCTGATTCTTTCGATAAGTGTAAAACAAAAGCTCCGTCAAATAAAGGAAAAATAATAACCTTTTTACATGCTGGGTCAGAAAACGGTTGGGTTCCAAATGCCATGTAGCTTTCGGCAAAAAACATTAAAGACTCTAGTGTGGACTACCATGAAGATACAACCGCCGAACTTTTTGAGGAATGGTTCAAGAATTGTCTTTTACCAATCATTCCTCAGAATAGCGTGATAGTAATGGACAATGCGAGCTATCACAGTCGCCAATTACATAAAGCTCCAAGCTCAAATAATACAAAATTGGAGATTCAGAACTACATGGCGGCGAATGATATATATTTTAAAGAAAGTTATAAAAAAAGTGATCTTTTAGAAGTTTTAAAGACATTTTGTATAAAAAAGTATATGTTTATGACACATTGGCAGAAGAAATTGGACATACAGTGCTACGGCTCCCACCCTAGCTATTAGTGCATTTTTAACCCCATAGAGCATGTAGCACCAGTTAAAATCACTGATGGTCTGAAAATATTTCTCCTACTTTAAGTTCTAGTGTTGTAGAATTAATACGAAAATGCTTTAATGATATTCCCCCAGGTAGTTGGAAAAATTTAGTCCGTCACGTAATAACTGTAGAAAATTCGTATATTAGTCTGGATCGTATAATTAATCCAATTATAATTAATTTTGATGAGGATAGCGATAGCGATAGCGAAACAGAACTACCTATAGAATGACATTATAAATGTAAATACTGTGGTACTAAGGCAAAACCCGATATGTCAAAATACTTGATTTTTCAGAACACGAATTTTAAAGTTCGCGATATCGCCGAAATTAAGTTTGCTTTTACAGTAACTTGGCAAGTCCAGTAAAATATTTTACAATAAACATCCTTTTTGCTTGTAGCATTTCAAGTTAAAATTTTTCCGGATAACGAAGATATTTAGATTAGTTGGACATATCGTGTTTTTCCCTCTTTAGTTTCACCAATACAATTGACATGTCGCGTGGTAAAACCAATTCCGACAAGTTGAAACTGGGGCATAAACCGATATGTCAGACATACCGGGATATATAAATAAATGTTTGGCGGTGCGGGACGACACCACAACCCGATATGTCTAGCATATTGGGTTTTGCCAGCGACCAATTTTCATTTATGAAACATATCGGGATCTTATTTTATTAACCTACATTGTATAGGAGTAACAGAACCATATCGGGTTTTGCCATCATATGCGTCACCACTAACTGCATATATTGGCTTTAAATACGGAAAATGGATATTTCTTGACATGTCGGGTTCTGCCTTCCCAGGTAGCAGAGTCACGTGAATTCACCTGATTTTGACGTCGATATGTGGTGATATTTGGTCGAAAATTATCACGGGTCTTAAAGTTACGTCATTTACACGTCGAATTTGATACCTATTTTAGAGATGTTGAAATAGTTCGTATATATCACGTCATTATAACGTCCCTAATTTATTTTAATAAAAGCTTAATTTAATGACTTAATAATATAGGTACGTAAATTTAACTGAACTAAGTATACATACAGGTATATAGAAAAAAAATATCAGATTGATCATCGTAAATATTGTAAATAGGTACCTATATATTGAACGATAAATAATATGGAGATGTCAAACAAAAATATACATAAGTATTTTAGAATATTTTTATAAGATAACTTTAAGACATATTTTTGTAATTAGTCGAATGCTATAAAATTTAATTTACTTGTCGTCCTAAAAAGGACAATCACAAAAAAGGTATACACGTATCATATATATGCACAAACACAAATGTTCAGATACTATTAGCGATGCAGGTATACAAATAACAGTAGGTATACCATGACAAATAACTAATTTCTAAATATTTGAATTTTCCGCTAAAAATTGACAATTGACATTGCCCTCGCCCACGCTTGTCACCCACGTAGTCGTTTGTCTCATTTGCCGCATTTTCTTTTGTGTTTTAATAATTGGTGTTTTCGGTTTTATAAGTGTTTCAATTCCTTTGTATCATAACCATAATGATGGCATAGTTATGTAATCTGATTTTAAGGTCTTTAGTGTAGTAAAAATAAAAAAAACTATCGTTTTTATTTATGTGTTTAATTTATCAAATATATCCTAGAATGGAAGCTCGAGTTTCAACCATGTCAAAATTTGAATAGCTTGCCTTCGATTCAGGTATCATTATTTTTGAATTAAATGAAGTAAAGAACGCTGAAGACCCTGCAATCGGGGCGAAAATGTCAGCATTTATTACTTTGACACGGTTAAAACCAATAATTCACCATGCTATCCTTACTCGGGAATAGGTATTTTTGAGGTGAACAATATACGTCTTATTAACGTGTCCGGAATGACGTCAATTCGCTGTGACATATTGCCGTCATATAAACGTTGATTGCCCGTCACTTTTTTGGTGACTTCGACGAGAATGGGTACGTCTTTTCTGCGTGTAAATGACGTGTATTTGCTACCTGGGTTAGTACCACAGATTAATATGACTAGTAATATTTAAAAAAAATGTTATACAGAACTACCTATAGAATGACATTATAAATGTAAATAAATATGACTAGTAACATTAAAATTTTTTTTTATTTCATTTGATTACATTAATATAATTACATCATTACTTGTTTTCCTTAGAAACTCATCCTTATTAAATTATATAAATTAAATATCTACATAATTATCTACAGTCCGTCCCTTTATACTTCACTTGTTTATTGCCAAGCTCTTGTCGACACAATGGGACCGACCCAGGTAGTTTTACTGCAGTCATTAAATCGTATCCATTTTTCGTGAAACATGCTTTACTTTCCATTGCCTTAAACAGCAAAGCAAAGTAAAAATCTTTGCTTATAGCAAAGTTTTATTAAAGGAATGCTTCTCGAACAACTTCGTATAGTTCGTATGGGAAATAGAGAGGGGCATACTTAACCGCAGCAAGGGGAAGGGAAAAATATTTACTGTGCTAAGTTAAATTTTTAAAAGAAACGCTCAACTTAATCGTTGGCTTTGCTTTGCTATTTAAAAGAAGCTTAAACGAACTTTGCTATTATCGACGTATATATCGTGTCTCCAACCTACAACGTAAAAAATTATTATTAATATGAATATACTTAATAAAACTTTTGTCGATTAATAGGCGTACGTATATAGTCGCTTTACTTTAATCACAAAGTGCAGTTTCAATACTCAAAGCTATAAAACTAAATAAGACAAAATTATAATAGAAACTTAATAGTCACCATAAAATATTTTAAATATGAACAGTGGTGTAGCAATGATGGATAACACCCGCGGCAGGCATATAACTTCAGGGTAAGCAATAAAGTAAAAAAAGTTGAATTCGCCCAAACTAACCCATTTGGGTCGCTTTGGGCGGCATACATTTTCCGGGGACTTGCTTTTATGTAGGTATACGCAGGCGACACCTGCGTAGTATGATCTAAATATTCTAAAGCTTGCATCATAAGGTTGCAAAATTTCGCCCACACCATGTTGGCGGAGTTTTCAAACAATGTTGTGCAGCACCAATGGGCTTCTTATTAATCATTCGAAAACCGTTTGTCAACCCAAAAATCACTAAATTTCTTCCACCTTACCATGGCAGGAAGCAGGAGCATATCGAAAACCTCTGTAAAAAGCTGAACAAGGAATTTTATTGACTGTTTGAAGGTTGGAGACAATGATGTTTCTTGAATGATGAAAGAGTTTTGGACTTCCATTGCCTTTATTTGTTTTAAATCACAACGTTTCAACTGGTAAGTATCTTCAGTGTCATGTGGTCAGAAGCTGAAATCCTACATAAGGAACCACACTGGAGGAAAAGAAAGTTTAAGGAAGCTGCTGCTATTCACCAGAACCCATCAGGCTGCTTTAGTAAACCATCATTAGACATAGGAAATATCTGGAAACCTTTGTTAGATAGATGTAATCTTAGGATAAGATCGCGTGCCAACTGACCGCATGACTGCACCCACCTCAGTTAGGTATGCTTCGGTGCACCTAGCTAATATAAATAGTCTTGTAGTTACTTCACTTATTTAGTATTCATCTGAAGACGACTGGAGATACTTACCAGTTGAAACGTTATGATTTAAAACAAATAAAGACAATGGAAGTCCAAAACTCTTTTATCATTCAACATTCAAGGAATTTTATGTTGTAAACAAGTTGAAAAACCTTAAGGATCAGAAAATTTTAACAACATTTTATTATGCATTTATTTATTCCGCAATATCGTATATTAATGCGTGGGGGAGATCAACCAAGAGATATCAAGCTATAGTTAGTGTTATTCAGAAAAGGATTATTCGTTTATTGTTTAATGTACCCTTTGGTACCTCATGTCGAAAAACTTTTAAAAACAAAAAAATGAGCTTTTCTTCAAAAAACTGTAATTTTCATTCACCACAATAAAGAATGCTATGATACCAAGTCCTGAATTTCTACTAATAACTGCAATACAATGTAAGTAGGTCAGAAATTCAGTTGTTATATGATCTGTGATATCCTTTATAAATTTTGTAACAACAATTTTTTTGTTGTTACCATGGTAACAGCGTGAAGAAGGGTAACGAGTAAAAGTACTTAAAAGGCTGTAACTTTGGTCTGCGTTAACCGAATTTAACAAAGTATGGCTTATTTTAAAGAACGTTTTATCCTGATTGAACGTCGATATAAATATTATTAAAATTAATGCGTGAGGTTGATATAATAGCGGGACCGGGCGCGTATTTGAGGGGGAGGTAATGGGGGTAGTAACCCCCCCCCCATCCCAAAAAATTAATACTGACAAATCAGTAAAAAGAGGCGTAACACCCAAAAAAATTTCTGCTTCAAAACCACGTCACATCGTTGAAAAAAGGGCGTGGCACCCACGCTGTTTTTTTTCCTTACCCCCCCCCCAAAACTGACAGCTGAATACGCGCCTGAGCGGGACCTTTTAAAAACACATATTTCTATAGCTTCAATTTCTTAAAAAAATTTATTGTAACCATCCAACCATTTTAACTCTATTCTATAGCTTACTATAGTTAGTAAAGAGAACTGCAAAAACCGTAAGTCGTTTCCTTTTCTTACTTAAAAGTTACTGTACAAATTTAATAGCGGAAGAGTGTAATTCCATTTGAGCTTTTAGCAATGTTTTGCAATTTCCCTTCCACAGCTACAGGAATATCTTTTTTGGCTATGTTTATTAATCTTAGGCGTTTTAGCGGTATAGAGACAATATTTTGAATCCATTTGTGGAGCAATTATTACTTGACGACGAACTACGTTTTGGATATTTTCAACAGGACGGTGCAACCGCCCATACAGCCGCCGAAACTATTAACTACTTACGCAATTTTTTCGACGACAGATTGATCAGTTTTCGATCAGAAGGATTATCCAAGAATGTGGTAACATTTCTTCAGAGATGCTGGTCAACACTTTCGAAAATATGAAGAGACGTGTGAATTTATGCTTGGAGCATGGTGGCCAATTTCAGCAATTTATGTAATTATTTTTCTTTTTCTTTCTGTATGTTTACTTACTTTATTACTCATTAGTTTGGCATATCATGTCATAATATGAATTTGACAAAATTTTAACCTAGATTTGGTTGGATATATAATCGTCCCCATATCATTGTGATCCCACGTTTTTTAATCCAAGCCCTCTTTGATGCAAATAATTTTTGCTCGCACGGTATAATGTCATCCCCTTATTAGTATCTATGGTACCGCGGCCGGACCGCCCCGCCTCCCCCTTTTCTACGCCGCTGAATATAAATACCTATGATACCTATCCAATAATTCTAATACAATCAAGTGAGTAATATAAAATGTCCAAAGCTTTATTTTGACTCCCTTTTATTATATATCTGTGAAATAGAGCTGCATCAGTCCATATTCTAGAAATGTTTTCTTTTTTATCTCGCCATTACGAAAATTGTTTTCAATATGGTAAAAAAATAGGTAAGATTAAATAAACATCTAAGTAGGTAATTACTTACACTTACACTATACTAAGACTCCTCGCATGTAAGTATTTTCTTGCGGGGTAAAAGTCCTATCATATAGTATTTCGGGCATTGGTTATGAAATGTCGTTGTAGTTTTACATTTAGGGAAGCCATTATCCGATTGTTGCTTGTTTATGTTTGTGTTCTGTTTAGATAGCGTTTGCCGGAAAAAATAAGGTAAAGTCTGTTCAATGAACGCTGACGGTTACGTCATATTCTCTATCTTTGCGGCACGTCGTAAATTAATTTAGTCAGTTTGACCTACCGGTGGTAAAGGGTATGATTTTTCTTAGGTTTGATCTACATAAAGCGGATGCATATGAACAAGTAAAATACAAGCGCGTTTTTTCGAATTTTAAATTATCATTTTTAAACTGTTAATGAAGTCAGAAATAAGTAGTTTATTTAGGGTAAAAGGTATCATGGGATGAAACCTTTTTTTTTGAAAATCAGTATGAAATTTTTAATTAATTTAAATTTACTGAAAAATAAATAAAACTCATTAATAAAATATAAAATTGAATCATATATTTTTTGTCTAGTGCATCTCTAGTGCATCAGTCTATAAATTTTGTTTCAAATCAAAAAATCATAAAGAAGAATATAGATATAATAAAAAATGACTACATAACAAAATACATTTTTTTAATAATTAAAATGAATCATCTCCGCAAGGATTATTATCATCATCAGATTTGTCCAAGTTAATAAAAATTGGAAGAGTATCTGAAGCATCGATAAACTTTTCCCATTCCCACACATCATTAATAATTTATTAGTGTGTTATAATTTTCCAACTGTAATATTTTCTATGGCTTCATTCCACAGACCCAAAACTACGTCATTTGTTACAGGATGCATTGAACTTATTTTTGCATCATAATAACGCTTACATTCCGACCAAACCATTTTAATAGGATTAAAGTGGCAATGATATGGAGGAAGTCTTAAAACTTGATGTCCATGTCGCAATGCTAGTTCGTCCAACCTATTAAAATAAAATAGAAATAATTAAAAAATAAAAGAAATAGCGCTTTCAAGATTACTTGTAACGTGTAGGTGGGATATTCTGCTTCACTATTATCCAGATCTGATTCTATTGCAAATGGTGACACCAGAATTTGTCTTTGTTTTTACCATGCAATAAGTAATCTTTTTGACCAACTTTTATTTGGAATTTTTTCAATTAGCCCAGAATGCTAGGTGGCGTTATCCATGATAATAAGCGATGGTTCTTCCAAGTTTGGTAACAATTTTTCTTCAAACCATTTCTCAAAGTTTTCACTATTCATCGAATCATGATAATCACCAGATTTCAGGCCAGACTTGAATATCAAACTTCCATATAACAAATCCATTTTCTGAACCAGCATGTAGAATAATATACCACCACACCCTCTGACGATTTTTTTAACTGTATAAAGAGTATCATCTTGCCGAATTCGCCTAAAAGCCCCTTTACTGTATATCCAGGTTTTATCCAGAAAAACAGGTTTTAAGGGAAATTGAAAGTTGCCGTTATTCTTAAATTCTCTTAAAAATTCTACTCATTCTTGGGCTATATATATGGGGTTGTTTTATTAAAAACGTCTGTTTGATACAGTACATTTACGCCATTTAAATTTTAATATTTTTAAACAGTCTACTAATAAACCAGTAGATATTTCATCACCATCAATGATTTTAAGGTTTAGTTGTATTGAGCGAATGGTAAGTTGTCGACCACGAGATGACAAAATAGCTACATTATTGCGATTCTTAAAATCTATACACCCTATCTCCTTTGCCTTAATTCGTGGGATTGTTAAACACGAAACTCCCAAAGTATCAGAAACTCTCTAAAACAGATTTATATGGTAATATTAGTACCCCGCGCGCGTTGCTACGCTACTTACTAAAATAAATTTGAAGGAAAGAAATTACACAAATATCCGGCATCCCGACATCTCGACATCCCGGCTTCCGTTGCGTTACTTTTTTTTTTATACCGAAACCTTCCTCCGGCCTGCACACAACATCTCACCAAATCCCGGCATCCCGGCATGCGTTGCGCCACTTTTTTTTATACCGAAATTTTCCTCGGCCTGCACACAACAACTCACCAAACTTTCATCGTAATCGGATAAATGGTATAGGAACGCATACGGGATATACAGACAGACAAACATTCATTTTTATATACAGGGTGATTCATTAAGGGTGACCACCGGCCATATCTTGGAAACTACTAAGCATAGAAACTTAAGAAAAAAAAATTATGATTAAAGCGGTCATGAGAAAAGTCTGGAAATTATTTTTAAGTTCCTAATTTCGCCGCAAGAGGGCACAATTAAATTTTTTTTTTAATTCTAAATTTCTCCGAAAATTCCCATATTAAGGTATAACTCTGTTTACATCATCGAAAAGCTTAGACAATTCTGCATCATTTTGGTTTAAGGCTCATTGGCGTACCGACTTTGATAAGAGTGGGGGAAGCTATTGAATGTGTAAATATTAAAATCGCTGTAACTTCTAAACGACTTATCCGATTTTACTACATTTAAGCTTGTTTGGAAGGGAAAGGTAATTATCTTCAATTGCCGTATCCAACAGTACACGATAGTGTTTAATAAAATTGCTAGAGGGCGCAATTAGTAATAATAACAGTTTTTTCGATGTTATCCCGAAAATTCAAATCATACGGTATAACTATGACATCATAATCGGAAAGTAGATAAAATTTGCAAGAAAAGATGTAAATACCGCAGTTCGATATCCTTGTTCGTTTCAGAGTAATCGCCAAAATAATAATTATTAATACAAATAGCGCCCTCTAGCAATTTTATTAGAAACTTTCGTGTACCATTGGATCCAACAATTGAAGGTACTTACCTTTCTCTTCCAAGCAAGCCTCAATTTAGTAAAATCGGATACGTCGTTTACAATTTACAGCGATTTTAATGATTGCACTTTCACTTGATAAGAGTGGGAGAAGCTATTGAAAGTGTAAACATTTAAATCGCTGTAACTTCTAAACGACTTATCCGATTTTACTAAACTTAAGCTTGTTTGGAAGTACCTTCAGTTGTTGTATCCAATGGTATGCGATAGTTTCTAATAAAATTGCTAGAGGGTGCTATTTGTATTAATAATTATTATTTTGGCGATAACTCTGAAACGAACAAGGATATCGAACTGCGGTCTTCACATCTTTTCTTGCAAATTTCATTTACTTTCCGATTATGATGTCATAGTTATACCGTATGATTTGAATTTTCGGGATAAAATCGAAAAAACTGTTATTATTACAAATTGTGCCCTCTAGCAATTTTATTAAACACTATCGTGTACTGTTGGATACGGCAATTGAATATACTTACCATCCCCTGCCAAACAAGCTTAAATTTAGTAAAATCGGATAAGTCGTTTAGAAGTTACAGCGATTTTAATATTCACACATTCAGTAGCTTCCCCCACTCTTATCAAGGTCGGTACGCCAACGAGCCTTAAACCAAAATGATGCAGAATTGTCTAAGCTTTTCGATGATGTAATCAGAGTTATACCTTAATATGGAAATTTTCGGAGAAATTTAGAATTAAAAAAAAAAATTTAATTGTGCCCTCTTGCGGCGAAATTAGGAACTTAAAAATAATTTCCAGAATTTTCTCATGACCGCTTTAAACATAATTTTTTTTTTCTCAACTTTCTATGCTTAGTACTTTCGGAGATATGGCCGGTAGTCACCCTTAATGAATCACCCTGTATATAGATTTATAAAAACATTGCCATATCTTTTTCATGCTTAATATTTATGTTTTCAAAATTCCTGCTTTATTATATCTACTTACCTTTATAGGGGATCCTCTTTGGTTCATCGAAAGGTGCGTAACTTTAGCTACTGAAAATGGTTTATTTTTTGGCGTGACGTATTTTGTGCTTGTATTTATTTCTGTTGAAGTTGGTTGTGAAACATACGTGATGAGATACAAGCCCAAAATTGAGACGATTCTTCGCTTGGCGCCGGTATATTTAAACCTTGTCTTAGTAAGTACCTATAGAGAAAGTTTTTCTTACACCTTACATAATATATATAGGTATACAGTGTGTATCTGTCGAATGGAATAAATTCTATAATAAATACATGGAGGCGTGCCCGAAAAAACGCTCGGACACGTCGATTGGTATTTCTAGTTGAGCATTTTTTTCAATAAAAACTTTTTATACAGGATGTGTCATCTAACAGGGGCCAATACCAACTTTCTTATTTTGAATGCAATACCCTGTATAAGGTAAGTGTAGGTAATAACGCCACCCTAAGCTTTGGATGGAAGTTTTAAAGAAGGTATACAGGGTTAGGAAAAATTACCAGAACGGTCGATTATTTCAAAATATACAGGGGTTATCAAAAACGTCTTATATAAAAATGTAGGGCTGTTAAAAATCTACATATCAGTAATAAATTGAAATATACAGGGTCGCCCACAAAGTTGTGGAGAATGATAGTTATATTATTTTAAATGGAACACCCTGTATATTTTTACATTTTTAAATTCCACATAAAATTATAATTATTTTTTATTAATTGCATTATTAGTCTATACTTCATAGTTTCCGAGATATTGACTCTCGAAAAGTGACATTTTTGAACTTTGACAGCTTATAACCTTCTAACAGTACGTCTTAGAGCAAAACAGCTTACATGTTCCAATCTTCAATTTTTATTATCTTCCCAAAAAATCAACTTCCAGTTAAACCGGAACAACTATATTTCCTGCTTTCGAGTTACATCCGGTTTAACCGGAAGTTGATTTTTTTGGGAAGATAATAAAAATTGAAGATAGGGACATGTAAGCCGTTTTGCTCTAAGACGTACTGTTAGAAGGTTATGCTGTCAAAGTTCAAAAATGTCACTTTTCGAGAATCAATATCTCGGAAACTATGAAGTATAGACTAATAATGCATTTAATAAAAAATAATTATAATTTTATGTGGAATTTAAAAATGTAAAAATATACAGGGTGTTTTATTTAAAAAAATATAACTATCATTCTCCACAACTTTGTGGGCGACCCTCTATATTTCAATTTATCACCGATATGTAGATTTTTAACAGCCCTACATTTTTTATATAAAACGTTTTTTGGTAACCCCTGTATATTTTGAAATAATCGACCGTTCTGGTAATTTTTCCTAACCCTGTATATTGCTCATGCCTAAAAATGGCATATTATGTTGGTAGGACTATACTTTAACTGAGAGTAGGCATATTTAATCAAAAAAAATTAAATGTAAACGTAGGGCTTAATTTACAAAAATCTGTCAATTGGCGTTATTGCCGACCATAATAACGCCAGCTTTAAGTATACCCCAAAATTAATCGTTAGCATGTTTTTCAGTACCAATTAAAAAACACATTTGCTATAAGTAATTATTCTATATTAAAAGCTGTAATAAGAATATAAAAAACAAGAAAATTTGAAGAAAAGATATACAACATATTAAGTTATTTAGGAGCAATAAGGACATATGTATATTTCTTCCTTATTATCTAATGCGTTGGAGGTCCAATTTCCTCTTAGACCCCGATTTCTACGTCTAGGCATACTGATGCTGAAAAAAAAACACATGATTAACTTTAAACCAACGAAAAACCTAATAGTTAGCAATAACGCCATGGCGTTATTGCTGACCTCTTAATGTGGCGATATTGCCAACATGCACGTGTTTGAAAAAAAACCGTTGTTTACCAAAACCGAAAACCAATAAAAAAATTATGTATGGCCAATAATGTAGCATAAATATGTCTTGCATTAAAAAAAAACACTTAGTGGTACTTAGTAATCCAACACAGCACTCTATATTTTACCAGCGATGGGCGGATCGGTGAGTCGGATCTTAAGAAAGATTCATACTGATCCGACTCTCAAAATAAAATAGACGGATCACGGATCTGACGGATCTATTTGATTTGATTGTCGACCGCTAGGTTCACGTTCGGCGTAGGGATAGAATTCACTGCTACGGCGCGCGGCGCTACGAGCTGCGATGCGATGGAGAGTGGCTCGTGGCTCTCGGATCCGTTAAAAGATTTTTTAAAGTCGTTCCGATGCCTGACATGCGGGTCGCAGCGTTGGAAAAGAAAACGAAGCGTGGCGATTTATTACTGTTGTGTTTATTGTATTGTGGGTTGCGTCACTTATTTCTTGATGATAGAGTCTGGAATGTAAGTTGTTTCTATGAAACCACCATATTAAAGAATCTTCGTATCTTTTAATAAGCGGTTCATTTAAATGTTTGTCCATTTCTGTAATCACTGGGGGTTCTTATTTTTTGAATAATGTTAAATGGCGCTACCGCGTAAGATCGTTTAAAATAATGTTCAATGACACGGATCGTGACTCAGAATAACCGAGCCGAGAACCGATAAGATTTTCTTTATGATTTTTGGGACAAGACCCGGGATCCGGCTCATTGAGTCGGATCTTTGTGCTGATTGGGATTTGGTGACCCGAATCCCAAAATAGATCCGTCTTGCCTACCACTATATTTTACCACTTTTTATAACTAATACGAGCTAACCCCGATATTAAGTGACATACGACACAACAGTAACACTTCAGGCCACAGAGCAACAAATCTTTGTAGACAGCATCTAATCCAAACGGAGAAATTGTTTTGTAGCGCCATCTGTCATTTGGGTAAAAAACCTGTGAGATATGGCGATGTGGCGTTATTGCCAGCTTGGCGTTATTGCCTGCACCTACGTTATTATTCAATTTTTGGATTGTTCGGAAAATTTTAGACATATTTCATGTACAATATCCTATACCTATTTTCAACTGAAATATTAAGTGTTTTCAGATTTATTGCATTTCAGCATTTTTTTTTACCTACTGATATGAAATAAAAAACAATGCACAAAATAACAATTCAACAGATTATTGGTTATGGAGATAAAACACGGGCACAAATGGAAGCTATACTCGCTTATTTCATGAAAAATTTTCAAATTTGCCGCCTATAACTCAAGGGAAAATTAGTAAAATAGAAAAGTAGTTTCGCCAGTTTGGACATGTAAAGCAGATAAAAAAAAGTAGCTGCCAATGCAGTAAGTAATGATACCAAATTAGATATTATGCTTGAGTTTGAGGAAAACTTCTAGTCGAAAAACAGCCCCAATGTTCGATGTTAGCCATTCATCGATTATTCGATATTACAAGAAAATAAAATGTATCCCTATAAAATAGAGGATTTTAGACCTCTAGACATTACAAGAAAATAAAATGAATCCCTATAAAATAGAGGACCATAGATTAGAGAAGAACATACGCAATATCCTGACAAGGTTAATGTTTGGGCAGGAATAGTTGGAGATCATATCATAAGTACCTTTCTCATTAATGACAATTTAAATGGCGATAATTATTTAGCACTGCTCCAAAATAATGTCTTGCCAACTTTGATAAACTGATATCCTGATCCAGCAAACCCACAACTTCCAGCGAATATGATATGGTTTCAGCAAGATGCAGCACCGTCCCATTACCAAGTCAATGTCCGGCAGTACCTCACCGGGTATTTCTAAATCGGTGGATAGGGAGGCGTGGATCAATGGAATGGCCAGCACGATCCCCTGATCTGACGCCATTAGACTTCTTCTTATGAGGTTATGTCATTGCGTTCTCTAACCTAGCGATGAAAAAGGAAATTTGGCGTCGCCGCGAAACAGTTCATTTTGCCGTCTGGAAACGCGACCTTCAGTATGTTTTCTTATGGTAATACGTTTTTTGCACGTGCAATTCGTATCTAAATCCGTTTGAAAAACGCGAATTTAAATTCGATTTTTATAAAACGAATAGTGTATATTCGTATTTGTATAGTGATATTACCTAAGTCTTAAAAGTGTTATAATCTTAAATTAAGTTAATTTAAACCACATAATGTGATTAATAGTAGTTGCCGGTCACCGGGCGCATTCATACGGTAAAACAATGGCGTTTGTGTAGTGCAGTGCATTATTTTTATTTTTTACTTTTAATAATCACAGTGAAATAAAATGTATTAAACAGTGCTGTGTGTGTATGTAGGTGTTTAGGTACCTACTGTTTCGTTTTTCGTTTTGTACCTACTGATGTTTGTATTAGGTATATCGAGGTATAATATCTACGTAGTCTTGTCGTTTGGAGGGATTTCTGGTAAGTTATTTACTTATAATATAACGTTTTATGAAATAGGTACTATAGCTTTTAAATATGCCTAGTTGTTGTTGTATTCCTGGGTGCAAATCCAATTATAATAGCGTTATTAAACAAGAGCAAGGAGGGAAGCTCATTTCGGTTTTTCAATTTCCCAAAGATGATAATTTAAAACAAAAATGGATAAGTGCGATTCCGAGAGGAAATTTTAAGCCGTCAGATAGAGCCGTCGTTTGCTGTAAACACTTTCCAGAATGTGAAATTATCCGTGAAGATGACCACCTCCAACCTGATGGAACTTTAAAAAAAAATCCCTGCAGACCAAAACTAAAGTTAAATGCGTTCCCCTGTATTTTTCCAAATTTGCCTAAATATTTGACGAAAGCGGTTGTAGCTCCTAGAAAAACTCCTCAGGAACGACAAAGCGAACAAATTGCTCGTTCGAATAAAGCAAACGAACAATTTGAGAAGTCAGAACTAATTAAAAATTTTGAAGAATTTATTTTAAATATTAACAATAAAATATGGTTTCAGATAACTGGTCTATGAAAATAGTACATAATTCAAACATTTCCTTTTATACGCTAAATTTGACAAAGGATTGTTTAAGTATTAGTAATGAAATTTCGGTTGACAGAAATATGATAGTAAAAGTTTTTGTTAATGCCAATGAATTAAGTTTTATTAATTTAAAATGGGTTTTACCCATAGATTTGAAACTTACTAGGTGGTCACAAATTGAAAATTTGTTATGTCGTTTTCAAGCAAATTCTAATGATTCGGAATTTAAACCGTCTACTGAAGAATGCATAAAAAAAGGGTTAGAATATTATTTGTTTTTGCCAACTAGAAGGTATTTACAATATCTTTCTTCAAGGTTAGACATAGCTCCTTCGCCTAATAATACAGATAACAACAAAAGCACAAACAATTATCTTAATATTGTGTCAAGTGCCTTAAAACCTATTGAAAAAGTTGTAGTCTTATTAATAGATGAAATCTATGTAAGTAATAAATTAGATTATAGAGGTAAAAACCTAATTGGCGTAGCTGCAAATGATACTTCCGTAGCTACCACTATTCTGGCTTTCCTGATTTGTTCAGCTTCGGCAATTTTTCTGAAATAGTAAAATTATTGCCCGTTCATAACATCAAAGGATCTGCAATGGCTCCAATTACAACAGATGTAATAAACTTTATACAGAAATGTGGCTTTCAAGTAATTGACATAATAACAGACAACCACAGGATCAATCGATCAATGTTTCAAGCTCTAACAAAAGGTAATTTTTTTTCGAAAACCCAGTTTATTTAGATCACAAAATTTTTACAAGTTATGACTTTGTCCACTTATTTAAAAATATAATCGATAACTGGAGGAACCTAAAAAATCTATATCAAACATTTGTTTATCCTGATTTTGACGATTCACGGCTTAATGAGGCAGCCGAGAGATATTTAACGGTAATTTTTGTTTTTTAACTTATTTTTAACATTTGTTTTTTATTTAGTTTTGTTTATTTTCCAAGGCGTGGCTTCAAAATATTTTTTTTAATTGCAAGCAAAATTCCAATCGGGCGCGTAAACCCGCACCGCCGTCGTTGTTCCCATCAGTAGACTGTTTGAGTTGGTTGGGCGCGGTGTTGCCAAATGTCTGTTCATCGCTCGGTTAGAGAACGCAATGGTTATGTCAAAAATATTGTATAGAAAACTAAACCCCTTGACTTAGCTAATTTAAGAGGACGAATAACGCTTGCGATTAGATCGGTCACGCCTGAGATGTTCAGTAACATTAGAAGAAATTTCTATTTAAGAATAGGATGTTGCCAAGACGTTCGCGGCGAGCATTTTCAACATCTCCTACATTAATGTTTTTTTTTGTTTTTACATTATTAAGAAATAAACAGCATTACTTTTTAGTTTTTGAGTGTGTTGTTAATTTTTGCAATAAATCTGAAACACTTAATATTTCCGAAACAGTTGAAGATAGATATAGAATGTATGTTTGAAGGTGGTAGACAATGAAGTAATATCAAAAAAAGGATTACCTTGTCGGACTTTCATTGACTTTATTTTGTTACTTAACACAACGTGGCTAACCTGTACATATGGAATGGTTTGGGTCACATGCTATTAACACTGCGAAGATTCAAACTAAAAAATTAAAACTACCTTTCCTCGATGTTCTCGTCAAACTTCAGTGTACAGGAAACCCACTCACACAGGGCAATACCTTAATGACGGATCGAATCATTCAAACTCCATAAAACAGGGCATAATTTAAACTCTTACCACAGAGCGCCTAACGTTTGCAACATTCGGAAGACCTTAAAATTGAAATTTCAAACATCAAAAAATATTTAAAACAGAACGGTTACCCTGAAATCTTTGTAACTAATGCCGTCTCAAAACTTAAAAATCGCGAAGTAAAAACCAATACAGAAACGAAAGAGGAGCAAGCCTTTCCTACAATACCTTATGTCAAGGGGATTTCTGAAAAGATTAAAAGGATAACCACAAAACTATAATATTAAAACAGCCGTCAAATCCCGAAATACGCTTAGAAGCTTTCTTACAAAAGTAAAACCCCCCAGTAATGAAAACACAAAAAATTGTATCTATCAAATCCCTTGCGAGCAGTGGCGGCTTGTGCATAAGAGCACATGAGCACGTGCCCCCCTAGTTAAAATTTAAATTGTTAAAATTCAAAATAAAAAAAATCTATAGGTACTAGTTACCGTTTTGTGAATTATCATCACCCTATCTTTTACGTAACGTTAAATTGCGATATCTTTACTTTCCCTATTGTTAGATGTTGCGTCGAACAAAAAATTTCCACCGCGCTTGAACGGCATAACGACCGGCAGAATACGGTGCCGCCGCATGATACAATAAATTCTTTCTTTGTATCATTGTGCCGCCGGTGCCAGAAGTTTTTAATGTTCAGAATGGCCGCAATCTTTTCGCGAGTCGAGGAGCACGATAGCTCTATCTTTGTTTTATAGCTAGTTTTATTTTCGATCTCATTCTATCTTTATGGCACAAATTTCTGGTGATCATGAGGTTTAGGCACGTTATGATTAGTCAACTTTAAGCGAAAGTGCTCGTTTGTTCTGAATTATGTTTTCTAATTCGATTTTTACTCTGCTGTTGTGCTGCGCCAGCCCTTAGTTGGTGTTTTGTGGCGCCAGCTGGCTGAGCCTTTTAGTGATTTATGTAATAGTATGTCCGCGGTTTTATTTTACGGCTTCTTTAAAAAATAATAAATAATATAAAAATGACGGCAACGGTCTCGGTGCAATATTTAAATAATTGCAAAAATACAGTGAGTTTTTAAAAAAAGTCATTCTCAGGGTTAAGTTTCGATGATAAGATTATTGTAAAGAATGCGGGAAAACCAGTGCCTAACCTCCAAATAACGCAACTAAATAAAGGTCAAAAACGGGACTTTAAAAGAGTTTTTAAGACTTTAGGAGTGCATTGTATGAAAAACATGAGTGGCTGTGCGGATGTGAAAAGCAGAATAGTCTATTTTGTTTCCCGTCTTTGTTATTTGCCGGCGAAAAGGCAGAACCGTGTTGGGTTAAAAGTGGTGTTAATCGTATTGGTAAGCTATTTATTTATTTTATTGGAATCTTTTTAAGGAAGGGTTGTTAAAAATATCGGCCAGGACACAAATGCACAATATTTTGATGTTTAATAAAAAAATTACACATACATGTCAGTACCTACCTATATTATAGGTAGGTATGTACCTAATTAGGCTCATTTAAGTTCATATTAAGCGATCTTTACATCTGTGAAGTTCTTCATGAATTTATTCATGAAGTCACTTTAGGGCTAACTTTGATAATGTAAATGGTCAACTTGGACGTCAAATAAATTCGTGAATTTCTTCGTAAAATTATTCACGAAAATTTAACATGCAAAATAATCAGCTGATGCACAGTGTACTAAATGCTACCGACTTCACGAATAAATTCATGAATAAATTCTCGAAGAACTTCATAGCAACAAAACAACATGACCTTGAACTTCCAAAAAAAAATCCGTACCCCCTGCCGAGTTTCCCGTATTTGTGAACCCCCAGACATTCATGTCACGAGCCGCCACTGCTTGCGAGTGTGGGGGATCGTACATTGGAGAAACAAAAAGACCTCTTCCTGTACGAATAAAAGAACATCTGAAACATACTCAAAGAGGTGAAACTTTGAGGTCAGGTATAGCGGAACATGTATGAACCAACCGCAGCATAATATACAGTGGTCAGAAGCCAAGGTTTTGGACACGGAACAGCACTGGAGAATACGAAATTTCAAAGAAGCAGCTTGTATGAATCAAAATACCCATATATTTAGTAAATCAAGTATAGATATCCCCAGTATCTGGAAGCCTATCCTTCTCCAAAACCAACAGCTCAAACTGCACACTCCAATAAGCACGTATAAGGTGGAGTCATCAAGCTTCATTGCACATGGATAGTATTTAAGACAGTAGCCTTAGAATTATAATTTAGTTTACACTTGAAAACGGTTAGAGATACTAACTTACCGAAACGTTGTGTTAATAAGTAACAAAATAAAGACAATGGAAGTCCGACAAGGTAATAATTTTTTTGATACATATAGAATATTGTAAGTACATGAAATATGTCTAAAATTACACTGGCCGACAAGATTTTTCTAACACAGGTCAGCTCTTTATTTTTAAAATGGAAATACCCTTCTAATAATAGTAAAAATATTTGGAAAGCCCCAATACGTTCCATTTTCAATAGCTTAATAAGACCGTTTTACATTAGCAGCTAGTCAATTTAATAAGGGGCGGTAAAAATGGATGCATTTTATAACAGAAAAATTACATGAACTGTAGGAATTTTAGTAGGACTTCAGGGAGGATTTACAAAATATTGCTGTTTTCTTTGTTTGTGGGACAGTCGTGCAGTAGATCAGCATTATGTAATAAAAGATTGGCCACAAAGAAGTGAATTTCAGCCGGAATCTCAAAATGTTAAGTTTGCACCTCTTGTAGACCCCAAAATAGTCCTTCTGCCTCCTCTTCACATTAAACTTGGGCTGATGAAAAACTTTGTGAAAGCTATGAATAAAGACGGTGATGGATTCAAATACCTAAGACAAGTCTTTTCCCAGTTAAGTGATGCCAAATTAAAGGAAGGCATTTTTATTGGGCCACAAATCAGAAAATTGCTGGACGATGTCAACTTTACAGAGAAGCTTACCAGGCAGGAACTTAGAGCATAGAACTCATTTGTTAGTATAGTTAGGGGATTTTTGGGCAACAATAATATGGATGCAAACTATCAACAGTTAGTTGATGAACTTTTAGATTCAAATCGCTTGGTGCCCGAATGTCATTAAAAATTCACTTCCTCCATTCCAATCTGTAATTTTTTCCTGAAAATTTGGGACCTGTCAGTGACGAGCAGGGTGAAAGGTTCCACCAGGATATCAGGACAATGGAAATTCGCTATTAAGGACGATGGAATCCAGCCATGATGGGTGATTACTGTTGGTTTTTGAAAAGAGAAAATATAACCCCTCATAAAAGGAAAAAATAAAATTTAATTAGTGTGTTCAGTTAATATTTGTAATGTTTGTGTTTTTCTTAGATGCAAGGTATGTTTAGTAGGTGTAAAAATTTAAATATAGTCAATATACACAGTTAGAAAATTCTTAAATTATTTTTTCAATAGATATTAAATATTATAACATTAAATGTGGTACTATAAATGTAACAAGAAAACGTTACGTGTTACAACTTTTTTTTCTTATTTTCGTATTTGGATAGGTCCATTCTACCACAAGATGCTATTTAGCTTTGTGTTATAACAAAAAAATATTTTTTTGTCGGCCAGTGTTATCTGAAGAACAAAAAAATTGAACAATTTATGGGGTGTTGTACTTAAAATAAGAAAGTTGGTATTGGCCACTGTTATATGACACACCCTGTATAAAAAGGTTTTATTGAAAAAAATGCGCAACTTGAAATACCAATCGACGTGTCCGAGCGTTTTTTCGGACACGCCCTCATGTATTTACTATCGAATTTATTAAATTTGGCTGATACACACACTATAATATTTAGACATAAGTGCAAACCAAAAAAAAAAAAAACAAGATATTTTAAGGATAACAGGATTTATTTACAAAAATACACATGAAAATACAATAATTATAGTTTCAAGTTTTTTGCACATAACTTTTTGCAAATGCTGACTTTCGTTTTTATTCCTGATCGCTTATTTCTCTCATAAAAAACCAACAATAATTCCCCATCATTGCTCGATCCCATCTGCCTTGGTAGCATTTCACCATTGTTAGTATGTCTTGGTGGCATCTTTCTCCTTGTTTGTCACTAACCGCATCCAAATTTTCTGGGAAAATGTAAATTGGAGTACAAGAAGTGTAGTTTTAGAGACATACGACAGCCCAATTTTTAAGTTGCTTGCAAGTTATTCATAGTTTTTTGCTTTTTTGTTTCCTAAAATCTCCGAACAACTATTTTAAAAGAACTCCACGTAGCTAATTCAACATCACTTAATTTTTGATCAAACTCTGTTGATCCCTTAGCATTTTTCTAATTTGTGGTTCCTAAAGTTAAGCATCACTTAAGCCGTTTTTTTGTGTTAACCGTATTTAATCATGAATTTGAAACACATTTATAAGACAACGTCATCACTTGGGATTACAAGAAAATGTGCATTTTTAAACCGGAGCGGCATCATCTATCTTCTGTCATTATCAAAAAAGAAATTTGTTTTGGTCAGTTTTGAGATTATCTTTTAAATTTGGGTTTTATTTTCGGATCCTACAATATCGCTTAGTCCGTGATATAGTACCACAATGAGTAAAGCAATGAAATTACTTCCATTGCTGCTTGAACAAAATTACCATCTATCTTTGTTACTGATGGCATGTCTATATTCACCTAAATCCTGAAATATTTTACTTTTCTGCTAACCTAAACCATACAAGAGTAGATGGGCTCAACAATGAATGGATCCAACTTTTGTATCGCTTAAACTTACGCTAACATGAACATAAAGACAACCGGCAGAAAATACATACACATAACTGCATTTAATTTAAAATTTCAACGATTTTACTCAAAAGACAGGACGGAATTCTGAAGAGAAAGACAGACCATTGGTTTAAATACACGTCCGGGTTGATTTTGAATACGGTTCAACGCGAAGCAACCGCAACGTCATCGTTTGACAAGAAAATATAATATTTTCAAATCAGGTTGAACCGTATTAACACAAAAAAACGGCTTTAGTTTAGGGGAAATGTGTTTACGGTATTTAAATGCATCTCCTTCTTTAATGCTTTAACGAAATTCTTCGTCAATACCAGTTTCATGTGTAATCAGGGCCCGCTCCAGCAATACGCCGCCCTGGGCAAAACAAAAAATTGCCGCCTTTTTGCTATCCTCGCAAATTATTTCAAAAGTGTTTTTTCTAATTTAAAAAAAAAATGCTGCGACGCCGCCATGACCAAAAAAAGCACCGCACCGGTGCCGGCGTTGTTCGGCATGCTTTGTCGCGGAATTGCTGGATATTATTATAATATTAAAAAGAAAAGAGATCTGTTGAAATTGTCACGGTTTAGAAAATAAGACGACAAAACAAAGAAAATTAATTTTGTTAATTGGGAATTGGAATGGTTCAAACTTCAAATATACATAGGAACGTACTTAGGCGTGCTTTTTAGATTTTTCATGCCGCTCTCCCAACTTGCCGCCCTGGGCAGGGGCCCAGGTTGCCCCCCCCCCCCCCCAAGAGCGGGCCCTCTAGTGTAATGGAGGTAACAGACCTTTTTTGGGATTCACAAGAGGTATATTTTTGCGTTAGCTTAACCTGGAATATATTTATTTCTCGTAAGCCATTCTTTTACTTGGTAATGGCTATCTGTTGTTATAATATCCCAAAGACAAAGAAAACAGCCACACCTGTGTCCGTTGTAACCGACTCAGCACTCACTGCACTATGCACTTTTTCAATTGATTTTGGTAATGAACTTTGTAGCATTTGAAGAATTTGTAGCAATAGCTCGTCTAATAAGCAAGTTTTTCTATAAAACCTTTTTCAGCTTTTCGTTTGCACCCATTGGTAATTCTTTTCCCCTGTATCATGCGTTCATCTATTCCATGATTATGACTTAAGTTTAAGTCAGCTTTCGTTATTATAAAGTCAGAACTAATTGTCACCACTTTCGCAAAGGATTTAGAATGCTTCTAGATATGCCGCCATGACATTTCACCACTTTTTAATTCTTTGCTTTTAGACTTTTTATTAAAACTCATTTTTATAAGATTACATAAAATATACAACTTCAAAAACTGAAAAGGAATGATTATTTCTTATTATATTAAATTAATTATATCAACACCATCCCTTGAGCATACCTAAAATATCGGGTCGGGAATTATCACGGTTGGGTACTTGAATGATAATACCGTGCGAGCAAAAATTATTTGCATCAAAGAGGGCCTTGCATATAAGGACGTAATGCGTGGCCGTAGAGCTTAATACCTGTTGGATGTCAGTAACTACCTGAATTAACAATCAATCAGTTATTCCGTCTTCTTTGACAGTCGTTACAAGTAATTTGATTCATCGCTAATTTTTCCAATTTCTTAAACAATTCACACAATGGGCTTTACGGAACAGCACAAAACATTCATGGTTGAAGCGTATTTTCGAAACGGGGTTTGTGCATGGACATTTTCCTAACGTTGCTTTTACTGCTGGGGATTTTTATTATTGCCTGAAAAGAACCGTGGCTTGTTTAGGGAAACAGGTTCTATACCTACAACACAAAAAAGGAGCAGGAAGACCATCTGTAAGAACAGAAGAACTTGTTGCAAACGTTCGTGAAATAATGCAAAATATACGCCAACAAATTGTATAAGACGCCTGTCCCAAGAAGTGGGAAGATCTTATGGAACATGCAGGACTATTCTTAAGAAGCAGCTAAATTTATTTCCTTATAAAGTGCACGTATTTCAAGAAATACAAGCCGCAGATTTTGAAAGACGCAGGAATTACTCTCAATGGTTTACACATAATTTATTGGAAATAAATGATTTATTAGACCTGACATTTTTTTCGGATGAAGCCTGGTTTCACCTCTCCGGTTATATGAATTCTCTGAATACACGCTTGTCGAGTAGTGAAAATCCCCATTTTTTTGTAGAGTCCACATTGCACCCTCAAAAAATTGGTGTCTGGTTAGCTGTTTCCCGAAGAAGAATTGTTGGTCCTATTTTTTTCCATGACACAGTTACAGCACAGCGGTATAGAGACAATATTTTGAATCCATTTGTGGAGCAATTACTTGACAATGAACTACGTTTTGGATATTTTCAACAGGACGGTGCAACCGCCCATACAGCCGCCGTAACTATTAATTACTTACGCAATTTTTTCGACGAAAGATTGATAAGTTTTCGATCAGACATTAAATTTCCACCTAGATCACCTTGCTTAACGGTTATGGATTACTCCGTTTTTCCTCATTTAAAGAACACTATTTTTAAAACACCAGCTGCAAATTTAGATCAATTACAAGAAAGGATTATCCAAGAATGTGGTAACATTTCTCCAGAGATGCTGGTCAACACAGGTACTCATTAATTTGGCATATCATGTCATAATATAAATTTAACAAAATTTTAACCTAGATTTGGTTAGATATATCGTCCCCATATTATTGTGATCTAAACAAAGACCTACGTTTTTTAATCCAAGCCATCTTTGATGCAAATAATTTTTGTTCGCACGGTAGGCTATACCTGCAATGCCGGGGGCCGGAATTTCTTGCAAGATTATTTAACCTATAATTCCTAGCAGATACCGGACCCAATATGGGGCCGAAAGTTCCACCGCCCAACAATGCCCTTCGAACTTGCCCGCCACTTCGGGTAAATTCGGCAATTGGTCGTTTTTATATTTTTATCAATAAAGTATATGGGAAAGAAAGAAAAAACCTAAAGTCCTCCTCCACAAAATTTAATAGAATAAAAATTCTCGAGGGGTCTCCACATGTTTCGAATGTAGAAACGTTCATCATCAGGAGACAGAAAATTTATTTAGTGCTGATGGTTTTAGCAGAAGAGAAAATGGAGTAGAACCTTAATGGAGCTTTTATGAAATTAAAAAATTGATGTGTAGAAGAGACATAATATGTTCCCCAGTTTATTTGGTTGGCTTAGACCCCCTTTAATAACTTTTTTAACATACTCAGTATGGTTTAACCTTTATCAATTTTCTTCATATTATGTCTCTTCTACACATCAATTTTTTAATTCCATAAAAGCTCCATTAAGGTTCTACACCATTTTCCGTTCTGCTAAAACAATCAGCACTAAAAAATTTTCTGTCTCCTGATGATAAACGTTTCTACGTTCATAACATGTAGACTAATGTAGAGACCCCTAGAGAATTTTTATTCTATTAAATTTTGTAGAGGAAGCTCAGTTTTTTTCTTTCTTTCCCATACTTTCAACTCCACTTTAAGCATGGACTATTTCTTCAAATTAATAAAGCCTATGTTTAAGTTAATTTGGACTTTTTCCATAGGTCAATATGTTGGCATAGGGGTATAATGTAAAATAGGGAATACAAATTATGTAATATCCCAATGTTCAAAGCTTAGCATGACGGACTTGCCAGAGGCTCTCCCCTACATTGTCGGGGCAAGGCCATAGACATTTACCTTTAGATATGTACAGCTTACGTTTTATGGATGAAAAAATACGTCCGAGCGCATGGCTCATTGGTCAGATGCGTTCCCTCCTAGCAGCATTGGGCATGCGCACAAACCTATTGTTATCGACCTGTCATTCTTTAGCGACATGCTCAAAATACACTCCAGAACCGGCTCGGCCGTTTTGTTGTTGTGTTTTAAGTTTTCTCTGTGGATTCCTTGTTGTTTTCTTTGATATTGTGAATTGTGGGTGTTTAATATTTACGGATTTCAAGTTTTTGTGTAGTTTAGTAAATTGTGTTTATGCTTTTAATGACTCGGATTCTCGGATTGAAATATAAACAGTCACTAATAAAAATCGTTGTATGATTTTATTATGCCCAAATAGAGGTAAAATACCGGGTATTTCGTATTTTCAGTAAGTATGCAGTAGTGAGGTGTCTTGATATATAACTTTATTTTATTATGATCAATTTAAACATATCTAACTAGGTCTAGGCTACACAAACAAGGTATGAAAATAAAGAGAAACACACACCAAGACAGACTTTCCCGATATATGTTTTGGTGTATTTTATTTGCACCCCTGCAATCTAATTAGGTACGCCCATTTTTCGGGAAATATATTGTTTCAAAAAGTTTAAAGGTTTTCTATGCTTCTTAACATAGTATAAAACAAAGTCGCTTTCGCTCGTCTGTCCCTATATGTGCTTAAATCTTTAAAACTACGCAACGGATTTTGAAGCGGTTTTTTAAAAATAGATAGAGTGATTCAAGAGGAAGGTTTTTATGTATAATACATGCATAATATAGTAGAGAAACACTGATAAATTTAAAGGTTTGTAGTTATAAATCTTGACGTGATGATAAACTCGCCTTATTATCTCAGAGAAAGCGTAGTATAATGCCGGGCTGCAACGCAGGCCGGGTACACGCTAGTATATTATATAAAAGAAAAAAGTAAATACCTAGGTATGTTTATATTAATCCAAGGGTGAAAGTATTCCACGGATCAAGTTGTCGGGCAAAAACTTTTTCAAATTCTTGAACAAGAAATTGTGCTTGAAAATGTTTTACACGTATCCAAGTTTTAGCCAAATTGTAAAAATCAATACAAGTTATAAACCAGCTAATATTTGACTTGAGGTTAGGTACGCGATAACATCGAAGATTGGTTATTTTGCTGGTTTTGTTTGTTTTCTATATTCGATTTTATAAGTTTTATAGTTTAATTGACTTGTTCTTTTCCATTACTAAAAACACGACGACGAATCATTTTTAAACAAATTTTAGAAACATATGTTTTGGCCTTACGAAATTAAGCTCCTTCTTTATAGTGCACTGTATATCTATATTTTTTATATTATATTACATGGATACGTTCTTTCTGGATTTTGACATATATTAATTAAAAACAATTTTCTATCCCCAAAATCTGATAGGTTTGCAGCTACTAAAAATGCCAAAAATCACTTACCTTATTTCCCAACTTGATCAAAAATTGAGAAGAAATTCCAATATTTTAACCAGCATTTGATGCAAAATTTAGCTGTTTACACGTAAAAATCAATTGAGGGTCAACTTTTACAATTTCTTGAGCAAGAACTTAAATTTTAAAGCCCGTCTATTTTCCAATTCATCAAATGATAACGTTGCAGTGCGCATGTCCAACCGTGTGTAGCTTTGTTGACATGCGCGAGGCCCTAAATTTGCCACTTTCGTGATTATTGTGTGCTTATCTAAAGGTAAATGTCTAGGGTTAATAGTCGAATAAACATTACTTTGACATGCAATTGTAATAATAATAAAACATGTTTAAAATTAAAGTTAAAACGTTGTTTTAGTGTTTTATTTGTGTCGCTTCAATTGTAAAGCAAAGATACCGATACAAAACATTGATAGGAATAATCAGAAACGACTTTTATCCTCTTGTAAACATTGATGCAAACAGTCACAGAGAGATTAAAGAAATATACAAAACCGTCGTTATGTTATTTTTACTTTTTTCCTCAACTGCATTTGTTGCTACAACTATACTACAACCATGGTTTGGGATTGCCTATGAAGAGATCATTTGGCCAGCTGTGGAATTTTTAAGTTTATTCGACGATCCTCCAAAATGGTTGAAATTTAGTATCGCTTTCATGAATTATGCTTCTCTGTTCCCAAAGGTGTTCTTTATGGATATTATTGCATTTCACCATGTTCATTTAATTCAGCTGTATAAAATACAGCATATTTTGCTTAAAAGCAGGCTTGACAGGATCAAATATTATGAAAAAAAGGACGATTTATATATGAATGATTCTTGTAGTTATCAAAAGAGGGTTCACTCGGAACTAGTTGAATGTATTAAAGTTCATATTCGACTTAGAAGGTAAGTAGTAGTAGTAGTAGTAGTAGTAAAAAGATTTATTTAGCACGTGGCTACATGATACATTTTAACAAGTTTATACCCTTTTTTTTTATTTATTTTTTGAATTAAATGACGTTTTGAAACTTTATTTGTCCTGTTGAGTTAATAAGAAAGATTTTAAACTTTTTTTAAAAGATTTTAAACTTTTTTGATTTTTAATTGACTTGTTTAATTTATTAAATTCAATAAGACCCTTATGAAAAACTGATTTATATGCAATATTTTTTGAAAAACTATTAAGAAAAAAATTATTGTTATTTCGTCTTAAATAATTATGTTGATCACTAGTTAGAACAGTCAATTGCTTTAAATGTGGCGGTAACAAATCATTTTGAATTTTAAAAATAAATATTAGAACCAAAAACAATACTAAATTTTGTACATTTAACCATTCTAATTTTTTTAACATCACATTAATTTTTGTATATCTATCCATATTAAGTAAAATTCGCATTGCTTTATTTTGCAAAATTTGTAATCTATTTATTACACCTTCATCCGCCATAAACAAAATTGTAGAACAATAAAGAAAATGTGGTAAAATTAAAGTATTGTATACAATTTTTTTCGAATAAAATTTTAAATTTAAACTTATTCTTTTAAAATAACTAATTTTTCCCGCAATTTTGTAAATTAAATTTTCGAATTGGTTATTAAATTTTAATTTTGAATCAATCAATATACCTAAATATTTAAAAGAATTGACTATTTCTAGTTTATCACCATCAATTAAAATATTTATATTTGTATAATTATTTAAATTTACACCCATAACCATACATTTTGTTTTAGAAACATTTAATTTTAATTTGTTAACTTTTAACCAGTTTGACAATAGAATCAGTTCTGAATTTAAAATTTCCAAAATTTCCAAAAGATTTTTACCGCTTATATAGATAAGAGTATCATCAGCAAACATTTGTATTTTAAGAAATTTTAGGACTAATGGCATGTTATTAATATATAAAATAAAAAGTAAAGGCCCCAAAATACTTCCTTGAGGTACTCCTATGTTATTAAATTTCTTTGTTGAAAAAAAATTACCAAATTTAGTTTTCTGTGATCTATTATTTAAATAATTTTGAAACCATTGATAAACTTTACCCCTTATACCATATTCAAGTAATTTTTCCAATAATATATCTCTATTAACTTGTACTTGGTACCTATTAGTTTAATAAACGAAACGACGTTAAAAATCTGCTTTTTTGGTGGAAGTTACATTTTTTTGTTTGAAATGTTCATATGTATAGATTTTCCTACATAGATTGCAACGGTTTCCGCCGGGAAACACTGTGTATCACAGAATATTAAAGGATTAGGAGAAATATCCACAACGGTCGATTATTTCAAGAGATACAGAGCAAAAAACGTTTTATATGAAAGTTGTAAGGCTTTTAAAAATCTACATATCTGTAATAAATTGGAATATACACAGGTTCGCCCAAATAGTTCTGGAGAATTAAAGTTATATTTTTTTAAATGTAACACTACATACAGGGTTAGGAAAAATTACCAGAACGGTCGATTATTTCAAAATATACAGGGGTTATCAAAAAACGTCTTATATAAAAAATGTAGGGCTGTTAAAAATCTACATATCGGTGATAAATTGAAATATACAGGGTCGCCCACAGAGTTGTGGAGAATGATAGTTATATTTTTTTTAATGGAACACCCTGTATATTTTTACTTACTTTGATTGTCGACTCAATTTTAAACATTTTTTATTAACCATGTGTTATACCTAAATTTATTACTTTCCTACATAAATTGATCAGCTACAAAACACAAAATAAATTTCAAGAAACAATTTATTAAGTTAACTTTAAACAAAAACGTATAACAAATCATGGCAAAACGGCTCTATTTTTTAATAAGTGTTGAAAATTACCCCTATTTACTAACTGACAATGATACAAATTATCGCAAAAATGTCTTTTGGTGTTTAAAACCATTTTCCTTGTTATTCTCGCACTTTCATTGACAATTTTCATTCTTAATTCTTCTAAATTATTGGATTTATTTTGATAAACTATGTTTTTCAGGTGACCCCAAAAAAAAAATCTAATGGCGAAAGATCGGGGGACCGCGAAGGCCATTCGATAGGCCCTCTTCTTCCTATCCATCAATTTGGGAACGTGACATCCAAAAATTCTCTAACTTCGCGAGTAAAATGCGGAGGAGCTCCATCTTGCTGATACCAGGTTAAGTTAAAATTTTCCTCGATAAAAAAGGGTCCAATTACATGTCCCGCAAACAATCCATCCCAGACATTAACTTTTCTTGGGAACTGTGTATGCAGCTCTTCATACCAGTTAGGGTTATTTCGCGCCCAGTAACGGTAATTTTGCTTATTCACCATTCCGTGTAGTGTAAAAGTCGCTTCATCCGAAAACACAATATTGTTTGAAAAATTCGGGTTTTCTTCCATATTTCTAGTAATTATTTCGCAAAATTCTAGCCTTCGATCACAGTCAACGTCAAAAAGTTCTTGTACACATTAATTTTGTATGGATGCATTTTCTCAGTATGAAGAACGGTTCGTACAGATTTTTGTACAGATTTTTGATCAATTTCATGATCCAAAGCAAGCTGATTGGTGGCTTGCCAGATATAAATTTGGAAAAAGGGGTACTTATCTACATGCAGGCAGGCGCGTATATTCTTAGTTATGGGGGGGGGGGGGGGTAATTAAAGAAGAAAAAAGCGCCGCGAAAATTTTTTGGGTGCCACGCCCTTTTTTCAATGTTTGTGCTGGATTTTTAATTAGGAAAATAAAATACACAACACAGAATCCTCAAGAAAACCACAACAAACAAACCCGAACAAACTAAAAAAAAATCAACTTTAATTGGAAGAAACAATAAAAAACATAAAATGGGGTATTTTCAGTACCCCTTTTAGGTTTTTCAAAAAGGGGTACTTTAAAAAATATAATTACAAAAAGGGGTATTGTACCCCCAAAAGGGGTACTTCTGGCAAGCCTAGTTAATATCAGCATTTAAATTGTTTATAGCTGGAACTGTTTCTTGCCGAAGAAGCCGGAGATATCGATCACCGTTCAAATTTCCCTCGATAAAAAAGGGTCCAATTACATGTCCCGCAAACAATCCATCCCAGACATTAACTTTTCTTGGGAACGGTGTATGCAGCTCTTCATACCAGTTAGGGTTATTTCGCGCCCAGTAACGGTAATTTTGCTTATTCACCATTCCCGTGTAGTGTAAAAGTCGCTTCATCCGAAAACACAATATTGCTTGAAAAATTCGGGTTTTCTTCCATATTTCTAGTAATTATTTCGCAAAATTCTAGCCTTCGATCACAGTCAACGTCAAAAAGTTCTTGTACACATTAATTTTGTATGGATGCATTTTCTCAGTATGAAGAACGGTTCGTACAGATTTTTGATCAATTTCATGATCCAAAGCAAGCTGATTGGTGGATTGTTTGGGATTTTCTTCTATCGCAAGCAGAATGTCCAGCTTTTTTTCCTCGGAGGTAGCAGTTCTAGGTCTTCCAGATCTTGGGCGGTTTTTTACAGTACCAGTCATTCTGTAACGCTCAATAGTTCGAAAAACTGCATTTTTTTTAATGTGCCTGTCTGGATGCAAATTATTGTAAATATTACATACCTCCTGATATGATCTCTGTTTATCGCCAAACATCCTTAAAATTAAAATATCAATTCTCTCTGTTTCAGTAAGTAAAAGTGCCATATATTTTCTTTTTTGTCTATTTCTGTCAGAACTTGAGTTTCAGATGTCAAACTATTAATTATTTATCAGTAACCATGGTCATGCCTTATTTGTTGTTCACTATGTTCGAAAATCGCATCGTTATACGTTATTATTTGAAACGCTGATTTCTAGGAAAGTAATGAATTTAGGTATAACACATGGTTAATAAAAAATGTTTAAAATTGAGTCGACAATCAAAATAAGTAAAAATATACAGGAAGTTCCATTAAAAAAAATATAACTATCATTTTCTACAACTTAGTGGGCGACCCTGTATATTTCAATTTATCACCGATATGTAGATTTTTAACAGCCCTACATTTTTATATAAGACGTTTTTTGATAACCCCTGTATATTTTGAAATAATCGACCGTTCTGGTAATTTTTCCTAACCCTGTATTATATTTCAAAGAAATTACCTTGTCGGACTTCCATTGTCTTTATTTTTACAGGAAGGGGTTTCCATATATTGGGGATATCTACACTTGGTTTACTAAATACAGGGTGTCCCATAACTTATGGGCCGTAGAGTAACTGGAGATACTAGACATCAAACTAAGCTGATTAAGTCATATAAGTTTTTTCGGATTGTTACTCGTTCTAGAGATACAGGGTGTTAAAAGTAAAAGTTTATTCTCAAAAATAAGCCATAATTTTAAAACCGTTTAATGAATCAAATTGAAAGTTTGCAGTATTATGTTTTTATGAGCAAGACATAAGAATTTGTAGAAATTTTTAAGTTTCACACTAGAGGGCGCTAGTTGCATACACTGGGCTTCATAAATCTATGATTTTTTTTTCTTACCTGTGATATTAGGTGTTTTTCAATTAAAGTTTCTTAAAGAAGGGCATTTTCTGAGTCAAAATGGTGTACTTGATTGATCTTAATATCTTTAACGGGTTTCGAGATATTTCCCTTTAAACATCCCAAAGCATATGAAAACATAGTACATAATTAAATTAATATTTTAATTATCACAACGCAATAAATTCGAAACAGTGGAACAAAAACAAGAAGCTCACTTTAATAAATGTTGAAAGTGACCACCGTTGACCTCAATACACTTTATTAAACTTTTAACTAAATAAATAATAATATTAATAATAATAATAATAAACTTTTACTTTCAATACCCTGTATCTCTAGAACGAGTAACAATCCGAAAAAACTTATATGACCTAATCTGCTTAGTTTGATGTCTAGTATCTCCAGTTACTCTACGGCCCATAAGTTATGGGACACCCTGGGTATTTTAATTTATGAAAGCTGCTTCTTTGAATTTTCGTTTTCTCCAGTGCTGTTCCGTGTCCAAAACCTTGGCTTCTGACCACTGTAGGTATATTATGTTGGTTGGTCCATATAAATGTTCCGCTATACCTGATCTCAAAGTTTCACCTCTTTAACCCATATAAACCTACCGTCCTTTTAAAAGGACGGAGAAAACATAGTCATCTCAGCTAAGTATCTAACATAAAATCAAGATTGCGCCACCGAGATTCGACGTTTGTTAATATTAACTACAGTGCTTTGCACAAAATTACGGTTTTAGGTGTTTTATATTAGGTGATATTATTTCTGTGTTTTACATCCCTTTGCAATGAATAATTTGAGGTAAGTTTTTTGTTAAAAAATAATTATTTAACAACTTTTTACACATTTTTTTGTTTAAATATAATCTTAAAATGTATCCAGTAAACATAACCTGAGATTACTTTGTATAGTTTGGTTAAACTATGAGAAAATGGCACTGTGTCCTTTTAAAAGGACGGTAGGGGTATATACTACTATTTGCTAATTATATTTTTTTCTTGTTTGGATATTGGAAAAGACCTCTAACGCTATGTGAATTACTGGAAGAAATAGAAAATAATAATACCGTTGATGTTCCAGAACAAATAGCCATATTTCCGCCGGAAAATGTAAATAATAGCAGTGGTGACACGGATGAAGGTTCCGGGGATGAAGCTTTGGTGGATATGAATAATCTGCCTGGATACCAACTAAGAGCGGAAGTATTTGCTCAAGGACCACTGGAACAAACCTTAGAAGATAACTGGGACATTGATGACGAGAAACCACTTTCTACATTTGTCTAGCGAAGGCCGAAACTTATAAAATCGTTACAAACCACTACAAACAAGAAGATCAGGAAAATCCAGACTTTTCTATATGGCAGCCTGTAACGTCAGTTGCAAATAACATTTCTCCAGTTACTGCGTTTCAACTATTTTTTACAAAGAGGTTATCAATCTTATATTGGCTTTCACGAATATTTATGCTCATCAGAAAAATCGTCTTGGAGATATTACCGAGGATGAGTTGCTTTATTTTATAGGGGTATTGCTTTTGTAAGCGGTTATTCGACGATGCCTCGAAAACATGTATTGGCAAAATAGGGAAGATACAAATAATTTACTCATATGCAAGGCAATCTCCCGTGGCAGATTTCAATTTATTATGACAAACATACATTGCTGTGATAATACACAGCTTGATCAGATAAATATTCAAAAATAAGACCCCTATTTAATATTTTAAACCGTAAATTTGAGCATGCACCACCAGAAGAGAATCACAGCATTGATGAGTCTATGATTCCCTATTATGGGCATCATTTTTCAATAAAAAATGTATCGGACTATCGCTTGTTTTTTTTTTTTAGATTTTTTAGAAACAAGTTTAAAATAGTAGTATATAACCCTACCGTCCTTTTAAAGGGACGGTATATTTGACCCAATTGGAATGCTTCAAGATTTTTAAAAATATTTTTTCCATCTTTAAAACGGTTCATTTAAATAAATTTTAAGAAAAAAATTTTACATTTTGAAAAAAAATAGTTTCAGGGTTATATGGGTTAAGTATGTTTCATATTTTCTTTAACTCGTACGGGAAGAGGTCTTTTTGTTTCTCCAATGTACGATTCGCCACACTCGCAAGGGATTTGATAGATAAACTTTTTTGTGTTTTCATTACGGGGGGGTTTTACTTTTGTAAGAAAGAACCTAAGCGTATTTCCGGATTTGAAGGCTGTTTTGATATTATAGTTTTTGGTTATCCTTCTAATCTTTTCAGAAATTCCCTTGACATAAGGTATTGTAAGAAATGCTTGCTCTTCTTTCGTTTCTGTATTAGTTTTTACTTTGCGATTTTTAAGTTTTGAGACGGCATTAGTTACAAAGATTTCAGGGTAACCATTCGGTTTTATATCTTTTTTGATGTTTGACATTTCAATATTAAGGTCTTCCGGATTGTTGCAAACGTTAGATGATAATCTGTGATAAAGAGTTTGAATTATGCCCTGTTTTATGGAGTTTGAATGATTCGATCCGTGATTAAGGTATTGCCCCGTGTAAGTCGTAAGTGGGTTTCCTGTACACTGAAGTTTTTATGTTTTCAGCACTTCGTTTGACGAGAACATTGAGAAAAGGTGGAGTGGAATGTTTTTCTGTTTCCATGGTAAATTGAATGGATTGTCTTATACTATTAATATGTTCCAAAGTATATCCAAAATAGTTTACACTTGAAAACGGTTAGATATACTATCTAACCAAAACGTTGTGTTAAGTAACAAAATGAAGATAATGAAAATCCGACAAGGTAATTTCTTTGATATTACTTCATTGTCTACCACCTTCAAACTCGGTATATTATTACTTATTTTGACCGTTTACTTATTTTAGAATATTTTTTATTAACGATACTTTATGCGTAAATTCATTAGTTTCCTAGATGTGTAATGACATTTTGATCAGTTACAAATTTAATAAACAATTTAATAAGTCGTATTTACCTGAGAATCAAATAAGGTATATGGCCTTTAACAATAATAATTTGGCATCTGAAAGCTCAGTTTCTGCCATAATTAAGCCAAGAAGAAAATAGCATGGCGTTCTTTCTTACTGAAACAGAGAGAATTGATATTTTAATTTTAAGGGGGCCCGGTATGGCGATAAACAGAGATCATATCAAGAGGTATGTGATAGTTACAACAATTTGCACCCAGACAGGCAAATTTAAAAAAAAATGCACATTTTCGAACTGTAGAGAGTTACAGAATGATTGGAACTGTAAAAAATCGACTAAGATCTGGAAGACCTAGCAGTGCAACCACCGTTGATAAAAATATTAGACGTTCTGCAGGTTCTGCTTTCGATAGAAGAAACTCCCAGACAATCCACCAATCAGCTCATTGCTTTGGATCATGAAATCGATCAAAAATCTATAAGAATGATTCTTCATACTGCGAAAATGCATCCATACAAATGTCAGGTTGTACAAGAACTTTGTGACGTTGACTATGATCGCAGACTAGAATTTTGGGAAAGAATTACGATAAAGATTGAAGAGAACCCGCATTTTCAAAACAATATTGTTTTTTTAAGGATGAAGCGACCGACGACACTACACGGAAAGATCAATTAACAAAATGATCGTTAGTGGGCGCGAAATCACCCAAACTGGTATGAAGAACTGCATACACAGTTCCCAGAAAAAGTTAATGTCTGGGCTAAATTGTTTGCGGGACATGTAATTGGACCCTTGTTTATCGAGGGAAATTTGACCGGTGAACGATATCTCTAGCTTCTTCCTCAAGAAATTGTTCCAACGATAAACAAGTTAACTCCCGATATTAACTCAACCTGGTATTAGCAAGATAGAGCTCTTCGGCATTCTGCTCGTGTAGTAAGTGAATTCTTGGACGTCACGTTCCCAAATAGATGGATAGGAAGAAGAGGGTCTATCGAATGGCCTTCACGGCCTCCCGATCTTTCGCCCCTAGATTTATTTTATTGGTGTCACCTGAAAAACAATGTTTATAGGAACAAATCCAATAATTTAGAAGAATTGAGAATTAAAATTATAAATGAAAGTGAGAGAATAACAAGAGAAATGGTTTTAAATACCCAAAGACATTTTTGCGACAATTTAGGTATATCATTGTCAGTTAGTAAATAATTTTAAACATTTTATTAACAAATTGAGCCGTTTTTCCATGATTTGTCATAGATACCGATTTTTTTTTATGTTAACTTATTAAATTGTTTATTGAAATTTATTTTGTGTTTTGTAACTGATCAAAATGTAATGATATCTAGGAAACTAATGAGTTTAGGCATAACGTATGGTTAATAAAAAATGTTGTAAATTAACTAGACGATCAAAATAAGTGATATTATACGGGGTGTTTTATTTTAAAACATATAACTTTAATTCTCCCTTACTTTTTGGGCGAACCTGTATATTCCAATTTATCACAGATAAGTAGAGACCGACCGAAGATTCGGTTTCGGTTTCGGTTTTGGCCAAGAAATCTAGTTTCGGTGACAGTTTCGGTTTCGGCTGAAAATCTTGTTTCGGTCGGACACTACAGATAAGTATATTTTTAAAAGCCTTACAACTTTATATAAAACATTTTTTGCTAACTCTTGTATCTTGTGAAATAATCGGCCGTTCTGATAATTTCTCCTAACGCTGTATAGGTAACTACGTAGCTATATACCGGGTGTTTCTTAAAAGACGTTCTCCCCTATAACTTTTTATATTTATAGATATTAAAATGAAATTTTAAGATTATGAATAAGATATAGGTATACATTTATTGGCATAATTTTCAATTTGTTAGCACTTCCGGTTTGACCGGAGTGACCTTGACTATGATAATTTAAATGGGACATCTTGTATATTTTTACTTATTTGGGTTCAGCATAAGATTATGAGTGAAATGACACCTTATTTGTAATTTTTTGACGTGTTATGACATTTTTATATTTAAAAGCGTTATGCATTATTGCCGCCCTCTCTTTTCTAAAGAAATATAAAAGGCGGCTTTGAAAAACAATTAAATGGTTTTGAAAAGCAATATGGCTTTAATTTAAAGTTGTAATGTCATTAGTTTATAAAACATACAATACATACAATCTTGCGGCTTCAGAAGAATTTTTCTGGTCACTCCAAAAATTAGGAGCATATCAATTTGTTCATTTCTAGTAAAACTAACCATTTTATATGATATACAATGTAAGTTTAAAAAACGAATGACATTACAATATAAGAAAAAAAAAGCACAAAGTCTTTCTCCACAAGTTTATTAGAATAGCTAGGCAAACCTAGAGTAATTCATAATAATTCGATATGTTTCGAGTGTAAAAACACTCATCATCAGGAAAGCAAACTTTGTTTTCTATACATTTAACTCCACTTTGAGTATGAACTACTTCTTCAAAATTACAATTTTAATTTAAATTGGTTTTCAAAACCATTCCATTGTTTTTCAAAGCCGCCTTTATATTTCTTTAGAAGAGAGTGGCAATAATGTATAACGCTTTTAAATTTGCGATTGGGACTTAAGGCACATTTTTTCGTGTCAATTTTAAAATACCATATAGGAGTGTATGGTATCAAATTGTTGAAAAAAAAATGCTCGTTTTAAATATCTTAGTGAACTACCATCGTTCCATTTGGAAAAATGGAATAAACGTCAAGAAAACCAAATTTCATTTTTTAAACGCTTGTGAAACTTAGAAAGTCAATTATTATAACATAATTTTAATTTTCATATAGGTACTACTTGACTATAAATTAACAGATTTAATTAATTTGTAGCACTCTATAGATTGAAAATAAAAAATAACATAAAAATGTTATAACATGTCAAAAAATGACAAGTGAGGTGTCATTTTACTCAGAATGTTATGCTGAATCCCAATAAGTAAAAATATGCAAGATGTCCCAATAAAATACCAAATTCAAGGTCACTTCCGGTCAAACCGGAAGTGCTAACAAATTGAAAATTATGCCAATAAATGCAGACTCATCTCTTATGCATTATCTCAAAATTTCATTTTAATGTCTATGAATACAGAAAAGTTGTAGAGGTGAACGTCTTTTGAGAAACACCCGGTATATTCTGTGCCTGTATATAAAAGGCTGACCCGTTTCGTCATCATAACGCTGCGCTGTCTATAAGTAATCATTTCTATTTTAGGTTTGGAAAGCTAGTTGCCGAACATTTTAAAATACCTGTGTTGTTTCTAGCATTTAGTTCTGTATTTCTATTGACCATACTTGCCTACATAGTAGTAGTAAGTATTTTTCACTGGTTTATTAAACCACACACCTTCCCATAATACAGAGTGTTTGGAAAATATATGTACAACGGGCTACAGCATTTGATGATATACTCCTGACGTCAAAATATGTCGATTCAAGATAACTAATTCTATTCGAAGGTGCCTTGTTTATGCGATAGATTGCGTCAACTTTTTGTTTTTTCGAAAATCTCCTCAAAACGTACCGTATGATTTTAATGGCTTTTAAAGTATAATAGTTTATGCCATCCCTTCGTTATAGAAAGAGGATCATTTTGTGCTGGTCACGTTTGACGAAATCACCTCATCAGTCATCGCGTCGCTTCATCGACATACATTCAGTATTCGATAACATTATTTGGAACGGGTACATGTAAATTGGTTCTCAAGTTAACGAGGATGAAAAATAATGTGTAAATTGGTTCCCGCAATTTTTGTTTACCTGATCCTTATGTGTAAATTGGTTTCCCGGTACTAAAAATAAAATTGGTTATCAGGCAATGAAACAAATTGTTATTATTATATTTAATTATTTTATTTATTTTTGTATTTTTAATTTTTGGCACGTGTACAATCATACATAATAATATAATATATTATCATAGATTTTTAGTTATTATCCTAAAAATATTTACTAACATTAGATATTAACATTAAATCGATAATAAAATTTCAGTCTTTCATAATAGCACAGTGGAAAGAATTCATCTTTTGGTGCTATTGCGAGCAAATCAAAAACAAAACAGTCACTAACATCATCAGGGCATAAAAAGGTCAGCCCAAAAGTCATTCGTAACCATAGCTACCAACTTCAGAACTTTCGTTTTTATATTCGGCTATTAGGCCGATTTCTTGAATTTTCCTATACCAGGACTGCGCAAGATGAAACCGGCAGCCAATTATTTTTGCCAAAGGAAAAATTTGTTCGACAGCATTGTGTATAGCTTTCTCAAAATCAATTACAATTTTTGAAATTCTTAAAGTCACACAATTATCTTCACAAATCTTTTTTATTATGTTAAATAATTTTTTATATGTTTCTGTGCGTTTATTGGGTAGGTAACAATGAAAAAATTAATGAAATATAATGCCCGTTATAATACCTGTGTAGAGTAAAGAATCGACAGAAAAACTGCACACAATAATAATTAAACGTGCCATCTAAATAAATTTGCGTGGTTTTTTCTAACATTTGTATATTTGATTTACACGAAAATACGACTATCTGTTCTGTTCTATCATTAACGAGTAAAAACTGCTCACCTCTATGGGTTTGGATGTTTGCCTCGTCCAGATGGTCGAAAGTTTCCTATATGTTTTTCGGCAAACTTGGTTGCATTTTTCTACGAGCGTTATAAACATTTCTTCTGACGCAAGCAACATCAGATTTAGTAACAGATGAGGGTATGTTTTCTTGCAGTACCCTGCGAATAATCTTGGCCAGCTTTTCAGATAGGTCATCCACAGCTTTTCTTTTGCAGGCGGAATTGATAATTTGCCGGTTTAAGCCCTTCATATCTGCGTCATGGGAATGTTCTTGTATGTGCTTTATAATTGTTATATTGTTATCACTTTCGCCCAACGTAAGGACGAATGATTTGCGTTTTCTAATTATTAGTGCAAGTCCACCGCTTTTCAAATGCTTTTGAAACCCATACTTGTAGTTATTAATAGCTCACAACTGTTTTCCTCGTTCACTTAAAATTATCTCAGGATTTATGGTAGAAAATAATATTAGAATAATTCACAACTCAACTTCAAACGCAAGTGACAACAGCAGAGTATATAGGAACACAAAATATGTATAAGGGACGACCTAGATAAGTACTTCCAGGTAAATAAGTTATACTGGGAACCAATTTAACTATTAATAAGAGATATTAGGTGCCAACCTTTTATTTATTACCTGCTGGGAACCAATTTACCAACACCCTTTGGAACTTCGTTTGAATCTACCTGAATACCCTTACTCAGTTCATTTTATTGAATCGTTCTTGTTTTGTACACTAGCGTTTCATACACATCAAAAATTGACCTGAAATATTCTGATTTCGTACACTGTGTTGCGGACAACGCATTTTTTTTTATAACAATCTTATTAGTTTTATTTAAATATTTTCATTATTATTTCTGTTAACATTAAAATACCCTGTAAAGCAAAATTTCTAAATTAAGGTATAACGTGGTGCAGTCAGCCCAACTTTCTAAGAACCACATGTTGACACTTTCGACTTGAACTTCGACTTTCTTTCCAGCCGGGGGTGATTCGGAGACAAATTGAGTCCTACAAAATGACAATTCAGCATGTGGAAAAAATCAGTATCGAGCAGAACAAGGTCGCTGCCGGGTAAAAAAGGCCCGCACTGGGCACTAAGATTTTAGGTATTAAAACAGTAGATAAATAATTACCAATTCATATACCGATCGGTCGCGTACCTACTGACAGTGTACGACGATACTATCGTTTGCTCCTGTGCCAAGGAGCTCCGCGCAGTACATAAGCTTCGCATTGCCTTTGTGCCACGAAACCCACCAAGGATACATGTTTAGGCTCACCTGCTGCTTACCTTTTTGAGCAATTCAAAAGCGTTCCAGCCAGCATACTTTTAAACACTTTTATTCCACTGACCGGATGCATCGGCCAAATTCACTGTTGTCACTATAACTTATATCAGTATCCACTCTACAAAAATTTATTTCGTACAATTAGGGGACAGAAGGGGTATAAACTTTATAGTGGTACATACGGGGAAGACGACACACTACATTATAATCTATTATTTTTAATCTATTATAATTCAAATATGTCATTCTTCTTCTTCTTCTTCTACTTACCTACCCATTAATGGCTTCTCTATCTCTGGCCGTGTGTATCAGTGTTTGAATGTCATTCATGCCCGTCCATTGTCTCACGTTCCTCAACCATGACATCCTCTTTCGTCCTAGTTCTCTTCTACCCTCGATCTTGCCCTCGATAATCAGTTGCAGAAGTTGATATTTATGGTTACGCATTATGTGGCCCAGGTATGCCGTCTTTTTTTTTTTTTTTATAATGATGAGGAGTTCGCGGTCTTTGTTAATCCGCCTCAGAACGTCCTCGTTTCTTATTCTAGCTGTCCATGGTATCTTGAGAATTCTTCGATATATCCACATTATTTCAAATGCTTCCAGTTTGTTTATAGTTCTTATTGTCAGAGTCCAACCTTCTACACCGTACAGGAGTATCGACCAAACGTAACATCTCACAAATATGTCATTATGTTTAATTAATTTTAATTTAATCTTGTTTATTAAGATTATTTGTAATAGTAAGAGCGAATGAATACCTAAGCGTAAGCAGTTAACATTTAGTTTTAAGTTTTGAGCCCTTGTCTTGACTTCATAAGTATTTGTATTATACTTATATATATTTTATTTTACACCTGTTGTTTTCAAACCCATCTAGTAGTTGTATTTATTCTTTGCAAGGATTCAGTTAGCGTCCTAGATCATACCTTTCGCATGACCTACGCTATTTTAGTAGGTGGGAGCATTCTACTCCTTAACCGGGATACTCATTCCTGGGTTTTCTGCACGGAAGAGAAAAGGAAATCTTTCGCGTACACACTGAGTAAATTAACCCAAAATTCCACAAGTCTTGAAGGGTGGGGATGGACTGTCGTAGGCAACAACTAGAATGTAGCTTGGTACAAGCTGCCATAGGTATGAGGAAGGCAGTCTAGTCTCTGGACTAGTGCGGGTGTAGAGCAGAGTGCGAAATGCTTCGGTGCTGCTAACGAGGACATGGTAAGCCATGTTGCCCTGCTTGTCGAAAATGCAGGGTGATTGTGCTAACAAAGGGTAGGGACACTGTGTTTTTCCGATATAAATGACTGCAGAATCTATGGCGGCTTTTGACCGACTTCCGGTTCTCGGATAGTTTTTTTGAGGCTGCGGTTGAATTCCTCGAGTTAAAATCTTGCGAATTCGATACCCATCTCGTGTCTCTGCTCCATGTTTAATTAAAAAAAATAATTTAACACTAAATTTCCCCCACGCCCCTATAAAATCTACCCACACGGAAAATCTCAAGTGTTCCACGGGCCAAATCGACCAAATACCGCTGGTGCTATATAATTATTGATTTTTCTCATCTTGTGCTCGTTTTTATAGTTTGTAGATATTTTGATCAATACATCTATAGTTATAATTATATTGATTACTGTATGTTGCTGTAAAACTGACTTTACCTAATATTATGATCATTTTTTAGGAAGGTCAGGGTGGAAAAAACGCAGTATCATTTAACATGGAATTAATTATCGTATCTGGCTTTTTGTACGTTTATGTCTATTATGGTGAACTTTTTGCGGCGCAGGTTAGTATTACGGACGGTCTATCACCTAAACATTTCCTCGGAGCATAATTTAAAAAAAAATACGTATCAGATAACGAATATACAGGGTGTGTTAATAAAGTATCTGGCCAAACTTAATGGTGTCATTCCTTACCCAATTTTAAGACAAAAAGTTTGTATAAACGTAGGTCCTAAAAGGCTTTGTTTCTATTAATGTGTGTTGAAATATTAAAAAAAAATGTTTTTCCTAAATAACTGGAAGTGGCAGATTAGTATGATGTTGAAACTTGGTGACAATTTTTAATGTATACAGAGAAATATTTTGAGTTAAAAAATTTTGAGTCATTTTGCCAGGGGCGTGCACAGTGGTATTTCCTATTGTTTAATTAAAAATTAATTATTACATATCGCGCGAACACGCGATATGTTATTCGTCGCCTTCACGCGGAATCACGACAACCCCGACTGCTTCCCGAAAATTTTGCTCTATATAGGCTGCTACATTTGAAATATGTGCGTATGTTGTCGGCGTGGTCGGCGTCGGCGGCGTCGTCAGTTTCGACATTTTCACATTTGCGATTTTTTTTCTCGGAAACGGTTAATGTGGGACGATTGAAACTTTTTGGGTTTACAGAGGAATAGTGGGGGTACGTTGTGTGAAAATTTCGAATATACAGGGTGTGCCGGAAAAAAGTTATTAATTTTTAAAGTCGAGAAATATCGGGATCTCGTTGGCATTCGATACAGGCCACAAAAATTAGTTTTTTCGATTTAAACTTTTTCGACGCGTAGACGACCGTGGGCTACAGAACCCTATTGTTTGTGAGCGCGATCGAAAGTTTGGAAGTAATTTTTTTTATTTTTTCAAAGTCAAAATTTGGTCGAAAATGGTACCTCTTGGATCGCTAATAAGTCGAATTGGGTGCATCCAATCGACATGCGGTTTAGATAATCGGTTAGGCAATCTCAAAATCTACCTTTTTCCAATATATCGTTCTATACCTAACTGGAATGGAAATTGCCGAAAATTGTAAGAAAGTGGAAATCATAAAGTTAGGCCTGATTTTTTCACGGTTTTTATTTTTTTTCGTACTGAAAACGACTTTTGATCGAAACGTTGTAAACTTTAGCGGATAGAGCTCGTCAAATTGTATTTAAGAGATATTTTTTCGTTTCTTTATCTTTAATACGGAAAAAACGGCAGCTTTTTTTTTACTATATCGACTGTAGCTTATTCAATTTTTAACAAAACCGTTTTATTTTTTTCTCAAAAAATGCGCTGATTACTTCGCAACACCTCTACATATTCAAAATCATTAAAATATATTCGCAAAATTGAGAAAAGTCGCTTTTTTGGGTGCGGAAACAGGCAATCTTTACAAATTCTAACACCATTCACTTTTGACTAAGAGTGCCTTGATATTGATGTATCTAAATTAATTTATTAATTCTAAAAATCCGGCTGTCAAAAATGGCGAAAAATGGGTGTTTTCAGCGTGACTTGCTAGAATAATAAGAACATTTCCAGATTTTAAATCGGGTGGAATATCTACCTTGAACCTTCTTCTAATTTTATTGACCAAAATATTTGCCCAAAATGTTTCAGAAATAGTTGTAATTTCGATTTTAAAGATGGCGTTCCGACATTGATAATCCGTCGCCACGTGGTAGAAGGTTATTCGACATTTCGATATTCGCGAATTTTTTTTTCGGAAACGGTTAGAGCAAAACGATTCAAACTTTCTGGACGTAGAGAGGAATAGTCGGGGCACGTTCTGGGAACAATTTCAAATATACAGGGTGTACCGGAAAAAAGTTATTAAAGTCAAAGTTAAAAAATATTTTTTTTTTCGTTGTAGGGCGATACAGGTGGCAAAAATCATTTTAATCGATTTAAACTTTTTCGACGTGTAGACGACGTTGGGCTATAAAACACTGTTGTTTGCGAACGCGATCGAAAGTTGGGAAGTAATTTTTTTGATTTTTTTAAAATCAATGTAGGGTCATATTGGATCGTTAATAAATCGAATTGGGTGCGTCCGATATACTTTTGGTTTGGATATTCGTTTAGGTCATCTCAAATACTACTTTTTTCGAATATATTATTCTATACCTAAACAGCATAGAAATGGTAGCAAATTATAAAAAATAAAAATTACTATTTAAGTATATATAATTGGACAGCTGTCGTATAGAACTTTGTTATTTTGGTACTGAAAATTTTTTTAATTTAGTTTTATTACAGCTTTAACCCTCGCTACGAAAAAAGTTAAAATAAATTGACACTTACCTGTCAAAATCTGACAGGTATCGTATAAAACTTTGTTATCTAGGTACTGATTTTTTTTTAAATTTGAGATTCTTACAGCTATAACCGTCGCTACGAAAAAGCTTAAAAAAAATTGACACTTACCTGTCAAAATCTGACAGCTGTCGTATAGAACTTTGTTATTTAGGTACTAAATTTTTTTTTAATTTCGAATTCTTATAGCTATAATCCTAGATACAAGAAAAGCTTAAAAAAAACTTGCAATTTACCTGTCAAAATGACAGCTGTCGTATATAACTTTGTTATTTAGGAACTGAAAAAAATTTTCCTTTAGGGTTCTTACAGCTATAAATCTCGCTACGAAAAATCTAAAAAAAATTTTTAACTTACCTGTCAAAATTTGACAGCTGTCGTATAGAACTTTGTTATTTAACTACTGAATTTTTTTTAAATTTTGGATTCTTACAGCTTTAATCCTAGATACAAGAAAAGCTTTAAAAAAAATGACATTTACCTGTCAAAATGACAGCTGTCGTATAGAACTTTGTTATTTAGAAACTGAAATATTTTTAAATTTAGGATTCTTATAGCTGTAACTCTCGCTACGAAAAAACAAAAAAAAATTGAAACTTACCTGTCAAAGTCTGACAGCTGTCGTATAGAACTTTGTTATTTAGGATCTGAAAAATTTTTCACTTTAGGATTTTTACAGCGATAACCCTCGCTACGAAAAGGATAAAAAAAAACTGACTCCTACCTGTCAAAATTTGACAGCTATCGTATAAATCATTCTTATTTAGGTACCTGAAAATTTTTTAATTTCGAATTCTTACAGCTATAACCCTCGCTACGAAAAAGCTAAAAAAAATTACACTTACCTGTCAAAGTGACAGCTCTCGTATAATTAAACGAACGAACTAGAACAGTGCCGTACCCTAAGGGCTCGGCACAATATTAGCTGATAATTGATAGCTTCCATGTAAGAATAATTTTTTGCTTATGTTTTAATCGATTGAATACTTACATATTTTTATAGAGCAAATATGGAAAGTATATCCCACATTGCACAAAGGTGTGCGAGTTTAAAGAGCACCTATACAGCGCCGTCTCAGAAAACTACCTATCTATACGAGAAAACGGAAATTTTGCACCATTGTGTAGTTTTGGTCAGTTGTTATAATGACAATTTGGCGATATGTCTTCCCTTCACGTTCCGCAGGAAGGTGAGGCAAAAAAAGCAATAGTAAATAGAAAAAAAAAAGTATTTTTTTATTGTAAATTTTTGTAAATCTATTTAGTACTAATATTAGATGCACTCTCGGCTGACGATTAGCGATATGTACCCAGTCTAGTTATTAAAATTATCGCTCGAAAAAACTAAATTTAAAGACAAGGACAGTTAATACTTCTATCTCTTTCAAATAGTGGGTGTCAACATTTACAATAACACTTTAAGCAAAATTAAAGGTGCCACATATCGTTCCCCCATTCTTAACTTGGGAATCTTAAAAGCTTTTTGGCTATAAAATTTTATTATGTACCAAATGCACTTAGCGAGATATCATTCCGCTTTTTCTTTGTTGACCGGGAATCAAACAAATATGGCTGATTTCCTGTAATTTTAGACAACCAATCGCATAGTTTTATTTCATATATTAGGCACACCTCCGAATACAAAAAATGATTGTCCCAGGAGACGATATTTGTATAAAACATCGAAATTTACTTTAGAAAGAATAGACAAAGAAAATTTTCAGTTCTTAAAACACACAACATCGCCTAACGATGTAAAAGACATATTTCTTACGGTACCTTCAAAGTTTATAAAAGAGGGTATTTTAAATTATTTAAGGGGTTGATAAAGTGAAAAATACACATTATCTTTTTAGTGTCGGTAACAAAATTAACACGTGTTTCTTTCTTATCGCTAAGTGCCACTTGAACACCTAGGGGTGGTGACCTACCCTAAAAGCAAAGAGATGGAAATATCAGAATTCTGTTTCATAAGTTTGTTATGTAAGTTATAATAATCCTATAGAGATTGACTTTTATAAACCAAGCGTAAAGATGAACTATAAATTTGCACGTAAAAGAAACAGACTCATGAACTAATGTTAGGAAAAATGAACTTTATGAGCTATTTTTGTTTCGTTATACACAAGTAACCGAGGGACGCAGTGCCGCTTGACTATACCTATACCGGGTGTTTCTCAAAAGACGTTCACCCCCCTCTAACTTTTCTGTATTTATAAATATTAAAATGAAATTTTGAGATTATGCATAAGAGATGAGTCTGCATTTATTGGCATAATTTTCAATTTGTCCGGTCAAACCGGAAGTGACCTTGATTTTGGTATTTTAAATTGGATATATTGTATATTTTTACTTATTGGGATTCAGCATAACATTCTGAGTAAAATGACACCTCACTTGTCATTTTTTGACGTGTTATAACATTTTTATGTTTATTTTTTATTTTCAATCTAGAGTGCTACAAATAATTAAATTTGTTAGTTTATTGTCAAGTAGTACTTATATGAAAATTAAAATGATGTCATAATAATTGACTTTCTAAGTTTCAGAAGCGTTTAAAAATGAAATTTTCTTTTCTTGACGTTTACTCCATTTTTCCAAATGGAACGATCGTAGTTCACTAGGATATTTAAAACGATCATTGTTTTCCCAACAATTTGATACCGTACACTCCTATGCTATTTTAAAATTGATACGAAAAAATGTGCCTTAAGTCCCAATCGCGAATATAAAAGCGTTATGCATTATTGCCGCCCTGTCTTTTGTAAAGAAATATAAAGTCGGCCTTGAAAAACAATGAAATGGTTTTGAAAACCAATATATGGTTTTAAATTAAAATTGTAATGTCTAATGTCATTCGTTTATTAAACTTACATTGTAAATCAGATAAAATGGTTAGTTTTACTAGAAATTAACAAATTGATATGCTCCTAATTTTTGGAGTGACCCGAAATATTCTTCTGAAGCCGCAAGCGCAAGATTGTATGTATTGTATGTTTTATAAACTAATGACATTACAACTTTAAATTAAAGCCATACTGCTTTTCAAAACCTACCATTTTTTTTTTAAAGAAAGCCGCCTTTATATTTCTTTAGAAAAGAGAGGGAGGCAATAATGCATAACGCTTTTAAATTTGCGATTGGGATTTAAGGCAAATTTTTCAGTGTCAATTTTAAAATACCATAGGAGTATATGGTATCAAATTGTTGGAAAAAAATGCTCGTTTTAAATATCCTAGTGAACCACCATCGTTCCATTTGAAAAAATGGAGTAAACGTCAAGAAAACAAAATTTCATTTTTCTAACGCTTGTGAAACTTAGAAAGTCAATTATTATGACATAATTTTAATTTTCATATACTACTTGACTTTAAATTAACAGCTTTAATTAATTTGTAGCACTCTAGATTGAAAATAAAAAATAAAAATGAAAATGTTTTAACACGTCAAAAAATGACAAGTGAGGTGTCATTTTACTCAGAATGTAGTGCTGAACCCAAATAAGTAAAAAGATTCAAGATGTCCCATTTAAAATATCAAAGTCAAGGTAATTTCCGGTCAAACCGGAAGTGCTAACAAATTGAAAAATATGTTAATAAATGCAGACTCATCTCTTAGGCATAATCTCAAAATTTCATTTTAATATCTATAAATATAAAAAAGTTATACGGGTGAACGTCTTTTGAAAAACACCCGGTATATAGAAATTTCAGTTACTTAAGAAACCTTATATTATGTTTATTAAGGATGGATTTAATGGAAATGTGCCTCTTGGATTTTGTATTTAATGATTTGAACATTATTAGAATATATACCGGGTGTCCACGGACGGTGGCTCGCCCCTCTAATTTTTTTGTTTCTCAAGATAATGAAATCAAATTCGGGGAATTTGTATACGACATAAAACTGCATTTTTTGACAGGTGACTCAACATTATGGAACTTCCGGTTTAACCGGAAGTGACACAAACTTTCGATTTTTAAATGGGACACCTGGTATATTTTTTACCTTTTTTGACTCCATATGACATTCTAAATACAACGATGTGTCATTTGTCACATCTAGAGGACTATGAATACCTCAAAATCACTTATTTCAGTTCTTTAATGTTGGGAAAAATACAATTTTACTATTTTTGGTCCAATGCTATGTGCTATGTAAAATTTAATCTTTAAAGTTGTATAACTCATTTTTTTTAAATGGCAACATGGTGGCTCGTCGGGTTAAGAAAAAAGAGGATTTTATTACGATTATTTTGATACCATACCACTATTAGGTTTAAGAAAAGCTGCCATTAAAAAACTTTAAAAAGTTAACTTAGAACTTTCCTAAAATGAAGCATCTTTTGAGAATAAATTTAGATTTAAATGCATCAAGTAGCCAGTGACCAGCAAAAAATGATAAAACAATATCATGCCTTGAAGAAAATTGAAATGCCAACAGCTTCTGATAAAGTAAATTAGTTTGTTGTTTAAAAAGCATGGAAAATAATAGTTTTACATGGAGTGAAAAAGTTGATATGTTATTAATGTTTGGAGAATGTAGAAATAATTCAACCGATGCTGCCCGACTTTACGCACAAAGATATTTTAATCGGCGTCATCCAACCCGGCACTATAAGGTACCCAAAACTGGTTCCGAAAATGCGAAATGAGCCTGACAATAATAACATATCCACTTTTTCAATCCTTGTAAAACTATTATTTTCCATGTTTTTTAAACAACAAACTAATTTACTTTGCCAGAAGCTGTCGGCATGTCAATTTTCTTCAAGGTATGGTTTTGTTTTATCAGTTTTGCTGGTCACTGGCTACTTGATGCATTTAAATCTAAATTTATTCTCAAAAGATGCTTCATTTTAGGAAAGTTCCAAGTTAGCTTTTTAAAGTTTTTTAATGACAGCTTTTCTAAAACCTAATAGTGAATGGTATCAAAATAATCGTAAGAAAATCCTCTTTTGTCTTAACCCGACGAGCCACCATGTTGCCATTTAAAAAAAATGAGTTACACAACTTTAAAGATTAAATTTTACATAGCACATAGCATTGGACCAAAAATAGTAAAAATGTATTTTTCCCAACATTAAGGAACTGAAATAAGTGATTTTAAGGTATTCATAGCGTATTCGGAAGTTCTTACCAAATGGGAAACTTTTTTATTATTAATTTTACGAAAGAAAAATATTCCTTATAAAAAGCTCTGCATGGTCTAAAACCTAAAATGCAATCATCAAATATCAAAATTTTCCAGTCATATACGAGGTTTGTCAAAAAATGTGAATTTTTCACAAGAATATGAATTTTTCCCAAGAGTAAGTACCTTTATTTTTGACATTATCAAAAATTCTTATTAAAAAAAAGTTGATCAGAACTAAAATCCACGTCTAAATATGCAATAACACGCGTTAAATTAATTAAATAATTAAAAAATTAAATAATTAATAATAAATCAATAAAATAATTTTTCAACATAAATGCGTATATTTGCACATTTAGCCGTAGTTTTTAGTTCTGATCAACTTTTTTTAATAACAGTTTTTGATAATGTCAAAAATAAAGGTACTCTTGGGAAAAACTCACATTCTTGGGAAAAATTCACATTTTTTGACAAACCTCGTATATGACTGGAAAATTTCGATATTTGATGGTTGCATTTTAGGTTTTAAACCAAGCAGAGCTTTTTAAAAAGAATTATTTTTTTTTGTAAAATTAATAATAAAAAAGTTTCCCATTTGGTAAGAACTTCCGAAGACACGCTGTATTTATTAAGTAAACCCATGCATGGGTTATTATTTTTTTTGACCAGAGCAGGATAGATGTTAAGTTCAGATAAATATAACATTAAAAAAATAGACGAACCCTCAAATCAATAGTAAGCCGTTGCAGCCACTACAAAACGCCCCCTTTAAATAAGAGTTTAGCAAACTATTCTTGAAGAGAAATTAAACTGCTAGAACACTAAATTAATTTAACACAGTGGCGGCGCGACAAGAGTACCAATTTAAGGGGGATGTAGCTTCGTAGTAAGATCATGGTAGTAAGTGGATATAGGACACCGTTTTATATAAAGTTCTTACTATCTTTTTAACCACCCTACTCAATCCCAAATTATTGACAATACCTATTGGGACACCCTGTATATCCAACTCGTTAGGTGTAATATCCAACTTCCCAACCTAATTGGGGACGGCGCTGGATGTGGGCAAAGCCCTTGGTTAAAAAGTTAACGGTAATGACTAATGACTAATTAAGTAACGAAAATAATATTTGTTTCAGGTGGGACAAATTCGTAATTCGTTTTACGAGTTACCATGGAACTGCTTTGATATTAAAAATCGTAAAACTATGATGATATATTCTCACATATTAAATGAAACCCAATACATTGGACTCGTCATATTTGACTTAAATTATCCTATTGCTTATTGGGTAGGTACATTTGTTATAATAAAATATATTCATTAACAACTATACAAGGTGTCACAAATTTTTGCAAATACCATAGAGGCGAAAAATTAAATTTTTTTTGGACCACGGCCAAGTTGTGGTCAATATTTTATAGTAAATATGTCGTTCGTTCAATGGAAGGTTGAAACAGAAGAAAATGTTTCCTTTTATTTCGTCAGATCCATCCTTAGACACGTTTCGCCATACCAGGGCTCATCAAAGAAAATTTATAGGGTTAGAATTATTATAATTATCAATATGAACCTATTGAATATTTATTGTTATTTTGTTTCAGATAATCCATAAGGTCTTCAACTTTCTTACGGTTTTGGGAAATTTATCTGACAATAAGGAGTAATATTTATTCGCAATACTCTGTGCCACATTTAATAACAATGTGGCTTTGCCTAAGTATAATACATGTATAATTATCTGGTGCTTACAAAAACAAGCTTTCTGTGCTTAAACTCTCGGACAAAAACGTTGTTAATCCTTTATAACTTTTTTGGTTTTTTATTCGTTATTAATTTTTTTTTAACATTAATACTGTTTAAAAATTGTTTCAAAAACAAAGGCTTTAAAAACAGAGTTTTATTTAAAAATCGTATCTCTTTGAAAAATAAAGATAATTTACCTCTCTGGCTATGTGAATTGTCAGATGCGTGTAGCATGTGGAGTAGTGAAAATCCCAATTTTTTTGTAGAGTTCACATTGCACCTTCAAAATTTTGGTGTCTGGTTAGCTGTTTCCCGACGAAGAATTTTTTTTCCATGACACAGTTACAGCACAGCGGTATAGAGACAATATTTTAAATCCATTTGTGGAGCAATTACTTGACGACGAAGTACGTTTTGGATATTTTCAACAGGACGGTGCAACCGCCCATACGGCCGCCGAAACTATTAACTACTTACGCAATTTTTTCGACGACAGATTGATCAGTTGGTTTAACGGTTATGGATTACTTCGTTTTTCCTCATTTAAAAAACACTATTTTTAAAACACCACTTGCAAATTTAGAACAATTTCAAGAAAGGATTATCCAAGAATGTGGTAACATTTCTCCTGAGATGCAGGTCAACACTTTCGAAAATATGATGAGACGTGTGAATTTATGCTTGGAGCATGGCGATGCTTGGAGCATGGCGGTGGCCAATTTCAGCAATTTATGTAATTATTTTTCTTTCTCTTTCTGTACATTCTTATTTTGTTAATTTTGTAAACAACAAAAATAAATTTGTATTTTTGTCTACTTATTTTATTACTCATTGGTTTGGCATATCATGTCATAATATGAATTTGACAAAATTTTAACCCAGATTTGGTTAGATATATCGTCCCCTAATCATTATGATCGCACGGTACAAGGGCGTCCATAGGGGGGCGGGGGCAAAACGGGCACTCCCCCCCCCCCCCCCCCCCTAGGCGCCCACATTACTATTTTATTTCATAATTCAGTAAAAATATTGAATAGTACAGTGGTTAGTTAGTGGATAAAAAAATACTTTTTAAGTTTTTGCCCCCCCCCCCCCTGAAAAACGCTCTATGGACGCCCTTGATTATGACATGATATGCCAAACTAATGAGTAATAAAATAAGTAGACAAATACAAATTTATTTTTCTTGTTTACAAAATTAACAACAAAGTTACAGAAAGAAAAAGAAAAATAATTACATAAATTGCTGAAATTGGCCACCGCCATGCTCCAAGCATAAATTCACACGTCTCTTCATATTTTCGAAAGTGTTGACCAGCATCTCTAGAGAAATGTTACCACATTCTTGGATAATCCTTTCTTGTAAGTGTTCTAAATGTGCAACTGGTATTTTAAAAATAGTGTTCGTTAAATGAGGAAAAACGAAGTAATCCATAACCGTTAAACAAGGTGATCTAGGTGGGAATTCAATGTCTAATCGAAAACTGATCAATCTGTCGTCGAAAAAATTGCGTAAGTAATTAATAGTTTTGGCGCCTGTATGGGCGGTAGCACTGTCCTGTTGAAAATATCCAAAACGTAGTTCGTCGTCAAGTAATTGCTCCACAAATGGATTCAAAATATTGTCTCTATACCGCTGTGCTGTAACTGTGTAATGGAAAAAAATAGGACCAACAATTCTTCTAACCAGACACCAATTTTTTGAAGGTGCAATAATGGAAATTTTCACTACTCCACATGCGTGTATTCTGAGAATTCACATAACTGGAGAGGTGGAACCAGGCTTCATTCGAAAAAAATGCCAGGTCTAATAAATCATTTCTTTCCAATAAATTTTGGGTATAATTCCTGCGTCTTTCAAAATCTGCGGCTTGTATTTCTTGGAATACTTGCACTTTATAAGGAAATAAATGTAGCTGCTTCTTAAGAATAGTCCTCTGCATGTTCCATAAGATCTTCCCACTTCTTGGGACAGGCGTCTTATACAATTTGTTGGAGTATTTTGCATTATTTCACGAACGTTTGCAACAAGTTCTTCTGTTCTAACAGATGGTCTTCCTGCTCCTTTTTTTGTGTTGTATAGAACCTGTTTCCCTAAACACAGCCACGGTTCTTTTCAGACAACGATAAAAATCCCCAGCAATAAAAGCAACGTTAGGGAAATGTTCGTGAAAATCGTCCATGCACAAACCCGGATTGTATTGCCACTCACCATTTACTCTAACCCCGTTTCGAAAATACGCTTCAACCATGAATATTATACCGTCGCGTAGAACGCGCCTTTATTTATTTATTTAAACAAGCAACGAAACACAATAATTTTGGAACATACTGTACAAGTTGTATACGTCCAAAGAAAAATTACCGAGTTAGACAGACGCATATAAACCGCACAACCTTGTGTTTCAAATAAAATTTCCCATCCTCAGGGTCAACTTGGTGGTTTACGATCAGACAACTATCTTGTACAGAGCCTTTGAAGATGTGTTTTAGATAAGACCACCGAGAAATGAAAACAACGAGAGGGGAATACTTGTATGTTATCTACTCTGTATAGGATAACCACATAAACAAAGTAACACAAACCGTAAATCGAGATGATTTACCAAAAAAAGGCAAACTACAGTGTGCCCGCTTGAGTTCTGTACATGTGGAAAACTTTTTTAATATTAATTTTACGAAAAAAGTTACTCTTTATAAAAAGTTCTGCTTACTGAAAAAATAATATTAGACTATTCCAACTTGAGATAGTATGTACAGGATGATCAAAAAGTATCAAATCAAAATTGACCTACGAGAAAAGTACCCTTAATTTTAATTTTAGAGCAAAATGGAATAAGAAAATGTTGATTGGCATTAAAAATTATATCTGTTTCTACTCTTAGTAGACTATTATTGAAAATTAAATTAAAAATTTAAATCTTAATTCTTAATGGCATGTGCATTATCTTGCCACCATTTCCCACCTGAATTTGAATTTCAACTGTCAGTTATGTTATTTGTCTGAAACATCGGTAGAATAATTAGATAAATATGCCGTTGAAATTGAGTATGCAAGATAAAATTAAAATAATTTTAATTGTTGGTGAAAATTACAAAACGTATCGGGAAACTGCCGAAATTTTTAACTACAGATATCCTGATAAAATGATTTCTTTTACAACAGTATATAGGTAACATAGTGACTAAATTCAAGACCTTTGGAAGTGTGGAAAATAACTACAATAAGAACCGTGGACCAAGGGTTGCAAATAATGAAACTGTGAACCAAGTAATGTTGTATGCAGTAGAAGATCCTAAAAAATCATTGCGAAATAGGTCAAAAACATTACCAAATGCTGTAGGGAAAACTACGATTTCAAAAATATTACATGAAAATAAATTTCGGCCCTACAAACCAAAATTTATACATACCTTGAAGCCAGGTAATTTTGAGCGACGCTTAGAATTTTGTTTTTTAAAACAAGGAGAGTTAGAAGATAACCCTTTCATGGCAAGAGATATAATTTTTACAGACGAAGCAACCTTTACCTCGAACGGGACTGTAAGTTCACAAAATTGTCGTTGGTGGAGTGACGTTAATCCAAATTTCACTATACAGACACGTGATCAGTACTCATTTAAAACAAATGTGTGGTGCGGAATTTACAAAGATAGAATAATAGGACCTTTTTTTTGTCGACAAAATTTAAATGGTGAACGTTACTTGCATTTTTTAAATAAATATTTGTTTAATTTTATTCATGGACTTCAAATACCCGATAGACTACGAATAAGGTACCAACAAGATGGTGCACCATGCCACAGTGCGAGGAATGTAAGACAATATTTAAATACCCTTTTTAATGGAAAAGTTATCGATAGATATTCTGACCTTTTTTGGCCCGCTAGGTCTCCGGACTTGACCCCCCTCGATTATTTCTTGTGGGGCTACTTAAAACAGAATGTATACCTACAAAGGCCATTTCAAAATATTGACCATTTAGAGAGGGTAATTAGAGAGACAATTACAAATATAACTCCTGCCATGATTAGAAATGTTTTAAGAGAATTTTCTGCAAGAACGGCTAAATGTATTGAAATGGAGGGAGGATATGTCGAGGCAAATGTGCAGTGAGGGGTTAATGATTTATATTTTAATGTTTATTATTATAATTGTATTTTTCCAAAATAAATTATCATGTTTCTATCAATAATTATTTAAATGCGTCATAAAATTACTACAAAACAGGGCTAAAGAATCAAAGGTTACGCTTTGAATAAAAATAATTGATAAATGTTTATTAGCTTGAATTGCATACAATGATTAATTATAAATCATTTAAAAAAATTATATTTTTTGGAATGTCAAATATATTTTCAATAATAGTCTACTAAGAGTAGAAACAGATATAATTTTTAATGCCAATCAACATTTTCTTATTCCATTTTGCTCTAAAATTAAAATTAAGGGTACTTTTCTCCTAGGTCAATTTTGATTTGATACTTTTTGATCATCCTGTACATACTATCTCAAGTTTGAATAGTCTAATATTATTTTTTCAGTAAGCAGAACTTTTTATAAAGAGTAACTTTTTTTCGTAAAATTAATATTAAAAAAGTTTTCCATATGTACAGAACTCAAGCGGACACACTGTATACTTATTTACTATTTCTTTGCCGACACTTTCTTTAGTGGTTTAGGTACCGCGAATAAGATTATTTAAATATACCTACAGGGGGATGCAATCTTAACTAAACTGCTGCACATAATTATCGTTAAAAGAGTATTTTTTAGTCAAATTTGATACCGTGTAATTCCTGATATACTAAACGCATTTCAAAAAGCTGGTCACATTTCGAAAGGTATTTTCATCCTCTATTGAATCATTCATAACAACTTCTTAGATTTTTACCGGGGGCTATAATATAGGGTAAAACAAAATGTCGTGCATTTTGAAACAAATTTCACTTGAAAACAATTTTTTCGACAAATTAATTTTTTTTAAATTTTATGTTTCTACACCAATTTGCTCGATTTTGTAAAGTGCATCATTAATCAAGTTATCTTTGCTAACTTCTATCCCTATCCTCCTCAAATAAAAAACTTACCCTGCGAATATATACCTACAATAGTTTTATTTAGAAACTTAAATCAAGAATAAAATCAGTTCTTTATTCACTTTAATGATTCATGTAAAAAAAAATAATCTGGAGTGCTTTAAACAAAAATATTCGGCGGATAAACATTTAAAACCTTGTTGGACCGCCTCTATTTAGATGGACGTCCCTTACTCTCTCGGGCATAGAATCCACTAATAATGTAATCATGTTTTGGGGAATAGCTTCCCATTCACGCAAAATCGCATTCACCAATTCTTGCAAATTTTGAAATTCATTTCCTTCCCGATTCAAACGTAACTTAAGGTTACTCCACACAATGCTCTATAGTATAGGATTCATATCAGGCGACCTAGCAGGCCAAATCATACGCGTGATATTGTTTTCCCTAAGAAAGTCGTTCACGATTCTTGCTCTATGAAGGCGAGCATTGTCGTCGACTAAAATAAAGTCGCCCCCAAAATTATCTGCAAAGGGCAAAACAATATCTCTCAAACATCTTTCTCTATATGTCGCGGCAGTCATATTTTCCCCAATCAATTCAGTCCTACCATTCCTCATGTATGATTCCACCCCAAACAGTTACTCCGCCTCCTCCAAACGCCAACCTTGCTTCCATATGTTCTTCTCTGAATCGTTCCCCCCTTTCTCTCCACACTAAAATACGCCCATCAGAATTATACAATTGTAAATCTAGCCTCATCTACAAACATGCACCTAGCCCATTCTGCTACTCCCCAATAATGCTGATGGTCAATTGCCCATGTCCTTCTCGCGGCTCGACGCACTTTAGAAAATCGAGCAATTTGGTGTAGAAACATAAAATAAAAAAAAAAATTTTTCGAAAATGACAGTAGATATTCGCAAAATTCCAAAAAGGTCCCGAGGTATGATCAATATCTATAAAATGTTAGGTTCAAAAAATATCAGCATGGTCTTCCTGCAAAATGGGGAGCAAGTGAAATTTTTTTCAAAATGCACGACATTTTGTTTTACCCTATATTATAGCCCCCGGTCAAAATCTAAGAAGTTGTTACGAATGATTCAATAGAGGATGAAAATACCTTTCGAAATGTGACCAGCTTTTTGAAATGCGTTCAGTATATCAGGAATTACACGGTATCAAATTTGACTAAACAATGCTCTTTTAACGATAATTATGTGCAGCAGTTTATTATACAGCGTGAGTTTGTAGCTTGAAATAAATTCAGTAAATTTTTTTTATGAAAAATGCTTACACAAGGGTATTACCTTTTTAAGTTATGGTCTTGGACCATAGACAATTTACCTTTCGATACGTACAGCTTATCTCCTGCGCAAACAAAAGTTACGTTTTATCGGTGAAAAAATACGTCCGAGCGCAACGCTCGCCGGTCAGCTGCCTTTCCTCTGGGCACCATCGGGCATGCGCACAAATCTCGTGCTATCGGCCTGTCCTACTTTGGCGACATGCTCAAAATACACTCCAAAACCGGCTCGGCCGCCATTTTTGTTGTGTTTTAAGGTTTCACTGTGGATTCCTTGTAGTTTTCTTAGCTATTGTGGATTGTGGAAGTTTAATATTTACGGATTTCTAGTTTTTGTGCAGTTTAGTGAATTGTATCTGATTGTGAGAAAATTAATTCTGTCAAAGTTGCTGGTTGGTTAATTTTTTGGTGAAAATCTGTACACCCCGACTTTAAACTTTTAATAAAGCCAGTATTTCACGGGTCAAGTTCTCGGGCAAACACTTTTCAAATTCTTGAACAAGAAATTTTGCTTGAAAATGTTTTACACGTACCTACCAAAGTTTTTGCCAAATTGTAAAAATCAATACAAGTTATATACCAACTAATATTTGACTTGAGGTTAGGCACGCGATAACACCGTAGATTTGTTATTTTGCTGGCTATGTTTGTTTTTGTATTCGATTTTATAAGACTAGTTTAATTCACTTGTTCTGGTTCTCTCTTCCTTTTCGGACTAAAAGCACGACGACAAATCATTTTTAATCAAATTTTAAAAACAAAACCTTAAGAGCATCCGACCGATATTTCTGATATCTTATTCCAAGGTCGCCATACGAGCCGCGACGGGGCGAGAAAATATCCGAAATTTTCTTCGTCAGCCTGCTGGTTATCGTCGTTAACTCTTTTAGCGCATTTAGATATTAAACAGCGATCTTTCTCTTCACTGTCGGAGCGGTACTACATAATATGATATATTACGCTTAGTATTTTCAAAGCAAATAGCCCTCTTGATCCTTAATCTTTTTAATATTACTTTAAATATGTTTGCAAACAAAAGACTATTCCTTAATATATCGGTATAAAGATTAATTTGAGACCGAAAAGTATGGCCATTATGTAGCTAATATTTTAAATCAAAAAATGCGAATAAAAATACTTAGTTCAAGCTTATATTGGTATTTTCTTTAAATCGAGGGCTTAGTTATAAAATTCGTCTAAATTTTGTCGTAAATGCGATCCTATATTTAAAAAAAAATTATGTGGCCCTTCTACGCCTTCGTAAAACCAGCTCGAGCCGCAATTTCGCATATTCCTCCGCTTACTACATAAACTATTACCAAACAAATGCAAACGAACGATGACGGATTACTGAAGATCGCAAGAAACCAATCGGCGGCGCGGTGTTCTGGGTTTCACAGAAATCAAAGACGCCGACATTTCCAGGTAGCAAATCATTTGTATAAAAAATATTGGTTTATTCGTTAGTGCATAGTGCATCAGTCAATTAACATCAGTGTATTTATCAGCTTGAGCTAACTAACGATTTTCTGATAATGGGTTCTAATACACGAAGAGTGAAAAATAAAAATAAAAAAAATAGAAAATTGGCCCAAAAATTATTTTTTTGTTTATAACAAAAATTACATAAATTTTGTTAAAAGGTAAAATCTGCACTAACATTCTTAACAAAAATATTTTTGAAATTCTGGGTAGGTTTCAATTTATGCAGGTAAAAACTAAATTAAAATGGTTGCCAGAAATTTTAGACCGAAGAAGTTTATTATTTGAGAACAGGGACGTAGCTAGGAATTTTGGGGCCCCGGGCGAATAGTAGTTCTGCGCCCTACCAGACAATCTTAAAACTATAATTATACATCTATAAATTTTAGTTTAAAAAAATATATTAACAGCAGTGGCGACTCGTGATTTGTAAACTTGGGGGTGTACTAAAAGCCACCCAAAGACGCCCAAATTTGGTCAATAATTTTTAGTAAATATTTTAAAAATTTATGATTACCTACTTATTTTATTGAAAATTAAATAAGATAAAAAAAATAAAAAAGGCCAATTTATTTTTCATTAGTGGGTACATTGTTTAAAAGTAAAGTCACTTCTTCTGTTTTTATTTGCAGCAAACTTATCAATAACAGCTTCATTAAAGTTTGGAATAACTGTAATGTATTGTTTCTCAAATATTCCACATTCATAGTCGTTTTGGCATTAAAGCTGTTTATTTTTATTAAAATAAGTCTTTACTACCCCAAAATAATAACAAAAATATAAAGGTAAACTTTAAATAATAAATTCATACAGCAATGAACTCAACGGCGCACATTTAATTTGTGCGAGTTTTCCTGTTAGAATCGCGCTTTCCCCCACCACACCTTCTAGTACAAGATGCATAGAGAAACAGCAGAAACTCCGCCTACGTAACGCATGTGTGCGACTTATTAATTCCTACGCGCCATACGGTTGCTCTTGACAACCGGCTTGGCGAGAGCTATTACACCACGTTTCGTTCGATTGTTTGACGGTACGTTAAAATGGGAGGGTTCTAACTTTTATTACGGTAAAAATATAAAGAAGATAAATTTAAATGAACATTATTTTTTCTTTATGGGGTAATTCTTTATGGAGTATGGGGGTGCACGTGCTCCTGTGCTCTAATGGAGAAACCGCCACTGATTAACAGACTTGAACTTAACATTCGTGAAAAGAAAAATTGCTTGTTCGGACTTGTGTGACTTATGTCGTGGCAACTTACAACTGACGTAGCATAGTGACGCGATCGAATCGCGGCGCCTTTTCTTCAAATATCGGCGTTGCCAAATGTCAAAAGCAATCCAGCCGTAATTGCATAATAAATTTTTAAATTCCCGTATTTCTAATTACCATTTTGGCGCCCTGTTAATATGGCGCCCCGGGCGGTCGCCCTATTCGCCCCCCCACCTTGCTACGTCACTGTTTGAGAATGCACATTTATTGAAAAAGTACAATCATGATGCATGTCATCGCTTGCATATTTAAATAAACCCCCTCAGGTTTTAGTTCAGAATTTCGAATTTAAGATTTTGAGTGAATTTAAAAAAATTGAAATACTATCTTCGTTTTTTTTTATTTTTCATATATTTTTATACGTACTTTCATATTTTTTGGTCATCTGAGAGAAAATTACTAGATGCAAATTTTATTTCTTTATAGCCTATTAATATTTTTTACGAAAAGTGAAAAATTAAAAGCCTTTACCATCAATAATTCGCGGACATCCTCTACATAATAAAATTTAGAAATACGACATTTCATTACCATAGTAGGTCTATCCAAACGAGAGAATACAAAGGTCGTCCATTATATTTACCTACTATGTACTATACCCGAACGGAATATGTAATGGATTCCTAATTATTAATCATTTAAAATTTAAAAAGAGAAAGCATGCACTCTGCGCCTCAAATATCACGCAAAAAGTCTTTTAAAATATTTAAACAATAATTTCTGAGAACAATATAACAGAATTGTGGCCAAATTTGTCAGCGGAAAACTTATAAACTTTGCCTCCAGAGGATGCTATCAATTAAGGTGCAATGCTGCAGCTATATCTTTTAATACCAATGGAAATTTCCATAAATATGTCCCCAAAAACGTAACTGGCAGAAGTCCTGGAATACATAATATACGAAAACATTTGTATCAAAAAGTATAGCAATTAGAAAGAGATATCTAAAGTCAAGAAAAAGATTATTTTTCCCACAAAAAAACAAGCATGCATATATTGAATCTGATGAAAATTATGGTCCTAATGCAGACAAAAATCTAGAAATTGACCCACTGCAATACCAAGAAATAAAAGACAATTTCCTTCAGAACCTTATTAAAAATGAAGAAGAAATTGAACAAGTGTTCCAGGCAACGGGTAGGTAATCAACGGTCTTGCGATAAATGGTTTTCAGAAACAAGAAAACGTCTAACTGTTTCCAACTTTGGAAGAATAGCTAAACTTAAAGCCACCACCAACAAAGACAAAGTTGCTCATGACTTAATTTTCGAACAGTTTTTTGGAAATACATGCACAAAATATGGCGTTGAAAATGAGCAGATTGCCTTAATAGAACTTGGCCATATTCTTGAAACAGACATCCTGGAATCGGGTCTTTTTATACATCCGCAATATCATTTTTTAGCTGCCTCTCCAGATGGTCTTACAGGCAAAAATATGATAGCTGAAGTAAAATATCCTTATGCAGCTAGAAATATGTCACCACAGGAGGCCATTAAAATATGGCACAATAAACAATACAACATTAAAATTTACACTTAACCGCAATCATCCATATTATTATCAGGTTCAGGAACAACTGTTTGTTTCAGGAAAAAATTCTGTTACTTTGCAATATGGACTCCAAAAAGTATATTATATTAACGTATCAAACTTGATGAAAATTTTTGCAACACAATGGTTGTTAAATTACATGAATTTTATTTTGAAAATTACCTCGCTATTTTATTAAAGAAATTGTAGATGAAATAATAAAATGAAAATACATTTTATTAATACAAAGAACGGGGGGCACTTTGCATACAGTATGATATAGTTGGTTTTTGGCTTGTTTGAATTTATTAAAATTTGTTTATTGCTGACAATGGAGACATGAAAATAATAAATATTAGCTGGCTGATTGTGATTTGCTTATGCCAATTAGGATTCATTAACAATAGATGTTTTTATATTGTTTTTGTTGTATTAGACTGCATAAATAGATTAAATTAGAATTAGAAAACTACTGAAAATATTTTCTTCAAACATTGCAAATTCATATTTTTTGAAACCTATATTTAATATTTTAAGTGTTGTATAACAGTATAGTATACGTCTAAACTAAATAATTCTTGAAATTTTGGCATTTAAAAAACTACACTTCTAGGCAATTGACATCAGGCTATGGTACCTTATATATAACCTAGAGAAAAACGGCTTTTACATGAGTATGTTGGTTTTTCATTGTCTACGCATTCCAATAATTATAACCCCTAGTTTAACTGGACATCCGAAAGTTTATCGGAAGTTAATTTTTTAAGGAAAAAATTCAAATTTAGAATAGGACTGTGAGAGCCTGTTAAAGTATCTAAAATATAACTTTTTAAATGCTAATATCTTAAAAACTATTCCGTTAAGACATATTATAAAACTCGACTTGTTCCTGAGAGTTCTGAAAAAAACAACACTCTGTAAAAAACGATCGTGTACCCGTACTTATGTACAGGAATAAGTTGGTTACATGTTAATATACTTTAAAATATGTTTTGCGGGGTCCAATGTTGGTGAAACAAAAAATGCAACTACATAAATTATTATGGATGCCTATACTACAATTGCAATTTGGCATTTTAAACTACTAATAGTGTCATACATCATTATACACAGTTTATTCGTATAAAATGTAATGTAAAATACGTGTGCTATAGTGAGAATATACTGTGCGGGGCTTGAAATAAGTTTAAGAAAAATGGTTTTGTCCAATTTAATTATTAATATTAGGACCCTAAGAACCTAACTTTATTTAGATTTAACTAAATACCTCGCTAAATACCAAAATAAAATTTGGATGGTCATTTTAGAAAGAAATAAACCCCTTTTAGTTGCTTATTTACATAATTTGGGTAGATATACTATACCTACATAGGTATTAATTAAGATTAAAAAGCGTTCAGAAAACTAAAATTAAAGTAAAAAACTAAGAACGCCAATGTGAAAGGGCCTATAATGATGTAATTATATCAACTTTTTATTATAATATTTTGTTTCCAATAAGAGATTATTATTAAGTAACTGTGAGGAATTATGTTATATTATTTCTAAATCTAAAATTAATTATTTATAAAATAAATGCAAATTAATACTTACAAAATATTTTTTTTAACACCCTATAGAAATGTCCACAAATTTAAAAGCATCATAATATTATATGAGTAAACGTTTAACACGTTAGCATAACACTGCGTGCTGAAAACTGTGATAAGTTAAATATATTCGAAACGTCGACCACCCTACTTGCTGATTTTTTCATAATCATCGCAAGCGAAGCGTAGGATATAGTCTACTAGTGCTTAGAAAATAATGTTTAGACGTACCATCCCATGTACACAACGTGTAGCAAAAACCAAATGTCGGTTTTCAACAAAGACAAAATCTTTTCATTTGATTTCAGAGACCAAAAACATTGCGTTCTCTTGGCCCGAATCCTGGCCATGTTTATTATTGGATTTTTAAAAACTTTTTAAATTTGGACTCTACAGATATTGCAGAATGTGCGAAAGTTATTTTTATTAAACAAAAAAAAATTTCAATATTTTTAACCATCCAATGAACTTAAGTATTTATTTTCCGGGTTTTCATTGGCTAATATCTTTTTCTTCTAATTTTTTTTTTGCATAAAAATAACTTTGGCACACCCACATAGATCCTACCTTTCCATTGGTAATTTTTTTTTTCTAATAATTTTCTTGGTTTTTTTTTAATTCGGGCCAAAAAGAACAGCAATTTAACATGGCAAATTTTAGCGCGGTCGGATCCACTTAAAAACAATTTTCTATCCTTAAAATCTGATATGTTTGCTACTATACTAAAAATGCCAGAACTCACTACCTTTTTTCCCAACTTGATCAAAAATTGAGAAGAAAGTCCAATTTTTTGGCAAAAATTTAGATTTTAAAGCCCGGACCTGTCTATTTTCCCATTCGTCAAACGATAATGTTGCAGTGCGCATGGCTAACAGTGTCTGGCTTTGTTTACATGCGCGAGGCCATAAATCTGCCACTTTCGTGATTATTGTATGCTTATCTAAAGGTAAATTGTCTATGCCCGTAGTTCGTCGGTTAGGGAAGCGAAATCAATGAAGACAGAAGAAAATGTTTCCCTTAATTTCGTCCGATCCATGATTGCCATGAGCCATGATAAGGCGGAACGTGTCTAACAATTACAACAATTTCTCAATAGCCTAACTTATAAAATACAATTTACCATAGGAAAAGGAACAGATCACTCAATTAATTTCCTAGACCAGAAAATAATAAAAAATCAACACAATCAATTTACCTACCTAATTTATAGAAAACCAACTACCACAGATATACACACGCAGATTCAAAACACCCCCAACAAACAAAAATATTTGCATTCAATAGTACGGTACATCGACTAGTTAACATTCCTCCCCAACAAACAATTAGGGGAGACTAGCGAATATTATTATCAAAAAAATGTACGCCACTGTCTTTTTTGTAGCTTTAATATTTTTTGTTTAATTAAGCATCTAAAGATACAACTTCTTTGCCTCTCGTATTTTTTTCTTATCTCACTTCATTTTCGAGAAAAAAAATAAAAACCGTTTTATTGTATGTCATTGGACAAAATTGGTTTATTAATTTCTACTAAAATAAATCACAAGTGCATTGGAAAACAAATAATCATTTCTGCATGATGGATTGACATTTGCGCGTTGGTTTTTTTAGAAAAGAATTGTACACTTTTTTTGGCGAAATTGTTCTAAAAAATTTTTGTCTCGGTTTTTGTGATGGAAAATTACACTTTTGAGGAAATGGCAGACATGCATGTAATGTATGCACGTGCCTATAGTAACTGTTATGCAGCGAGGCGCCCGTATGCAGAAGCGTTTCCCAATCGGCAACTTCCAGATAGTAAAACCTTTGAAAGCGTAGACCGTAGATTACGGGAAAGAGGTAAATTTTCTTATTTCTTTTTTTTGTGATGTTTTTGACAATAACGTTATTTAGGAAGTTTTGCCGTTCCCACCAATGATAGAGGCCGGCCGAGGTCTATAAGAACGCCCGAGTTTGACGAGGCAGTTTTACGTGCCGTGGAACAAAATCCTGGTATCAGTACTAGGACTATAGCAACTAGATTAGGGCGTAATCATTCCAACAGCACTGTGTGGCAGGTTTTCTCCGAGCAACTCTTTTATCCCTATCATGTCCAACGTGTGCAAGCATTACTACCAAGAGATTTTCTTCCTCGTTTATAGTATTGCCAATGGTACTACCAAGAGCTTAATAATAATAGGAATTTTAATAAAACCATACTTTTTACATACGAAGCAGGATTTCGGCGGGATGGTATTGTTAATTACCATAACACTCACGTATGGAGTGACGAAAATCCCCATGCTTTCGTGCAGTGTCGCCACCAGGAACAATTTTCTTTAAATGTGTGGATGGGTATTGTTGGTAACAATTTAATTGGTCCTTTCTTTTTACCCTTAAGATTAAACGGCGAATCTTACTTAGAGATTCTTCTACAAGAATTGCCCGTACTGCTAGAAGAAGTTCCCCTAAATATACGTAACCAAATAACTTTTATGCACGATGGAGCTCCTCCTCATTTTAGTAGACCTGTCAGAACTCATCTGAGTAACACCTTTGGTGAAAATTGGATTGGAAGAGGTGGACCAATTAACTGGCCACCTCGCTTCCCTGACTTAAATCCATTAGATTTTTATTTATGGGGACACCTTAAGACGATGATTTACACTACTCCCATAGAAACAATAGAAGAACTAAGAAATAAAATCGTAAATGCTTGCGAAGAAATAAAAAATAGACCTCGAATTTTAGCTCGAGTTCGTCGTTCAATGATGCGTCGAGTGAGAAGGTGTACGGAAATGGATGGTAGTTAAGTTTAAAAAACAGAGAAAACTATTTTTAAAAACAATTTTATTTTACTTCGGAAAATACAGCGTCTGACTTTAACGAGCTCAAGTCAAAGAATACTTTATTTAAAAAATTACATTAACATTATTGTAAAAACTAGCATCATCAAGAGATAAGGCTTCTCGGAAAGGTTGGCCTGGGAATCGTCTAGTTCATCGTTTTCTCAGTATGTAACTCCTCCCTCCTTAAGCTGAGAAGATACCGGAGGTATTCTGCGAGGTATTGGTATTTTCGGTTCTGGCATCGATTTCTTGCAATTTGGTATTGATTTTGGTCCTTGTACAAAATCTGGAAAATAGTCTAAGTTGGTTTCTATACTTCCATAGTAGGTACATTGTTAACAGGATGGCTAGACTTCCTATTAAGTAGGACATAATGTTCGATAATTGTTCTTTTTCTTCGATTGCGGTGATTGGCGATAATTGGTTGGCCATATCTTTCAATCGGTGGATATTTTCAAAGTTCAGTTTCGTTAAATTTGGTGTTTTAAAGGTGGTTGATAGGGTGGAATTTCCTATTTCGACGTCGGGTAAGATTAGCGGTTTTCCTTGTTTAATTCTTACGTCGTTGACAAATTTCTTCGCTCCGATTTGAATTTGGCAATTTTTCGGAATTTTCACTAGCGTCGGCATATTGATTTGGAGATATTGGTCGGTAGTGCATTTCGAAAAAGTCTTTATGTTTTACTGGGAAGGATGAGTATTTCTTCCTGTGTAACTTGTTCAGTTATTATTTCTTGTATTTTGACTTCAAGAACAGGGCAGTTTTCTAGCGGAGAGCCTTTAAGTAGTTGAAGGGTGCAATGGTCTTGGGGTGGAGATTTTTATTGCAGTAGTATTCTTCTTCCAGTTGGGGCAACTAGTTTCTTCAAATTGGACCTTTTCTTCTGCTTGTGCCAAGTAAGGGTATTTTGGAACGAATATATTATGGTGTTGGGTAATAGGATAAGGGTGGTAGAAGGTAAACCTTTCTGGTCTAACCACAGGGACATGAATCGCAAATATCACTTTAGCTTTTGAAAAAGTAACCTGAGTTCCTAAAAATTGGTAATACGACAATATATTCTTAAAATTTGGTATTGCTTCTTTATTATAGATTGTTCTTAGATAATCTAGCATTTGTAATAATTCTGAACTTGGCACTATGGCGTTATGCAGTGCGTTTAATTTGGCAAACATAATAGCATCCTCTAGGTTGTTAATAAAGGTGATTAAATTTTGACAGACTAAATTTATTCGATAAATTAATCCTTGAAAGTTTATAATAATCATTTAGATCATTAATTGTTCGTTCTGTGACATCTTTAAATACTCTTAAACCATATTGTAATTGTTTTTGATTTGCACTAAGAATCGATATTGTTCTATCATAGTTATTATTGATGATATGAATAAACCTATCTTGTTCTTTACGTGTGGGTAGAGATTCTCGGGTATATTTTGTGTAGGTGTAGGTATTCCGTTCTAAGAATTGCGCTTTCTGATAACTCGTGATAAGAAATTGGATTTGTCGCGTTTTCGTGTTTTTGTGTTTTAAGTGGTTTCTAATTGTAAAGAAATATTTTTCTATATTTACACGTTGAATATAGATTCCAAGTCTACGTAATGCAAAAATGTATGTTTGTTATATATAAGTTTTGAGTTTCTTAAGTCGGGAGAATAAAATTTTTAAGGGTTGTCAGGTGTATGTCATTGGGGTTGCAGTATATTTGAATTACTTGGAGTGTCGTGGTTAAAATCAGGATTGTCATTTTCATTGTTTATTTGAAAATTCGATCATTGTTTAATTCGGGGTTTTCTAGCGCTGTTTTTATCGTACGCGCCTTTTTGTGTAAGTAGTACTATTTTATCGGTTCGACTTTTAATCGCAAATTTTTTAAATTTCAGCAGGTCTTTTAGTATTTCAAATGGGGTATATTTGGTTACATTATGAATTGAGTTATTGTATGCAATTATTACGCGTTTCATAAGTTGCGTGGGTGTAAAATTTTTATTTTCCTCTTTTAGACATCGGTAGTGTTCGATTAATGTTGAATGAAATCGTTCAACTGGGGAGTTCGAATTACTATTTTTTTTTGGTTGTGAGTGGAGCTCGATTTTGTAGAGTTTGCAAAAATCTTCTACTTCTTTATTTTTGAATTTTGTACCACAATCGGTTGTAATTTTAAGAGGTACGGTACGGTGCGTAATAAAATTTAGTAGATTTTCTAGTATTTCTGGTCCTGTTAAACTATTTATGTGATAGGCTTGTCCGTATAGAGAAAATGTATCTATTACCGTTAAAAAGGTTTCGTTCAATATTTTGAATGTGTCCATGTGGACTAACTCGAGGGGTTTTGAGCTTTTCGGGGTTAGGTTAAAATTAATTACTGGGGAATTTCTATCGTACTTGTTGGTTAGACATGTTTCGCAGTTGTTTATGTAATTTTCGATGTCTTCTGACATTTTTGGCCAATAATATTTTCGCGAAAAGGCTAATTTGGTTTCGTTAATGCCTCTATGACACGTTTTAGTTGTGTGATACATCTCGAGTTTTTCTTTTTGGTCGTTAAGTGGTTCGACGTCTTCCAAAAATTTTGAACATTGAATTAGTTTGTAAGAAGAATTTCGAAAAAAGTTTTGAACTGTAGTAATAAATATTTTGGCTATTCCTGGGTCCCAACAATATATAGCAAACGTTTGTTTGGGGTTAAAAAATTCTTTTAAAATTTTTATTTTATGTTCGCGTGGGTCTAGTTTTGATATTGTGACGTATAGGCGTGTGTTTTCAAAGATTTTATTAAATTGACATTGTATTTTGTCTATATCACCAGCAGTGATAACGATTTGATTTTTATAAACATTTAAACATCGTTCGGATATAGGTCTATTTATTATCGGGTGTTCTAGTGACGTATGCACCGTTTCGTTATCGTCTTCTTTGTTTTTTTCAGGGGGTCGAATTTGCAAGTCGGATATTATATTGATTTTTGGTGTGTTCGTATCTGTTTGTCTTTTGTCGTATGTCTCAAAAATTTCATTTATACTCGATTCGTCTAATTGCGGGATATCACCTTGGTATTGTAGGTATTCGCTTATCATGTTGTCTATGTTACCGGGGTCACTGTCTGTCGACATTATCTCTAAGGCGTTAAGGTCATTGTCTGTGGGATATCTAGACAAGGCGTATGCGTTTTTTGCATGGTTTGATATTTGTGGTAGAAAGAGTGTGTCGATTTTACTGGGTTTTATCAAACTGTCTTTTTCTAGTACGTTGACAGGAACATTTTTTACTATTTTTTCATTTGGATTTACCGAAAATGAAAAACATGAGTCGTGTGTTTGGCGATAAAGAAATGGTATATTAAGTTTGGGTCCAATCAGTCTCTTATTACATAGGTCAATATTGAGTTGCATATTAATTAGGTCAGTTAGGCCTAATATTCCGTCGAAGTAGTCGTCGAAGTCTAAAAGAATGACATTTATTTTATAATTTGTACCGAATTCTGCGAGAGCCGGTATTGATGTCTCGAATTGTGTTGATTGACTTCCTAAGGCCGTTTTTATCGTATTGTTAGAGTGATAGATACAATTGGCATAAAATTGTTCCGCAACCGATGGCTTTAAAATAGACCGTAGGCTACCGGTGTCGATTAAAAGCTTTAAGTTTGGTTTTTTGATTTTAACATATGGGAGTGAGCCGTTACAGAATATACTATTGATTTCGGTCATATATGTTCTTTTGTTGGCCCCGTTTCGTGAAAATTTTGGTAATGCAATTCGTTATTTTTCTCTGAAATTTCATTTTGGACAGATGGTCGTTCGTGTGTAATAGTTTGTTCATTTTCGTAAATGGGGCATTGGTTGTACCCTGTATATGGGGTGTCGTCGTAACTTTGGTCAGGTAATGTTTGTTCAGGGGTGGTTTGATAGTCTTGGTAGTTAGCAGCATAACTACCATACATGTCGAGATTGTTATCGTATGTATTTTCACCCTGTATATAGTCATTTCCTTCTTCACTAAAATAAAGTTCTTGAAAGGTAAAGTTTGGTTTTTGATCTGGGTATTGATTTCTAAAATAATTCTGTTGATTATTATATGAATTTTGGCGATTTGTATTTACCGTCGGATTTCTAGAGGTCGTTGACATTGGTTCTGGGCGAGGCAAATTTTTGGTTGGAATTTGGTTAGGTCGAAAAACATTTTGTGGTTTCCCAAAAACTTGGCTATTAGTGGGGTAATTTCGCGGGGGTAAATACTGGGGTTGTATATTTATAGGTTGACTCGGGAAATAAGGTCTCTGAAAATGGTTTTGCGTATTCATATTCGGTGTATTATTTGGTAACATGGGGAAGTTATTATACATTTGATTTTGATTCTGAAAATTTTGAAACTGTCTTGGTTTTTGCATGGGCCAATTGTTAGTTTTTTGCATTTTTTGCATTTCGCCGAAGCTATCATATAGTTTTTCAAAATTTTCAAATTCACTTACATAAGCCATAGCATCTTCAAGGGTTGCTGGTTTTTTTATATGCATGTTATTTTTTAATATGCCGGTGCACCCTGCAATAAATGTATTTAAAGCTGTGCTTTCATGATATTTAATATGACACAATTTTTCAGGTTCACCTAACTGGTTATTATTGCTTATTCTTTGAATAACGTTACTACGTAGTAGTTGTAGTCTATTGCCAAAATTTAGAATATGTTCTCCCTTAAGGGGTTTAGTACGGGTTAATTCCTGAACTAAGCAATCTAAATCTCTCCTATCAGAAAAAGCCTGGGTTAACGCTGCGCGTAACTTTTCCCAGTCGTCTAATTCCATTCGATTTGCAATCATGTTTTCCGCTCTACCTGTCAGTTTTTCATTTATGCACTCAAGTACATGAGCATTTAAATCATCATCGTTAAACGGTTTATATTTGGCGACTAGGTCGTCGCATCTTTTTAAAAACTTATTTAAATGATTACTATTGCCATCAAAGGGTTTTATATTTTCGATTTTTGATTTAAACAGGTCCCAATTTACAGCTAGTGGGCCTTGTGCCGTTTGTACCGCGGGTGTCACTTGTGACTTACTCATTTTGTTTAGAATAATGTATTTCAAAAGCTAAATTGAATAAACAATCTATAATTCTATTTTGCCAGTAATAGGCCTACAAAAATAATGTGTTTGCTGCTTAAAATTATTTTTTGTCTCCAATAGACTGCCTAAAATTATTTTGTCTCCAATAGACTGCCTAAAATTATTTTGTCTCCAATAGACTGCCTAAAATTACTTTTTGTCTCCAATAGACTGCCTAAAAGCTAAGTGATATGCGCGATGCACAGAAACTATGATTATCCCTAAAATACCTTAAACAGAGGATAAAAGGGGCGAAAAGGAAAATGGCACTTACGTAGTGTCTTCCTCTCCCGATTCTTGATTGGCTGTGGTTGCTTGGTTGTCTGCTTGGTGGCTGACTGTCTGACGTGGCTTCTCCGGGGTGGTTCTTTTGGATAGCACTTAAGGGTTGAAACCGCAATCGACGCGTACGATCGATATCCGTTCGATTAAACGCGTTGACGCACTATCCTACCGACTGCGCCAGTTAAGTTTAAAAAACAGAGAAAACTATTTTTAAAAACAATTTTATTTTACTTCGGAAAATACAGCGTCTGACTTTAACGAGCTCAAGTCAAAGAATACTTTATTTAAAAAATTACATTAACATTATTGTAAAAACTAGCATCATCAAGAGATAAGGCTTCTCGGAAAGGTTGGCCTGGGAATCGTCTAGTTCATCGTTTTCTCAGTATGTAACTTGGTGGACATTTCCAATATTTGTTGTAGTTTATGTTATGGTATTGGAAAAGTTGCAATAACATTCTTTCCTAGAAATGTTTTTTATTATTTGTGGTCCAATGCACTTGTGATTTATTTTAGTAGAAATTAATAAACCAATTTTGTCCAACGACATACAATAAAACGGTTTTTATTTTTTTTCTCGAAAATGAAGTGAGATAGGAAAAAAATACAAGAGGCAAAGAAGTTGTATCTTTAGATGCTTAATTAAACAAAAAATATTAAAGCTATAAAAAAGACAGTGGCGTACATTTTTTTGATAATAATATTCGCTAAGGTGCCCCCCGGGACGCCACTGGACTCAATAATTTTTATCTATTTAGGGCTAAATTAGCCTCTTAATACAACAAATATCATTGCCAAATTTCAACAGCATCGAGTAAGTATTTTTAATTTAATTAATAATTTTATTTTTTATTTCTATTTTTTAACATCCTGTATCTTGAAAACCCTGCATTTCCGGACCCATGTTTATAAAAACTTTTTTTCATATTTTTTAACAAGGAATCACCCTCTAAAATATCTCCGTCTATTTTTCGAACACCCTGTATAAATTCAACTAATCTTATATAAAAAAGAAACTGTACTGACATGGTAAAGAGAACATGTTTAACTAAATAATTTATCAGAAACTAACTTAAAGAAGCGCCCTTAACAAGAAGTAAGTAATTTTAAATATGATAAGGGCAAAATGGCATACCTAGTTATACAAAATAATTGACGCATTTAACAACGTGGCGTCATCAAAGAAGTAACTTTATTGCAAAAATTTGTAATTTATGTACTCCTAAAATACTTTGTGATTAAAATAATTTAAAAAAAACTACGAGCAATGTCTATCTAAAATGGATATTATAATCAAAATTAGCTCTTAGGCTTCTTCGCCTAACTGATGAGACCCGGAAGGTCGAAAGCATCCATAATGCACCCTAAATATCGTTGGGTTAAGGTGAAACCCGAACCCCAGTTTACTGCTTCGAATTCATTTGACAAAAGCAAAAGAACTTTTGGGATTTCGCAAATCTCCACGAATTTTGTGGCGCGTTTGACCCTTTTGTTCAAAAGCAAAAGTCTGAGAATTCAAAGAAGCAAAAGTATTCTTTGGTTCGAAAACCTGTTCAGTTTGGATACTTGTTTCGACTTCGGTTAGTCATCTTCAGTCAGGGGAAATACCCTGAGACAAGTTGGAATTTTTCTGTTTAGAAGTGAATCTACAGAACGTTTTGAGTAAAGACCAAGTCAAAAGTGCATAGCACAAAAGACAAAAGTCACTCGAAATTGTAGAACTCCGCAGATACCGAACACTGGCACAGCCTTTGTGTCTTTGGTAAAATGAACAAACTTTGTTCTTTGCGTTTGAGAACTACTTCTTAAACCAACAAGATTAAAATCATAATCAAAATTAGCTCTTAGGCTTCTTCGCCTAACTGATGAGACCCGGAAGGTCGAAAGCATCCATAATGCACCCTAAATATCGTTGGGTTAAGGTGAAACCCGAACCCCAGTTTACTGATTCGAATTCATTCTTTGAATTCTCAGACTTTTGCTTTTGAACAAAAGGGTCAAACGCGCCACAAAATTCGTGGAGATTTGCGAAATCCCAAAAGTTCTTTTGCTTTTGTCAAATGAATTCGAAGCAGTAAACTGGGGTTCGGGTTTCACCTTAACCCAACGATATTTAGGGTGCATTATGGATGCTTTCGACCTTCCGGGTCTCATCAGTTAGGCGAAGAAGCCTAAGAGCTAATTTTGATTATGATTTTAATCTTGTTGGTTCAAGAAGTAGTTCTCAAACGCAAAGAACAAAGTTTGTTCATTTTACCAAAGACACAAAGGCTGTGCCAGTGTTCGGTATCTGCGGAATTCTACAATTTCGAGTGAGTTTTGTCTTTTGTGCTATGCACTTTTGACTTGGTCTTTACTCAAAACGTTCTGTAAAATGGATATTGTTGGCCTAATACCGTTTTACCCAAGGCGAGTGTATGCCATTTTACACCACAAGAGACGCTTAAATAACTCTAATCTTTTTGCCTTTCAGTTAATGTTTTCAATTATTCTACACATCAAAAAAGTGTCAGATGTGTTGGTATTTTAGAGTTTACCTATCAAATTTAATTAAAAAAAACACTACATAAAAAATATTTGCAATTTACCTGCTGATTAACAAGAACTTTTGGCGGTGTCGGACCATACAAA